>BSBN01001108.1:2545000-3745000 GCA_027924645.1 Cunninghamia lanceolata
ACAAAAAAGAAAAAGAACTACTAGTGGAATGGGACAAATTACTAGCTAGAGAAGAAGAATACTGGAGGAGTAAAGGTAGAGAAGTGTGGCTGGAAGCAGGGGACAGAAACACAATTTTTTTTCATAATTTAGTAAAAGCTAGAAGAATGGCAAACAAAATCTCAGAGATTAATAATGGGAATGGAATTATTATGAAGGAAAACGAGGAGATAGAGAAGGAAATAGTGAACTACTTCCAAAACTTCTTGGCACCAGAGGAAGGATTCGACTGGTAGAATATTGATCAAGCCACAAGTTGCATAAATAGAATACTTAATGATGAAGAAAAAGAAGATTTAGAGAAACCTTTTACAGAGGAGGAAGTCAAGAAGGAAGCCTTCCAGTTGCACTTGGAAAAAGCTCCAGGCCTGGATGGATTCCCAGCACTCTTTTATCAGAAGTGCTAGTCTATTGTAGGTAAGGAGGTTTGGAATATTATAGAAGATTTCAAAAAGAAGCAAAAATTTGTAAGAGAAATCAATAACAAAGTCATCGTGCTTATTCCAAAAAAATTAGAATACAAGATGGTAAGTGACTTTAGGCCTATAACCATATGCAACATGATTTACAAAATTTTGGGCAAGTCAATCGCAAATAGACTTAAGCAAATATTGGGAAGAATCATTTCAGAAAATTAGAATGGATTCACTCCAGGAAGGGAAATTACAGATAGCATTATCTTGGTAAACGAAGTCATCAACTCGATCAATTAGAACAGAAAAAAAGTATGTTAATCAAACTGGATGTGAACAAGGCCTATGATAGAGTAAGATGTAATTTCCTTTTAAGGATCTTGGAGAAAATGGGATTCGGCAAGTCATGGCTCGAACGTATTTTTCAGTGCATCTTCACTCCACAGATATTAGTAGCAGTGAATGGATCGTTATGCAGTTTTTTGAAATATCACAAGGTTTGAGGCAAGGGGACCCATTATCCCCTTGCCTATTTGTTTTAATGGCAGAAGCATTGGGAAAAATGATACAACACTGTCAAAGATCGGGAAGTTGGAAAGGAATTCAGGTGGCTCGTGGCTTAGATCCAGTCACCCACGCATAGTTCACAGATGATACCTTACTCTTTGGGGAAGCTAAATTAGCAGAAGCAGAGGCAATAAGGAGAGTTTTGGATTCCTACACAAATTTTTCAGGGCAATTGATAAATAATGAGAAGACAAGAATGTTCTTATTCAATACTTCTCAAAGATGGCAACAACATATATCTTTCATATTGGGTTGTCAAGTAGACACATTACCAACCAAATATTTAGGGGCTCCCATGTTTAATGGACCAGTCAAGGCTCATTTATGGGAAGAAGTGATTGCTCATTCTAAGAATAAAATGGAAGCATGGAAAGGAAGATGGCTAACTTTAGTAGGAAGGATTACCATGCTAAAAGCAGTGCTAGGGGAAGTTCTGATTTACTTAATGTCATGTTTTCAGGTTCCAAACAAAGCCAAAAGCAATTTGGAAAGTAGGTGGAAGAAGTTTCTATGGGAAGGATCTATGGATGTTAGAAGAATTCCTTTAATCATCTGGAACAAAGCTACTTGCCCACTGGATAAAGGTGGGATGGGAATGAGAGAACTGAAGCTCCAAAATGAAGCACTGCGAGCTAAATTGGTATGGAAAATTGTTAAACAACGACTTAAACTATGGTGTAGAATAATGTAGAGTAAATACTTAGACAACTTGGATCCGAATAGGATTTTGACCATAGCAAACCCAGGGGTGGTTCGGTGGTTTGGAACTTCATCAAAAATTACAGACCCATAATTTTAAACCATCTGACATGGAGTATAAATAATGGGAGTAAAGAAAATTTTTGGATAGATTTGTGGGAAGGGTGGCCTTCATTAGATAGCATTCAAGAGCTATTAGACTTAAAGATGTAAATGATTCAAGACAAGGGGGAAAAGGTGGTGGACTATTTCGAAGGGACGGATGAGGAAGGAATAGTCAAATGGGTGAGTCTAAATGAGTACAATGTAAACGAGGATGCAAAAAAGAAATTTTTAGAATTGCTCAATGAAAGAGGGATTCAAATGAACAGTGACTTGGATGAGATACTTTGGTTTGGTGCTAAATCTGGGCTTTATACAGTTAAAATAGGGTATCACCTGCTGAAATTAGATAGAAACTGTAATACCAATGAAATCTGGCCAAAAAAAATTGTTGGGACATTCAAGTACTACCTAAGGCAGGAGCATTTCTTTGGATGGTACTTGACAAGAGTATCCTAACAAGGGATAGGTTGCAGAAACTGGGCATAAACGGACCAAGTAGATGTGTTTTATGCAAGCAACATGAGGAAACTTTAGACCATTTGCTACTAAGATGCCAGGTAGCCAAGGAGGTGTGGACTCATTTTCTTAACCTTTTAGGATGGAAAGGAGCTATGAACTTTTCAATAGTGGACTTCCTAAAAAGTTGGCCAATGTTACAAAGGAAAGGCTTCTGGGGGGGTATCTAGACCACTTTGCCCTCTATGATTGTCTGGCACATTTGGCGGGAAAGGAATCAACAAATTTTTGAAGAGAAGGAAATTTCTATAGACAAATTAATAAAGAAAGCAAAAGTTGGATTAGTAGAAATTCTAAACTCCAAAGTGTGTTTTAGAGGAGGATGTAAATTCACTAGTTGGGATGAGATAATTATGAAAATCTGGTTAGATTTTAAAGTTCCTAAAGGATTGGGAGGAGGAAAGAAGAAAAGAGTCCAAACTAGGTGGTTGGCTCCTCCAAGAGGAAGGCTTAAACTAAACTTCAATGGGGCCTCCAAGGGCAACCTAGGACAAGTAGGTTATGGTTATATTGTTAGGGATGAGAAGGGAGCTCTCATTTGGGCGGCCTCAGGTTGTTTGGGAGTTGCTTCGAACAATGCGGCATAATTAGAAGGACTAGCCAGAGGAGATGTAGAATGCGAGAAGAGAGGTTGGTCACATATAGATATAGAAGGGGACTCGCAGTTAATTATAAATGCAATCCTAAGAAATAATATAGAAAACTAGATTTTAAAAAAGGAGTCAGGAGAGTCAAGGATGTTCTGCAGAATCTAGACTTCTCTATTACACACATTTATAGAGAAACTAATAAGAAAGTGGACTTCCTGGGAAACCAAGGTGTCACGAGTGGAAAAAAGGACTTCGGCAGTTTAGACGTTGCAAGTTGGAACGGACTTGATTCAATACTACACTCAGATGTGGAGAAATCATAGGAGGAAGAAGGCACAAGGGCCAGGCATTCGACGGTTTCTTGTTTCAAGGCTAGGTTAGAAAGAATATGACAGGACGATCAGAGGTGGTGCCTTCACAGATTTGGAAAATTTCCTCAGAATGCATGATTTAGACTGGAAATGATTCTCGTGAAGGCTAGTTTCTCTATTTGTAGTCAAACGACGCTCGACATTGTTAAGCTGCTGTGTTAAGTGGAAGCGATGGCCAAAATCATGGGAGTGAATTGCAGGTGTTTGAAGGAAGGGAAGGAGCAGCAGGTGGGATGTTTATTTAAACTAAAAGAAGAAGCAGCAAGGATGGTGATACTGCAAGTGATTGTGGAACGGCGGCCATGTGCATGACGACTGAATTTATCAACTTTTCTTTGCCAACATCTCTCTGATTTTGGGTGGTTCATTTTATGGGGTCTCCTAGGGTGCGTGACTCATGGTGCAAGCCAACCACGTAGTGGTGATGGGGGAGATTGATAATGTAAGAGGAGACCGAGCCAAAGAAATCTTGAAAGATGCTTAAGCAAGGAAAATTGGATCAAAGAAGGCCAGTGATACCCTCGAAGCATACAAAGAAGGCAAAGAGAACAGAAACTTGGAGACCTTCCACAAACTTCTGCAAGAAAACAAAGGAGAATTCACAGATGGACAAATAGGAAGGCTATTGGAGACTGTAGAAGGCATTATGATGATAATGCATGAAATCATGTAATAGTCTCGACTGGTGAAGGGAGGGATTGTATTTGGATTTGCTAAAGGCACTGATAGCCTTTAGTTATGTATTAACTCTAGCATGGCATATCCATTAGGGAGCTAGCCATTAAATAAAAAGCTTTTTTTTTATTCCAAATCTATTATATACCAAAGGGAACCATCCCCAAGATGGCACTTACCTAACAATATATATATATATATATATATATATATATATATATATATATATATATATATATATATATATATATATATATATATATATATATATAAGAGTTTCCTACATTTTGATTTATTTCATTGTTTAGATGCATAGAGATTTATATAAATAATATATATTCTTGCAGTTTTATTTATATAGAGAGATATTTATATTTTTGGGGTTTTTAGTTTGTAGGAATCTTTTATTTTCTTCTTTCTTCCTTGTCTATTTCTCTAGCTTAGTAGCCTTTTCTCTCCTCTCCCTAGAGACCTCTTGGTTCCCGCACCACCCTACTCCCTCTTTTTATTTAGTTTGAGTTTGCAATTCATTACAATTATTTTCTCTTCTCTTGTTTTCTTTCCCTTGATGATGGATCATGGAGTGTGATTTGAAACATTGAGGGAAAAAACTTTATCACAGTCAAATCCAGAAGCACACAATACTAGGTTATTTGTTGTTTTCTTTTTAAAAAGTTTGCCAAGTTGGGGAGTTTTTCTACAATTAGGTCAAACCTTGGTCCTTCACAACTGAGATTTGAACTTTGTGTATCCCTAATAAGAGGGGTATTGTTTGAGTATTAACAGTCAATAGATTGAATTAGATTTCAGTATCTGTATTTATAGCATCTAGCAAATGGGCATAACTAAAACAAAGTACCAAACACAACAAAAAATTATTATTTAAAAAAAAAAAAGAATACCAGACCTACTAGTAAGGCTCCTCAGCAATTGAATGCAATTCATCTGGCCATGTCCTTCTCCAGAAATGCTTCTATCACTTCTGATAAATCCCCGCGAAATGGGTCTATCCAATATAGAATTTAACAAAATATAATAAAATTAACATCTTCAAGTGATTGTGTTCCTATTCATCAATGCAAAAATACAGACATCAAAGAGCCTTACCTATTTTTAAGTGTGAATTCAACCCCTTTACAATGCATCCAATGCATGAACAATGTCTTGATCATAGAGGTGGTCAGGTTTCTTTTGTTTGAATTATTTTTCATGGAAAAAATTTCCCTATTTCCAATTCAAAATATTTTTAAATTTCCCACTCTTTCTAATTTTTATTTGTGTGACTAATTATTTAGTCATTTATAGTTGTGTTGAAAAAAATTACTAGAATTTAATCATTTTTTTGTTGTCATGACTAAAAGATTTAGTCATGTAGTTGTTTATTTGCAAAAATTCTACTAGTGAGGGGTTCATCAAGGGGAATTCCTTTAGGTGTTACTAGGGAGTATGCTCCTAATCCATATGCTTCTATAATGATGAAAGGGCCCAACCAGTTAGGTTCAAATTTACCTTTCTTTTCTCTGTCTTGCAAGTTCCTTTGATTTTCCTTTAGGACTAGATCACCTACATGGAACTGCCTTTCTTTTATTTTCTTGTTGTAGCTACAACATAGTCGACTCTAGTAGACCTGAAGATGATTTGATGTTACAAGGTGTATTTCATCTAGAATCTCTAATTTATTTAGCCTGGATACTCTATACTCTTCTATGTCTATCAAATGTTGCAGGGAGACACAGAGTGATGGGATCTTGACCTCTATAGGAAAGATAGCTTCAGTTCCGTATACTATAGCATAGGATGTGGCTCCAGTTGGGGTTCAGATGCTTGTTCGATAGGCCAAGAGGATAGGATTAAGCTAGAGATGCCAATCAAGACAAACTTCATTGACTGTATTTTTTTAGTATTTTTAGGATTATTTTATTCGAAGCCTCAACCTAGCCATTGCTTTGGGGATAGTACAGTGTAGAAAACCAATGTTGGATATGATATTGCATGCATAGGGCATAGACATCTTATTTTTTGAATGACTTACCATTATCATTTACTATAGCTATGGGGATACCATACTAACAAATGATATAGTTCATGATAAATTTAGTAATTTGCTTGCCGGTTATGTAGGACATGGGAATAGCTTCCACCCACTTTGTAAACTACTAAGTGATGCTAATTATAAATTTATGGCCATTTGAAGAGGAGGGATGTATCTTTCCTACAAGTTCAAGACCCCATTGTGAATATGGCCATGGAGTGGTCATGAGTTGCAGTTGATGAGTAGGTACATGAAATAAATCTCCATGTTGTTGACACTTAAGACATTTCTTGGTGAACTAGTTTGCATCTTGTTCCATTGTGGGCTAGAAATATCAAGTTCTTACCAACTTCTTTTCTAAGATGGGACTAGTGGAATGTGCTCCATAGATTCCCTCATGTATATCTCTTAAAATAGTTTTGTCTTCATCTGAGTTTAAGCATCTTAGGAGGATACCATCGATACTTTGTTAGTATAGTGTATATCCTAAGATGGTGAAAGAGGAGGCTTGGAGAATGAAGGTTTTCTTTTGTCTTGATGTTAGATCAGATGGGAGGGTGTTGTTATGAAGGTAGTTGTATATATCATGGTACCATGTCAAGTTGGGACTAACAAGCTCATAGATAAATTTGGTTTGTAGAATATCAACTAATGGTATCAACAGTTATTCTACCAAGAAGTCATAGCTTTGTATGTTGGTTGGCATGTCTAAAAGAGACCCAATAGTCACCATTGCATCAACAACCTTGTTGTTAACTCTAGGGATCTGATCAAAGGAAATTATGCAATTTTTTTGGTTATAGTTCTGTACCATTTTCTTGTAGGGCATCAACTTGTCATCCTTAGTTTTATATGGGTCTGTGACTTGATGAATAACAAGTTGAGAATCTCTGTAAACTTGAAGCTATTTGGTATTCAATTGGATAGCCATTCAAAGTCATGTTATTAATGCTTCACACTTGGCTATGTTGTTGGTACATGGGGAAACAAGCTAAGATGATTAAGGGATAAAACCACCTTACGGGGTGATGAAAAGAATCCCTACTCTAGAACCACGATGGGTGTATGATCGGTCAAAGTATAGTTTCTACTCGACCGATGGAGAGAGGTTGAAAATCCCTTTATCTGGAAACTCAGATAGCACGGGGTGAGTATCTATTAATGGCGCCTCTTCTAGTTGGTCTGCAATTACTTTCCCTTTTAAATCTTTATGGTCCACATATTTGATGTCAAAATTAGGTGAAATCATTACCTATTTTGCGAGGCATCCTATAAGAGTTGCTTTGGAAAGCAAGTATTTCAAAGGATTGACCTATTGCGATATGGTGTTGTACACCATTGCATAATTTGATTTATATTTATAATGTTGTAGTTAAATACTTATTTAGTCGTGATGCACCTAGGCGTTGTGGTTAATTACACTAGGTAATTGTTTGGGGACCACCTGTATAAGTTGTATTATGACATTGGGATTTTATTTGTATTATTTGATTAATTGGGAAAATGTAGTACCAATAGTAAAATGTGGGGTCAAGTGGTTTTGTGTATCCCATGGTTTTGGGGCACATGGTTTTCTCAATGTAATGTGTGAGCTTATATTATAAAAGCAATTACAAGGTTATTATTTGAGATTGGCTAGATATTTCCTTGTAGGTGAATGAGGGTTTTGTGAGAGGCTATCATTGAATTTAGCTCTCTCCTATAAGTGCAGATTATGAAGTATGGCAGGTGATGTGTGGATTCATGCTTGTACACATGGAGGTTGCATTGGAGGTGCTTGATGATTCAGGGGTATTCATAGAGGTTGAGATATTGTATTGTCATGTTTCATTGTTGAATAATACATGTGAGCATGGATGCTTTTTGCATCTGGGTTTTTCCCTCTTGAGGGTTTTCCCAGGGTATATCTTGTGTTCTCTTGTTGTTTGTTCATTGATCTTTTGCATTATGGTTGTTTCTATATCTTGTTTCTCCTATTTGGTTATGTGGAATTAGTTTAATTAGACCTACAAATTCCTAATAGTTGGTATCAAAGCCATGTTTATGGTTGAGGGAGGTGTGAACTCTCTGGATATGTATAACCCTTGTTTGTGTAGATCATGTGTAAAATGGAAGATATGGCAATGCATGGAAGGATTGAGGACATTATAAGGTTTTGTGTAGGTTGTATTACAAATTTAGGGTTCTGGGTATTGGTGATTTTCTATGCATGTTGTAGATTGGGTAATTGAAAAATCATGGCTGAAGAGGGTTTTTAGGTTTTCTCTTCATGAAGGTTTTGAGAAGGAACTTTCACAAATGTCCTCTTGGGACAAAATGGACCTCGCCATTAAGTGCCAGAGGCCCGAGAAATAAAGGTTCATATAAAATACGCCATGGTTTGGTCATAGGAAGAAAAATCAAAATATTGCCCCTCCTAGAAATGCTATACAGATTTGCAGAATAAAATAATAATAAAAAAATATTTTCCTACACTACAAATTTTTCTATATTTTTGTGAAATTTAAAAAAAAAACTATAGGATGAAAACCTTTTGCAAGGTATACGAAATCTTTTTAAAAGATTTGAATTTAAAAAAAAAAGTTAAGGGGGGGGATAGGGGTCCGTATAACCCCGTAACCTACCCCTTGCGCAGGAAGGTACCATCCCCCACTTCCCCCACTAGTTTCCCATTCCCTGTTGGCCTTTCGGCCGATGTGCCCAAGGGCAGCCCTTTACGGGCTTTAAAAAATTTTAAAAGAATGATTTGTTAAAACCTTTTTTAAAAAAATGGGTGGTGAAGAATTTTATTTCAGCGGTATTTGTAAACTGTTAATCATAGAAAATTTTTAATATTTGTTTTGGATTTTATTAACAAAAATTAAAACCTCTTTGGAGTCCAATGGAGAGGTGGAAGGAGAAAAATAAGACAAATTCAAAACTTCCTTCACATCTACCTGTCAAACACTAATGATGACCAACCTAGTCAAATGCCACATCATCTTTTTTGCATAGTTAGCATGATGGTGTCAACAATGATGTCATGCCACATCAACAAGGTACTAGGGCCCACCAAGGGTCTAGTTTTAGCCCTAGGAGTGCTTTTTCTTCTGGGGGGCATAACTTTCACATACGGTATTAGTTTTTCAACTTCTTATACCTACGTTGGAAAGCTCTCTCTAAGAACTACATAGTGGTACAGGTTTCATGCCCAGATTTTGTTGTTTGTGTCAGAATATGGTGCCTAAAGCCCACTTTGCTCTAGTATAGTTTTATGCTCATAAATTTTGCATACGGAGTCAGATTTTTGATTTCAGATAGGTGTTGGAGAGCTCTTGCAGTGTACTATAGTTTGGATTGTGTAGATTTTAGTTTGCTATGTAGAGAGAGTTTGGTGGTTGTTTGATCACATGTAGGAGCCTGAGATTCAGAGTGCATTTAAAAGTTCATTTAGATGGATTATTAACTTAAACTTGATGGAGTACTTGTTGTTATGAGACTGCCAACATGGTATAGAAGGTTTTCAGTTTTGGTGCTTCCTGATATAGGTTTACAAGTATTTTTTAGATTTATGACTGTGATAGAGATAGGTGTAGGTTGTCTTCTGGTTTGAGGACATGGTTGATACTCATGTGAGACTTGGAGTCTCATTTCAGTTGGAGTTGAGTATAGGTACAATGATAACAATGATTATGGTGGCAGGGATATGCAACTATACTTTTGCATTGGCACAACATGATCATGTATGTAATTGATAGGTATGGGCTATTATGTTTTCTTCATGATTACTTGTGGTGTTGTGGTGTTGTTTTAGGGGATTGTTCTTATCTCCTAGATGCTTGATTAGTTCCTTCACCATGGTTACTCGTTTGTGGACTTGTTGGCAAATCAAATCTAGAGTTGATTTGGTGTTTGAGTCTTAGAGTCTACAGGTTGTCTTCTTGGATATCTTAATTTGAATTTTACAAGTGTGATGATGAGTTTGCATGTTACATTATTTTGGATCTACAAGTTATGTAGTTTTGTAGGCTGATGACCTATTTAGCTACAATGGGATGACTTGGATGTGGACTATCTATATCCACTAGATTGATTTAGTGTTTATGGAGACCTTGTTTGTTGGCCTTGTCTGTGGCCATTTGTACATTGGTATGTTGCATTAGGATAAGAGGATGGATGATTAGAGTGCTGGATAGTCAGTTGATGGGACTTGCAGCATGTTTATCATGATGTCATGGAGATCTTGGATACATGATTATATGTTAGCTTTTGACAATGATGGTTTTATCTTCTTGTTTGGAGATTTTTTTGTTCACTAGACCTTTTGGGAGTTGTTGATGTTACAGTGGGATTCCTTGATTGGTTTGGAGCCATGGATAATCTTCATTTAGGAAATGGTTACTTTGTTGTCATGGATAGCTCAGCATCACAGTTTAGTGGAAGCTTTGGCAACATGTTGGATTCATCATACGTGATGGATGATCTTTTGCATTGGATGTTGGTGTCATGGAGGAGCTCTTGGTTTTGATATTTCTTTGACATTTTCAATTCATTTGTTAGTAGATCGTTATCTTCATATGATTGGAGATGTTGACATCTTGGTTTACCATGGAAGACTTATTTGAGTCTTTGGTTGAGGTGTCGATTTATGATTTGTCATTTGACATGTTTATCCTTGATTTAGAGATGTTAATATTATGTCATGGTTTACTTTTGATGCTATCTTAGAGTATTGGCATGATACAAGTTCTCTTGAGATAGGATGTATGCATCATTATACACTTTGTTGCATGTGATCTTCTTATGAGGAGATGGTTAGATCATGATGTCATGATGGGCTTCTTGGTTATGCAATTGTGTAGTAGCAACATTGACAATGGTTTTGTTGGTTCTCTTGGTATTGAGTACTTTGATCATTTACTTGATTACTTCATGATGGTGCTATGTTGTATTTAGAGTTCAGCGTGTATTGGTCAGTTACAGGTGCTCTTGGATACTTAGAGACTGAGCTGAGGCTGGAGTTCTCTTGTGATCAAAGACACTTGTTAAGACAGTTACTCTTTGGAGGTTTCAGTAGATAGACCAAGCCTTACATCTAGATATGGATGTGAGTTCATTATGGACCTAGAGGAGATTGTTATTGGAGAGAGTCTTCATGGCTTGGTGTATCTTGGAGGAGCATTCTCATTCCCCACTCTTGGTCTACTCAACACTTTATCATCTATGAGGTATTTTCCATCCTTTTATATGAATTTTACTTTATGTTTCATCTTCTCATACAAATGGATCTTGAGCTACATTTATTGGTTCTGGAGGGCTCGCTTGAGGGATGTTAGCATGGTTATCTCATTGTTCATATGGTTTGATTTATGTTCATTATGAAGAGTTTAGGAGATGTGATTGGGCTTATTCCTTCTTATGGAATGTTTATGAGTTTGATCTACCTTGATTAGAGAGGCTTACATACATGATGGTTACAGGTTCTATATGTAAATTTGATCTTATGAGATTGAATGGTTGGGTGTTGTTGAGGCTTTTCATTTGGGGTTATAGAAGAGATCATACTTGACATAGCTTAGCACTTTGAGGTGTTTGTAGAAGGACATTATGATTTATAGGTTTTCTCTCTTTGTCTTATGGCTACTTCCTAGAGGATCATATTGATATGGTTGGACTTGGGAGAGTTATGGTGAAATGTTGTGAGAGTGTATGCAGTGATTTATCATACACATGTGGATCATTGTGATTGTTCTTGATACTACATTAGCTTTTTGATTAGCCACACCTTAGTTCGAGTGTTGATTGATAGACTTGGTATGCCTTGGATCTATTTTTAGATTTGACATTACCCATGCAGTGGGAGTTCCTAGATGTATGTGTTCTTCATTGACAAGTCTTATACATGGATCTTTTTGTTGTAGTTTATGGGTTGGATATGTTATTGGCATGAGTTTAATTGATGTTCTTGATACCTATGAGGTATGGATGGTTGGATGTATTAGCATATGTTGTGGGTGCTATTTCCAGTCATGTGGGTTTTTACTTTTGATAGCATCTTGGAACCTTATGTTATCACTTGGATTTGATGCTAGTGTTCTTTAAGTTGGTGCATCTTCACCTTGGCATGTTTCTTTTCTTCCATAGGTGGCACGTTGGAAGATGACAAGAGTTCTTGCTTGAGATGGTGGTCACTTTGTTTTGTTGTAGGTATCTTGTTGGAGCATGAGAGCATTCTGGAGATTCATGTGATTTCATGTTTACCTATGATGATGTATTTCATGTATTTACCCTTATGCAATGTCTACAACAAGTCAGAGAATGTTGGGATATGGTGTTGTACACCATTGCCTCATTTGATTTATATTTATAATATTGTAATTAAATAATTATTTAGTTGTGATGCACCTAGGTGGTGTGGTTAATCACACTAGGTAATTGTTTGGGGACCACTAGTATAAGTTGTATTGTGACATTAGGATATTATTTGTATTATTTGATTAATTGGGAAAATGTAGTACCAATAGTCAAATGTGGGGTCAAGTGGTTTTGTCTAATCCATGGTTTTGGGGCACATGGTTTTCTTAATGTAATGTGTGAGCTTATATTATAAAAGAAAGCACAAGGTTATTATTTGAGTTTGGCTAGATATTTCATTGTAGGTGAATGGGGGTTTTGTGAGAGGTGATCATTGTATTGAGCTCTCTCTTGTCAGTGTAGATTGTGAAGCATGACAGGGGATGTATGGATTCATGCTTGTACACATGGAGGTTGCATTGGAGGTGCTTGATGATTTAGGGGTATTCATGGAGGCTCAGATATTGTATTGTCATGTTTCATTGTTGAATAATACATGTGAGCATAGATGCTTTTGGAGGCTAGTTTTTTTCCCTCTTGAGGGTTTTCCAAGGGTATATCTTGTGTTCTCTTGTTGTTTGTTCATTGATCTTTTGCATTATGGTTTCTTCTGCATCTTGTTTCTCCTATTGGGTTATGTGGAATTGGTTTAATTAGACCTATAGATTCCTAACACGACCTTGGATATAAGATTTGTATTGTAGTTCAACATATAGTGTCCCAACTTTTGGGAAGAGAACACTACAGCTAAATAGGATCTTTTCATTGGGGTATAGTTGAGCTCATATCCCACTAGACTGTGACTGATGTAGTAAATTGAATATTCGTTACAAGAGTCATCATTTTGTGCAAGAAGTGCCCACAAGGCTGCTAATGTAGTGGATATGTAAAGCATAAGAGGTTTCTCAGCTAGTGGAAGCATCAACATAGGTGGTGAAGAAAGATAAGTTTTGAGTTGTTCAAATGCATCTTGGCACTTACTGTCCCATTACATCCTTGTGGAGTAAGTACAATAAGGGTTGAGATTTGTTGACTAGTTGTGAGATGAACCACCGAATGGATTGTACCTTACCCTAAAGACTTCTTAACTATTTAAGGTTGTTTAGAAGAGACATATCAAGAATAGTGGCCACTTTGTAGGGTCAACCTCAATGCCTTATATAGTCTAGTAGCTTGCTAGATGTTACATTGAAGGCACACTTCTTTAGATTTAGCTGTTGTTGATATTGCTCTAGCCAATCAAATATTTGTTACAATACCTTCAAGTGATCTACTCATGTAGATTTACCTAGGATGTCATTGACATACTCATCTATAATAGTATGAAACAAATCATGGAAGATGATAATCATTGGTCTTTGGTAAGTAGGGCCAACATTTTTTAGGCCAAAAAGCATGACCCACCAATAGTAGTTTCCCTAAGGACATATGGAAGCCATTTTAACTTTGTCCTCAGGTGTGATCATGATTTGGTTGTAACCAGAAAAACCATCCATGAGGGAAAACATTCAATTGCCTTCTGTTAAGTCCATGATGATGTCAATATTGGGAAGTGGAAAATTGTCCTTGGGATAGGCTTTGTTAAAGTCTTTGATGTCTTCGCAAATGTGAATGCCCCCTTTTAGCTTAGAAAAAGGTACCGGATTTGAAATCCACTCTTTATAATCTATAGGATGTATGAATTTGACATCAAGTAGCTTCTCAAGCTCAACTTTGACCAATAAAGCAATCCATGGGTGCATCTTGCACAATTTCTGCTTGACTGGTTTAGCTCCTAGTGAAATTGATAGATGATGGACTAATAATACAGGATCCAGTCCTTGCATGTCAACATAAGTCCATGCAAATTTAATTGTCCTTTTCTAAAAGAACTTTGTGACATTTGTGTTCTCTTGTTGAGATAAAGAAGCTACTAAAAATGTAATCTTGGAGTTTTAGATTGTGCCAAGATTCATTTCTTGAGATTTTTCCACTAGTAAAGAAGACTTCTCATGATATTTTGATGGTGGGGGAAGGTCAAATATTTCATCCTCAAGCACCTCAGAGAGGTTTTCACCATCAGATTCATCCTTTCTTTTTACTATTTTGAGATCAGAATGTGCTATAGTTTTGTTTTCACCTAAGGATTGATTCATTTTATTCATATTTTTGTGACTGAAAGATTTGACATTCTCCCCAGAATATGATATAGGAGAGAGATCCATGACAAAACTTGCTTGATGGTCACCTTGGGGTATACCATCTTGAAGTCCCAAAAACTCTGCAAGTGCTTCATCGTTCTGAAAACTATCTAGGATAGGAGGCCCTTGTTGGTCCCAATCGATTAGGTCAAGAAATACAAGGGAAATGGTGTGTGTTTTGGTCCTAGAAGTAAGGGAAACAAATGAGATCATGAAGATAGAGGATTCCTAAAATAAACCAGTGAGGTGAAGGTGGGAATCATCAATGGTATCATCCAAAAAAGTCTCCTCTGTGGGCCAAGCTTTTTCCACATCATCGAGTATAAACTATATATCAAGGGAGTTAGGTACCTCCTTACCAAATCCCAAATCATGTTGATTATACTTATAGGTGGTTTGGATATGGGTTCTATAGTTCCTTTCTTGTGGAGGCCAAGTCCTCCTTGTCCTTTGTAGCCCATATTCTTTACAATGCGATGCCCATTGCTCTACTTGTCCATAGGTAGGATCATCCTGGAAAAGCTAAGAGGATATGTCCTAAATTTTCTCATTTTCTAGGTTGCATTCATAGATGAAGATAGTTGGGGTTATATGTCTGATGGCCTTCTTCTTGCTTGATTTATCCATAGGAGGTGTGCCATAAGACTTTGGCAATAAGGACAAGTTCCCTAAACAACAAGAGTTGTGCAGGTCATATTCACCGAACCTGACATTTTTGTACTAAACCTTGACCTCGGGTTTGTCTTTCTTAAGAGATTTGGTAGATAAAGTGGATGGATTGATAAATGAGAATGATAGATGAGTGGCTTCATTTTTGGGTACTTGGTTGGAATTCAAGTATCTACCTTGCATTGTACAATAGAATTCAAAAGGATTCAGATCACTGGGAATGGTAACTTCCGAACCATGGTAGGGGAATTTCAAGCATTTGTGATAGGTAGAGCATATGATCTGTATGGTGTGAATCCATGGGCAACCAAGGATGATGTTGTATGGGAGGTTAAGGTCCAGCACCTGACATCAAGTTTCCACTAAGACTGGCCCCACTTTGGTAGGAAAATGAATGCCTCCTTCAAATTCCCTTTCAGTGTCATCATAAGCACTAATTGTCATTGTTTTGGATGAACCAATAGCATCAGTGGAATATCCCAACTATTTTAAAATCTTTAAAGAACATATATTGAAAGCAACACCAACATCTATAAGGACTCTCTTGACATTGTACTGGTGGATGTACACTTCAATACGTATGGCTTCATTATGACATGAATTATGGAAAGGAATATCTTGCTCTATGAAGACCAACTTGTTGTGATGTTCACAACACGCCCCATTATGCTCCTTAGCAAAATGGGGACCCCTGCTGATGTCTTGCTTTTTGCTTCTGCTTGTGTTTTTTCTGCTTCCTGGCGGTCTGGTAAAAAATGGTCAGGTGCATCATCATCATGATATTGCATAAGGTAGGTCATCATCATGAGGTCTGTTTGTCAAAGTTCATATTTTGTTTCTGTGACCTCATATTTTAAAGGAGCTTGAAATTTCATGCAGGTTTGCCTTTTACTTCACTTGAAAATTCGACCATATGTGGAAGTTATGCACGGTCAAAGTCTTGGTCAAACCTGATATTCGCAGGAGGATCATCATTTTATTTTTATTCTAAGTCATGTTGACAGGATCATCATGATCTTCGCATTATGCAGCATCATGATATCTTTTAGGAAGGTCATATTATAAACTCAGTTTTGCTGAAGAGCCTCATCATCATCATATTTGAACGCCCCCCCCCGATAATATCCTGAGGTTCAATTATCATGATGACATTAGCTTTAAGTCAGGGTAAGTTCCCCGTCGAAGTGGTCCGTTGTATCGCGAGCATCATCATGATATTTCAACATTACCTGATCTTTTCATATCATGCTGATCACCCTTAGAAAAATCCACCTTCGGCATATTTGCATGCGCACGTTCAAAACCTATCGCAGGGTCATCATCATGATATTTGCTGAAGTTCGAAATATGATGATGACGACTTCATATCCTCCTGGTCTCCTTTCGCAACTTCTTGATCATCATCCTGATCTTTCACAAGACATCCGCTGAAATTCGTTAAGTAATAAAGACATCATCATGATATATTCGAAGGAGGATCATAATCTTCATATCCTCCTGATCTTCTTTAGCGAAGTATCCTGATGATCACCCTATCTATTCAGAAGAGGTGGTCGATATTGCATTTCTTAAACAGCATCATCATATTTTGCAATATCACCCTAGCGCATTTATCATGATGACCTTAACTCATCCTTGTGCTTCGAAGACAAAATATCATGATGACGTCATCATGATAAATCGATGAGGAGGGTCATCATCATCATTTTTTATCCTATCCTGATTGTCAAGATCATCATGATCTTGTTTGTGCGCCCGATATTTCGCCAAGTCATCCTGCCGATGAAATACAACCTTTTGCAAATATCCTGATGATCATCATCATCACATTTTCCCTTCGGCAGGATTTTTTCCCAAACATGATCCGGTTGGCGAATATCATGATGACGTCATGTTTTAAGTTTAACGAAGGCTCCGGATATCATGATGACGTCATCCCGATCTTATAACGAAGAAGTAAATATCCTGATCATCATCATCATCATTTTTTCTTTCAAACAGGATATTTTCCAGAACCCGATCTGTTTCGCGAAATATGATGATGATGTCTTATTCTATGTTCGACAGAAGCTAATATCCTGATGATCATCATCATCATCATTTTTCCTTCAAACAGGATATATTTTTCAAGCACGATCCGTTTGCCGAAATATGATGATGACGTCCTATTCCAAGTTCGACAAAAGCGAATATGATGATGATCTTCATCATGCTGATCTTTCGAGAGGGTTACCTTGGCCGCAAGAGGATCATATTCACTTCATCATCCTGATCATGCTCCTCAGGTAACCCGATATCACAAGTATCCCCCTGATCTTAACGAAACATGATGATGACGTCATCCTTAGCATTTCAATGAAGCCCGAATATCATGATGACGTCACCATCATCTTCCTTTCCTCAACAGCATGATTATATTCGCATCCTCCTATTCTTCTTCAACATGATGATGATGATGATGTTGTTCTTTTCCCCGATATGCAGAAGCGAATCATCATGATGACATTCATCTGAACCTTCAGGAGGGAATGCATCATATTTGGCGAATATCATGATGATGCGGTATATCGACTAACCTATTTTTTGATGCACCGACAGGGATTATCATGCCGATGGGCGGGAAATGAAGCGGTGGAGTTTTAAAGTGTTTTTTTTTTGGCGCCTCTGGCATTTCCCGGTCAGCGATGGTTGACCCATCAATTTTGAGCAGCTTGGGCGCATTTTTGACGCGTTTTGGCAGATTTTTAGATCTGATTTCCGCGATCTTGCGCTGTCACCTGTATTTAAACGCTTATTCTATTTTCATGCTGTTTTTTGTGATAAATGTGAAACTTATTGCTTGTCTTGTCTTGCAGGCTTGCAGTTGAGGAAGCAGCTGGAAAGTCAATACAGTGACCTCATGGAGGCAAAAGATCTGATCTCAGGAGCAAGAAGATAGAGATGAAATGCAAAAGTCAAAGCCATTCAAGTGAAGAGGAAGGTCGCAACTGGAGGTATTATCACAACAGACAAGCAGAAGTTATTACCTAGCTGCTGGAACTTCTCAGAAGGGGCAATATTTCGCCCAGATTTGACCACTGCTCTGAGATATTTTTTGAGAACTGGTTCACCTGCATTTATTACTGTAACTAGAGGTTTGAACCAGGGGTTCAGTTAGGTTTTTTTGCTGTAGTGAGGACAATCAGAATGTTATATATTGTGCCTCTCTACACTGTAATACTTTACAACAGGGATTTTTAGGGCCTACACACAGAGATTCTAGGAAAATACAGCAAGTTAGCTTAGCATAGTTTAGAGTAGAAGAAGCAGGTCGCCTGTTTGTCTGCAGTAAGGTGCGCGTGGAATGTCTGGCTGCCTTACTGTATCTGTAAAGCTTGTAAGTTCTCTGTAGTATGATCAATGAAACTAAGAGTCATTCTTACATTGTAAATCATGTATGGCTATTCATTTCTAATACAATAGAATCTGGAGTTCTGCATCTATCTTCTGAGTGTTCTCCTGCTCTTCTTTGTGTTTTGAAATATCTTCTTTGAGAGCTTGCAATTTTAAATGTATGTTTGTGAAAATGCTCAGGACTTACATTTAAGGTTTTTACTGTGGATTTGATCAGATTACTGTGGTATTTACATAGTGGATAACAGAAACAATTAGATCCTTCTGTAGATTAGATGAAGTGTAGATTAGATCTCTCTAACTTTTCCCAACCCATCTGAAATATTTAGCTGAAAACGTAGAAATCCAAAGGAAATTGTCTCAAATTTGAAGAAGCATGATAACAGAGCTATAAGTAGACAGTTTTCATAAACAGATCAAGAAGAGAGCTGCAAAAATCCAAGAAAACCCTCTAAAACTTGCAGCCCAGTATCACTCTTATGCAAAGGAATGAAAAGCATTGATATATCTCATGACCTTTTTTGCATATTCTTAGGCCAGTAAACCACAGAACAAACCTAAACTACGTAAGGCCCCTTGAACATTACAGCTTCACATTGACCAACTGAACTTGACCAACCGAACCATTGTAGACTTGGGATTAGTTGAATCACCAAATGATTCCTTCTTGTCTTTCAAGTATAGTTTCAGTTCATTTTATGTGAATTTTAACTTATTGTTATGATTGCATCAAAACAGTCATCAACACAACTGATGTGGAGAGGTGATGTGCTCTATCATGGATTTGAATCACACAATGTCCATTTTGTCAGGGAAAATAGACTCTTCGAGGGCCTTTTCAAGGACATCTCTATGTTCAGGGGAAGTGCGGAGGAGATTGAGAATGGATATGAGAGATGGAGTTTTACACAAGTAATCAAGCAGATTATACTCTAAAGCAAGTTGACTATTTGAGGTTACCCCACGAAGGGTAACATGACCTTGATGGGTGATTATAGCATAGTTAGGAGCTTTCCCTTTGATGGTGACAGCAAATACAAAACTCTCGCTAAAGTGGTTGACAACAGAATCATAGACCCTTGACAAATTATTTATAACTTTACCTTTACTGTTGGCATTGTTTCCTTTTTGTGAGGGGAGGGATACATGTACACACCAAGGTCTTTATTTAGTATAGGTGGAGGAGCACCATCAATGACAACTTCTCCATGATCAATGAGGTTTTAGATGAGGGTTTTCAATTTCATACATCCCAATGTTTTATGTCCTTTCATTGATGGAATTCGTAGTATTCGTTGTCCTTGTACTACATGAGTTTAAAAGCCAGTATTTCATATTGTATTGCTTTTGGTAATGTAATTAAACCATTTTGTATCAATTTCTTGAGGAAATGTTCAATGGGTTCCCTTAAGGGAGTGAATGTGTGTTTGGTTGTAAAGTTCGGTTTGGGATTGTCTCTGAAAGGGGTGGAATTGTCCTTTTTTGGTTTTTGAAGGTTAATAGGTGTTTGGACTATTTGAACGTGTTTGGTATCCACAACACCATCTATGACAACATTCTTATTTTTAACCCAAAATTAGGGCTTATCATTTGATGTAGGAGGGTTTTCTTTTGTCTCTTTAAAGATTTTCATGAACCCTTTAGCGATAAGGATTTTTTCGATGTTGGTGACCTTAGAAAAATTATCTTGAAATGTGTTAGCAAATTGTATTTCTAAGTGGAACCCAAGTTCAGGATTCATGTTTTGTACAAATACGTTGACCATTTGTTTTTTTGGTATTTTCCAAGGGCATCTACTGGCCATGTTCTACCATTGTTTCAAGAATGAGGTGAATGTTTCTACATTTCCTTGTTTATTGTTATGTAAGTATGTCATGGAGACTTCTTGTTCAATGTTAAACAAGAAATGGTTAACAAAAATCTTGGCAAGATAACTAAAGGATTTAATACCTGGAGGTAATTGTGAAAACCAATCCATGGCTTGCCCTCCAAGGCTGTGGGGGAAGAGGTGCAAGAGATATGGTGCAGGGGCACCTAGCTTGAATCATGTAAAAGGGGTTAGATGTTAGGTTTGTGTGGTGTTGAGTCACTTTTAATGTAATAAGGTATATTTAGACCATGTCTAATGTTTTTTTAATCATGTGGGGTCACTTGTGAGTTAAGTTGCTAAGTTTTGCAAGAAGTTGAAAAGTTACTCAAGAAACATTGGCATTTTTTGGTTTGTATTGGAAGATGAATAGTCAAATTGTTTGAAAGGTAGTTTGAACTATTGGTTTTTGGTGGGAAGATTTTAAATATGCATTGAAAAGTTTGAGGCAGGGTACTAAAGGAGTTTTGATGATCAAACAATAAAGTATTCATTATTTTTTTGCATTTTCTGTGTGTTTCTTGCTGCTACAAACGTTTATATGGTCCTGTATGGCTAACACGTGCTCTTAAATTTAGTGGAACATATGTGTGGATGAATCTTCTAACATTTGCATTTAGTTTCATTTATTTTCATTAAGTTTGAAATGAGTTATAGTCATTTTTATGAGAACAGCCAGAAGACCCTAGTTTTGAGGGTTTAATTGAAGAAATGAGATTTTTTGAATCATTTCACAACTCTAGTTGTTAAAATTGGCATATTCAAACCTTAGGTAATTTGATGAATTCCTTGAAGTGAAAATTTGTAGTCTGGGTTTTGATTTTTACATAGTTGCTTTGGAAAACAAGGCTAATTAGGCCTATTAAGACTGTAACAGTCAAATTTTGAGGGTTTTGTTTCAAAGTAACCCTATCCATAAATTTGATATATTTAAGAGAGACATAAAGGGTATCCTAAATGGTGTTTAAAATTTGGTTTTGAAATCTAAGGAGAAAATTATGGTGAAGAAACCTCATTGTTGTACTACTAGGTGTAACGTCAAAAAATGTCCTCTTGCGGGCTTTTGCCTCATAAGGTTTAGCTCTTGGGTCTTTAGCATGCATTTAGGACATTTTAGTTCATATTTTGTCACCCCAATGGAATGAGACCTGGGTTTCATGGCAAATGGGACCTAGGTGGACCCCTTGAGCTGTACCCTACCCAAAATAGGGGGGAGGACTTGGGTGCCCACACCCTAGTCCTACCCTATTTTGGGGCAGCCCCAATTTCTAGGTGTCATCTTATGACCGTTATTTGGTTATTTTGTCGACACGGTAAAGTTTGAATGTTAATTTCTTCGAGGGAGTGTTTACAGATGCATATATAAGCATATGTAGGCATTCATTTGTTGATTAGAGCATTTATAGATGATTACTAGCAAGCTATTGTGTTCTCAAGGTGATTCAAGGCTTTCTATTATGTTGCAAGAGCATACTTGTATGTTTTGTGTGTTGATATTTGCAGATTTAAGCATCAATTCCTTCATGGCATGAAGAGCATCTTCCTCCATGAAACCTTCACTACAAGGTGACATATCATTATGTTTTTATCATTGATTCCTTTGGTTTTTGGTCTTTGCCTCACAAGGGCACACTCTCTTTATCTGACAATAGTGTTTAGAGACTTAAGTGTCCTCCGGGGTTTGACTGAGGCAAACCTCTAAACACCACAACCCCTAAACCAAGTCTTGTGATTGCAGGTTATAGGTGTTGCATCCAGGAAAAGTGGAGTTGCAGGAAGGTTGTGCTGACATCAGGGATTTAGGATCTGAAGGATAGATGGACAAAAGAGCATTTCCAGGACTAGGGCACTCACTCTAGTGTCCTCGGTAGATAAGTTTCAGAAAATAGAAGTTAAATGGCTAATCAGTGTCTGAAGGACATCCAAATTCACCAAAAAAGTAGGTACCTTGGACTTGGGCACCTACTCTAGTGCCCCCAACTATTCCTCTTTGGAACCCTAAAAATAGGTATTCTGTAATTTGGTATTTTACTCCCGTCTGCAAGAGTTTTTTTAGTAATTCATTAATTTGTTGTCGTATTTGCATATTTAGGGTTTTAATGGTCAATTGGTCATAGGAGAAGGAAAAATTGATAATTAAATCCCTAATCCAAGTTTCCCTACATTTGAAGTGACTCTAGGGTATGATAGTGCTCACCACTCGACCCTAGGTCCTTCAATGTTTAGTGGAGATGCAGATTTTAACATATAAACAACAAAAGATTAACAAATCTAATTTTACTCTAAACATTTTTGTGAACCCATGTTTTTGAACTTAAATTGCAACTTGCTAAGTGTTTTTCTACATATTTTGTGTGATTTCATTCATTCATATAGGCATTTAATTTATTGCGTTGAGAAAATTTCAAAAAAAAATTGAAAAATTGGAAAAATACAAAAAACAATTGCATTGTTGGGCTTACTAAATTGTATCAGTTCTTCCTAAATTTTTCTAATTCATGATTTTTACAGTATATATGATATAAAATACTGAAAAATACAAAAATTCAAAATCTTGCTTTGCATTTTCATCATTTAATTGCTAGGGTTTTGTGGAAATTTTGTCAATTTTATGTAACCTAGTAATTCCAAAATCTAGGGTTTTGTAGGCAAAATCTTTTATCAAAATTTTCTACTCATTTTAGAGGCTCATTAAAATTTATATTTGGCTGTAGTCTTTCATTTTAGTGTGAATTTGCATTTAAATTTAAATTATTTGCATTTTTGCATTGAAAAATTCAACAAAAACTAGTAATTTTGGTGCATTTTCATTAAATTTTCATGGAAATTTTGCATGATTAAGCTTGAAAATAATTTTCAAATTTTAAAGTATGTAATTTCCATAAAAAATTAGATGTCAAACCATTCACATAATATTTTGTTACAAAATCTCAAACATAGGGCTTCGAAAATAGTGATTTTCACTAATTTTGGCCTTATCGATTTCATAAAATTGCACCATAAGTGTGTTGTGAAAGATATTTTGGCATTATTTTTCTATTATCAAGGTAATAATTTTCTTCCCCTCATAAAAAGTTTCACAACACCCTCTTAACGGGCTCTTGTAGTGAAAATTTGGCGAAAAACTACACATTTTGGCTATTTTTGCCCTAGGGTTTGACCTAGTTTGCAGTCCAAGTGTATTGTGATTAGTTTTATAGATTGAGGTGACTGATATTATTTTTTTTCCCTCCAAAAATTTCTTACAGCACCTCTTCTACTAGGTCTTGGAGTTAAAAAACCGTGAAAGAAAAAGCCTAGTTTTGCTATATTTTCACTAGAGTTTTAGCTTAGGTGGCACTAAAAGCACGTTGTGTTGGATATTTTAGCACCAAGTGGCTATCATTTCTGTTATTATTTGCTTTCCATAATTACTTTCCTCACAACACCCTTCGTTATGCTCTATTGCATTGAATTTTGGTGAAAAAAGTGCCTATTTTGACGTATTTTCACTATAAATAGACTCGGCATTGCATCAAGAGTGTATTAAGAGTGAGAATGTTGCTGCATGATTTTAATAACTCTCTACCCTAAGAGAAATATTCATTTAAGAAGAAGTATAAGACACATGGGATCTAGTGCTCTTGAAGAAGTTGGTACTTTGAACACCTTCTTTACAAAAGGAGAAACCCAAACATTACAAGACATTCCACCTATTACAAATACAATGGAAGAACAAACTTTTCACGATGTTGATGATACTATTGAGGTGACAGGATATGTATCAGATGAGCAAATAGAAAAATTGGATAAAGAGTTAGCCGAATTTCAATCATTTATGGAACCTGAGAGAATAGCTGAAGAAGTCATTCCTACAATTCATAATATAAGAGAATTGATAAAATAAGGACAAGATAGTGTTAATGCACTTTGTGGTCTAACACATCATGCAAACTAATATTATGCCAGTGATCAAATTTGCACAAGTGATAAAGAACACTCTATCACCATCTCATACACAAGTTTCAGCACCTATATCGACTATGTGAATATCAACTTTTACATCAACAATCTTAACAACTAATGCAAACACTTGTAGTAATGGTACTATTGGTATTGGAGTATCTAATGGCACTAATTACAAAGCTATGGGATTTAACTATCATAATTTGATTTCTAAAGGGACATCTATGAATAATTTTTCTTGACCTCTTATCTATTCCACTCATTTCCAATAACCTATTACATACTCACAACCATCTTCTACCTACCAATATGTCCAACAACCATTGACCTATTCCTAGCCTCTACCTGTCATATCTCAAGCTCATTCACCTCCTCACTTTGGTTCCAATTCCTCACAACAAACCATATCTCCAAATGATGCAATCCTAAACCAACTTTTACAAGGCATGATTGCTTTGCAACAAAAGGTAACAAACCTAACAAATTCTTTGCAACCTAGTCTACTGACATATCATGCTTGTAATCTATTATCATATGCAATCTTGAGAGCCCCTATGCCTAAGAGGTTTGAGACTCCTCACTTTGAAAAATATGGTGGAAAGGGAGATCCTAATATCCATGTGGCAGCATTCATAGCTATGTGTAGTGATTTTTATTTTGAAGAGGATTTGTTAGCAAAACTTTTTCCACGATCTCTCAAAGATATTGCTTTAGAATGGTTTTGTTCTTTGCCTCCTAATTTAATTCACTCTTTTTTCATAGTTGATTGATCAATTTTTACAACATTTTCAAGCAAATATTGGACCCCAAGTCACTCTTATTGACTTGGTTCAATGCAAGCAAGGTCTGAAAGAAAAGTTGATTGAATCATTAGTCGGTATCAAGGCTGTTGTGCTCAAATTCAATATCAGATGAAAGATGAGGATGTTTAGAAGATTTTCATTACAAATCTACAACCTAATATTCATGATAATATTCTCTTGATGAAGTACAACTCCTTTCAACATTTATGCACTGCCCTTCATGATTATCAACTTTTGTCTAGTCAGTATGAAAACCAAAACTCATCAGCTCAAGTTGGACAATCCATGGGTGGACCATCACAAAACAACTTTAAAAGGAACAATAATAGGAGTTTCATCAAGATCAATGGACCAAATACAAATGTATCTTCTATAAACAATCCAAAGAAATAATTGTATCAACCGAGGAAGTTTACTCCAATATCTAAGTCCTATCATTCTATCATGAATCAAGCTGTGAGTAATTACATTCTAAAACTTCCCACAATCAAGCTTGTTGATCCTAGTAAACAAGGACCTTACTTCGATGCTAATGCCTTTTGTCATTATCATCGGATGCGAGGACATGACACTGAACAATGTATGTGTCTTAAAAATGAGATACATGACCTTATTGATTCAAATGTCATCAAGGTATCAGGTGTGAATGATAATGCAAATAAGTCGGTTGCTCTGCTGAATTAGAATTTACAAATCTTTACCAATCCTTTTCCTAAACATACTAAAAATAATATGGTGGAACAAGGTTTAGTTGAAGTAGGCGAGGATGATTACTTGGACTATGATAGTATCATGGGAATGATTGAAGTGGATAAGAAACAAATGGATAACCCACCTCATCCACAAAGAAATGGAATTTACACTAAGTTTCCTTCTCTATTATCCTTATATGGATTGGGAGATAATCAAAATACTTTTGAAAAGAAATAACAACAACTGATACAAACGAGCAAGATGGTACAAAATGAATCCTACTACTATTCTAGAAAGATTTACCAACAAAAACTTCCCAAAAATTAGAAAAGAACATGATGACAATCAATAGTCGGAAATAATAGTGGTTCTTCCCCTCATAAGCAACAAAGAGCCTCATTTAAACAAGATATTTAAGAGAAAACATCATATGATAAGAACCACTCAAATTTTAAAACAAATATGATTGAATACCTCTCTAATAGGTTTGTAAGCTCCAACATATAATATGAAAACCCTACAAGTAAGTATCTCTAATCTTTTCCCTCTCTCATGATGTGCTTCCCCCATGATGTGTTATATGCTGTTTAGGCCTCCTAGGATGACCTTAGATTCTCTTGTAAGGTTCAGGATACTAGGAGACTGCCTCTGTTGTGACCTTCTTCTATTTGTATCATCATTCTTCTATATTGTCTCTCTCTTATTTCATTGTTGTGTGTTGTCTCTTGCAAACATAGCATTATGGTTGGTGATTCAGGGGGACCCTCCTATGTTACTATTCCTAAGGCACTTGTTTCTCCTCTCTTATTTATTGTTTCCCTTCCTCAAGTGTTTCCACCTAGCGGGAGGATGGTGACAAACAATTATACTGATGTGGACAGAGTGTCCCTTTCGAGAGCAATAAAAAAATGGACTTAGTTCCTAATATGATGATGGGGTTGTATATTTTATTTGATGCTTGGCTAGTGGAAGCACTCATGCTTTCCACGTCATGAATTTCATGATGTTTCTGTCACATTTACAAACTTTAAATATACTGTTGTTCTATCACCTTTGTTAGTCTTTGAATCTATCCATGGTGGTACTCGATTTGGAGAGCTTCATGATATATCCCTACAGTTATCCTCAAAATCTGAATTTGTTGTATAACCATGGCTCTTTGTGTGGTTAATCATATGCATTGATGTTGTTGTTTATTATGATATTGTAGACACTAACATGTACTTATAGGGATGTGTTTGTGGGAACATTTGGCGATCATAAAGTACATGTCACCTCTAGGGGGCATGGGCTTTGCAAAAGTTGGTGTTTGCTTGTGTGTTTTCTTCCTACCTTAACATGCTTGATATCGATGCATGCTATCAACCACCTTAAGGTGGGGGCATATAATGTAAGCTGTCTGTTATAGATGTTAGCAATTTGTTTGACCTTAGATGCAAAGACTTGTACCCCAGAGTAGTGCATCTTGCATCCTAAGTTTTTTTGCAATCAATCAATCATGTAAGCCCTCTACAAAGGTAGGATATCGTGCATATCCTTTTTCTTAATCCCTCTGCAGAGGCAGGGATGGTATATTTCTCAGAGTAGATTGCATCATCCTATCATTTTCAAAAGTCCTCTATGGAGGTAGGGAGCAGTTTTGTGACTAACTCAACCCTTAAGCATGTTTTCGATGATTGTTGTGGTGAAGTCCAATCATCGGTGTGTTCCTGTAAAGTGCATGAGATTGTGTTGGACCTAGAAATAGGTACACTCCATTGCTTGTCTACCGTGTTTTCTCCATATCTTCAAGTGTGTGTTTTGGTGTGCTTGTTTTGTATGGCATGTTTGTTGCCCCATATGTAGAGACCGGTGCCTTTCAATAGTGCTTCTTGCATTTTAGGAGGTTTTGCATGTATTGCGTGTGTGTTGCGCCATATGCAGAGACCAGTGCCTTTGAGTAGTGCTTCCTACATTTTGGGAGGTTTGTTTAGTTTCTAGTACTTGCATTTGCATTTCATATATATGAGAAAAATAAAATAAAAGATATCATTTCTATCTTCCATGCATTAATGTGTATTCTATGCATTAATTTTTTGCTCTGTGTTCTGCGTGACTATAACTAGTGTTTAGTGTTCCTGTTACTATCTTCTATGTGATTGGCATGTCTACTCCATGTTTGATGTGTTTTCTATTTTTGTGACCTTTAATACATGTATGGGCCTTACGTTTATACATACATTAAAGTGGGGGCTAAATGTAACATCATAAAATGACCCCTTGGTGACTTTTCCTTCATAAGGTTTAGCTCTTGGGTCTTTAGCACGCATTTAGGACATTTTAGTTCATATTTTGGCATCCTGATGGAATGAGACATGGGTTTCATGGCAAATGGGACCTAGGTGGACCCCTTTAGTTGTACCCTACCCAAAATAGGGGGGAGGACTTGGGTACCCATGCCCTAGTGCTGTCCTATTTTGGGGTAGCCCTAATTTCGAGGTGTCAGTTTATGACCGTTATTTGGTTATTTACCAACACAGTAAAGTTTGAATTTTAATTTCTTGGTGGGAGTGCTTGTAGATGCATATATAAGCATATGTAAGCATTCATTTGTAGACTAGAGCATTATTAGATGATTACTAGCAAGCTATTGTGCTCTCAAGGTGATTCAAGGCTTTCTATTGTGTTGCAAGAGCATACTTGTATGTTTTGTGTGTTGATATTTGCATATTTGAGCATCAATTCCTTCATAACATGAAGAGAATATTCCTCGATGAAAGCTTCACTACAAGGTGACATATCATTGTGTTTTTATCATTGATTTCTTTAGTTTTTGGCCTCTGCCTCACAAGAGCATGCCCTCTTTATCTGACAATGGTCTTTAGAGACTTAAGTGTCCTCCGGGGTTTGACTGAGGCAAACCTCTAAACACCACAACCCCCAAATTAAGTCTTGTGATTACATGTTACAGGTATCGTATATGAGAAAAGTGGAGTTGCAGGAAGGTTGGGTAGACATCAGGTATTCTGGATCTGAAGGAAAGACAAACAAAAGAGCATTTCTAGGAATAGGGCACTTGTTCTAGTGTCCTCTGTAGATAGGTTTCAAAAAATAGAAGTTACAGGGCTTATTAGTGCCTAAAGGAGGTCTAGATTTCCTGAAAAAGTAGGTACCTTGGACTTGGGCACCCGCTCCAATGTCCCTGACTATTTCGATTCAGAACCTCAGAAATAGGTATTCTGTAATTTGGTATTTTACTCCCATCTGCAAGAGCTTTTTTTGTAATTCATTAAGTTGTTGTGGTATTTACATATTTAGGGTTTTAATGGTCAATTGGGCATAATAGAAGGAAAAATTGATAATTAATTCCTTAATCCAAGTTTCCCAACATCTGAAAGTGACTCTAGGGTATGATAGTGCTTGCCACTCAACCCTAGGTCCTTCAATGTTTAGTGGAGAGGTGGATTTTAACATCTAAACAACAAAGGATTAACAAATCCAATTTTACCCTAAACACCAGGGAAGTTGAAGACTTTGTTAGAAAACCCACCAAGTAAGAGTCTCAAATTTGCAAAGGTTGTTCATTTGTGATTGTGTTTGATATCCTCCATTATCTCTGTATCATAGTGGTATCAGAGAATAGGTTTTGATCAATAAGGGAAAAGGTTGAAGATTGAAAGAAACAAAGATGCCTCCTAAAAGTAATCCAGCTACTAGAGAAATGAGAGAGTTGAAAGAAAAGCATGCCAAGGAGTTGAGATAAGTAAAAGAGGCTCAGGAAGTTATCCTTGCAAGGCTTGCAATACTCGAATCAAATCAAAGAAGAGGTGTGGTCATTGGAGACCAAATTGATGAAGAGGAAGAGAAACAGGGTGAGAATGAGAACCCTCAAGAAGGAGTCCAAGAGGAAGAGGTGGACCCTGATGAATTGAGAATGACAAAGTTGCTAAAGTCTATGAAGGGAGATACTCCTAAGGTGAAGATAGAATTTCCCATGTATGGTGGGTAGTTGGATAGTGAATAAGTACTCAGTTGGATTGATGCACTTGATAGCTATTATGACTATGAGGAGGTGGCATGAAATAAAAAGGTGAAACTTGCTAAAAAAAAGTTAAAAGGTCTTGCCTTAACTTGGTGAAATTATGTGCAAGAAGAGAGGTTGAACAAAGGGAAGGTAAAAATAAATTCATGGGACAGAATGGTGGCTAAAGTTAAGAGTCAATTTCTACATACTAATTAGGCAATTCAGACATATAGGAAGTTGTAGAACCTAAAACAAAAAGAGTTAGATGTCATGGCTTATATAGAGGAGTTCCATAAGTTAAGCATTAGAGCAGACCATGTTGAGGATGAAATAGACAAGGTAGTAAGGTACCTAAATGGACATAGTTTCAATAAACAAGATGAGGTACACCTCAACACACCTAAGATGATGGAAGAATGTTTTCAGTTCATAGTCAAGGAAAAAGAAAGGTTAAAGAGAAGGTAGGAGAAACAAAGTAAGGGTAGAGGAAAAAGTTTTAGAGGTAGAGGAACATTTGGAGGAAGAGAATAGTCCACAAATCCACAAGGAGAGTCAAATAACAATCAAAAACAAGGGGCAGATTAGAGAAGTGGATTTAGGGGAAGAAGACCAAACAATAGAGGAAGATTTAGTGGCCAAGGTAGAGGCTCAAATACATTCTTAGGAAGATGCTATCAATGCAATCAGTTTGGCCATCAAGCTTGGAAATGTCTAGATAAACAACCTTCTACTTCACATGTTGGAGAAAGGAGAACTCAATTGGTGCAAGAGGAAGACAATAAGAGTGTCAAATCTATACCTTAGTCTTTTGTTCTAGAAATTGGAGAAACTTAATGACAAGGAGAACATTGCTTAAAGTTCTTATGGTAAAAGAGCCTCCACAAAGAAAATCTCTATTTAGAACCAGATGCAAATCTCAAGGTATGGTGTGTAAAGTTGTTGATTCCAGTTCAACAAATAATTTGGTTTCTTTAGAGATGGTTGAAAAGTTAAGAATAAAAAGAATCTCACATCCCACTCCCTATAAGGTTTCTTGGTTGAATAAGGGTTAGCAGGTCCTAGTTAATGAGCAAACATGGGTAGAATTCAACATAGGAGCATACAAAGATAAAATATTGTGTGACATCATCCCAATGGATGTTTGTCATATACTTTTAGGGAGACCATTGTAGTATGATAGAAAGGATAATCATGATGGGCAAAAGAACACTATTGTAATTGCGAAGGATGCGGTCTCATTCACCCTTATTCCATTGCAAGATGAAGGTGTAGATACACAAGTTGGGTCTAGTGTAATGTTGGTTGATGAAAAATAGTTTTTGAAAACCATGAAAGAGGAAGGTGGAGAAGGTTATGCCATTCTAATCAAACCAAAGTCTATCATGATAACAGTAGCAAAGGTTAAGGATGTACCTAAAGAGGTCCAAGCTTTATTGAACAAATACAAAGACATTGTGGTAGATGAACTCCCTATCTCTTTGCCACCAATAAGAGATGTGAGCCACAACATAGATTTTATACTAGGAGAAAACCTACCTAACAAAGCTACATACATAATGACCCCTCAATAGAATGAAGAGATTAAGAAGCAAATCCAAGAGTTACTTGACAAAGGCCTAATAAGGGAAAGTTTTAGCCCATGTGTTGTCCCCACTATTTTGGCACCAAAGAAAGGGGGAGATTGGAGAATGTGCACCAACTAAAGGGCAATTAATAAGATTACCATAAGGTATATGTTTCCCATACCAAGAATGGAAGACTTGATGGATTGTTTAGGAGGGGCATGTTATTTTTCTAAGATTGACCTCAAAAGTGGCTATCATCAAATAAGAATTAGAGAGGGGGATGAATGGAAAACTACTTTCAAAACAAATGAGGGGTTGTATGAATGGCTTGTCATGCCATTTGGGATTTCAAATGCACCAAGCACTTTAATGAGATTAATGAATGAAGTTCTAAAACCTTTCATAGGTAAGTTTGTGGCTGTCTACTTGGATGATATTCTTGTGTTTAGTAAGACCAAAGAAGAACATTTGCAGCATTTGGACATGTTTTTGAAGAGGCTAGATGAAGAAACACTGATGATCAATTCGAAAAAGTGTGGTTTCATGAAGCAAGACTTAGTCTATCTTGGATTTGTGATCTCCAAAGGCTCTTTAAAGATGGAACCTAGCAAGGTGGAAGCAATTATCAATTGGCCTACTCCAACATCAACAAGTGAGGTAAAACATTTTCATGGTCTGGCTACTTTTTAAAGAAAATTCATTAAGAATTTTAGTCACATATGTTCCCATCATTGACACAATTAAAGGAGATAAAAGGAAAAGGTTTGTATGGATTATTGATGCAGAAAAAAGCTTTAAATAACTAAAAAATAGAGTGGCACAACAACCTATTTTGGAATTACCTAACTTTAACAAAGTTCTCACCATTGAGTGTGATGCAAGTGGCTATGCAATTGGGGAAGTATTGAGAGAAGAGGTCAACCTATTTTATTTTTAAGTCAGAAGCTCAATGAGGCAAAGAAAAAGTATTCCTCTTATGACTTGGAGTTGTATGCCATGGTGTAGTCATTAAAGAAGTGGAGACACTTTCTCCTACCCAAGGAATTCATTGTCTTCACTGACAATCATGCTTTGTAGTTCTTGAACAACCAAGACAAACTTATCCATAGACATGTGAAGTGGGTAGAGTACCTACAGAGTTTTACCTTTACCATCAAATAGAAAAAGGGGTAGTCAAACAAGGTGGCAGATGCTTTGAGAAAAAAGGGCATTGTTGGTTCAGTAAATTCAACTCCAAAGTGTAGGTATTGATGCCTTATAAGGTATGTATGAAGGAGATGATGATTTCAAAGAGATTTATGCTATTTGTAATCAATTCCATGGCACCTTTCATGAAGAGTATTGTGATTATTTGATACAAGAAGGCTTGTTGTTCAAAGGGGCTTAGTTATGTATTCCCAAATGCTTTATGAGGACTAATTTGATTAAGGAGAATCACAGTGGCAGCTTGGCAGGTCACTTTGGTGTGGATAAGACTTTAGAATAGGTGAGAAGGTATTACTATTGGCCCAAGATGCAAATTGATATCAGAAAATTTGTTGAAAATTGTGTTGTATGTCAAAAAGCCAAGGGTTGTAGTACAAATGTAGGTCTTTACCATCCTTTTCCAATTCCAAATAGTCCATGGGAGTCCATCAACATGGATTTTGTATTGGTGTTTCCCAATATTCAGAGAGGCTATGATAGTGTGTTTGTTGTTGTAGACGGGTTTTCCAAAATGGCTCATTTTATACCCTGTATAATCACAAATGATGCCTCACACATTGTTGGTTTGTTTTTCAAGGAGGTGGTTAGGATTCATGTGTCACCATTGACAATTATTTCTGATAGAGACATCAAATTTGTAGGTCACTTTTGGAGAACCCTTTGGAAGAAGTTGGGAACAAACTTGACCATTAGCTTTCCCTATCATCCACAAAAACATGGGCAAATTGAAGTAGTCAATAGAACCCTTAGAAATCTACTTAGATGCCTCACAAAAGATCATGCACAACAATGGGACTTGATTCTTCAACAGGATGGATATGCATACAATGATTCTATCAATAGAAGTATTGGGAAAAGTCTATTTGAAATTGTGTATGGCTTGAAGCCTAGGGGAGTATTTGAGCTCAAAGATTTGAGTGGTATGGAGAGGAGTGCTAAAGGAGAAGAATTTGTACTGGCAATGAAGGATATACATCAGAAAGTTAGGGAGAACCTTCAAAAGAGTGTGGATAAATACAAGCAACATGTAAATTTGAAATGAAAAGAGGTGCATTTCAAGGTAGAGGACTTGGTTTTATCCCATTTGAAGAAAGAAAGGCTACAAAAAGGGAAGTATTCAAAGTTGCAGACGAAGAAGATAGGGCCATGTAGGGTGGTCCACAAGTTTGGAGAAAATACCTATGAGATAGAACTCCCTCTTAGAGTGGCTATCTCTTCTATTTTCAATGTTTATAACCTATATCCTTTTAAAGGATCTATGATTGCAGGTATAGGTGTAGGTACATTAGAGGATCCAGAAGAAGATTGGGCCAAGGACTTACGACCAAGTTAGCCATTGATGCTTGAATGAATTTTGGACACAAAGGAAGTTAAAAGGACAAGGAATAAGGTGTAAAATGAGTACTACTAAAGTGGAAAGGCCTTCCAATGGAGGATGCCACCTAGATGATAGAGGAAGACATCAAGAAGCATGGTATAACTATATAAGATCTTATCTCAAGCGGAACTTCAGATTTTTTTCTACTCGGGTGTATGGTGCAGGGGCACCTAGCTTGAATCATGTAAAAGGGGTTAGATGTTAGGTTTGTGTGGTGTTGAGTCACTTTTTATGTAATTAGGTCTATTTAGTCCATGTATAATGTCTTTTAATCATGTGGGGTTAGTTGTGAGTCAAGTTGCTAAGTTTTGCAAGAAGTTGAAAAGTTACTCAAGAAACATTAGCATTTTTTGGTTTGAATTGGAAGATGAATAGTCAAATTCTTTGAAAGGTAGTTTAAACCATTGTTTTTTGGTGGGAAGAGTTTAAATATGCCTTGAAATTTTGAGGCAACTACTGAATAGGTTTTTGATGATCAAACAATAAAGTATTCACTATTTTTCTACATTTTATGTGTATTTATTGCTGCTACATACATTATTATGGTCATGTACGGCCTGCATGTGCTTTGAAATTTAGTGGAACGGATTTGTGGATGAATCTTATAACATTTACATTTGGTTTCATTCATCTTCATTAAGTTTGAAAGGAGTTATAGTGATTTTTCTGAGAACTACCACAAAACCCTAGTTTTGATGGTTTAATTGAAGAAATGAGTTTTTTTTAATCATTCCATAACTCTAATTGTTAAAATTGACATATTCATACCTTAGGTAACATGAGGAATTCCTTGAAGTGAAAATTTGTAGTTTGGGTTTTGATTTTTACATAGTTTCTTTGGAAAACAGGGCTAACTAGGCCTTTTAGGATTGTAACAGTCAAATTTGAAGGGTTTTGTTTCAAAGTAACCCTATCCATAAATTTGATGTGTTGAACATAGGCATAAATGGTATCCTAAATGGTGTTTAAAATTTGGGTTTGAAATCTAAGCAGAAAATTATGGTGAAGAAACCTCATTTGTCATACTACTAGGGAAGTTGAAGGGTTTGTTAGAGAACCCACCAAGTAAGACTCTCAAATTTGCAAAGGTTGTTCATTTGTGATTGTTTTTGATATCCTCCATTATCTCTTCATCATTATGGAAAACCTTTAAAGAAGCCATTAGGAATTTTCTCAAATGCTCTCATGGGTCGCTCCTTCCTTTGTACTTATCAAATTTGGGTATTTCAAAGTGTGGAGGAAAATGGGGAATTTGGATAGTTCGATCAAATGAATAAGGATAAAATTTCTCAAATGAGAATATCTTTTTGACGCTTTCGAGTGTAAGATAAAAAAGTTGTTTTTGTATCATTTGGATTGTCAGTTCCATCCTAGATGGTGATGGTAGTGGTGTATAATATTTATTGGTGGAAGAAGGTGGTTGTTGATAGTTAGATGGTGGGTATTGATAGTTGGATGGTGGTTGGTTATAGTCAGATAGTGGTTGTTGATAATTGGATGGTGGTTTTTGATAGTTAGATGGTGGTTGTTGGTAGTTGGATGGTAGTTGTTAAAAGTTGGATGGTGGTTGTTGGTAGTTAGATGGTGGTTGTTGGTAGTTCGAACGTGGTTGTTGAAAGTTGGATGGTGGTTGTTGAATGTTAGATGGTGGTTGATTGCAGATTTGGAATGGATTGATGGGTACATTGGCTATGGAAGAGTGAGTGTGAGATTCTTGTGAGGGATTTACACAAGTTTTGAACATTGTGAATATATGAAGATGTATATTGTGGATTAGTAGAGGTATCACATGGGATAGAAGAAGATGATGGTTGTGATAAATAAGTAGAGGGATTGTGTGGGATAGAAGAGGTGATACTTAAGGAGGTGGATTTGATGTAGGGGCATTTTACCCTATAGCTTTTAGCTTTCTTCTTTTTAGCTATTTTTTTTATTTTTTTGGTTAGTTTTATTAGATGTCTTTTGCCTTCTATCCTTATCTCTTAAAATCCTCTATATTCAAAAAGAAAAAAAAAATTGATGCAAAGATCCTATCGCTGGCTTGGGAATGAAGTTTAGTTGTGAAGATCATGTCACTCTGCATCTTATGAAATTCATGTTGCCGAACACTAGGAGCTAATTGACAAAGGAATTTAAATCTGCATTATTGTCGATGGTTTCTCAGACACTTAAAGGATGTCAAATAGTCACAAGGAATGAACAGGTGTATTAAAGTTTGTAACCATCGAAGGAATCATGATAGTTGGAGCATGACAGTAAAGAATCCATCAATGCATGTGACAGTTTCAAAAGAGTAAAATGTAGTTCAAAAGATAAAAAGAATCAATTGAGCTTGAGCGATAGTTACATAAGGAAGTTTTTGGATCACAAGAATCGACTCCCAGGTGAGCATAAAAAGTTTGAGTAAAATGCTGAAAAGGGGAGGTCAACGATGCTGTAGGACAGATAGAAGGATGGGAATAGAGAATAGTTAGGAAGTTTTTTTTACTACCCTCTCTAGCAGACTATTGAAGGCCGACTATATAAGGCCATAGATATATTTTTGTAAATGTTTTGTAATGGAATAGAATAGTGGAAGTATGATTTTCATAATGTCTCTGAGCTTTCATTGTTAATAGAATTTTGAATCAATTTCTTCCATTCATTTTATTCAATTTGATTGTGAAGCTCCTGGGACTGTTATTGAATTTTGTTGTGTTAAGTTATGTGACTAGCAAGGTAGCTATTAGATTGGTATTAGAGCCTGAGTTAGATTGGGCATTGGTAAGGGTCAAGATGCCTCCGAGAAGAGTGGGCAGAGGAGGAGATCGGGGTCGTGGTAGAAGAGACCATGGTGACCCTGAGTTGTAGAATTTGGTGGCAAGGATGGAAGCCCTAGAGAGAACAGAGAGGAGAGAAAACCCTAATGGTGAAGATATAAGTGATGACGAGGAAGAACAACAGAGAGAAGAAAATGAGGAAGAATAGGTGGATCAAGAAGAAGAGTTTGGTAAAAAATTGTTAAAGTCAGTCTTGAGTCTAGGTTCTAAACCTAAGATAGAGGTGTCAACATATGCCATAAATCTCAATGGAGAAGATTTGATTGATTGGATCAATGACTTGGATAAATATTTCAAATATGAGGGTGTAGCAGAAGAAAGAAGGGTAAAGTCTTCCTTCACCAAATTGAAGGGCCATGCTACCATATGGTGGGATTTTGTCCAATCTGAGAGTAGAAGAAGAAATAAGGAGAAGATTAAATCCTAGGATCTAATGGTGGCCAAGTTAAAGCCCAAATTTTTGCCAAGTGACTATCAGGCTAATCTCTTTAAGAGATTGTAGAATTTGAGGCAAAATTATATGTCTATGAAAGATTATACTGAGGAATTTTACAATTTGATAATCAGATATGTACATGCTGAAGAAGATGTGGAGAAGATAGCCTGATATGTAAATGGTCTCAAGTATAGTTTACAAGACAAAATGAGTCTTTTGTCCCCAAGGAGCCTAGAAGAGGCTTATCAACTTGCCTTAAAGGCAGAAGAGAAGCTACAAAGGAAGTAAAGTCAGCAAAAGAAGAAGAGAGGAAGAGGTTTTAGAGGAAGGGGACAACAACATCATTAAGGAGAAGAGGCTGGAAGTTCCAGTGGGATAGCCAACAATGATAGAGGTGGTTATCAAAATAGAAGAAGAAGGTCTTATGGAAGAGGACTTGCCAGAAAATGTTTCAAATGTAATCAATATGGACATAAGAGTTGGGAATTCTCTGAATCATCACAAGGAGGACATTCAAAGTTTGAGAGAACTAATCAAGTTGTTCATGCTGATCAAGAGAGTGTGGGATCACTAGTACACCAAAAGGATGAAGCAAAATTGGATGAGTCCTTAATTCTTAAGAGGGTGTTGTTGAAGCCACAAAAAGAGAGTCAAGATATAGTTTGAAGGAGAGCATTGTTAAAAACCAAGTGTAAGTCATAAGGTAAATGTTATAAGCTGATTATAGATAGTGGTAGTACTGATAATATTGTTGCAACTGAGATGGTAGAAAAGTCAAATCTTAAGAGGGTGTAAAGTGACTTCGTTACAAAAAGACCATCAAATATTGGTTAGTGAGTAGGCCTATGTTAATTTTTAGATTGGTAGTTATAAGGATTGTGTTTTGTGTGATATAATGTCTATGGATGTGTGCCATGTTTTGCTTGGAAGACCATGGCAATTTGATAGGAAATCGATGCATGATGGAAAGGAGAATACTTATACCATTGGGAAGGATGGAGAGAAGCACACCTTGCTTCCCATAAAGGAGAAAGAAGAGGATAGCAGTAGTAGTAGTAGTCAGGTAATGTTGGTAAGTGGTAAAGAGTTCTTGAGTGATTTGAAAAATGAAGAAATTGGTTATGATTTGGTTCCTAAGCCTAGATGTGTAATGACTTCTACAAAGTTGGAGGATTTGCCTATTGAAATACAAGTCATTTTGAGTGAGAATATGGACATTGTTTCAAATGATTTGCCTAATGAATTACCTCCTATTAGAAGCATTAACCATCACATGGATTTGATTCTAGGTGCTAGCCTTCCAAACAAGGCTGCATATAATTTAACACCTATGGAAAATGAGGAGATAAGGAAACACGTGGAGGACCTTTTGAAGAAAGGATTGATAAGGGAAAGCCTAAGCCCTTGTATTGTTCCTGCAGTGTTGGTTCCAAAGAAAGGAGGGGAATGGTGCATGTGTACTGATTCAAGGGAAATAAATAAAATCACAATAAGATATAGGTTTCCCATACTTAGAATTAAAGATTTAATGGATTGTTTGAGTGGTTCTATGTATTTTTCTATGATAGATTTGATAAGTGGCTATCTCCAAATAAGAATTACGATAGGGGATGAATGGAAAACAACCTTTAAGACTAGTGATGGGTTCTATGAGTGGTTGGTTATGCCTTTTGGATTATCTAACGTCCCTAGTACTTTTATGTTCTTAATGAATGAGGTTTTAGAACCATTTATTGGTAAAATTGTGATTGTATATTTGGATGACATTTTGCTGTTTAGCAGGTCCAAAGAGGAACATATAGAGCTTTTTAGGCAAGTTATGAGGAGGTTACATGAAGAAAAGTTGCATTTGGAGAAGTGTGTGTTTATGTAGACCGAGCTAGTTTATTTGGGCTTTACGGTGTCAAAAGAAGGGCTGAAAATGGATAAGGAGAAGGTTCGGTCCATACTTGATTGGCCATCACCAAGAAGTGTCATGGAGGTAAGATGTTTTCATGGTCTTTCTACTTTTTATAGAAAGTTTATAAGAAATTCCAGTCATTTTGTAGCACCTATTTCTGAGACTATTAAAGGAAATAAAAAACCATTTGTTTGGACCAAAGAGGCTGAAGAAAATTTCAGATTTCTCAAGAAGAAGGTGAGTGAACAACCCATACTTGCTTTGCCTAATTTTGATAAAGTGTTTCAAGTTGAGTGTGATGCTAGTGATTTGACAAATTTTCAATCTTGAGTCAAAGGAGAAAACTGGTTGTATATTTTAGTGAGAAGTGAAATGAGGCAAAAATAAAGTATTCTTCTTATGATTTGGAGTTTTATGCTTTGGTTTAGTCCCTCAAGAAATGGAGACGTTATCTATTTCGAAAAGAGTTCGTTGTGTATATGGATAACCATGCTTTGTAGTTTATAAACAGCCAACATAAATTGAATCAAAGGCATTCTAAATGGGTTGAGTATATTCAGAGTTTTAATTTTGTTTTGAAGCATAAGAGTGGTCAAATGAATAGAGTTGTTGATTCTTTAGGTAGGAAGAGTTTATTGTTAAGTGAAATACAAACTAACAGTGTGGGATTTGAAAGTTTGAAAGAGTTGTATGCAAATGATGTCAATCTTGGATAAGCATTTGTAGCTTGCAATGATCCTATTTGTCGGAATAGAGAGCGATGGACAGATTACATGATTCAAAAAGGTTTATTGTTTAAGGAAGACAAGTTGTGTATTCCTAGAGGCTCTATGAGAGATAATGTGTTAAAGGAAAAATATAGTGGTAGTCTTGCTGGTCACTTTGGATAGGATAAAACTTTTCGACAGTTGAGCACTTATTCTTCTTGGCCAAAGATGAAGGTAGATATGAAAATATATGTGTAAAAGTGCAGAATTTGTCAACATGCTAAGGGAAGAAATCAAAATGCAGGGCTTTGTCAGCCATTACTAGTTCCAACCAGACCTTGGGATTCAGTGAGTATGGATTTTGTGGAGGGTTTACATCATAGACAAAGGGGTAATGTTTCAAATCTTTGTTGTAGTAGATAGATTTTAAAAAATGGTGCATTTTATACCAAGTAAGAAGACTAGTGATGCCACTAATGTTGCAAATTTGTTATTTAAAGCTACAAGGCTGCATGGTATTCTAAGAAGCATAATTTCTGACAGGGATACTAAGATTGTGGGACATTTTTGGAGGACTCTATGGAGGAAATTGGGTACAAATCAGAATTTTAGTTCTGCTTATCATCCACAAATGGATGGACAGACCAAGGTTGTTAATAGAATCATTGGTAATTTGTTAAGATGCCTTGTTGGTAGTTCACCAAGAATTGGGATCTCATGTTAGCACAAGCTAAATTTACATACAATGATTCCCCAAATAAAAGAACATGTTTTAGTCCTTTCTATGTGGTGCATGGTATGCATCCAAGAGGTGTATTTGAACTTCATGATCTTGGTGGAATGGAGAAGAGTAGTGCAAATGGGGAAGAATTTGCTCAAGTCATTCATGGCATTTAAGAAAAGGTGAAGCATAACATTAAGGATAGCAATCTACAATACAAAAAGCATGCTAATCAAAAGATGAGAGAGTTGTAGTTTCAGGTTGGAGACCTTGTATTGGCACATCTTTAAAAGGAGATATTTCCTATAGGAACCTACAAAAAACTTCAAATGAAAAAGATTTATCCATGACAAATCCTTAGGAAGTTTTCATCCAATGCATATGAGGTATCATTGTCTACAGAGTTGAATATATCTCCCATTTTTAATGTATCACATTTATATCCATACAAAGGGGATAAAGAGGCAGGTGAAACTGAAGTAGTTGATTCATCTCATGAAGAACAATTTGTGGCAGTCGCTGCTCCACCACAAATCAAATGCATTTTGGATAAAAAATTGATGAAGAAGACCTAGAAACATGAGTATTTCAAGTATCTTGTCGAGTGGAACAATCATCCAGTTGAAGATGCTTCATGGCTCACCAAAGAGGAGATTATCAAAAAGGGTCATTCAGTTGAAAATTTCATGAGCAAGAGCTCATGATTTCTTTCTTCCTAGGGAGTTTGATGCAGGGGCATCTTGCCCTATAGTTTTTAGCTTTTTTCTTTTTAGTTATTTTTGTTCTTTTTTTGGGTAGTTTAGTTAGGCGCCTTTTAACTTATGTCCTTATCTCTTAAAATCCTATGTATGAAAAGCATGAAAAATTGTTGCAAAGATCCTATCGCTAACTTGGGAATCAAGTTTAGTCCTGAACATCCTATCATTCTGCATCTTATGAACTTCCTATCGCCGAATGGCAGGAACTAATTGACAAAGGAATTTAAATCTGCATAATTGTCAATGGTTTCTCAGACAGTTAGAGGGTCTCGAATGGTCACAAGGAATGAATGGCTGCAGTAAAGTTTTTAACTATCAAAGGAATCATGATAATTGGAGCATGACAGTAAAGAATCGATATATGCATGCGATGGTTTAAAAAGAGTAAAATGTAGTTCAAAAGATAAAAATAATTGATTGAGCTTGAGTGACAGTTACATAAGAAAGTTTTTGGATCATAGGAATCGACCCCCAGCTAAGCATAAAATGTTCGAGTAAAATGTAGAAAAGGGGAGGTTGATAGTGATGTAGGAGAGATAAAAGGACAGGAATAGAGAATAGTTAGGAAGTTTTTTTAAGTCCATAGATATGTTTTTGTAAATGTTTTGTAATGGAATAGCATAGTGGAAGTTTGATTTTCATAATATCTCTAAGCTTTCATTGTTAATAGAATTTTGAATCAATTTCTTCCTGTCATTTTCTTTAATTTGATTGTGAAGCTCCTAGCACTGTTATTGAATTTCATTGTGTCAAGTTCTATGACTAGCAAGGCGGTTATCAAAATTTTGTGATTTAATAATGGGATTTATTGGACTAGAAGAAGGTCATTTTAGTGATTTAGTAGAGGGGTTGGTTGGACTTGAAGAAGATGGTTGATTTGATGTATGAGATTGGTGTTGGACACCTAATTATGATGGTGTTAGGAGGGTTGCAATTGTTGTTTTGTGAAATACGTTTGTGAATGGAAGATCATCAATTAGAAAATAAGGTGGTAGGGTAGATGTTGTGGAAAATGAAGATGTACAACCTCACCAAAAATATCTTTTTCTTGGATTTGTAAAGTGTCAAAATTGTAAGGCAATTTAGCTCCTTTTTGAGAAAGTAGATGGAAGTAATAATCACAATTTGTCTCTAACATTTTACCGGTTCTCTCTAGGATCGTGGGGTCTTGTAGATCATCATCTATGTCTTAGGGTTATTTAGTTGTTTTTTGAGTGAGATTTTGGGATGAAGTACCTGCAGTATACCCTGTAAGAACAAAAATGCTAGCATCCATGCCCAAGGTAAAATTTGATGCATCAATGGATACTTCGGAGCTAGGTAGCTCAGGATTGCCTTTCAGTAGATTTGGAGTGTTCTCCATAATTTGTTTTTGTTTTGATCAGGTGGTAGGCATGTGATTTGGATGAATGATGGGCTTGGTTAAAAGTTACAAAATCTAGATCAATAGATTTTGTCTTTTGTGATTATCTAGTATGAAGTAGATTGATGACTTCCAAGTGAGACAAGATAAGGCTATAGTGAATTTTTCTATTTTTAACAGGAGATCCCCTTTTGAAGGTAGGTTTATTCACTCCTTAGTGTGATACTAATTGGTCAAAAAAACAAATTAGTATAACCAAGTTAATGGAATGATTTGATGTTTTTGGGATGGCTTTGCAAATGATTGTGGATAAAGATGGGGCGATGTTTGTTTTTTGGATTTGATTTTGATTTTTTTGGGTTTTTTGACAAAGATGAAGATGAAAAAAGGGAAATTTTACACTATCTTTTTTGGATTTTTGATTTTAACAAGAAAAATAAGGAAAGGGAAAGTTTAATAATTATGTTTTTTGGATTTTTTTATTTTCTTGAAAAATGAAAAGTCTAAAGGGTAAAAAGTTTACTCTATGTTTTTTGGATTTTGGGGAATTTTTGACAAATGAAGAAGGCCAAAAGGGAAAGATTCACTCTATGTTTTGAGGATTTTTGGATTTTTCTTTTAGAAAAGAAAAACACAATAGGCAATAGACACAAATGATTGTTTAAACAAAAGTGTGTATGTTTGAAGCTCCTAAAAGCCCAAGTTTTCATAGGTATAAACACAATTTGTAAACAAAACAAGCACTTTTTATCCCTTAAGACAAGGCTTCACTATGATAATATAAGATCACAACTTGGAATCTTCATCGACTCAAATGTCATCACACCTATTATGGGTGTGTACATTTTTTTGTCTTTTTGAGAGAGTACAGGTAGGGACCTCTAGGACTAGAAGGATGACACAGTCACCCTTTCCCTAGAAATCTACAAGTACCTTATGCTATGCCAGGGAGTTCTATCTCACATCAAGGGATCCTTAGGGTGATTAATTTTGGGTGCATCATACCCTTGCATTGATAATTACCACAATGTTCAGAGGTGAGTCAGGTGTACACTAACTACAAGGTTGCTAGTAAATTTGGGGGACCAACACCTTGTGAGCATCTAGCAAGCTACTAAAAGTTTTAACCAATTCTACTAAGAGTCTCATATACCTCACACAATAAAAAAAATCATTTTCACATAGTGTTGGCATGCCTCTTTTTGATTTGGCACTTTAAAGCAAGGCTAATACTAGTTAAGTCTTGGCTTTTGCCTTAACCAATTTATATACTGGAGTCCAAAGGAAAGATCTCCTTAGAGTCATCCCTTTTGGATGAAGCATAATCCAAAAGCACACCCTTCTAAAGGATGATAACATACATGAAAAATGATAAAATGAATAACTTAAATGTTTTTGATTCCTAAGATCATATTGTCGTGCAAAGGAAGAGCATACACATTTTAAAAATTCCAAACAATGAAGACACACATAAATTCCCTTAACCAAAAATTGAAATGTGTGCTAAGATTTAGTGATAAACAAAATTACATACACATGTCTATTCTCTTAAGAAAAAATGAAGTGTGAATCATAAGACTTAGTTATAATCTAGATTTACACATACATGCCAATTCCTTTAAGCAAAAATTAAGTGTGGATTCTAAGACTTAGTGGTAATCTAGATTATATATACATGTCAATTCCCTTAAGAAAAAAATAAGTGTGAATCTTAAGACTTAGTGATAATCAAGATTTTTCTTTGGCATACGTCCTACATCCAATCACATTAGTAGTCTTAATTTGCTTCTTTGGCCAAGGTGTAAGTTAGACAATCATTAGTTTCAACACCAAAGAAGAAGTTAAGGAAAAAAATAGAAAATAGTGGACAAAACAATAAAAATAATTGATATAGAACCAATAAGTGAATACGATAGACAAGAAATAATAATAATTAGCAATGAAATTTATTGTTTTTACCTTCCTGCATAGGTGCACCGATTGAAAACAAAGGCGTGTCGACTAAGAACATGGGTACGCTGACTAAATAAAAAGGAGTACTTTTAGTAATTCTAATTTTACCAGCCACAGGCACACTTTTACACACATGCACTCTTTTACAGAGCACCAATGCACATCTATGGTACACAGGCATGCTTCCAAAACCTTTAATAGAACCTGCCAAAAATAGAAAAAGATACAAGCAGATAAGGTTATCCGTTGAGGGTTTTTGGTGATCTAGATGTCAGGAATGATGGATCTAATGGTTTGAAAGTTGTTCTCTAAGCCTCCTAACACTGACGCACTTTTGCAAAGTAAAGGTGTGCTTTCATATAGGAATGGTCTTTGGTTCTAAAATCAAGGTCAACACCTTCAAAACACAAAGTTATTAGCACGAATAGATAGAGAGGATTATTAGCCAAGCATAGGAATCATAAAACATGTAAAATCCACTAAAAATGAGTCCTGGTCTATAAAAATAAGATATTAATTTGCAACAGACATAGGAGTGCCTTTAAACATGGGTGTGTCAACCTAATGTGCGGGCACACTAACCTACTGTGTAGGCATGTCAAAACCTAATGAGGGCACACATTTGCAGTCACAGTTGTGCTTTTATCCTTTAGAAAAAAATTATATGAAAATTTCCACAAAAAAGATTAGTTTTTAGGGATGTGGGTCCCACTGGGCATGTCAAAATGTATTGGTTAAAATCTATATATATAAATAATAGTAAAGAAACACAAAATACAAGGCAAATTACCTTCAAGCATACACAAACAAACCAAACATATCAAGTGTACTGAGATAAAACCCAAATCTTTAATCGATTGCTCTTTGCTCTTGAGATATTGATTGCTCTATATTGACAAGTGTGAATATGATCTCCCGAGGATGATTATGATAGCATAAGTTTACTAATGCAAGAGATGATCAGAAATGGAGAGGGAGGCTCAATTTATAGACATGTGAGATATCATATCAATGGTTGTGGATGACCAGAGAGATCAACAATTGAGGATGATTAAGAGAATGTGTGTGAATCAGAGAAGGACAAGTGTCCTTGTCCTCTCATGAGTCATGGGATTTAAAAGATCTGATTAGGGAGTTGACTGAGTTGATTGGCTTGTTAACAAATTAGATTAATTTTGTTAACTAATTTGATTGAACAAATGACTGAATACATTGGTGAGTCAGCTCTTTTGTTTAACTTGTTAACTGATTTGATTGGACGAATTTATGGTGGGTGAGGATAAACGGGAAATTAAATAATTTCATGTGCGCATGGGATAATTAAATTAAATATTAATTTTAATTCAATCTAGAGAAAATAGAATATTTAAATAAATATTTTTGAATTTATTTAAAGGGGAGGGAAATTTGAATATTTAAATAAATAACTTTGGCTTTTTATTTATTTAAATTGGAGGAATGATGATTTAGTTAAATAATTTGGATTATCTAATTAATTAGAGGAATATGATGATATTTAGTGAACTTAATAATTATTATAAAATGATGAGAAATTAGGTGATTTGATGTGAACTTATTCAAATGCAGTATAGTGATATGAATTGTGCGATGGCAAAATTTAGGTGTCTACAGGTAGATTGGATGATAGGGATAGTAGGCGTTGGGAGAAGTTGAGGTAAATTGGATGGAGGGATATTAGGAGTTGGAAGTAGTGGAGGTAAAGTGGATGGTGGAAGATGTATGGTCACATGATTTTGACATTTGTAGGATGATCGAGGCGGAATGGCAACATATGTTTTGGGTATTGTTACCAATTTTCTCTACAGTCCAAATTGGTAGAGTTGGAGTACATTTAGTTCATTTTTTAGATGAGAAAGTTTTAACATCTACCTAACATATGGTTTGCATAGTTATGTTGTAGTCAGTTGTTCAACAAAGGAAAAGAATTTTTAGATCATCATTCATTTGCAGAAGCTTACTTGAAAGATAAATTATTTCATTTCACTACAATGATTATTCATTTTATAAATGAGATACATAACAGAAATAAACATTGTATTGAATAAAAATATGATAGATCAAATGACCCACACAAGCCATGGGTATAGCTGAGCTAGCAGAACTTACGAAGTGCACTATACGATTGAAGATGGAAAGAGAAATAAACATATAGTGAAAAACATATCCATCATTGCCTGTTGTGTTTGGTGTTAGTCTTTGTTGCTACTCCATCCTTGCTCTTGATGCTGAGAGGACCTACATTTTGATGAAAGAAATTGTTCAAGATCCAGATATGGTTCACACTATGTACTTCATCAGTATATGATATAATGAACTACCTATGATGGATTGAATCAGAGTAACAAATCATCCATGGACAAGAGGAACTAAAAATAGAACAATCATTGTACTTCACCAATTTTATCTGACATGTTTGTTTCATGTGTAGGTATAGGATAAGTCATGTTATGGTTTGAAGACATATCAGCATGTGGTGTAAAGTGGGCTGCCATAAGGGTTGAACCCAACATGCTACCCCTGGTCCTTAGAGGGGATGAAATGTAGATTATATTCATAATGCTCAATTGAAATAGGTTAATTGAAGGAGTACAATATCAATCTAATGCTTACAGTTCAATTAATGATGAAATGAAAGCATTAAAGTTACCTGAGCTCGTATAGGACAACATTTAATGAATGATAACAACTGTCATTATTGCTACAATAGCAATTCAAAAGTAGGTACATCATAACCATGATCATTTATAGTATCCTTCATAATGCTTGCATTACTTAGGATAGAAAAAGGGTATAGAATAGTTGAATGAATGATCAGACAAGATTACAAATGAAGAACATCATTCAAAGATGTATGACTATTTTAATCATAGTATAGAATCAGAAATAAGTATCATTCTATGCATGATTGAGTAAACTGAAGAGTATAGATGGAGTACAACTCACATCAAATGCTTTTGCCATCATAAAGAAGAGAATTTTGTTGTTCCTGTCTCAAGAGTGATAGGATAAGAATCTAATGTATAGTTATATCCTATATGACAAAATATCTACAGGAGGTAGCTCATCAAGTGCTTACAATGCATGGTATAGGATACAAGTGACTGCAGAAAGAATGCCCATAATATATAGAGAGGAGGAGTAATAATTGTCTTTGGATATGGTGTATTTGCAAAGACATAATAAACTATAGCAGTAAAATGATAAGTGCCAAAATATAGTTTAATCGTAAATTATCTTCCATATAATAATGTGGCTACAGAATAATATGCTGATCAAAAGTGCCCTACTCAATGTCAAGTGCCACATTCATTAAATAGAAGCATATCATATTCAAGAGAAGGACCAGCCAAAGGACAACAATTGATTTACTAATAGAGATAAACAAAAATTTCAATGGGTAGTCCTCACATGATATATTACAGGAGCTTTGCATACAAGAGAAGTAGTATTAGAAGTGCATAACTTTCAATTTGCTATAGGAAATGTGAGTATAGCATTATGATATATAACTTGAAACCCAAGTGTTTCACATGCAGGTGGTGTAGCAAAAGAAACAAGGATCTTTCAATATTATATGCATATGAGATAAGAAAGATGAGTATCTATACATGTTGTTCAAATGCTCAAATATGTTGCAAGTCATCAAAGGTTAACTATTTAGATGCAGAAAGGATGAAGACTTAATCTTTCAAATGTAAGCACCATAATTATTCAAATGCAATTTTGAAATACAACTCTAAATTAGAGAATATAAGATTTGAAGTTATGAAATGCTCAGATAGTCACTGCTACATATTTGTGTATTTTTACAAGTGACAAAACCTAGATCTAGTTGCACCATGAGATCTCAGATATAGGATGGAGAAGATCAAGCAAAATGAAGAGAACAATAAGAAGATAGCCAGAAAATGATAAAGAGACAAACTTGTCAACCCATGGCTCAATATAGTGCTTGTGAAGGTTATTTTTTGCTTTTTAGAAATGATAATAATGCCAGACGAAGAGCCACAGCTAGCATAATGCCTATTAGAGTCCATTGGTACAGCCGATGAAAAATGAAATTTAGAATGTATGATATTCCCAGGATCCATTTGGGGTTTTATCTTCAAAATACAAGAGGAAGGGCTTCGAGTCTTTTTCAAGTAAAATGCTTAGACATATACACATACATCTGTGGGTCCAATAGAGGGTTTTCTCTCAGTAGATCGAACCCAATTTTGTTCACACAAAATCTAGTTTGCATCTTTCCTAAATTTCATTGTTTCTTTTTATTTATAAGGAGAAACAAAGTACATATATAGAGGAAAAAGAAGATTTTTAGCCTAAGCAAGTATAATATTTAGGAAACAAAGAAAAATGTGCTCAAAAAAGTGACATCAGAAAATGTACAGTTGTGTCTTCTAACTAAGCAACAAGATCATATACAAGGAAGAAATGAAAAGTTTTGAATCCAGAATCACAGTGAATACCCATCAAAAAATATTAAGTATTTTGCCATAAAAGTTGCAAAAGTATTCAGGAATACTTAATATACTAGAATATCATTTCTAGTCATAGCCTTTAAATGACATATCCTATGGAAATGTTGAGATACCAATGATATAGGGTTTGAAAATCAAAACTCACTGTGACTGATATGTAGAGCTGAGGATTTATTTACCCTTTCTTTTTTTTCATCTATCTTACAAATGAAGGTCAACCTAGTTAATGGTAGCCACAAACCATGGTTAAATATCAATAAAGAAGTAGATGCATCAGAAAGTGCAAACACAGTGGCGGCTTCAAAGCTAGGGTATATCTCCTGAATGAAGAAATGGAGTACATATTGAACATAGGAGTCTTACCTTTTGTTTCCTATGAAAATTTGTAAAAAAATCCAACGAGATCCATTAAAGAATGGAAGAGTTTCAAGATCAAACCCTACTCATTCTTAATGGCCATGGTAAAGAAATATAGGGTGCCAACTTGAAGTGTGAACAAAGAACAACATATATATGAGAGGAAATATAGAGGCTGTGGCTTTGGAGCCAAGATTTATCTTAGAAATGAAGAGGAAATAGATTCAAATGTTGCAGAAAGATTTTACCTTGTGCATTGTTGTCAAAAAAATCTCAGAAGATCGACCGGTATTAATGAAAATGACCATTTTTTGCTTTAAACCCTAGGGTTTCATGGTAGCTATAGTAGAGCATTTTTTCAAAACTTCATAAGGCAAAATGAGATTGAAAGAATAGGGTGAGTGTGTTTTGTGTTTTAGGGTTTCCCTTTAACCTAATTCAAATGAGGGGATTTTTATCACATTCAAATCATTTCCATTGCACAAAACAAATGCCATTGTGTTATTAGTCCATCATACTTTTGCCTAAGTCCTAAGACTTATGGAGAGGGTTGAAGACCATAGAACACTTTAGCTCTTTTTCATGCCTTGGAGATATTTTAGTCCCATTTTTAGAAGAGTATTAAACCTTTTATATTGATTGCCTAGGCTCATATGCTTTAGTGTTTTCACAAGTTATTTGAGGAATGAATAGGTCACATAGAGGATAAGCCTTTGAGGATTTTATTTTTTGCAATCTAATTATATTATGTCCTCATTTTTATGACTTTTTTAATAGAAAAATCCAATGTTCATGACAGGTATAGGGTTGATAGATAAAAGCCTTGTAATTTTTTTTAAAAGAAAAAAATCAAATCAAGATTAGATTGAGCAAATTGGGAAAATATAAACTACAAATCTATTGTAAGACAAATATTAAAGAAATATTCTTTATAAATTGATTTTAATATTTTGTCATTTTATGTGGTTAAAACAAATAAAATAAATCAACTATTATTTTCTAGATTTGCTTTCTTTTGGGTGCATCACCTTAGGAGTTAATTTTAGTTATTTATTTCATTTGTAGTTATCCTTCTATCCCTTTTCCCAGAAAGCTATTTAGATTAGGAAGATCATTAGGAGAACCAACTCACTCTGGAGGTTTACTCCAAGCTTAGGTAACCTACAGGCCTAGCAGTGATCCCATGTGTCAATAGATAGTTAAGTTGAACAACTTAGGATAGGGTGCATATCTGATTGATAATAGGTATATGATAGGATTTGTGATGGAAGTGGTGGACATAGGAGGAATGGTGGAAGTACCAACATCTTAATATTGTCTACCTTGGGCTGTATATCTGAGGTCATATGAGCATGAAGGGACTTTGACATAGATGGGCTCCAAAATTCCTTATTCATGAAGGCCTAAGCCTTTACCTTGATAGCTCATGTTTTGGATCATGCAATGGATAATGGGACTATGTGTGATTTGGACACTAGAATTGAGTTCATTATTTGATAGAGAAGGTGAGGTGGTTGACAAATATTTTTTTTGTCCTAAGGAATAACATTCAAGAATGAAAGTAGATAGACCAAGGGGATATGATGGTGGATTTGAAATGGGATCAATGGTGGATGATGATGAAGGATCTTTAGGATCTTGATTATGCTCATTATGTTCACTAAGATCCAAGTTGTTGGTTTGATCTTTTTTTTTTGCTTGGGAGGCATGTGCCTCATCAAGGGAAATGGAAGTTGTTGGATCATGGATGGGTGGAGTAGCAATCTCTTGAGCATGGAATATGTAAAGTTGGCAAAGAGGATCATCATGCATTTTTTTATCATAAGTAGGATCTTGATCATATATGGGAGCTTGGTCATGGATAGGATTAAGTGTGCTATAGATGGGTTGGATGGAAGTGATTTGATCTTGACTATAATGAGGGCTTGATGTTTTCATGTGCTTAGGATTAGGCTCTTGACATAACTCTTAAATCTCTTGAATGGAAATGGAAGGCTCTTGGGGAGTCTTGATATGTTCTTGATGCTCAAGAACATAGAGGCATGCTGGAGGTTGACTTAGACTCATGGTGAGAGATTCTTCAATAGGATTTATATGTTGTGGGTGACATGATGGGGTTGAAGGACTAGTCATGATGTTTGAAGGCTCTTTGATAGGCTCTAGAATAGGTGTTTTGTGACATCGTGATGATTGATTCCTTGCTAATATATATTGGATCAAATCCTTTGTAGGTGTATGGGTGGATGAATGGGTAATGAGGGAAGAAGTTAAAGGCTTAGGATTGTGATTAGGTGGAGTGGAAAGATCCTATGGTGGAGGGACAAAAGGGGTGTTAGATGGATTAGAATTAGAGATTTGACTTTGGTTGGATGGAGGGTCCAATGGATTGAATGATTTGGTGGATTTGGATAACTCCATATGTTTACTTTTGTAATGTTTGAACTTAGGGTGTGGAATTGGAGAATTAGATGGTGGTGGTGAGGTAGAAATAGGAAGATTTTGGATTGGCATGTTATTAGATGGTGATGGAAGATAATTATAAAATGCATGAGCTAGATTGGTGTTTCCGTTCCTAAAGATGGCATTAGGACCCTAAGGTATTCGATCTTGTTGCAAAGAGTGACTTAGGATCACATGTTCTTGTTGTGGAATGAATTGATAGGTTGATATGGTGTTGACATGATAGGTGGATGGATTACATTGGTATGAACTAGAGGGGGATGACACATTGGATTGAGGTGAAATTTATTGATGTTGTGGTTGTGTTTGGGATTCACAAGTGGCTATGAAATGTTGGATTTTGACTAGGAGTTGTTGTACTAGATGTGATTGATTTTGTTGAAGTGGTTGGCTAGTGTCTTGTAGTTGTTGTATAGTTTGTTGGTCTAGGGGTTGAGGAGTTTGGTGAAGTTTTTGGATGATGCATTGGAGATGTGGTTCTATGACCTTGTTATCTAGTATTGACATGGTGTCACACGTGTTCTTATGTCTTTGTATTTCATTTTGTTCCTCAAGGTATGAAACATGATTCTTATCATCATTGGAAGTAAGAGGTGCCAATCGAAGTATGACCTTGGGTCTTAGATTGTTCTCATCATTAGGACTAGAAGAGGGGCCTTCTCAAAGTATGAGTTTGTGTTTTTGATTGGGCATAGGCTTACTAAGGATCACGTCAGGTTCACAAAATGTGTTAAGGTGAAAATAAGAGCTATGCCATAAACATGAAAGCATCAAACCCTAATAGTAAAATGGAGTACAAAATGAATATAGAAATCAAATGCAAACACAAATATATGAACTCCTATGTCAAACTTGGTTCACCTCCATTGCTCTTCTCAATCTTGCATAGGCATGCAAAACATCGAAGGATGAATGTTGATTGCTCTCTAATTTAGCAACATAACAATGGCATGAAGATGGATGAGAATGGAGATCCTAGAGGAAATTCAATAACATGAGGCTACTTGTAGAATGGATCCCCCAAATGGCTTGGGAGAGGGTTGATTTATAGGACATGAGTGATTTGAATAATGTCTATGATTGAAAGTGTGTTTGACTGATGTAGATTGTTGAGATTGAATAGGGTTTCTCACTCGATGAGGAGTTGTAGTCGTGTGACAAGTGTAGGTAGACCTAATTTAAATAATTTTTTATTTAAATTAGTGGGACATGTGAAGTGTATTAAATGGAAAACGTTGTATGTGACATGTGTTGCATTGAGGTGAAAGGTGAGGATTGAATTCAAATATTTTATTTGAATTAGTTGGAAAATGGGAGAAGGAAATTAATTAAATAAATATAATTTATTTAATTAATTAGCTAGTGCGATAAATGAGATTAGGAGTGGGATTAGGACAAAATGTCATATGATGTCTCTAGTCAAATATCGACTAGGTGATGTTGCAAGACATGGACAAATTTAAGTGTCTACATTATTAAATCTCATTAATCCACATTTCATATTTCCTAGGTTCATAAACCATGCTAATGAAATGATTTTGTCCAAAGTTGACCAAGTTTAATATATATATCTTTAACAATTTCATAAAAACTTCAAGCATCTAACATTATACAAATTGATCAAATGTGAATGATCAATTTGACTATTATTAGTGGCTTAAGGGGATTAATGAGTAGATTTCAAGTTGTACCATATAAATCCTCTTAGGAGGGACCTTAAGAAATTCTCTTAAATCCCCCTAATCCACATGTCTTCTTTCCTAGGTCCATAAACCCTAAACCACAAACTCTAAACCCTAAACCGTAAACCCTTAAGCCTAAACTCTAAATCCTACAACCTAACCCTTAAATATAAACCCTAAACCCTAAATTCTAAATCCTTAACCCTAAACCCTAAACCCTAAACCCTAAATCCTTAACCTTAAACCCTAAACCATCTACATCCTCTTAGGATGGGCCTTAAGCAATTTTCTTGAATCCCCTTAATCCATGTCATCTTTCATAGGTCCATGAACCATGCTAATGGAACAACTTTGTCCTAAGTTGACCAAGTTTAATATATATCTTTAACAAGTATGTGAAAACTTCAAGCATCTAACATTATACAAATTGATCAAATGTGAATGATCAATTTGACTTTTATTAGTGTCTTAAGGGGATTAATGAGTAGATTTAAAGTTGTACAATCTACATCCTCTTAGATCATGGGTCAGTGCATGAAGTTGGGTCCACTTTTTTGCCAAAAAGTAGAAGTTTTTTCCCTAATTTTTAGAATTAGTCACATTTGACCTAAAAATTTGGAGTAGTTAAAGATTGAATCTTTAAAAAAGTTAGTAATGTGAAATGTAGTACTTGGAGTCTAGTTTCCAAATATGTAATTTATTTTAATACCTAGATGATACAAATTGTTTTTCAATAGGCATGTCTAAAAACCACTGTTCAAAAGTCACTTTTTTTACCATACCATGCACGTGTATGACCAACATAATTTGACCTAAATTAAAGTATTTTTTGAATCCTTTTGGGAAAAGATGTGTAGTACAGTGAAGCTTGATGAGGATATTTTTTATAATTTTTTTCCAAATATTTTTTTAATTATTTTTTTATTGGCCCTAATTATTGTTTTTGAAAACCCCTCATGTATGGCCAACATAATTGGACCAAAATAATCATAAAATGAATTTTTGTTTCATTGTGTAGAGAATGATGTCTAGATTGATGACATATAGTTTTTTTTGAAAAACATAAAAAATTAAAAGTTATTAAAAAATGCAAACCCCTGTCATTTCAAGTTTTTGGACCAGTTTGCTCAAAATTAATTAATAAATAGAATAACAAGTCAAATTTAAAAAAAAACATATTTGAAAACTAAACATTGTCATCTATAATAGGTTTTAATTTTGTGAAAAAAATTTAAAAAAAACATCCTTAGCCATATTGGTAATTTTGGTCTTTTCTCTTGATTTGAATATGGACTTGTACATGCAGGTCCAAGGCAAGGGGTTGGATTACCATGCCTTTTCCAAGCCTAATATTTTAGGAATGAGTACCCATTTTAAAATGGGTACCCATTCCTTTTGTGTGGGAAAGAGAAGCACGTAGGGTTTTTCTTCAAATTTAAATAGCTATATAGAAATGGGTACCCATTTAGGCTCGGGCACCCATTTATAAATGGGTACCCATTCCTAAGAGGATACCTATTTAGGCTCGGGCACCCATTCCTAAATGGGTACCCGTTTCTATCAGATTTTTTTTTTTGCCTGCGACTTCCCCTCTATGTGCACCCAACTTCTTGCACTTACCCTCATCCCTTGACAATTAGTAGATTTTAGAGGTATTAGAGCAATTATTAGTCACTTAAGGTTATTTTATGATCATCCCTTGAAAATGAGATGTGGTTTGTCTACCTTTAAAAAAAAATTTAATGTGATGTGAAATCTACTTTTGTACGGCCACATTTTGATGAACTATTGTTGTAGGTTAATTATTGATTGTTTCAACCCCCTACCGATAATTTATTGATAATATATTTTTCATTTTACATATCCTATTTTTTCAAATGTATTTAGGAGATAATTAATAACATATGATGGCCTCCTATTGTTAATTAATAACTATAAACTTACCATTTTGATGAGATATTATTGATTTCTATTAATACTTGTGTATGGACTCCTATTGATAAATTTTATAGAAAGATTTTTTTTTTAAATGACACTTCTTCCTTAATCTCTATAGCCATTTAAATAACTATTATAAAATATTCTCTACTTAAATGCACTACCAAATTTAAAGCCTCATTAGTATCCTTTTAAATTCCTACTTACATTTCTCAATTCTTTCCCTATGCTCTAGTAGACCTTGCCACATAGAGGTCCTTCGATGCTATTGATTTTATCCTTTATTTCTATTCCCCCCATAATCTACTTATTCATATCTAGAATCATTCTCATATCTAAAACATTCATTCATCTACCTCATGAAGAAATTGACCATCATTAAAGGCTTGATTGCCATTAAAATATAAAATTTTACATTTATCATATTACTCAATGAAATACCATTTTATCAATTAGTTTGAACCATTGAGGCTTAAAAATAATAATCTATATTAGAATGGATTAATTTTACAAACTCATTTGGATCCTCCAAACTCTCAAGGTCCTCACAAGTAAGAATTAAAATTATAGATTGGGTGGTAGGGATTAGACACACTAGGGAAGATATCATTAAGATAAAATATATGATGAGAATTAAATTTATATTATATGCCCTAAGAATTAAATCACTCAAATCAAATTGTGGATTTTGCAAAGAGGATAGCTAGATTTTGAATGTTCGCTCTTAGTCAAAGTCATTTATTTCTTTAGGATAACTATATTTTGAATGTTTGCTCTTAATTAAAGTCATTAATATCTAGTTTATTTTGTTGGCTTTTTCATATTTAGGATGAATTTTACCTTATCTACTAATTACAATTATAGATAGAAATATTCAAGTCTAAAAAGATATGATTCCTAGATCGGATACAACTTTTATAAATACATTATAGTTTCTCATTTAGGATGAAATTTGGTTAGCCATGGATTGACGTTTTTTTCCTATAATTCAAATTGAACCAGATGGATATACTACATTAATGACATGGAATAAAATATTTCACATGAACATTAAATATGTATTAAATTTCTAGGTAATTTTTTTCAGATGAGGGCAGGCAACTGAGAGGGGGGTGAATCAGTTGTCTGAAAACTTTGATATTTTTTTGTACTTAATCCTCTTTAAAACTTCTCAACAGATCAATGGTATAACAATGAAAGCATGAATCAACAACACATGAGAAGAAACATAATCAACACATATAACACCAAGATTTTTATGTGGAAACCTAGTTAAGGGAAAACCATGGTGGGTGTTAACACACAGGATTTATTCTCTGTTAAAAGAATAGAAAAATGGAAGGCACTTGCCTTAGGGCACATTGCGTAGATCTCACTGCTCACAGAGACTCACTATCTACGAAGATATATTAATGGTTATCACAGAATGAATGAATAGAGAAACAACATCTTCACTATGCCAAGATTTAGTTCCATTGAAGCTCAAAATTACCTAGATCTTCATCTCTCTTGATATAGCATTTTCTACCAAAAACTCTTAAATATTTTACTATAGCAGCATGACCAAACCACAGTTCATAAGGTATTTTACTAGTATTACCTTTGATATGTACCTGATTAAGAGTGTAGGCAATAGTACTCACAGCCTCTCTCCAATAGGCATATGGAACATCTACCTCCATCATCATTGTTCAAGAAGCCACTTGAATAGTCTAGTTCTTCCTTTCCACAATTCCATTCTACTGAGGAGTCCTAGGAGCAGATAACTGTCTTCTTATTCCATGCTTTTCACATAATGCATTAAACTCAATGGAGGTGAACTCTCCACCTCTATCAAATCTCAGACACTTTACCTTTATTCCAATTCCATTCTCAACCATAGCCTTGAACACCTTGAATTTGTCAAGAGCCTCTGATTTCTCTCTTAAGGAAGTGACCCACATCATTTGGGAGTAATCACCAATTGCAAACTCCTAACTTTAGCAAGACCACACAAATCAGTGTGCAAAAGTTCCAACAATCCACTTTAATTTGTTTTTTAATCTTGAATGTAGTTTTGCTTTGTTTGCCCAACTGACATTCCTTAGACATGTTGTTAGAAGGTTTCACAAGCTTTGGAAGATCTCTTACAGCATGAGTAGTGCTTATCTTAACAATGTTATCAAAGTTTACATGACACATTCGCCTATGCCATAACCAACTCTGATCAATTTGAGAAATCAAGTGACTTTTACCAATACCATTTGAATAGAAGATATTACCTCTAGTCTGTTTACAAGATGCAATCTCAATTATGGAGCTTTCAAAAAATTTGCATTTCCCATCCTTGAATCAGAGATCATACCCTTTGTCAACCAACTGTCCAACATTGAGAAGTTATGTTTCAACCCTTCCACATATAAAACATCATTAGTGTTATTCTTACCATTAAAAGAAATAGATCCTTTCCCATGAATTCTACAAGCTAAGTTGTCTCCAAACTTCACAATTCCACCTTCATATCTTTCCAAACTTACAAACTTACTTTTATCACTAGTCATATGATGAGAACATGCATTGTCAATCACCCACTCATTCTTTTCGTCAACCTGAGTAGCCAAGGCCCTTTCCACATTTATACACCTAGCAAACTTAGTAGGCACTGGATCTTCTTCCTTGATATCAATGAACACCCAGTCATTTTCAGAGGTACTTCCTTTATCAAATTCATCATCTATGACTCCTTCAACTTCTTGGACATAGTAGCATTTCTTCTGACCCCTAGGTCTATTAGGGTTTGGCTTTGAAACCCTCTCTGGACCTCTTGAAGCAAAATGACCAATCTTATTGCAAGAAAAACATTTGAAAGGCAATATCCCTTCATACTTATCAGATCCTCTTGGTAATTTTTTGGCAATAAGGGATTCAAGTTGTTCAAGCCCGGATTCATCTCCTTCAAGTTCCTTCCTTGCTTTTCATATCTAGTTGATCTTCTTGAAAAGCTTTCACCTAGATCAAATCATTATTTTCAAAAACACTAGCCTTGAATGCAGATTCTAATTTAGGAAGAGAATCACCAAACTCACTCATTTCAAATGCTGAAATCTTGCCAGCCAACTGGTCTCTTGTAACTATTGTGACAGTCCTGATCTCCTCAATAGCAACAACTTTATGTTTGTATGAATCAGGTAAGGATTTGAGCACTTTTGCAACAATCTCTAATTCTTCCAATTTTCCACTAGCACACCTGATACTACACCCAAGTTCATTCACCTTCTACATGTAGGAAGTGATGTTTTCATCTTTACTCATCCTTAAACTTTCATATCTACCTCTCAAACTTTGTAACTTAGCACATTTGACATATGCATCACCTTCATACAGATTTTCTATTTTTTCCTAGATTTTATGAGGAGTTTTCAATTCCATGACATTTGTCATTTCTATATCAGTCAAGGTGCACTTAACAAAGCTTCTTTAGCCCGAATATTGTTTTCAGCATCTCTAATTTGATCTATAGTTGTAGGAACATTCTGTCAAGCCTTATACTCATTATTTTTTATCAACCAAAACTAATCACCCATGCATTGCAAGTGACACTCCATTTGACTTTTCCAAATAGAGTAATTTGTTCCATCAAATCTTAGACTATTCTTTTTGTATGTCATCATCCTGGATCTCCTCAAGTGGTCAAGCTTCTTTTAGAGGAACCTACTCTGATACCAATTGTTGAGATGAGGGTAGACAACTAAGAGGGGGGGTGAATTAGTTGTCTAAAAACTTTATCTTTTGCTACACTTAATCCTCTTTAAAACTTATCAACAGATCAATGATATAACAATGAAAGCATGAATCAACAACACATGAGTAGAAACATAATCAACACATATAACACCAAGATTTTTATGTGGAAACCCAGTTAAGGGAAAACCAATGTGGGGGTTAACCCACAAGATTTATTGTTTGTTAAAAATATAGAAAAATGGAAGGCACTTGCCTTAGGGCACACTGCCCAAAGCTCACTACTCATAGAGACTCACTGTCTACAAAGATATATAAATAGTTATAATAGAATGAATGAACTGAGAAACAACATCTTCACTATGCCAGGATTTAGTTCCATTAAAGCTCTCGACACCTCTTCTCTACTTTATATTCTTCTTTGCTACCTTTGCATCATCACTTTCTTCCTCTTCTTCTCCTCCTCTTCTCCTCTCTACCTTTTCTTAGAATCTTATGAATTTTGCTCAAGCACATATTCTTCATGACTCAATCTACAAGTATTTATATGCTACATCAACCTTGGAATGAATCATCAAGGTCGGCATTACATTCATCAACCATTGGAACAATCTCCAAGGTTGGCATTACAAACATTTACAAAAAGACTTGACTCAATACAAAGTACTACATGCGGATCACTACATAGTCAGCCAAACATAACTAGGACTAAAATCCTCTTTGAACAACAAGCCACACCTCATAGAACTTCTCTTTGATCATCCGCAACATGCATGAAACATCCAGTTGATCAAGACTGGAAAGATCAACAACATCCAAGGACAAATCTTCAACTACAAGGTTGATCATCAATTATAGACCACCAACACAAGAGGCACATGATCTAGAGACCACCACAAGCACAATGAAATCAACAAGAATAACCGCACCACCTTGAATCAGTAGAATCACTTGCATCTTCATACCAGAACATAAGAACACCAACTGTCATGATTGTAACACTAGAAAGATTGCTTGTGGACCTCCAAACCACAAACCACTTCATTTGAGGATACACATCACTATCCCAAACATGACTTTAGAACTGTAGACCATAATATTCTAATGTGAAGCAATTTGGATCAAATTCTTATCACTCTATTACCTCTAAACAACAACAAAACCCTGTTCTACTCAGATGGCCATAAATTCACAAATTCTTCATGCGGACCTCTAAAATATTAATTGGAGCAGCTTCAAACAATCCTCTACCAACCCTCTAGTCCACAAACTCTGATCTTCATTTCAATGGAAATGCAGAGCAATCTACTTCACTGAACTGCATTGTCTTCACTATTTTTGGTAAAGAGATATGTAACTTACTTGATTCATCTGGAGAGGCTAATTTTCTCAATATCCTCAATATACTAGTCTTCTAAACAGGCAATAGAATAGGATACAATTGATACTAATGACAAAAAGGATATGTTGACATTAATGACAACACTGATTAAGCACATATTTGCAACAAATTTAATCCCCTTAAGGCATTTGAGGAGGATAAACTCAATGAACAATCATATTTTTGGAGGGAGTATTAGATTCTTTATTATCAATATGATCACATGCTAACATATTCCTAGATCATGGTTTCTATCAAATTTATTCTTCTTTTTCGGATATAATGTGTTATTCTAATGATATGGACTAGGTATATGTAGGGAATGATAAGATTATGGAAATGTATGATTCTAATTTTATACATTAATGTGAAACTAAGTAATTAATCTATAGGTTTGACTAATTTGTATGTTATTCTTAATTAAATGTATCTAGAAACCTCATAGGGATTATGATTATAATTAAGGAATATATACTAGCACTTGCCCATAAAGGAGGTTCAAGGATTATGCTGGTAGAAAACTATATGTACATGTTAATATGTTAGAGAGTAGGTGATTGTACATGGGTACCTATATATTCCGTGTGCTACAAATTCTAATTGGTTGCAGGGCTAGATATACAATTAATAATAAGTGCTAAATAATACAATGAAATAAACTAAGACAATTTATCTAGATTTCTTTCTCAAAGATATTAACTATTATCCAATTTTGAAATATTTGCATATAGATTTAAGACATCAAGCAATGCAAATGAAAAAATAAAACTAAAACTAAAATGTCAGTCACTTTACCATTAAATGGTAACTAAAACTTGGTTTTTGGTTTCCAAGCATGATTGAATCTCATTTTATGGTTCATATTTTTGTTTGAAGGGTAAATATTTTTGTTTCAATTCAGTTTAGGGTAATTTTTGTGTAGGGTGATTTTTTTAGTTTCAATTGAATGTAAGGTTTATATGTTTTGTAAGAAGATTTAAACAAAATATAAAAACCTAATTTACAAAAACATAGAAAATAAACCTAAAACTCAAATAACAAAATACAAAAAATGAAAATAAGGGGAAAAATAACTAACCAAGACTTTTGGATGGCTCGAAATGGTACTCTAAAACCTGGGATCCCATTCTAGTTCTCCTCTGGCTACTAGTGAAAATGAGCTTGCAAGCCATTTTTTAAAATTAAATACTTTTCCAAAATGGGATCCCGTTCTAAACGGGATGATGTTTCATGATTCTTGGCTTGTGATCCAGATATGGAATAGGATCTTGGTTCAAATTTAGGCTTGGGATCCCAATCAATAATGGGATCCCATTGGGTTTTGCCTAATTTTAGGTTTTCAGCTATGTCTAAAACTCTCACAAGAAGTGGACTCAACATCATGCTTTTACCCACATTATACTAATAAAATGAATTCTCGGTACAAGGCTAAGGCAAATAAAAAAAAAGTATAAGGAATTCAAGGTTGGTGATGAAGTCATAGTTCACCTAAGGAAAGAAAGGTTCCTAATGGAGACATATAATAAGTTCAAAATGATGAAATTTGGACCATTCATGATAGTGAAGAAGCATGATTTAGCAAATGCATATGATGTAGAGATGCCGAGTGGAATCAACATTTCTCTTATATTCAATATTGATGATTTAACAACCTATCATGAAGGTGGCATAGAAGATGGACCAACAAAAAAAATAGTGGAGTATCTTGGCATCTACTTCAAAAGAGGAGATACAAGAAATCCTAGATACTTGTGTGGGAAGAAGTACTCAAAACAAGCAATATCAAGAATATATTATGAAGTGGCAAGGAAGGCCTACTGAAGATTCTTCCTGGTTGTCTAAGGCAAAAGTTGACTATTTAGGTTTTTTTAACACCTAAGTTGTAACAAGGTCACTTCTCAAATTACCCTGGGTGTTTGATGCAGGAGCTACTGAAATTAGGCTAGACAATTGAGAGGGGGGATGAATTAGTTGTCCCAAAACTTTATCTTTTGCAGCTATTATTTCTTCTTTATCATACAGAATAGATTAATGATAGAAACATTCAAAGCATGAATTATCAACACAAGAGCAAAAGCAAATGAACACACATAACACCAATATTTTTATGTGGAAACCCGGTAAAGGGAAAACCACAGTGGGGGTTAACCCATAAAGATTTGTACCCTATTAAATGTACTTTAGAAAAATAGAAGGTACAATGCCTTTGAGCGCACTGCCCAAAGCTCACTTCTCAAAAGAGGCTCACCACTTATAGGAGGCTTACAGCCTACAAGGATTTAAGTTTATCACAAAGATAATGAACTGAGAAATAGTATCTACTTCATGCATGTTTCAGTCCCTTTGAAAGCTCACAATTTCTACTCTATTCTTTAACCACTTGTCTGCTAAATCTTCATCCTTACTGCTCTTGATTCTTTGCACTTCTTCCTCTCTGCTCTACTTCTATAGTTTTCTTAGGATTTGATCATTTTCACACAACTTTTTCACAACTTATTAACAAGTATTTATATGCTTCATCAACCTTGGAATAAACATCAAGGTCAGGTAAACTTAATGTTGATCATTACACTATTGGCCAAACATAGCTGAGACTTAATCTTTCTCCAACAACATGCCACACTCCAGAGGACTGCTCTTAGATCATCGGGTAATTGTAAGAAGATGGGGGGCCAAAAAGGGGTCTTAAGTGGCCACTTTTTTTCTGAAATTAGGAAATGCTAGTCTTGGATGAGAAATTGAGCATAGTTACACTCAAAATTTGGAGATGCAACCAAAACAATGTTCGTAGTACTCCGAGTCTACTTTCTAAACTACTATTTTTTAAAAAAAAGTGGTATAGATTAAAGGGTTCAAAAGAGGGAGCCACATAAATTGGTGTTGTTTCTATCAAAAAACATAACATAGCATGTTTTGTGTCTCCCTCAAAAGGTCAACTTTTTTTTTAGTATTTTTAAAATCGCTTCAGTGAGAAATTAACTAACAGCATGTAGTTTATGCCCAATTTTTTTGATAATTTTTTTATGAATATTTGATTTTTACTAATTTTCAAATGGGACAGATCCTAAAAAATAGAATTTTGGCCGTGCTACCCCTATAAAATTTGAAAACTAATTGAAAATCATTATTTTCTTTTTTTAATATGTGTAGAATGCAGTCTAGTTTCTAAATAGGTAATTTTTTTGAAATTTCAATAAATAGTTAATTTACAATGAAAAAAAAACCAAATAGTGTTTTTTGCCCAAAAAGGGACACACAAACAAAAGAAATTAGAGATAAAAGGCTTAACATTGTCAAAATGTGAAAATAATCACATCGTCAAATAGCTAAGAGAAAGCCTAACATTACCCAGGTGTTTGATTTGTTCGACCTTGAAACATGTGCAAATTTGAGGGTTGGCACAAATGAAATTATGTGAAATCCTGTAGAATATGGAAAAACACGTCTTTGGACATTGGGAAGGCACTCCAAGCCTGTGGGTTGGAAATCCAAAGCAAATCCCAACCCCAAGGCTTGGGATTCCCAAATCAAAACATAAAATGAGCGCGTTACAATGCACTAGCATTATGTTTTACTTTTCATTTTTCCTTTTCCACAAAAGTTTGTGCACTATTTGTCATGTTTGACATAACGCGAGCATGTTATAACGTCCTCGCGTTATGTCCCCCTTGAATTTTTTTATGTTCAAGGTTATTAATCATGTATGTATGTCTGTATGTATGTATGTATGTATATATGTATGTATGTATAGTCTCAAGGGTAGAGGAGGGTAGAGATGGCGGTGAGCCAGATAGGGGAGGAGAGGGGTGCATAAGGATTGAATGATTAAGGTTTAAGGTTGAGGGTTGAGGGTTTAGGGATAGGATTTAGAGTTTAGGGATAAGGGATTAGAGTTTAGGTCCTTGAGGGATTAGGGTTTAGGGTTGAGGGTCGAGGGATTAGGGTTAAGGTAGAGTTTTAAGGGTAGAGGGATTAGGAATAGGGTTTAGGGTTGAAAGTTTAGGGTTGAGGGATTAGGGTTTAAGGTATAGTTTTGAGGGTTGAGGGTTTAGGGATAGGGTTTAGGATTTAATGTTTAACTATTGAGGGTTGAGCATTTAGGGATATGGTTTATGGTTTAGGAATAAGGGATTAGGGTTTAGGGTTTAGGGATTAGGGTTTATAGTTTAGGGACTAGGGATTAGGGTTTAGGGTTAAGGGATTAGGGTTTAGGGTTTAGAGATGTACAATTAAAGAGTACCATAAATAAACTAGAATTTAGGAAGGGTTGGGAAAATTTTGTGAATCATCATGGGCTAGAGATTAGAGATTTTGTTGTGTTCAAGTACATATCCAAGTCATAATTTAAAGTTAAGCTATTACAAAGAACAGGGTGTGTGAAAAATATCCATGCTCTTCAGCTTATGAATACCAACATTGAGATAGATAAAAGATGCCCTTCTTCTAACAGTGTATGCAGTTCAAGTCAACCGATGGGCAGCAAGTTGTCGAATGAGTTGGTTTAATGGGCATGCCTCCTTGTTCAAGGCCCAGGTGGGCAGGAGTGGGATGTACAATTAAGGGGTACCATAAATAAACTAGAATTTAGGAAGGATTGGGAAAATTTTGTGAATCATCATGGGCTGGATATTGGAAATTTTGTTGTGTTCAAGTACACATCCAAGTCATATTTTAAGGTTAAGATATTTCAAAGAATAGGTTGTGTGAAAAATATCAATGCTCTTCAGCTTATGAATACCAACATTGATACAAATAAAAGATGCCCTTCTTCTAATAGAGTATGCAGTTCATGTCAACTGATGGGCAACAAGTTCTCAAATGAGTTGGTTTAATAGGCATGCCTCCTTCTTCAAGGCCTAGGTGGGCAGGAGTGGGATGTACAATTAAGGGGTACCATAAATAAACTAGAATTTAGGCAGGGTTGGGAAAATTTTGTGAATCATCATGGGCTAGAGATTGGAGATTTCATTATGTTCAAGTACATATCCAAATCATATTTTAAGGTTAAGATATTTCAAAGAACAGGGTGTGTGAAAATCATCAATGCTCTTCAGCTTATGAATACCAACATTGATACAGATAAAACATGCCCTTCTTCTAACATAGTATGCAGTTCAAGTCAACTGATGGGAAACAAGTTGTTGAATGAGTTGGTTTAATGGACGTGCCTCCTTCTTCAAGGCCCAGGTGGGCAGTAGTGGAATGTACAATTAAGGGGTACCATAAATAAACTGGAATTTAGGTAGGGTTGGGAAAATTTTGTGAATAATCATGGGTTGGAGATTGGAGATTTTGTTGTGTTCAAGTACATATCCATGTCATATTTTAAGGTTAAGATATTTCAAAGAACAAGGTGTGTGAAAAACATCAATGCTCTTCAACTTATGAATACCAACATTGATACAGATAAAAGATGTCGTTCTTCTAATAGAGTATGCAATTCAAGTCAATCAATGGGTAGCAAGTTGTCGAATGAGTTGGTTTAATGGGTGTGCCTCCTTCAAGGCCCAGGTGTGTATGAGTGGGATGTACAATTAAGGGGTACCATAAATAAACTGGAATTTAGGCAGGGTTGGGAAAATTTTGTGAATCATCATGGGCTAGAGATTGGAGATTTTGTTGTGTTCAAATATATCCAAGTCATATTTTAAGGTTAAGATATTTCAAAGAATAGGGTGTGTGAAAAATATCTCTCTTCAACTTATGAATACCAACATTGATATAGATAAAAGATGCCCTTCTTCAAATAGAGTATGCAGTTCAAGTCAACTAATGGGTAACAAGTTGTCGAATGAGTTGGTTTAATGGGCTGGAGATTGGACATTTTGTTTTCTTCAAGTACATATCCAAGTCATATTTTAAGGTTAAGATATTTCAAAGAACAGGGTATGTGAAAAACATCAATGCTCTTCATCTTATGAATACCAACATTGATACATATAAAAGATGCCCTTCTTCGAACAGAGTATGTAGCTCAAGTCAACCCAAGGGTAGCAAGTTATCAAATGAGTTGGTTTAATGGGCGTGCCTCCTTCAAGGCCCAGGTGGGCAGGAGTGGGATGTACAATTAAGGGGTACCATAAATAAACTAGAATTTAGGCAGGGTTGGGAAAATTTTGTGAATCATCATGGGCTGGAGATTGGAGATTTTGTTGTGTTCAAGTACATATCCAAGTCATATTTTAAGGTTAAGATATTTCAAAGAACAAGGTGTGTGAAAAATATCAATGCTCTTCAGCTTATGAATACCAACATTGATACAGATAAAAAATGCCCTTCTTCTAATAGAGGATGCAATTCAAGTCAACCAATGGGCAGCCAGTTGTTGATCTTGAATTGGTTTCTGATGAAGAAAATAATGATGTTGTTGGAGCAATGGAAGAAAATCAAAATTATAAGTGTAATTTAATTTATTTCAACTTTCAAAGCAAGCATTTGAATTGTAGCTTTACCTAAAGGATTGGTATAACAAAAACTTAATTATGTTACAAGCCTTTCTTTGAAGAACCCTAGACATTATGCGCCCTATCATCTAGAAAAACACATGACAGTGAACTCTGTCCCACCTTTCAAATCAGATATTTGCCTTTTTATTCAATGAAAATGAAGTCACAGAATGTAAACCGACCATGCATACTAGTATGATCAAATTCTCTACCTTCTATTCTTATTGCTCTTACTTTATTAAGAGAAGAGTGTCAAAAAGAATGGGTTTAATTGTAAGCTAACATAAGGCAAAGCAGTTTTATTATTACATTTTTCTAAGGGATCTCTAATAGTCTAATATAATGTAGTCATCTATAATATGAACATCTGCATTTGTGTGAATGCTAAACTTTAATATAGTAGAGTATTAAATCAATGCCATCAGCTATTTATTGGGTTAAAATAACTTAGTTTTTGTAATGGTTTGGGAATGCAGGAGTTGCCAAAAGTAGGTGAATGTCCTCTATAATTACCAAGAGAAAAAAGTTTAGTAGTTCTTGTGGATAGAGCCAATAAACAATGGGAGATTATTTTCCTGTTTTATAACAAAATATATCCCCTAAGTGTAAGGTGGACAGCAAGAAACATAGTGTGGGGTTGAGGGTTTAGGGATAGGGTTTAGGGTTGAGGGATTAGGATTTAGGGTTGATGGGTTAGGGTTTAATGTTGAGAATTGAGGGTTTAGGGATGAGGGATTAGGGTTGAGGGATTATGGTTTAAGGTATAGTGTTGAGGGTTGAGGGTTTAGGGTTGAAGGATTAGGGTTTAGGGTTGGCGGATTAGGGTTTAATGTTGAGAGTTGAGGGCTTATGGATGAGGGATTAGGGTTGAGGGATTATGGTATAACGTATAGTGTTGAGGGTTGAGGGTTTAGGGATAGGGTTTAGGGTTGAGGGATTAGGGTTTAGGGTTGATAGATTAGTGTTTAATGTTGAGAGTTGAGGGTTTAGGAATACGGATCGTGTTTATAGTTTAGGGATGAGGGATTATGGTTGACGGATTAGGGTTTAGGGTTGACAGATTAGGGTTTAATGTTGAGAGTTGAGGGTTTAGGAATAGGGATAGCGTTTAGGGTTTAGGGATGAGGGATTAGGGTTGAGGGATTAGGGTTGAGGGTATACAATAAATAAACTAGGATTTAGGCAAGGTTGGGAAAATTTTGTGAATCATCATGGGTTGGAGATTGGAGATTTTTCTATGTTCAAGTACATATCCAAGTCATATTTTAAGGTTAATATATTTCAAAGAACAGGGTGTCTGAAAAATATCAATGCTCTTCATCTTATGACTACCAACATTGATACAAATAAAAGATGCCTTTTTTCTAATAGAGTATGCAGTTCAAGTCAACCAGTGGGTAGTAAGTTGTTGAATGAATTGGTTTCTAATGGGGAAAACAACAATGATGTTAAATCAATGGAAGAAAATCAAAATTAGGGTTGAGGGTTGAGGGATTAGGGTTTAGGGTAGAGGAAAGAGGTTTGAAGGTTGAGGGATAATGTTCAAGGTTGAGTGTCCAAGGTTATGTGTAAAGGGTATATAGGGTTTAAGGGTTTAAGGTTTGAGGGATTAAGGGATAGGGTTTAGGATTGAGGGTAGAGGGTAGAGGGTTTAAGGATAGGGTTTAGGATTTAATGTTTAAGGGTTGAGGGTTGAGGTTTTAGGGATAGGGTTTAGTGTTTAGGTTAAGTGAAACACCTAGATGACTAAGGACAGATGAAGAGGAAGAGAAGGGATGATTGAGAAACCTAGAGAGGGGAGAGGTAGAGAGGTGAGTGGGAGATAGAGGTGAGAGATAGAGAGGTGAGGGGAGAGATAGAATAAAATGAGAGAGTGAAGTTGAAAACTTGAGGGAAAGATGGGTAAGGAGGAGGGAGAGAGCTGGAGAGGAAGGGAAATATCTAGAGATCCTTGAGACATATACAAGTGAGAGACCTACAACCTAGGGAGAGATGCGTGAGAGAGATAGGGGAGAGATGGGGATGAGACAGATAGGAGAGGAGAGGGGTGGATAAGGGTTAAGGGTTTAAGGCTTTAGGGTTTAAGGGTCAAGGGTTTGGGGTTTAAGGGTCAAGGGTTTAAGGGTTGAGGTATTAAGGGTCTAAGGGTTGAGGGATTAGAGTTTAAGGTATAGTGTCGAGGGTTAAACCCTAATCCCTCAACCCTCAACACAATACCTTAAAACCCTAATCCCTTAACCTTGGGGTTTAAGGTATAGTGTCGAGGGTTGAGGGATTAGGGTTCAAACCTTGACACTATACCTTAAACCCTAATCCCTTAACCCTAAACCCTAATCCCTCAACCCTTAGACCCTTAATACCTCAACCCTTAAACCCTCAATCCTTAAACCCTAAACCATGTTAGATCTAGGGCACACAACTGAGAGGGGGGTGAATCAGTTGTACAAAAACCTTGCTTCTACTTCAAACACTTTTCTCTTCTTGTTAATTAACAACATATCAATTAACCATTCATGAAAGCAGAAAGCATAAACACTGGAGCAGATAAACAATTAACACATTAGACACCAAGATTTTGATGTGGAAAACCCAGTTAAGGGAAAAACTGCGGGGTGATTAACCCAAGGATTATTCTCTGTTAGAAGAATAAGAAAAATGAATGGCACATGCCAATTAGGGCTCACTGCCTGAGCACACTACTTACAAGGAGGCACACTACCTACAAGTGACACACTGTCTACAAGATCATAAGTAACACAACCTTGAACTGGAGAATGACATCTTTACCATGTCTAGATCATTTCCATTTAAGCCTGAAACACTTCTACTGTGCCTTTCACTCTTTTACTATACCACACTCATCTGCTCCACAACACACACTGAAATGAGCTCACAAACCTTTATTTATACAAGACATTGACTTAGGAACAATCATCTAAGTCGGCAATCAATCATAGAAGCATTCGCAAGATGAATAACACATCCGGTTAGCCATCACAAGAACATTCATAGGATGAACAACTCATTCGGTCAGCTAGGATGAATATCTTCAATTTTGGGCTCTACCACGAATGCGGACCAACAACACAACCTCAACATGATCCAAGAACCTTCACAAGCTTACTTGAATGACTAGGTACATCCGCACTTCCTTTGCTCACAGGAATCTCTTCTCTTCCTCATCCAGAACTTCAAGAACACAGTCTATTGCCACTGTCATATTGCAAGATGTGCTTCTGGACCTCCAAACCACATACCAATCGAGATGACACATCACAAGGACATCCCAAACACTATGTCCAATCTGCAGAATAGGACAATGCACTTCCGGATCTCACCGAACCTTTTTGTAATACTCTGTCACTCTGGAGCATCTCCCGGAACCCGTTCTACTTGATCGATCACAACTTCTTCGCATCTTCATGCGGACCTCTGAAATCTTAACTAGATCATCTCAGGAATCATATCTACAAACCCTTTAATCCACATCCTTTGAATCTCAACCTAATAAGTACTTTTGCCTTCTTCTCATCATTGTTCTTCACTGTTCCTGATTGAGACTAATTTTCTCAATATCCTCAGCACATAGCTCATCCAATCCTTCTTGTCAATGCAATATGAGTATGCTAACATTAATGACAACACCAGTTCACCTCATACTTGCAATAATCTCCCCCTTTGTCATTGATGGCAACATAAGATGTGAAAAACCATCAAGACAAGACCTTCTCCTTTCTGTTACAGCTCCTCCTATCAACAACAACTCTTCACATGTCTTCTCTTCCTTTACTGCTCCCCCTTTGATCATCAACCACTTGTTTTTCATATGTCTTCTCTCCCCTTTGACATCAATGGGAAAGGGCTCATACTTGCAATTCAAACATATCAGAATCATACCAGCTGCTCCCCCTTAGTAGCAGTTCCCCATCATCAATCCGGATCACAAGATATGACTGTGATATCCACCAGACTGATGCACATCATTGCATCCTAGTTCATCTCCAGAGGGGCCATGACCCCTAACTTCTCCCTGAGATACTCAAAAGAGTCCTTGGGAAGAGGTTTAGTAAAGATATCTGCAATCTGATCCTTGGAGGATACATACTCCAATCTGACTGCATCCTTGTTCACTTGTTCTCTCAGAAAGTGAAACTTGATAGATATGTGCTTGGTCTTAGAATGCAACACCGAATTCTTAGAAATATTTATTGCACTTGAATTATCACAGAAAATTGTGATAGGCTCCTCATATTCTACTTTAATGTCTTTTAGCATCTGCTTCGTCCATAAGATTTAAGTGCAACTACCCTCTACTGCTATGTACTCTACTTCAGTTGTAGATAGAGATATTGAATCTTATTTCTTGCTTGGCCAAGAAACCAATCTCTTTCCCAAAAAGAATGCTCCACCACTGGTGCTCTTCTGGTCATCCACATCTCTTACCCAATCTGCATCTGTATATGCATGAAAAGATAAATCATGATCTCTAGGATACCACAAACCATACTCAACTATCTCTTTTAGATATCTAAAAATCCTCTTGATTTCCATAACATGAGATTCTCTAGGATCAGCCTGCATTATATCTAGCCTAGTCTGAGTGAGATACAATAATCCACCAATCATTGATCTATACTTTGTCTGATCTACCTTAGGAGAGTCATCAACTTTGCTCAACTTGCATCCAGTTGCCATGGGAGTATTCATTGGCTTTGAATCTTCCATCCCAAATTTCCTCAACAATTCTTTCACATATTTGGTCTAAGAAATGAAGATCCCTTTCTTTGTTTGAGTAATTTACAGACCCAAGAAGAAATTCATTTCACCAAGCATAGACATTTCAAACTCACTTTTCATCTGATTTGTAAAAGTTTTACACATACTATCTCTTCCTCCAAAAATGATATCATCCGCAAACACTTCAACAATCAAAATGTTTTCATGATCAATTTTGAAATATAAGTTACTGTCAGTAGTACCTTTATTGAATCCAATCTACACAAGATGATTATCCAACCTTTCATACCATGCTCTTGGGGCTTTCTTTAAACCATACAGTGCTTTCTTCAGCTTGCAGACCATATCATCATGATCAGACAGTTGAAATTCATTCGGTTGTTCAATGTAAACTTCTTCCAAATCACCATTTAGGAAGGCAGACTTGGCATCCATCTGATATACCTTGAAGTCTTTGAAAGTAGCAAATGCAAGAAATAATCTAACTGCTTCAATTCTTGCCACTGGAGCAAAGGTTTCTTCAAAATCAATTCCTTCTATTTGAGAGTAGCCTTTGCAGACCAATCTAGCTTTGTTTCTGATCACTTCACCAACTTCATTTAGTTTGTCCCAGAAGACCCATTTGGTTCCAATCACATTCTTGTTTCTAGGTCTAGGAACAACATCCCAAGTATGGTTTTTCTCAATTTGCATCAACTCTTCCTCCATTGCTTTGGTCCAGTTTTCATCACTGCAAGCATCATTAATTGTCTTAGGTTCAATCTTTGAAATCAGACAACATTCATTTGAACCTTGAGCAATTCTTCTCCTTGTTTGTACCCCTTTGCTTTTGTCACCTATGATCTAATCTTCAGAATGATTTAGAGTTACATAACTTGGAACTATGGGAGTTTCTTGTACTACTGTTTCTTGACCAGGCTCATTCAGACAAACCTCTTCTTCCTGATTTACCAGATCTGTTTGTATCTGAATTTCAGAGGCGGATTGAGCTCCTTTCACCAGAGAATCATTCTAATCATCTTCATCACATTCATAGAATCTTGAGGGCTTCTCAATTCCTTCATCAACCTTCACATTTGTACTTTCTATCAGCTTTCTCAATCTCTTATTGTAACACTGGTATGCTTTGCTTTGAGTGGAGTAACCCAAGAAAATTCCTTCATCACTTCTAGCATCAAACTTTCCTAGATCTTCATCTCTTTTGATATAACACTTGCTACCAAATACTCTAAAATATCTCACAGTAGAAGTTACACCAAACCAAAGTTCATAAGTAGTCTTACCGGTATTGCTTCTGATTTGAACTTGATTAAGAGTGTAGACTGCAGTGCTGATAGCTTCTCTCCAAAACATCTGGGGAACATTTGTTTCCATCATCATTGTCCTAGATGCTTCCTGGATGGTCCAGTTCTTTCTCTCAGCAACTCCATTCTGTTGTGGAGTCCTAGGGGTAGACAACTGTCTCCTTATGCCATGCTTCTCACAAAAGTCTATGAATTCACCAGATGTGAATTCACCACCTCTATCAGACCTTAGACACTTTAGTTTCAATCTAGTTTGATTCTCTACCATAGCTTTGAGGATTTTGAACTTCTCAAGGGCTTCTGATTTCTCTTTTAGGAAGGTAACCCACATCATCCGGGAATGATCATCAATCAGTAACATGAAATATCTATCACCTTGCATACTCTTGATTCTTGTCAGACCACATAGATTAGTATGGACTAATTCCAGTAATCCGGTAGTGGACTGATCCTTGCTTTTGAAAGAGACTCTACTTTGTTTACCTAGCTGACATTCTTTGTACAAACTATTTGTAGGTTTCACCAATTTAGGAAGATCTCTTACAGCTTGAGTATTGCTTATCTTGATGATGTTATCAAAATTCACATGACACATCCTCCTATGCCATAACCAACTCTAATCAATTTGAACAAACAGACAACTTTTATTACAACCAACTAGATGGAAGATATTACCTTTTGTTTGGGTACTGGATGCAATCTCAGTTCGGGAGCTTTCAAAGATCCTGCATCTTCCATTCTTGAACCAAAGATCATAGCCTTTGTCCACCAACTGACCAACACTGAGAAGATTGTGTTTCAATCCTTCAACATAAAGTACATTACCGGTTTTACTCTTTCCATCAAAAGAAATAGTTCCTCTACCTCTAATTCTACTAGCAGAATTATCACCAAACTTTACCATTCCTCCTTCATACCTTTCCAAATCTAAGAACTTGTTCTTGTCACCTATCATATGGTGAGAACAACCACTGTCAATAACCCAATCATCCTTTTCTTCAACCTGGGCAGCCAAAGCTCTTTCTACAACCTTATGATTGATAGATTCAGAGGATATTGAATCTTCTTCCTTGATGGCAATAAACACCCATTCATTTTTGGATTTGCTTCCCATTTCTAATTCACCATCTGTTACTCCTTCATTATCATCTTCTTCATGAACATAATAGCAGTTCTTTTGAAACCTTTGTCTATTAGCATTTGACTGTGCAGATCTTTCCGGACATCTTGAAGCAAAATGACCAATCTTATTGTAGTTAAAGCACTTAAAGGGTAGTTTTCCTTCATACTTACTGGATCCTCTTGGCAGTCTCTTTGCAATGAAGGCTTCAAGTTGAGTTGTTTCTGCTTCTTCCTCTTCCATGTCTTTCCTTGCTTGATCATACCATGACAGCTTCCTTGAAGAATTCTCTCCCAGATCAAATCTTTGTTTGCCTTTCACATAGGCATTGGCCTTGAATGTAGATTCAGTCTTGGGGTGATCATCTCCAAACTTAGTCATTTCAAATGTAGCTAGTTTTCCAGCTAATTGCTCTCTTGTGATAGTTGTATGGGCTCTGAATTCATCAATGGCAGCAACCTTGATCTTGTAGGTAGTAGGAAGGGATCTAAGAATTTTGCAGACAATTTCATTTTCATCTAGAACTCCACTAGCATTCCTTATTCCACACACTAGCTCATTTACCCTTGGCATAAAGGTAGTGATATTTTCATCATCTCTCATCTTCAATCTTTCAAATTTCCCTTTCAGACTTTGCAACCTTGCACTCTTAACAAACTCATCTCCTTCATGCAGAAGTTCCAGTTTAACCCAGATCTCATATGCAGTTGGTAGGTCAATGACATTTGAGATCTCTGAGTCATTCAATGTGCTTAGAAGAGCTTCTTTGGTCTACAAATTCTTTTCAACATCTGTGATTTCATTCAAAGTTGTCAGACCACCCTGTGGAGGTACATATGGTTTTGAGACCATGGTCAAGTATGCTTTTCCCATACATTCCAAGTGACATTTCATGCGACCTTTCCAGAGAGTGAAGTTGGTTCCATCAAACTTCAGACTATCCTTCTTGTATGATGACATCCTAGATCTCCTCAAGCAGTTAAGCTCCTTTCAGAGGAACTTAGCTCTGATACCAATTGTTAGATCAAGGGCACACAACTGAGAGGGGGGGTGAATTAGTTGTACAAAAACCTTGCTTCTACCTCAAACACTTGTTTCTTCTTGTTAGTTAACAGCATATCAATTAACCATTCATGAAAGCAGAAAGCATAAACACTAGAGCAGATAAACAATCAACACATTAGACACCAACATTTTGACGTGGAAAACCTGGTTAATGGAAAAACCATGGGGTGATTAACCCAAGGATTATTCTCTATTAGAAGAATAAGAAAAATGAATGGCACATGCCAATTAGGGCTCACTACCCGAGCACACTACTCACAAGGAGGCACACTACCTACAAGAGACACACTGTCTACAAGATCATAAGTAACACAACCTTGAACTAGAGAATGACATCTTTACCATGTCTGGATCAATTCCATTTAAGCCTGAAACACTTCTACTCTGCCTTTCGCTCTTTCGCTATACCACACTCATCCGCTCCACAACACACACCGAAATGAGCTCACAAACCTTTATTTATACAAGACATCAACTTAGGAACAATCATCTAAGTCAGAAATCAATCATAGAAACATTCACAAGATGAATAACACATCCGGTCGGCCATCACAAGAACATTCGCAGGATGAACAACTCATCCGGTCGGCTAGTCTGAAAAAGAACTTCATCCAGAAGAATATCTTCAATTTCAGGCTCTACCACCAATGCAGACCAACAACACAACCTCAACATGATCCAAGAACCTTCATAGGCTTGCCTGAATGACCAAGTACATCCACACTTCCTCTACTCACTAGAATCTCTTCTCTTCCTCATCCAAAACTTCAAGAACACAGTCTATCACCACTGTCATACTGCAAGATGTGCTTCCGAACCTCCAAACCACATACCAATCAAGATGACACATCACAAGGACATCCCAAACACTATGTCCAATATGTAGAATAGGACAATGCACTTCCGGATCTCACCGGACCTTTTTGTAACACTCTATCACTCCGGAGTATCTCCTAGAACCGGTTCTACTTGATCGATCACAACTTCTTCACATCTTCATACGGACCTCTAAAATCTTAACTAGATCATCTCAGGACTCATATCTACAAACCCTTTAATCCGCATCCTCTGAATCTCAACCTAATGAGTACTTTTGCCTTCTTCTCATCACTATTCTTCATTGTTCCTGATTGAGACTAATTTTCTCAATATCCTCAGCACATAGCTCATCCAATCCTTCTTGTCAATGCAATATGAGTATGTTGACATCAATGACAACACCGGTTGACGTCATACTTGCAACAAACCCTTGACCCTTAAACCCTCAACCCTTATCCACCCCTCTCCTCCCCTATCTACCTCGCTCCCATCTCTCCCCTATCTCTTTCACCCCTCTCTCCCTAGGTTATAGGTCTCTCACTTGTATATCTCTCAGGGCCCTCTAGACATTTCCCTTCCTATCCACCTCTCTCCCTCCTCCTTACCCATCTTTCCCTCAAGTTATCAACTTCACTCTCTCATTTTATTCTATCTCTCCCCTCACCTCTCTATCTCTCACTTCTATCTCCCCCTCACCTCTACCTCTCCCCTCTCTAAGTTTCTCAGTCACTCCCTATCTACCTCTCCATCCATCTTTAGCCATCTAGGTCTCTCATTTAACCTTAAACCCTAAACCCTATCCATAAATCCTCAGCCCTTAAAACATAAATCCTAAACCCTATCCCTAAACCCTCAACCCTCAACACTATAACTTAAACCCTAAACCGTATCCCTAAAAACTCAACCCTCAACCCTTAAATCTTAAACCCTAAACCCTCTACCCTTGAAATTATACCTTAAACCCTAATCCCTTAACCCTCATCCCTTGAATCTTCAACGTAAACCCTCTACCCTTGACAGTATGCCTTAAACCATAATCCTTCAACAATTAAACCCTCGACCCTTAAACATTGGGAAAACTTTTGCGAAAACAATAACGCACTCGCATTATAGTGCAAGCGCATTATGATTTTGTGTTGCTAAGCTAAAGGCTCAACAAAACCAAGCCATAATGCAAGCACTCTATATGCAAGTACATTATAATGTGCTCGCGTTATGGCTTTTTGAAAAGTTTAAAGAATTTGGCCACTTTTTGGCCCCCCATCTTTTTGCACCCGTGCCATCCACAACATACTTGAATCATTTGGTTAGCCAACAACTAGAAGAACAACAATACCAAGAAGGAAATCTTCACAAACAAGCTCAATCTTCAATGCAAATATCCAACACAGTAGTCACACAATCCAAATACCTCCACAAGTACATTGAATTCAACAAGAACATCTGCACTCCTCTAAATCATCAAAATCACTTGCATCTTCATCTGGAACCTCAAGAACACTATCTGTCATGACTGTCACACTAGAAAGATTGCATTGGACCTCCCAACCATGAATCACTTAAGTGGATGATGCACACTAACTTCCCAAACATGCCTCTAGATTCGTAGATCATAATATTTAAATGCGGAATAATCTAGACCAATTACTGTCACTCTGTCTCTTCTGAACACAACAAAACTCGGTTGTACTTAGATGGCCATACCTTCTTCAAATCTTCATGCGAATCTCTAAAATATTGACTCAAGCTACTTTAGACAATCCTCTACAGAGCCATATGGTTCGCGCACATTGATCTTCATTAATTTTCTCAATATCCTCAACATTTTAGTCTTCTAAACAGGTAGCAAAGTAAGTTACAGTTGACATCAATGCAACAGGAATATGCTGAAATTAGTGACAACACTTCTTAGGAACATATTTGCAACAATCTCCCCCTTTGTCATTGATGGAAACATAGGATGTGAAAATTTGATTTAACCATTAGGACAAGAACTTCTCCTTTCTCTTATCACTTCTACAACCACTTCTTCCACTGGTCGCCCTTTCATCAGCAACTAGTTTTTCACATGACTTCTCTCGCCGTTTGACATCAATGGAAAAGGGAACATATTTGCAGTGTTTTCTCCCTCTTTGTTTCAGACTAATCTCTAAAAATTGACTACTCCCCCTGAATAGTATCTTCCTAACATCAATCCAGATCACAAGATGTGAATGTGAGTCCCACCAGACTGATGCATCATAGTGCATCTTAGTTCTGATCAGGAGGGGTAATAACCCCTAATTTCTCTCTGAGATACTCAAATGTGTCCTTGGGTAGTGGCTTAGTAAATATATCTACAATCTGTTCCTTTGAAGAGACAAACTCCAATCTGACTTCTTCTCATTTACCTTCTCTCTTAAGAAATGAAACTTGATGAAAATGTGCTTTTTCTTTGAATGCAACACCAGACTCTTGAGATGTTAGTTGTACTTGAATTATCACAGAAGATTGTAATAAGCTCCTGAAACACAACTCTGATATCCTTCAACATTTGCTTCATCCACAAAACTTGAGTGCAATTACTTGTTGTTGTTATGTACTCTACTTTTGCAATAGACAAAGATATTGCCTCTTACTTTTTTCTCAACCAAGAAACCAATCTTCTTCCCAAGAAGAATGCATCACCACTAGTACTTTTCCTATCATCCACATCACCTACCCAATCAGCATTAGTATATGCATGAAGAGTGAAGTCATTGTCCTTTGGATACCACAAGCCATAGTCAAGTGTCCCTTTGAAATCTAAAAATTCTCTTGACTTCTACCACATGGGATTCTTTAGGATCAGCTTGAAATCTAGCAACAATCCCAACTATATTCATGATATCAAGTCTGGTCTAAGTCAGATAGAGTAGTCCTCCAATCATTGATCTATAGCTTTTATGATTTGCCTTAGAAGTGTCATCAAATTTACTCAACTTGTACCTAGTTACCATAGATGTTCCCACTTGCTTTGAATCTTCCATTCAAAACTTTTTCAACAATTCTCTCACATAATTAGATTGAGATATGAAGATACCTTTATCTAATTGAGTGATTTGCAATACTAAGAAGAAGTTCATTTCACTAAACATTGACATCTCAAATTCGTTTTGTACCTAATTAGCAAATGTTTTACACATGCTCTCATTTCCACCAAAAATGGTATCATCAACAAATACCTCAACAATGAGGATGTGTTCATGATCAATCTTGAAGTAAAGATTACTATCAGTAGTGCCTTCACTAAAGCCTAATTTTAGTAGATACTTATCTAACCTTGCATACCAAGTTCTTAGGGTTTGTTTAAGTCCATACAGTACTTTTCGCAATCTGTAGGCCATATCTTTTTGATCAGACAATTGAAATCCTTCTTCTTCCAATTCTCCATTTAGAAATGTTGACTTGACATCCATCTGATATACCTTGAAATCTTTATAAGCAACAAATGTAAGAAATAATCTAACTGCTTCTATTCAGTCCAATGGAGCAAAACATTCTACAAAATCAATTCCTTCCACTTGAGAGTATCCTCTACATACCAACCTTGTTTTGTTTCTTACAACTTCACCATCTTCATTTAGTTTTTTCTGGAAGACCCATTTGGTTCCAATCACATTTTTTGTCTTCAGGTCTAGGAACAAGATCCCAGGTGTGATTCCTTTCAATTTGCATCAGTTCTTCTTCCATTGCTTTTACCTAATTTTCATCATTGCAAGCCTCACTATTTTTGGTTCAATCTTTGAAATCAAACAAATCTCCTCCTAATCTGCAGCAATTCTTCTTCTAGTTTGAACACATTGATTTCTATCTCCTATGATCTGATCTTTAGGAGGATTTTTCCTGGGAGTTTTGGGAATTGCTTGAGCTTCTATTTCTTGAGATTGTTCCTCAATATCTGCACTATCCTCCTAAGTTACTGAGCTTTCTAGATTAGTCTGGATTAGAGCTTGGGTTTGAACTTACCTTCCTTGATTTTCAATTTCATCTTAAAAAACTGAATCATATCCACAAGACCTGGAAGGTCTCTCCTTGCTTTGATCAACTCTGACATTAGTACTTTCAACAATATTTTTTAATCTTTTGTTAAAGCACCAGTATGCCTTGCTTCGAGTGGAGTACCCCATAAATATTCCTTCATCACTTCTTGCATCAAATTTACCAACATCCTCATCTCTTTTGATATAGCATTCTGTTGGTAAATAGATTTGTTGCTCTTAAGTAATCTTTTTGAATAATTCTGTTTCACCCTTGGATCAGCAATAACCTATTCACAATAGTTGAGGAATCGCAGAACAATGTCGATTCCTCTCTACGTTTGAGAGGGGTAGATCCCTTGTATGATGGGAGGTATATGGATTTTTGGGGGTTTTTAAGAAGAAATTATATAACAAAACTAATGATAGAATAAGAGATAATCTTATTAATTCAAGTTCCACACATTCAAGCTTAGATACAAAAACTTGATATGATAATCTTTTCCGCATGCACTGTTTAAAGGAAAGCAAATGGTTATCATTGATAAAACATACAAATATCAACAACAACACATGAGATTGAATTGAACACACATCCAAAACATTTCTCTATTACTTTCTTTCTTGAATAGTACTATTCGAGTCCTTCATACAATGCCCTACAAAAAAAGTGGATCCCTTTGATTGAATTACAAAGAAGTATATATAAATGAGGCTAGTAACCACTTAAGATAACTACCTTAACCACTTTTATAACTACTTAAAAAATAAACTCTTTAAGTGCACCATCTTGAGATGACTAACTTTCTTTTCAAAAAGGTAGTTACTTAGAGTAACTACACAATTTTGGCACTTCAAAAATAACTACCTTGTTGAAATACAATGATTTAAAATAAGCTTTATTCTCGTTAGATTTTATCTAATTTTTCTAGAAACAAAGCTCATTTTCTAACCCTAGTTATAATTAGTGATATAAGTCACTTTTACAAAGGGGTAACTTAACACTTATGACTTTTTGAATTGTGATTTTTATAAAGTTACTTTACTTCTCTATCTGCTCCATTTTGGTAGTCAAACTTCTCTAGATGTTGATAACACCTTTGGATACCTGAATCTTAGACTCCTGTGTTCATGTATACAAGACATGAACTATGAAAATAAAATGTTTTTCCACTGAAAACACCAGCATGGTAGGCATAGATTGAATGATGTTCCCCATTTTCCTGCATCTTATTACAATCATAAAATATCATTGTCGTCATCTCCCGAGATGGGTTTCACCATTTGAGACTATGCCTTTCATATTTAGATCACAAGTTGTCAAATAGAGATTTCATCATTCCATGGTTTCTCATACTCATGCTTCATATTATTTGGTGTGACTTTGAATCCTTCATCAAATATCAATCTACCAACTACCACCGAGAGATTGTCCCAACTCATTCACATGATGTCATTATCAATGTTCTCCTTGAAGTTTGAATAATCAACATAGAAATCCACATGACCAACTTCACTGCTATCGGGAAGCATTTTCATCTAGCACAACTTTGGGCTGACATCCTCCTCGTCCATCTTTTTTGATAATAACCCCATTGTTTTGCTTTTACTCCAAAACTTCAACCATTTCCTGTCTTGAAAATAAATTGGTACTAATTCTATACCTATGCATCATTTTTTGAACTTCAATCAAACTGCATCCAAGTATCATTTTAATTCCTCCATCTTCCATTGATTTCTTTATCTTTGATAGTCTGCCCACCTACCCACTTATAGTCAAGATCAATTCTAGAGGTTTTGATTAGTTCAAAGAGCTCAAGGGCATCCTTGCTACATCCACGCACTACATATCCTTGTTCTAAAATCCTATTTTGGCATGAACTGGGAAGATACTGGAAAAAGTTAGAGAGCCTAGTTTTACCACCTGCATATTGCATTTGTTTGAAAATAAATAGTGCCTTTTCAAAAGATCCATTTTGTGCATATCCAACACTCATTTCACTCTACAAGACCATATTTCTTTAGAGCATTTTATCAAATAGTTTGTATGCTTTGGATATACTTTCACATTTTGCATCAATGTTCGCTAGGGCATTTACAACTACCATATTATCAGATAAAAGCCTCTATCAATTATGCTTTCATGGATGTCCATTGCTGATTCCCAAGCAGCAAACACTGTAGTCTATGAGACCACATTTATTTGAGACATTTTGTCAAGCAATTCATGTACGTTGCTTGTGCTTTCAAATTTTGTTTACCAGTCTTCCAGAGTAGTTCAAATTAAGATGGTGCTTGTACCTATAGGAGGCTCAAGGAATACGCTACTACAAACAACCGACGGTGTGAGTCAATTTTCTAAGCATTATAATGCTCACATACAAAACCCATTGGCTAAATCCTTGAGGCATTCTGTCAAATAGTTTGTGTGATTTGTCTTGGTTTCCATAGTTTACATACATTTCTATGACAAAAACCTCCATTTTTCATGCTTTGAGGATGCCTATACCCATCGGACCATGAGGATACTGTTGAAGGTGGCGGGGTTGACTTCTACACTTACAAACTGCATTTCCTTGAAACTTTATAACTCTCTTAAAAAAATCACTTTGTGCATATGCTGCAGTCATTATATTCCATGAGATGACATCTCTTTGAGGTAGTTCTATTAGGCACTTCCACATTTTCCATTTACAGCTACAATATCCAATAGAAATTCAATTTCAATTATGATTTGATGGACATATATATCCCATTGTATAGTTTACTAATATTGGTGCTGGTTGGGAGAATGTTAGAAAAGGTTGTGGATCTTGGCTTCAGCAGCTGTGCTATCCTTCACTCATTGAATTCCTTCATCTACCACATTTCTTTGAGGGATTTTGCCAAATATTTGATATGCATTGGTTGTGTATGCTTTCAAAATTTTGCATGTATTATTTACAAGGACAGCTACAATAGATGACACAAATCTATTTTCAATCATGTGGTTGACAAAAAGCTCCCTTTGGCACAGGCTATAAAGAAGCTCTCAAAGGTTGTAGAGTTTGGAATTATACCCAACAGTTGCATTTACTTCGAAAGTTTGTAACACTTATTCATCACGTCCATTTTGCATCTATCCTATAATCATTGTGATCCATGAAAGAATATTTCCTTGAGTCTACTATTCAAATAGTGTGTACACTTTGTCTATGCACCCACATTTTGCATACATTTCTTCTAGGGTAGTTGCAAATCATTTTGTGCACATCCTGTGGTCTTTCTGTACCACGAGAAAAAATGTTTTTGAGGCAGTTTACAAATAGTTTAGGTGCGTTTTCTACACTTGGAATGGAGGATATTGTCAAGGGTTGAGTAGTTCAGTTTTTCACCTACCAATTGCATTTTCTTGAAACTTTCTAAAAGCAACTAAATCCACTTCATGTGACTAGTTCTCGGGTAGTTAGATAACTACCTATTTGCAATCTTTTGTTCATCAGCTCTTTGGGAGCGTCTCATAACTTCATCAGCATTTCAAACAACTTTTAAAACTTGATATTTTTACCAATGGTGAATAGTGGAAGATGTAAATGCAATACATATTAGGCATGAAGGCTAGTCATATATCGGCACTTTAGGTGCTTTTTAGAACTTCATTGGAAGGAAACAAATTTTTCAAAACCAAACAATTTCCCCGATCATAGAAATATGACTTTCCTTTGTCGACATTTAAAATATTATTAACAACTTGAATAGCATTTTGAGCATGCTTTAAAACCTCTTCGGCAACTTATACAAGTTTCAAAACAATTACTCATTTGGTAGTTATCTTAACTACTTCATTGGTTCTTTGTATATTCCTCCTTCTGCATTGGCCATGTCAATAATTCAAACTAGTTTGTAATCCTTTTAAATTGTCTGATGATAGTTTCCAAAACACCTTCTAGTAAAAGAATAAATTAACTTAATAAAGCCTTTTCGGCATTTTGAAGATACTCGTAATAGTGAAGATGAGATCTGATAATAGTATGATTTTCTTCATTCCACCTTCAAAATGCTTGACATTTGAATATAGGAGTCTCTAACATTTAAAATCATATCCACAACTTCTCAAAACCTTTTCATCCCCATAGTGGTTTTAATGTCTTTGGAGATGTAATAAAATTTTAACTTTATCATCACATCGAGAAATTCTCTGACTTAAGTGAAGACCAGTGGAGGTTTGAAAACAAAATTTGTTCACCATCTCCTCAGTTCTAAAATTGATTTCAAAACACCAATGAATGCATGAAAATATCTTAGAATTGAAGGAAGTTGTGCATTGTATGTTTTAGTACAGATGAAGATTACTTCACCTGGTAACCCTGTAAGTACAAACAATGGCACGATATGCATAACTTTTGACTACTATGACATTTTCTCACAAAACCTTTCCAAATTATTAATAATAGCACCATGAGATCTCCTACCAGTTGATTCTACTCCTGCTTTTACATAAACCATGATTTAATTGTTTCCATAAATTGCCCACCGAAAGATTAAAGTTTTAAAATCTTAGAAACTAGAAGGTGACATGATCTCAAAAGTTGCCACATTAGGTAAAATAGCCATATAAACATCCCTGTAAAAGGACTTCTTTCCATTCCTTGCATATTTTGAGATTTAATTATTTTCATGATTTGTGACATAGAACCTCCTCTAGGACTTCAACTAAAATAGATCGACAATTTCCCCTTTGAACTAGATAGAAACTTGACACTTTGGAACTTGTGACTAGGGGTGGCTTAAAGTAGGTATTTTGACATAAAAATTTTAAAATTTGGTAGATTAGAAATGAGGCCAATAGCTAACTCTAACTAGGGACAAGGACTATGAAGGATGTAGGATGAACCTAGAATCTTTGGAAATAAATAGTGCCTTAAATCCATTTAGTGGGTAGAGTCAGGAAGTAACATGATTCATAGGGAGAACAAGGAGACTCAAACGAGACAAAAATAATAGAAACAATAGGGACTAGGAAAAAGACAAAAACTAAACAACAACCAAGACGAGACAAACACAAAAAAACACCTAGTTAACTTATGTACATGGTAGATATCCCTACCTCAAACTATACGCAGATGGTTCATGCAAAACCATTAACAGTTTGGGAAAAATAGACACTTGTACGAAAAAGAGAGGTGCATGAATGAGGCACCTGCAGACTTTGTACACATTCCAAGATGATGAGAAAAATAGAATACATGAAATGTGAGGACTCTTTGAATCATACACCAAACAACCATTTCTCGTCATAAGCATCTAAGTCCTTCCAAATTGAACTGGTGTTGTTCTGTGTAGCTTCAGACATATCTTCTAGAATCATGTCGAGCACACTAATATCTTCTATCTGAAGATATTTTTGATAATATGGTTTGCAACAAATTATCCCACGAATTGGGCAACCTTCATACAATTTGTGATGTGAAGAAACCCATGTAGACACACCCATCAAATCATGCTTTTGAGTATCAACTTGAGAAACATCTATGGAAATGCAATCGTTCACAAATAAAGGATTAAAGTAGACACCTTGGCTATAGAGGGAATAATTTTTCTAAACCTTTCAAGCACCGACTTGGGACATAAACATCATGAGAGTTAACTTTATTGAATTCCTCCATTGGGTCATCCATTACGTCATTCCTTGCTTCATTGTTGGCACAACTCCCACAACTATCCTCTAAAATAGGGGTGTCTTCTTGATCTAAAGATTTGAAAAGAGGATTTCTTTGAACCTTAAATGTTCCATAAGACAAAGATTGTGCTTCCAACAAGACATGGATATTTGTTAATATATCTATATAGCTTTCAATTTTAACCTGCTCAACATTCTCTGGACTCAGTGATTCTTCTCCATGGAACTCTTCATGAAATCTGAAAACTTCATACTCCAATTGCATGTATGATAAAGAGTGAATGCTTGATAATTCATTTTCATTTTGAAGTTGATCATTGACTTTTGTATTAACTATACCACTAATTGAAACTCTATCAATTTCTTCAAAAGTAAAGGTCTTGATTTCTGAAGCTAAGCAAGATATTTGCAAGGGTTCACTTATGGTTGCCTCTCCATTGGTTATAGTAGTACAAAGTTGTCCAATAGATGTTATAACTCTGATTTGATCAATAGATCTTTCCATCTCAGTGATTGGTGATGTAGGAATATCTTTTCCATATAGAAATTCATCATCAAAAGTATTGAGACACTAGTTTGGAACAAAAACTATATGAGATTCATCTTTCTTCTTCTCCTCTTCATCATTTTCTTGAAATTATTTACTTCTCCTTTAAGATCCTTATTTTCAAGTTCATGGAAGACTTCTTCTTTAACAGGTGATAAAGGAGAGAGGATGAAATATTCTTTGCAAAGAAAATCATCATCAGGAGTCTTGAGAGGCCAATTTATGATGGAAACTTCATGAGAGAGATCTTGTGGTACTATTTCATCATCATTCTCCTCTTGCTCACATTGCATGCACTTTAGTGAAACATTTTGTGACTCATCTTCTTTCTCTTTGTTCACATATTGGTTGAGAACTTCTTCTTCATTATTGTATGTTTCCAAACAATCTTCTTTTTCAATATTCATCACTTCTTCTTTCTTGTCTTCTTTAAATGGGAGTGTCCTATCACAAGGAGGTGTAATAAATTTTCCTTCTATGGTACATGCACACCCTAGTGGATCTATCTCAACCATTTGATGTGAGGATATTTCATTGAATAAATGTTCATTTATAGGAAAAAATTTTAACCCTTCATCGCTATCACTATCATACGAATGATATAGAGATTCTTGATCATGAGAAAGAAAATGAGTCTGCTTCCCATCTTTTTGTTCAATCTTCTTGAATGTTTGAAGCAAAGAAAGATGAACCTGGTCAGACACAAATTGCATGCCACCATAGAAATTCTTCAAAAACTCTACTTGCTTAGGGTCATCAAGGACATGATTTTACTGACTAGAGGATGCAGAAAAAGGATAATCTTCATCATCATTGTCACTGTTTGGTTTAGGAAACTACAAGTTATGCATCTAGGTTCTTCAATACCAAACCATCTTTCAGGATTCTTTTTTCAGATAGAGTCATCAACTTTTTTTCTAGGGAGATACTTGTATATTCTTGAGGAATAAATGGTACCAATGCTTCAACTCATCTCCCCAGTAGAGTCACCAAAAATCTGTTGGTAAATAGTTTTTTTTCTCTTAAGTAATCTTCTTGCCCTTGGATCAGCAATAACCTGTTCATAATAGTTGAGGAATCACAGAACAATGTCAATTCCTCTCTGCGTTTGAGAGGGGTAGCTCCCTCATATGATGGGGGGTATATGAATTTTTTGGGGTTATTAAGAACAAATTGTATAACAAAACTAATGACAAAATAAGAAATAATCTTATTAATTCAAGTTCCACACATTCAAGTTGAGATGCCAAAACTTGGCATGATAATCTTTTCCACATGCAAAGTTTAAAGGAAAGCAAATGCTTATCATTGATGAAACATATGAATATCAACAACAATGCATGAGATTGAATTGAACACACATCCAAAACATTTCTCTATTGCTTTCTTGCTTGAATCGTACTATTTGAGTCCTTCATACAATGCCCTATGAAAAAGTGGAACCCTTTGATTGATTTACAAAGAAGTATATATAGATGAGGCTAGCAACCACTTAAGGTAACTACCTTAACCACTTTTATAACTACTTAGAATAACTGACTCTTTAAGTGCACCAACTTGAGATAACTAACTTTCTTTTCAGAAAGGTAGTTACTTAGAGTAACTACCCAATTTTGGCACTTAAGAAATAACTACCTTGTTGAAATACAATGATTTAAAAATAAGCTTTATTCTAGTTAGATTTTATCTAACTTTTTGGAAACAAAGCTCATTTTCTAACCCTAGTTATAATAAATGACATAAGTAACTTTTACAAAGAGGTAACTTAACACTTAGGACTTTTAAATTGTGATTTTTATAAAGTGACTCTGCTTCTCTGTCTACTCCATTTTGGTAGTCAAACTTTGCCAGATGTTGATAACTCCTCTAGATACCTGAATCTTAGACTCTTGTGTTCACATATACAACACATGAACTATGAAAATAACATGTTTTTTTGCTAACAACACCAGCACGGTAGGCATAGATTGAATGATGCCCCCCATTTTCCTGCCTCTTATTACAATCATAAAATATCATTGTCATCATCTCCCGAGAAGGGTATCACCATTTGAGACTTTGCCTTTCATATTTAGATCACAAGTCGTCAAATGGAGATTTTCATCATTCCAAGGTTTCTCATACTTATGCTTCATATTATTTGGTGTGACTTTGAATCCTTCATCAAATCTCAATCTACAAACTACCACTGAGAGGTTGTCCCAACTCATTCACATGATAGTCATCATTAATGTTCTCCTTGTAGTTTGAATAACCACCATAGAAATCCATATGACCAACTTCATTGCTATCAGGAAGCATTTTCATCTGGCACAACTTTGGGCTGACATCCTCCTTGTCCATCTTTTTTGATAATAACCCCATTGTTTTGCTTTTACTCCAAATCTACAACCATTTCCTGACTTCAAAACAAATTGGTACCAATTATATACCTATGCATCATTTTGTGTACTTCAATCCAACTGCATCCAAGTATCTTTTTCATTCCTCCATCTTCCATTGATTTCTTTATCTTTGATAGTATACCGACCTACCCACTTATGGTCAAGATCAATTCTATAGGTTTTTATTAGTTCAAAGAGCTCAAGGGCATCCTTACTACATCCACGCACTACATATCCCTATTCTAAAATCTTATTTTGGCACGAACTAGGAAGATACTGGCAAACATTAGAGAGTCCAGTTTTACCACCTACATATTGCATTTGTTTGAAATTTAATAGTGCTTTTTCAACAAATCCATTTTGTGCATATCCTACACTCATTTCACTCTACAAGACCATATTTCTTTAGATCCTTTGATCAAATAGTTTGTACACTTTGGATATACTTTCACATTTTGCATCGATATTCACTAGGGCATTTACAACTACTATATTATCAAACAAAAGCCTCTATCGATTATGCTTTCATGGATGTCCATTGCTGATTCCCAAGCTGCAAACATTGCAGTCTATGAGACCACATTTATCTAAGGCATTTTGTTGACCAATTCATGTACGTTGTTCATGCTTTCACATTTTGTATACCAGTCTACCAGAGCACTTTGAATTAAGATGGCACTAGTACCCATAGGAGGCTCAAGGAATAGGCCACTAGGACCAACTGACGATGTGAGTCAATTTTCTAAGCATTATAATACTCACATGCAAAACCCATCGGCTAAATCTTTGAGGCATTTTGTCAAATAGTTTGTGTGCTTTGTCTTGGCTTCCATAGTTTGCATACATTTCTATGACAAAAACCTCCATTTTTCATGCTTTGAGGATGCCTATACCCATCAGGCCATGAGGATACTGCTGAAGGTTGTGGGCTTGACTTCTACACTTACAAACTACATTTCCTTGAAACTTTATAACTCTCTTAACAAAATCACTTTGTGCGTATCTTGTAGTCATTGTATTGCATGAGATGACATCTCTTTGAGGTAGTTCTATTAGGTGCTTGTACATTTTGCATTTATAGCTGCAATATCTAATAAAAATTCAATTTCAATTATAATTTGATGGATGTCTATATCCTATTGGACAGTTTGCCTATTTTAGCACTAGCTGGGAGAATGCCGACAAAGGTTGTGGATCTTAGCTTCAGCAGCTGCGCTATCCTTCACTCATTGAATTCCTTGAGACTGCATTTCTTTGAGGGATTTTATCAAATATTTCATATGCATTCGCTATGTATTCTGTCAAAATTTTGCATGTATTGTTTTCAAGGACAGCTATAGTAGATGACAAAAATCCATTTTCAATCATGTGGTTGACAAAAAGCTCCCTTTGGTATAGGCTATAAAGACTCTCTCAAAGGTTGTAGAGTTTGGAATTATACCCACCAATTGCATTTACTTAAAAAGTTTCTAATGCTTATTCATCACATCATGTATACATCTATCATGTAATTGTTGCGATCCATGAAAGCATATTTCCTTGAGACCACTTGTCAAACATTGTGTGCACTTTGTCTATGCACCCACATTTTACATACGTTTCTTCCAGGGCAATTGCAAATCATTTTGTGCACATCCTATCGTCTTTCTGTGCTACAAGATAAAATGTTTTTGAGCAGTTTGCAAAATAGTTCAAGTGCATTTTGTATGCTTGGAAAGGAGGATATTGGCAAGGGTTAAGCAGTTTGGTTTTTCACCTGTCAATTGTATTTTCTTAACACTTTCTAAAAGCAACTAAATCCACTTCATGCAACTCATTCTTGGGTAGTTATATAACTACTTATTTGCAATCTTTTGTTCATTGGCTCCTTGGTAGCATTTCATAACTTCATCAGCATTTCAAACAACTTTTAAAACTTGAAATTTTTATCAATGGTGAATAGTGGCAGATGTAAATGCAATACATATTAGGCATGAAGGCTAGTCTTATATCGGCATTTTAGGTGCTTTTTAGAACTTCATTGGAAGAAAACAAATTTTTCAAAACCAAACAATTTCCCTGATCATAGAAATATGACTTTCCTTTGTCGGTATTTAAAATATTATTGACAACTTCAACAATGTTTTGAGCATGCTTTAAAACCTCTTTGGAAACTTATACAAGTTTCAAAACAATTACTCATTTGGTAGTTATCTTAACTACTTCATTGGCTCTTTGTATATTCCTCCTTTTGCATCGGTCGTGTCAACAATTCAAACTAGGTTGCAAACCTTTTAAATTGTTCGATGATAGTTTCCAAAACATCTTTTGGTAAAAGTAGAAATTAACTTAATAAAGCCTTTTCGGCATTTTGAAGATACTCGCAATAGTGAAGATAAGATCCAATAATAGTATGATTTTCTTCATTCCACCTTCAAAATGCTTGACATTTGAATATAGGAGTCTTTGACATTTAAAATCATATCCACAACTTCTCGAAACCTTTTCAATCCCATAGTGGTTTTAACCTCTTTGGAGATGTAATAAAATTTTAACTTTATTATCACATTTAGAAATTCTTTGACTTAAGTGAAGACCAGTGGAGGTTTGAAAACCAAATTCATTCACCATCTCCTCAATTATAAAATCAATTTCAAAACACCAATGGATCCATGAAAATATCTTGGAATTGAAGGAAGTTGTGCATTGTATGTTTGAGCACGGATGGAGATTACTTGACCCAGTAACTCTGCAAGTACAAAAAATGGCAGATATGCATAACTTTTGACTGCTATGACATTTTATCACAAAACCTTGCCAAATTGTCAATAAAAGCACCATGAGATCTCCTACTAGTTGATTCTACTCATGCTTTTACATAAACTATGATTTAATTGTTTCCATAAATTACCTGCCGAAAGATTAAAGTTTTAAAATCTCAGAAACTAGAAGGCGACATGACTTGAAAAGTTTCCACATTAGGAAAAATAGCCATAGAAACATCCTTGTAAAAGGATTTTTTTCCAGTCCTTGCAAATTTTGAGATTTAATTGTTTCCATGATTTGTTGCATAGAACCTCTTCCAGGACTTCAACTGAAACAGATCGATGATTACTCCTTCAAACTAGATAGAAACTTGACACTTTAGCACTTGTGACAAAGAGTGACTTAATGTAGGTATTTTAACATTAAAAGTTTTAAATTTGGTAGATTAGAAATGAGGCCAACACAATACTACCAAAAAATCTAAAATATTTTACAGTAGGAGGATGACCAAACCATAGTTCATAGGGAGTCTTACCAGAATTGCCTTTGATTTGTACCTAGTTAAGAGTGTAGAGAGCAGTACTCACAGCTTCTCTCCAATAGACTTGAGGAACATTTGCTTCCATCATCATGGTCTTGGCTACTTCTTGAATGGTCCAATTCTTTCTCTCCACAACTTTATTTTGCTGAGGAGTCCTAGGAGCAGATAACTATCTTTTTATCCCTTTCTTTTCACAGAATGAATCAAACTCAATGGAGGTAAACTCTCCACCTCTGTCAGATCTCAAACACTTTCTCTTAACACCAACCTCATTTTCAACCATAACCTTGAATACCTTGAATTTGTCAAGAGATTATGATTTTTCTTTCAAGAAGATTACCCACATCATCCGGGAGTAATCATCAATTAGTAACATAAGATATGTGTCTCCTTGCACACTTCTAATTCTAGTAGGACCACAAAGATTAGTATGCACAAGTTCCACCAAACCACTTGATGACTATTCTTTACTCTTGAAGGAAGTTCTACTCTATTTACCCAATTGAGATTCTCTACACATGCTATCAGTGGGTTTCACAAGTCTTGGAAGGTCTCTAATAGCCTATGTGGAACATATCTTGACAATATTATCAAAATTCATATGACACATTATCCTATGCCAGAGCCAACTTTGATTAACTTTAGCAATCAAACAACTTCTACTAGAGCTACTTAAATGAAAGATGTTACCTCTAGTCTGAGTACCAGATGTAATTTCAGTTCTGGATCTTTTCAAGATTCTACATTTTCCATCCTTGAATCTGAGATCATAACCTTGTCAACCAACTATCCAACACTAAGAAGATTATGCTTCAATCCTTCAACATAGAGAACATCATTAGTGTTATTTTTATCATCAAAAGAGATGGATCCTCTCCCATGGATTCTACTAGCTGAGTTGTCTCCAAATTTCACAATTCCACCTTGATATTTTTGAAATCTCACAAACTTGCTTTTCTCACTAGTCATATGATGAGAGCATCCACTATCAATCACCATTCATCTTTTTCAACAAACTGAGTAGCTAAGGTACTTTCCACATTTTCACAACTAGCAGATTTATTAGACACCAGATCTTCTTCTTTGATAGAAATGAACACCCAATCATATTCAGTGGAACCTCCATGATCAGATTCATAATCTATGACTCCTTCTTCTCCATCTTCTTGGACATAGAAATAATTTTTCTAACTTCTATAGCTATTAGGGTTTGACTTTAAAAATTTCTCTTGACATCTTGAGGCAAAATGACCAATCTTATTACAAGAAAAATATTTGAATGACAACCTTCCTTCATACTTACCGGATCCTCTTGGCATTCTTTTGTCAATAAGAGCTTCAAGTTCTGCAGACTCAATTTCATCATCTTCAAGATCCTTCCTTGCCTTAGCAAATATGTTTGATCTTCCTGAAGAGCTTTCACTTGGATCATATCTTTGTTTTCCATATATACTAGCCTTAAATATAGATTTAGACTTAGGATGAGAATCACCAAACTCACTCATTTCAAATGCTAAAATTTTACCAACTGATCCCTTGTAATAGTTGTCACTATCCTAATCTCTTCAATGGCAGCATCTTTATGCTTGTATGTTGTAGGTAAGGATCTCAGCACTTTGGCAATAATCTCTGATTCTTCTAATACTCCACTAGAATTTCTAATACCGATCACGAGTTCATTCACTGTCTACATGTAGGAAGTAATGTTTTCATCTTCACTCATTACCAACATTTCATATTTACTCTTCAAGCTTTGTAGCTTGGCACATTTGACATATTTGTCACTTTCATACGAATTTTTGAAATTTTTCTAGATTTCATGGGTGGTTTTCAAATCCAGGATATTTGCCAATTTAGTATCAGTCAAGGCACTCAATAATGATTCTTTAGCTCAAATATTGCATTCATCTTCTCGAAGTTCATCTAGAGTTGTAGGGCCATTCTTTGGAATCTTATACTCATTCTTAGTTATTAACCAAAAGGCGTCACCCATACATTCTAAATGAAATCATTACATGCGTACCTTCCAAAGGGAATAATTTGTTCCATCAAATCTTAGACTTTCCTTCTTGTAAGTTGACATCTTGGATCTCCTCAAGTGGTCAAGCTTCTTTTAGAGGAACTTGGCTCTGATACAAATTATTGAAATTAAGCCAGACAACTGAGAGGGGGGGTGAATCAGTTGTCCCAAAACTTTATCTTTTGCAACTATTAATTCTTCTTTACCATACATAATAGATTAATGATATAAACATTTAAAGCATGATTTATCAACATAAGAGCAGAAGCAAATGAACACACATAACACCAAGATTTTTACATGGAAACCCGGTAAAGGGGAAAGCATGGTGGGGATTAACCCACAAATATTTGTACCCTGTTAAAAGTACTTTAGAAAAATAGAAGGCACATGCCTTCGGGCGCACTACCCAGAGCTCACTGCCTACAGGAGGCTTACTACCTACAAGGATTTAAGTTTATCACAGAGATAATGAACTGAGAAATAGCATCTACTTCATGTCTGGTTTGGTCCCTTTGAAAGCTCACAATTTCTACACTATTCTTCAACCACTTGTCTGCTAAATCTTCATCCTTACTTCTCTTGATTCTCTGTACTTCTTCCTCTCTACTCCGCTTCTGTACTTTTCTTAGGATTTGATCATTTTCACACATAGCTTTTTCACAACTTATTAACAAGTATTTATATGCTTCATCAACCTTGGAATGAACATCAAGGTCAGCTAAACTTAGCAGGGATCATTACACTCTCGGCCAAACATAGCTGAGACTTGAATCTTTCTCCAACAACACACCATGCTCCAGAGAATTGGTCTTAGATTATCTGCAACATACTTGAATCATCCAGTCGGCCAAGAACTTGAAGAATAGCAATACCAAGAAGGAAATCTTCACAAATGAGCTTAATCTTCAATGCGGACCTCCAACACAACAATCACACAATCCAAAGACCTCCACAAGCACATTGAATTCAACAAGAACATATGAACTCCTCCAAATCATCAGAATCACTTGCATCTTCATCTGGAACCTCAAGAACACTGTCTATCATAACTGTCGAACTAGAAAGAGTGCTTTTGGACCTCCAAACCATGAACCACTTGAGTTGATGATGCACAATAACTTCTCAAACATGCCTCTAGATTCATAGATCATAATATTTTAATGCGAAACAATCTGGACCAATTTACTGTCACTCTATCTCTTATGAACACAACAAAACCTGGTTGTACTCAGATGGCTATACCTTCATCAAATCTTCATGCAGATCTCTAAAATCTTAACTAGAGCTACTTCAAACAATCCTCTACATAGCCATATGGTTCGTGCAAATTGACCTTCATTAATGTTCTTAATATCCTCAACATTCCAATCTTCTAAACAGGTAGTAAAATAAGATACAGTTGACATCAATGCAACAAGAATATGTTGACATCAATGACAACACCATTTAGGCACATATTTGCAATATGAGCATCTAATGGTGTAAGAGAAATCTTGCATCACCAAAAAAAATGATGATTTTATTTCATTTTCTATTCAATTTTGTATTTTTGGATACCCATTTCCTTGAATGATGATTCAGAGCCTTCAAAATTTCTAAAAAGACTAACAATACCAGGACTTATTATTTTAGTAACTCTATATCAGAGAAGTGGTTGGGCCTATAATTTTTCCAAAAGCTTTAGAATAGCAATATAAACATTCTTGTTAAATTTCAGTCCATGATCATGTCTAGATTTCAAGATATTGAAGTTTTAGTTTTCGAGGCTCATGGAAAAAGTTTTGAAATCAATTTTGAGGCACTTAGAGGTTCCTAAACGCCCTGGAAAATGACCAAAAATTAAAATATTCCTTAATGGGACATTCTGCAAAGCTTCAGTTTTTTGTGCACTACCTAGTTCCTCAGTTTTAAAATTGAAAAATTAATTCTTTAGTGGGACAAAGGGACAGTTGGGTTCATTTTGGTGCCCAAATGGGAGTTATATATTTCAAAGCAAGCCAACATTGGGATAATCCCACTAACTAGTGTTGATGTTTATTTATAGTCTATTCTCCAAAACTAGTAGGGGGGAGTTATTGGCATGTCCTATTCATGTGAATAAGAAGGTCAGGTAGATATCAAAAGATAGCTCCAGAAAGGCTCTATAAGTCTGATATTTCCCTTGTAAGATATCCCATATTATTGTAATAAGTGGGCATATGACCCTCGGAGTTGTATTCAAATTTGTAGCCTTTTACATGTAAGTTTAATGGATAAATTCTGAAATAGTTTGTAGTTTGCTTAACAAATCTTTCTTGAGATATTGTTCTTGTCTATTTGAAATCTATAAATTATTGTTTTATGTGTTTTTGGTGGAGTCCACTCTCATCATCACCACTCCCACTACAAACACTAACATCACCATGGACGACCACAATGCCATCTTCTTCCACCTTGAAATTTTCTACTAAACATGACATTGCATCATATGTGTATATCTGCATTTTCATACAACTTCACCTACCACTTAAATATATAAATCCCATCAAAACAAATATTGCAAACTAGATGAATGGTTTAATACAAAACAAGGCTCTGACCTTCTTGAATCACCTTGTACCAAGGAAAAATTACACATTCTACTACCCTTTTTTGTTAGTAATTGTTCAAGTTACATGAGAAATCATCTCTGTAGGAGATGAGCTCAAGATTCTAAGGATCTAAATTAAATAATCTTCACACAAGTCCAACCATATATGATTGTACAAAGATAATTATTTATGACTATTCAAAGATAATTATTTTGATTTTTTTTATTCTTTCAAAATTCATAAACTGTTTAATCAATAAATTGTAGATCTAAACTTTTAAACCAATAGACTTATTAAAAAGAAAAAGAAAAAGAAAAAGATATTACTGGGTAAAAAATGTCCATGTCTACATTAATTAAAAAATAAATATAAATCTTAACTATGGCAAACAATTAGTTAGTGGGTAAAAAATTAATACCTAGATAAGCAATTCTCATTATGTACTTAGATAAGTACTAATGAGGTGATGGATTGACAATATCATAGTTAAATTAAAAGTAGATCGTGGAGGGTATGGTATGATGTGAATTGTATGTTATAATAGTGTTAATGATGTCTTGGGAATGCCGTTATGTATGGAGAATAGCCGCTTCCAGAAAAAACATGGTGGTGTTTTCTACCATCTGCACCTTTCCAAGAAATGCTGCCTGTTTTGGAATCTCCGGACACACACTAAGGAGACTGCCCGTAGATAGTTTCGAGATTGCCCCGATGCAAGCAGCAATATAAAACTAATAATAACAATAAATAAAATAAAATTAGACGGTACAGACGAGGGAGATTAACTATTAAGGTATCCTGCTTTAAGTATAAGTAGTACCGTGACTAAATCCTTTTTATCATTGAATACTTTATTACCTGTGGATGTCTGTAGTTGATTACATGGGGAAGGGCATATATGTGTATTTGCTCATTTTATTTCTCACAGCGCCTTCTCTCTTTATTCAAGGGGATGGTTTTTATTTGTTTATACGAATAAAAATATATTGTTTATCGTTGAAATTTTTCTGAAGTACTGACTGATTTCTAATATAATTATAATTAGAAGTGTTCGCGGATTGCGGAGCTTTGAGCGGTTCATTCAAGGGGCCATGCTTATGGAGAATGCAATTGGAAGTTTCAATGCGTATGCTACAATCCCTGTTAGAATAGCACTGCAACGATGTTTATTCCAGTGGAGCTAATATGTTCCTTCTCTGATGGGAGAAGACAGATCCAGTTTTTCAAATAGACATTTAAATTTAAATAATTTATATATTTGAGTAATATAGTTTTAAATAATTTATATATTGAACAATATAAACTTTTTTAATTGTTCATTTTGGTTCTTTTGATTATAATTGAATATAATATTGTGTATTCTTATATACTAAATTTTTTACTTGTTCAAATATTATTTTATTGAGATATATGATTAAATATTCTGTATGATATAATTAACAAGAAAAATAATGTCTTTAATCTAACTTATGCAATAATATTTTGTAGTTAAATATTAAAATGATTATATAATAATTGGAATACAAAAATTACAACACACCTATTTGGTATTTAATTAAAATATTTTAGGGCAAATTGATTTTTTTTTTTTTGTGATTATAGAATAAAAAAGCATTAAATATAATGTATCTGCAAAAATTGTTTTTAAATAACCTAACTTTATTATCTTTCTATCAAAATCATTAAATAAATCTGATGTAATCTGCAATTTTTCTTATTAATGATTCTAATGATGCAAAATGCATCCTCATGCACCTTTTCATTTAGTTTTGTACCTAGTTTAGGGTAATTCCTTAATGTATTTATCTAGCCACAAATTTAAAAAAAATGTGTATAGTTAGACCCATACACCTGACCTTGCTTGCACCTAGCTCTATGCTCAACACTTATCCCTATGCTTATATGCACATGATCCTAGTTCAATCAAGTTATATGATAGATTCTATTAATTAACCTAATCCTAATCTATAATCTATCCAAATGCCAAATGAAGTTAACGCTATCCTCCCCACTACACCATCCATCCAAATCTATTAATGTAAAGAGCCTACTCCAAAGCATGTCAAAACACCCAACCCCCATCCTAAGGAAGATCCAAACATGCCATCTAATCCCTTTTCCAATCCCACACCATCTCCTATTAATCCTTTGTCATCCCCTATCCATCCTTTACCATCTCCTAGTAATCCTTTATCACCTCTTATCGACTCCATTCCAAATTCATCATTATATCCTCTTGGTCCCAATACCTTAATCTGTGGCGGTTCTCTCATAGGAGAGGAACAAATTATATCCACCACCCATCCCCTCATCTAATATTGGACTTGTGACTTGTTTCTAAAATAACAAACATCCCATTTCACATCATATGCTATAAAACATAAAGTATCAAGGAAAAGGTTTAAGCCTTCATGAACAAGGAATATTGGAGCCCATCCATGTCAAAATCTATCCACGATCACATGGCCTTGAGTATATATCTCAAGGAAAGCAATCCAAAAATGCTAGTACTAGCGATTTTTTTAGTGGCTAATAATCGCCAATTGGCTAATAGTTGAAATTGGGGATTCAAAATTTGGCTAATACTACAAGCTATAAGGTGACCTGAATCGCCACATTTTTACAAAATTTTATTTTACTCCTAGTTAAATCACAATAACATTTATTTTATTAAAATTTTAAACTCAAAATTTTGCCACAATATTCGATACCTAATTAGATCAGATTCACCTAAATTTTATAAGTTTTAGTAGAAAATAAAATTAATTTGCCAATAATATTATATAGTTATTGGTTATTTTAGAGCCATATCACCAATTTTTAATCACCGTCATTGATTTTATTTATAATCTAATAGTTGTGGTTGTATTCCATGGGTTAGCACATGGAGCAAAGCTCCAATGCCCATCAATCCCAAAATTGTATTTGGGTTGTTGAACTCAATTTATAATTTAATGGCTAGGGTTAAATTTCATGGGCCAAAATGTACCCATGGAGCTCCAATTCCCATGGGACCCTAAATTGCATTTCGATAGTTGATCTCCAATGAGATCAATGACCCAAATGTAATATCAGGCCCCATCGACATTGGAGCTCTGCGGGTACATTTTGGTCCATGTAATATAACCCAAACCATTAGGTTATAAATAAAATAAATGGTGGTAAAAAAGAATTTAGGGCCAATTTGAAATATTCAATTTTTTTAATTTAAAATATTAAGGAATTATAGACACAAGCACTACACCTTAAACTAGTCAATCACTACCACCTTCAGGCCTTTACATTTTCATAGGAATTTAATTTGTTTTTAAGGAAGGATTCGCCATGGTAATTAATTCATTTTCCTATTTTTGTCAAGACTCGCCAAGATTATCTACAAATTTCTAGTGATTTGAAAAAAATTGCCAATAAAATTAATAATTTTTCAAAAAAAAAGAAAGATACACCAATAGAAATTAATATTAAATTTTCCAAAAAAATGGAAGATTTTTCAAGATTTTATATCTTTTTTCAAGAGGTGTTTCTTAAAGTCATCTCTAGCTGGCACCTCCTTCATGCCTTCCAAGGCAACTTCTTTCAAATACCTACATAGGTATCCTCTATCATGCCTCCAAACCATTTGTCACTATCACACCTCCCTCATATACATGTACAAAAAGAATACCATTATCCGTCCTCAATGTTATTCCATCCATAAATCGACATGTCCTTCCATCCAGGTAAATCCACTCAAATCCTCCCATCATCCCAACCCCTAATACCCTCATCCTTAAATCCCCAAATCTTCCCATCTTCAACACTCCCATCCATAAATCCCATATCCCTAAATGCCCTAATCCCATATCCCCAAAATCCCTAATAATGAACAACAAGTGCACACATTGTTTAACAATGAAGCTATCATAACACCCATGGGATTCAAAAATAATAATTCAGATGCCTCCAAACATAAACCAAAAAATCCACATGTATGCCTAAGAATTATCATGCCATAGGGCATCAATAAATAAAATCAAAGAAAAATGCATCTAAAATGCCACAAAATCCCACACCTCCAAAAGTAAAAACAAAAAAGATGTGGTCCCCCAAGAAACAAAAAATAAATCCAAGCAAGGCATCCAAATCCACACTTCTAAAATCACACTCCATCCTAAAATCCCCAAATCCCTCTCCCTCCCTAAATCCCCAAGTCAGTAATCCCCCATCCCAATCCCACAATAACAAACCCACCCTCCCCCAAATCCCAAATCCCCATTACTCCCCACTCCCAATCAAAATCATAATCTTCCAAATCCACCACAATGTGTGCAAATGTTTGTCCTAGTTCTCTTTGATAAGCCATGACATTCCCTCATGCATCCATCCTTCCATACTATATCCAATGTCCCCCATATCACCATCATCACATCCATCTCATCCATTCTTTTGCATAATCCCTTCATCCTCCATCTATCCATTCATCATCCCTCTATACCATCCAATCGATCTCCATCTCATGCAACCATTTACCAACATCCATACATGCAATGCTACTTGACATTGTCCATATATGATAACTATCACAAATGGGACATTATTGCCTCCTCTTGGAAATATATGGTTGAGTCCAATGCATTCATCCATGCCCTCCCATCTCATCCCATCAAAATATCAAAAAATCTAAAAAAATATAAATAATCCAAAATAATCAAAATAATCAAAAAAGCGAAAAAAGGAAAAAAAGTAAAGAGAAAAATTTGTCCATCGGTGAAAACCACTTCTTCTAGAACCTTGCACAAGTACCATGATGAAAACCCCTCATTGGCATCATGTATAATACATCATCCATTTGCACCCTAAACTTGGGGGAAATTCTTTCCCACCCTATCACTGCCATCCAAATGTTGTCTACACCTATTATCTTATCATCTCCCATCCATTCCATTCCCAATATCTCCCAATCTATCCTATTGTCATCCCATCCTCTCTTCATGCTTTCAATCCCAATAAGGACAAGGGAAAAATATCCAAAACATGCTTTGGAAACTTCCTGGCATACATCCATTTCGAAGCATATCCTAAAAACATACATCTATCCCAATGCCTCATCATGAAAGACACATATCTATAGTGGGACATCTTATAATTATGGGACATAGTCCTTGGATATCATAGCCAAAACCCCTCCATTCATCTATCCTAAATCCTCTATCCATCACGAAAACTATCCTATTGATCTATTATCCCCTTATCACTAGTCCTTCCTATCAATCCCATCCACTATCAGTTATCCCCTTATCACCTCATCCTATCATCCCCCAAATCCCTTGTCATTCGACTTGTCTTTCCATTGCCATTGGGACCTAGATAAAGGCTACCCAAATGCAATCCAATACAACACCCCTCCTAGAGATCCAAATCTCCCGAATATCCAAACATCACAAGAATATCCTAATCCATGCATATCAAGCTAAGCAATATACACAAATCATCCACTCATGTCCATTGGTCTTGTTCACAACCTCAATGTAAGCCTTGATCAAACATACATCATCATCAAGATATATTGTTCCCAATCATCAATTTCTTTTTATTGTCAACAACACAATCCAACATCATTAATGCATCAATATTTGTCTTTTCATCTTGACTAGTGGCAATATTATCCTTTTCTTTTTATTGTTTCCTTGTGTGTGTGTGTGTGCAGTATCATTTCATCTTACATTTGCATCGATCCTTGTAACCTACCTACCATAATTGTATCGTGGTCTTCCATATCATTGTGTTATATAGCATATGGTTGCATGTGACCTTATCAATTTTCTCATCGTAGTACCCACTAAGGTCACCTAGGCTAGGGATTGTCCCCAAAATAATGGAAACACAAAACTCTAAAACATTCCTAGATCACCTAGGCTAGGGATTGTCCTTAGGGTGATAGGAAGAGGTTTATCAACAAGTTCAGGGCAATTTTGGCCAATTGTAGGAGTCAGTAGACTCCTCTACTCTTTGAGCTTAGCTTAAACTCTAGAGGGATGTTCCATGGTGTATTATACCTAAGTAGGTATTAAAATCACACCAGATAAATAACTAAAAATATTAACAACCAAACCCAAATTGCTTTCTTAGCCTCAAATCTATCACTAGACTAAGAATATATGGTTATTGTAAGACCCCTTTATAGCTGATAATGGCAATCATATACAATGAGGATGTATTAAGACTACTTCTAGTTCTAAAGATAGGATGTATTATTTTTGTTTTGAATATGGGTGATCTAAGGCTACTTGGACTGTGCCTATCCATTGGGCTGCAAAGTCTAATATTAAACAGAGGAAAACAACCACATAGAAGTGTATAACGACCTATTTGATAAATCAAATGCAAGGAAATCAATATCAAATTTTTGAGAGTACTTAACAATCCAATACTATACCATATTCTTCTCTATGCAATACTGAAATGACCATTTACAATGCTTGGAAATGGATTAAGAAATGTCACATTCATCAAATCAGAGCTTACATTCATACCACTAAATGTGGCAAAAGAAAACTAAGACTGCAATTATGGTTTGCTAAGAAAAACACCTCTAGCAATAGAGAGAAACAATAATCAAATACAATGATTTGTAAGTTATATTACATACACTTCAAGAATAATTTCATGTTAAACAAATATTGCAAAATATCATTTCTTGATCTGCCTCCTGGAGCTCACAATCTTGCTGAAAAATTACCAAAATCGCTAACCCGTACGACAATTCAAACATTTGCATATATAACATTTTACTCAGGTGGCATACTCTATCCAAGACTGCACCCACACTATATTAACTTCAGGGTAAAAGCACAAACTTGTGTCACACTTTATAAAGGAATCGGCCAACATCAAAAAAACATCTCAACTTCAATGACATAAAAGTGGTCTTTATGTTTTGAATCTCAAAATGATGTAAACTAAGAAAATGTAGATCTCTTGTTGAAGTTTATTAGTCTAATTTTTTAGATTTTTTTAAAAATTGTTTTAATTTTTTTTAATCAATTTAACAGCAGATTTTGAAATGCTAAAAATTTGAAGAAAAAGTGATGTTCAGTTCACGTCGATAAACAAATAGAAAAAAAATGAATTTTCCCCTAATTTTTTTTTCCCCAAATAGGTGACTTCATTATCTACGGCATGGGGAAAAAAAAAAATTTGATCTATATTTTTCTCGTAATAATGTTTTAAAGTCAAACTTACCTGATTTTGATAGTTTTCAGTTAACGTTAACTATTGTTTAATTTGTTTTCATTTTTATAAAACAAATTATACCCTTTTGAAGAGGATTGTCTCCTCTAGGACATGATATATTTGTCAAATTTTAAAATGATGTTTTACTATTTTTATGTTAGTTTCAAATTAGCCTCTTTTTGAATTTGAACAACCTGCTTGCATTATTTTCAAATATTTATATCGTAACATTACTCAAAACATAAAAATATATATATTTCCACATTCAGCACTCCGAGCTCTACAAAAGGGTATTTTTTTTAAAAAAAATTAATTTTGATTGTAAAAATATTGAGCAGAAGTTGGAAGTTTTAGAAAATATGAGAAAATGGTGACTTTGCTGTCTAGTAGGATGCCACATAGACATATTCAGTCAAATCCCATTCGACATAATAGTATTCGGCCGAATATATTTGTTTGCTTTTTTTTTTTTTGGAAAAAATTTGTGGCTTTTTTATTGTTTTTAATTAATGAATTACAATAAAATTAAAAAAAAAAGATTTCGAAAGAAAGAGTCATCTTGAAAAACACAATGATGTGAAAGCATTTGTTTAATAGTTTTTTTTAGTTTTTTTAGTTTTTTTTTTAGCTTTTTTAAATGAATAAATTATAAAAATTTGAAAAAAAAAGAACCACTAATTTGAACAAGGGTAAATTCATATTAAAAAACACAATGATCTAAAAGTGTTTTTTTAATGCCTTTTTTGGCTTTTTTAACTCTTTGGTGGTTTTTTTAAATTATAGAAATTTTGAGAAAAAAGAACCACTTATTTCAACAGGGGCAGAGTTGTATTCTCAGGTACTATGCTCTAAAACATGTAATTGATTAAAACCATTGATTTATTGAATGTAGACCTAGATCTTAAAAAAATAGAGGTTAAAGTGTTTGAACATGTGTTATTTTTGCATGCAGGTGAATTCAAATTTGATCAATTTGTGATGGGCAATAAAAAAACAAGAAAAAGGTTGTATGATCGAAGAAGAAATACTAAAAATGTCGATGAGGGAACATCTACTCAAGAAGAACCCATGGAAATTGTTGATGACCAAGGAGTACAGGTACAAGAAGAAATTGAAGGTGGTGATAGAAATTTTTTCCTTCATATGGAAAATTTGATGGAGATGGATGAGGATTCTCTTTTCAAAAATATTTCATCTGAAGATATGGTACCTGAAAGCATAGTAAAATTACACTCTAAAAAAATATGGGATGAATTTTTTAAAAATAAGTCTATAATTGGAAGAGCATAGTTATTTGCAAAGTTATGTAGGAAGAAAGAGATGGCCCCTGTTTTGGAGTTGTTAGGGGTTGATAATAAGAAAAAGTCATCAGGTTCATTAAAGCAAACAATAGTTAAAAACCTACAAGAAGCATTGAATTCTATTGAAAGCAAGAGTCAAGCTATTGATTTAAGTGCTGCACGTAGAGCATTAATGACTGTAATTTCTAGTAAGAAATTATCACATAGAAGACAAGTTCAAGCAATTTCCCAATTACTCAATGTTTCTAGGAGAACTGTTCAAAGATATATTTTAACGAGAAATAGATTGGATGGAAATGTTGAGAAAAATTGGGTAAATATTTGCAGGGTTCCCCGAAAAGATAGAATCTTAGAAGATGTAAAGGAACAGGTGATTGAATATTGGGCCAGCCACTCTCGTGTTTCTTCCAATAGAAGGGACACTATACAGATAAAAGGTGAAGATGGTACAAAATTTTCACATTCCAAACATTTTATAGATACAACACAAAGTGAATTTTTTGAAGCATTCAAGGAAGAATTTTCAGATGTGAAGATTTGTCAAAGGATGTTTGAGAGTCTACGACCAAGTTTTGTATGTATAAATAAGAAACGTAAGACTTGTTGTTGTCAAAATCATGTTGAATTTCATCTACACCTACAGTCATATAAAAAAGCTATGGCAGTAATTAATCCAAATATAGTCATCCCTGGAAGTACAACACAATTTGTGAAAACTCTTTTATGTAAAAAATCAGAAGATTCAGATGAATTCAAAGTGCAGTGTATAAAAAATATATGTAATGATTGTGGAAATTTGAAGAACCTTGTATAGGTTGACAATATTGATCATTCGATGCAAGCTATGTGGAAGAGATTTGAATATGAGAAGTACTCAACAAAGTTAGGAGTTGAGAGCAGAAAAATTGTTCTCAAAGAGAGTGAATTGTCAAGCAATGAGTGTATGAAATTTTTTTGCAATATCATATATCCACATATTGAACATTGTCATGGTGCTAGATGGCAAGCTAAGCAATTTCATGACTCAAAGAATTGCTTTCCACCAGGTTGTATTCTGTCTATTGTTGATTTCTCTGAGAACTATACATTTAGTCCTCAAAGTGAGATTCAAAGTCAATATTATCATTCAGAGCAAGTTGCAATATTTGTACAAGTTTGTTATAGGCATGCTAAAGAACATGTGGATGGTGTACAAAGTAGCAAAGATGAACGAATTATGATCAAAGAGGTGCACTTTTATATCAGTGATGATACAGGTCATGATAGAAGCTATGTAGCCCATTGTTTTGCAATGTTTTTTGAAGACCTAAGACGACGTCAAATAGATGCTTCACAACATTGGATATGGTCTGATGGATGTGCTGGTAAGTGTTGATTTAATTATTTTTTAAAATAATATTATATTTATTTGTGTAATTAACTTGTAGACTTGAATTATTTAGTTACTTAAATATGTTGTACCTCGATGTATATAATTTTTTTTTAAATTTTAGTTTTAAATTTAAAATTGTTTGCAACTTCACAGGGCAATTTAAGTCTGCAAAAGCTTTTAATTGGTTAAGCCAACAACATATTAAACGAAACATTCAATTTTTGTGAAATTTCTATGAGAGTGGACATGGAAAAGGAGAGCATGATGGAGCTGGAGCATGTGTGAAACGTGCACTTTGACAACATGAACTTGTAGGTAATACAATATGGAATACAAATTTAAATTCTTAAATATATTTTAAATAAATTTAAACATGTTAGGAAAAAAGTGTAGATCTCAATATATTGCATGTGTTCAGAAGTGGAAGCTTAAGCCATTATGCAATTTAATGGTTTTGATATATATCCAATGTTGCAGATTTTCAATATTTCTCTTGTTGGATTTTAAAAAAATCTAATTATATTTTTTGAGATTGTCTTTTCCTTTCAATTAGAAAACCGAGCTTAACCTGACATGAACTTGTAGGTAATGCCACAAGGAATGCAAATAAAATTGTTGAATGGTGCAAAAGTCATTTTGTCGTCCATGACTCAATATACAACATACATTATTTTTGGGAAGTTAAAGGTACATAAATATTTTGTTTTGAATTACAATGTGTGTACATGAATTTTATACACTTTTTAATTGGATGATTGAAATTTAAACAGATATTGATAGATAAACTCTTACTAATTGTCAAACAATTAGTGGTATTAGAAGTTTGCATCAAATCATGACAATAGGACATAGCAGGCCTCCTGTAATTCAAGTGAGAGAAAAATCATGTTTTTGTGCTGATTGCATTGAGAACAATGCAAATATTCTACAATGTGAGAATATTAGAGATGGGTATGTTTCAGAATGGGAAATAAAACAATTAGTGGCCACGTCGGACCCTTTTGAAGTTAATGCCATTGTAGATGTCTATAATCCTTTGTATTCAGCTGATTACGAACCTGTATCAGATTTAGTTGTTACAGGTAAATTTTTTAAATTTTTAAATTGAATTTTAACTTGTAGTATTTGATTTATAATTTTTTAAATTTTTAAATTTTAACTTGTACTACATGGTTTGTACAAGAGATATTTTTGTTGTTCTTGCAGATCCTGACAATACAAAAGGTGTAGATTACTATCTACTAAGATGTACGCAACTAAAATGCAAATTGTCAGAATCAATGACAGATGGTGATGGACAAGAGTATCCAACTGGATCAGTGGTTGTTGAAGGCACATACTATCAACAAACAAAGATAGATACAAATGGTATTATATTTATTGATTATATGCCAAGTCAAAAGGTTCTACATTATAGTCACTTAGTTATAGCAACACGAATAAATCTTGAAACTTTACCAAAAAGAGGACGTGCCAAACAAAGGTGGAGGTTGCCTATTGAAGATCATGAAAGGATTTTAGAGATAATAAAAGATAGAGAGGATCCAGATTATATGTACCAAGAACTTTAAACTATTTTTGTACATATATATATATTTTCTATAATAATTTATTTTATGTTAAATTAAAATAATTTCATTCAATCTCAAGACCAATTTAGTTAAGCTTAGTTCTTGAGGGTAGGGAATGCCAATAATTTTTGAGTGATAATAAATTAAATTTACTCTTTTTTTATTCATGCATTTTACTTAGAAAACATCTATTAATGAAATATTACCTTTTCTAACTTATTATTTAATTCATAAATAGCTCAAGTAAGAAATCATCTAACCTTTAATTTTAGTCTTTAATAAATTAATGTTAACTTGATATATATATTGTTATACTTAGATAGATATTTCTTTTATCTAAATATCCAAATTCAATGTAATTGTGGACCTATACAAGTGAATGAAATTTTATTGAGTTTGTTATGGATGGCATGGAGTTGGCCTTTGCTTCACATTTTCTTTTTTTTGGAGTAGTACATTGCACATGATTCAATTGTTATCATGTACTTATTATCATTTTAGATATAATTTTTAGACATGTTAAAAATGAAAAATAGGAATTTGTAATATGGTAAATGCACTATAATAGATAATACAAATAAGTGTGCATTACAAGGCTAAGTAAATTTGATCCTATAGGTATGAAGGATGTAGTAGAAGTTAGAAATTTGTTCCTTCAAGAATCCAATTATCTTGAATTTGCACATCAAAATATAGCTACACTAAAGACTATCTAAGAAATTCCTATGGAATGTCTAAAACTATTATCAATGTTTCAATAATTTGATTGCCAAAATACCACACCCAAATAGGAGTTGGATACATCATGATAGATCCAAGTGAAAAAATTCTCACCACAAGAGAAGATCAATCTTACTGAAAAGAAGGTCCCATGGATAGATCTTGCACAAAGATGATGATGCTCTATTAGGGATCTATGAGAAGACTAGAAGTCTATTTAAGAGAAGGTCACATGGATAGATCTTACACAAAGGTGATAACTCTAATAGGAAGATATAACAGTGTTCCATGGAGCCAAATAGGAGTTGGATACATCATGATCAATGGAGGAGGAGGAGCCTAATCACAATGGCTAATCACTACCTAGCACTTCTTATTGATCATTTGATTTTTCTATAAATTTGATAATGTGCAGTTCAAGAATAGAATTATGAGTTTTTAAAATGGTTTTAATTTTATAATCCATTTTTATACTTGCAAGTGATTTTTTATAAAATTTACAACCTTAATGGGCATGAAGCTTGTTGATGAAATTTGGAACTTTCTCATTGTTAGTTTTGTTTTTGGTTGGAATTTGATGTTTCCTTAGAGAATGTTTGATGCAAGCTCCTGTGCCATCATGCCCACTCTAAAAAAAAATCTAAACATGTGGTATATTGTCATTTCAATAATATCTATATTGGTTCTTGAATCTCAATTGTTGATCTAACACAATCTAGTGACTCCCAACTGATTCTAAATGTTTAGAATTAGAAAGTTCTTTCATCAAATCATAATATGTTTAGAAAGTTCACCAAATCACAATAGGTTTAGAAAGTTCTTTTTATATTGGTTCTCAAATTTCAACTATTGATCTAATTCAATCTAATGGCTCATAGCTAATTCTAGAGGTTTTTGTTTTTAATTAATGGTAAAACAAGTTTTGAAGGGACCTCAAAACCCTTAACACAATGTTGTCTAACAGATAAAACACATCCAACCGACAACTAGATAGTCGCTAAAGTGAACTAACAATAGAACAACCAAGTTAGAAAGTTAAACAACTTCTGGCCTGGTCCTAGAGATCCTCACCCCCTTAACTTCTATATGTGTTTTTATTATGTAAGAATCAACTAGCTAATGACTTTAGTATTTTTAGAGAAAATTATATCTCATGCATAGATGCTAACAACACTTGCAATTTATAATTGCATTTAATATCATCCTTGATAGGTTGTCTAATTATATTGTTATACTACTTAATAGAGTGGTGGCCTTTCTTATGGTAAAGGTACCATAAGTTAAGCAAACTACAGACTAATTATGGTTATGTAGGAGAGTAGCAGTGGAATTGTAACTAATAGAAGTCAATTTTGATTGTTTGTTTAACTAGAAGTATGCATTCAATTAGGAGCCTTAGGCTTTACAAGAATTCTAAACATGTTTATCCTTTGATATTTACTTTGTTAGGGTTGATATTACTTGTAAAATTTTTTCATGTGCATGAGGGTTTTCAAAGTCAAATCATTTTTTTAAAGCTTAGTTCATAGTGTTGAAATTGTGTTAGTTTCAATTTCTTTTTCTAAAATAGCTAGAAATAAGTCTAGTTGAGAATACATATGTAAGGTGGCATAAGAGCTTGTTCATTAACATTATTATTTCTCAATTTCACCTTGAAGATCTTGACTTTAACAATGATTAGATACCTAAAAACATTTTCAAAAAGCATGTTGTGTTTTGATTCACATTTGCTTGGACCATAACATTTGACAATGCTCAAACCAAACTTTTTAGTTCATGTTTTCCTTTAGATAAAACTATAATTTAAATCCATAGTTTAGCAAAAAATATGCTTTATCAAAAGCATGCACTGAGATCCTTTGGTTTGCTATATTTTGATATAATTTTGTTGGTAAAAATATAATTATGATATTAAACATAGATGATTCCTTTCTTTAGTAATGGGATGGTCCTTACCTCATAATGTTTCCTATACAGAATGACATCTAAAATTTGTCCTCTCACAATTGACAACGTTACCCTTTGTTTGTAAAGTGTAATTTTTATCATTAGGTGCTCCCTACGTAACATTACTATAGTCAGCAATAATTCTTTATGTTTGAAATATTTATCAACTCTAAAACATGGCAGAAAAATCTTCTTTCTACTTAAATTGAGGTACCATTATGTTTTGTATCTACTTTCTAATTCTAGTTGTAAATAGTGATATTTATATGTCATTTACAATACATACTTTTAATTAAAAAACTATTTAAATTTGCTACTTTTATTTCTTTGAGTTTTTTTTTATTTTCACTAAGAATAGTGAACAATGCACATAATGAAATTGTTTTGTTTGGAAAAAATAAATTAACTATGTACAAGAGACTTTAACCTTCCAAAATTGGTGCGATGCTACAAGTTTGTGTCACACTTTGTAATTTGAGTCTTTTAACAAGGAAAAATTCTCAGAAATCAACATAATTTTAGAAAAAGTTCATAAAAGGGTTCAAGTGAACACAAAATAACCCACTAACAAAACTACGAAAGTCTCAACAAGAAATAATTGCCTCAAGGTATCAATCAACAAATATTAATTTCATCAAATCTTTAAGAACTTTCATGAAGTTTCCAATAAATTCCAAAATCATAATCTCAAGTTCACCCAGCCATCATTAATTACACAAATCAAATATCAATATTCCATGAAAGGAAATATAAATCTTTCCAAAATCCAAAAGAATGGTGCATTGAAGATCAATGATTTACATATCCCATGCTACACAATCACTTCACTCTTCAAAACCCACAACAAAACACAAAAGGAAAAATGTGCTTAGGTGATCACTTGGCTACTAATTAGATATTCAACTTATGATTCTATTTGTATAATGCATGATTTAGCTAGAGACTTATACAAACAAGACTCATTAAGCTTTGGGGTTGGCATGACTCAAGCCAATTACAAATAAGTAAATGAATGTCTGCTCTAATTTGGAAGCATATATCATCCATTTTACATTTTTTATCATTATAGATATTACAAATTCCTATTTCTAGTGATATTTAATCCCTATGATCAAGAATACAATGAATGTCTTTTCCAATTATTTATTTAAATCTAATGTATTTCTTGGCATGCAAGGATTAAACAAGAATCATTTATGATTTACTGATTTGCTCATGAAACAAATTTATTATTTACCATAATCCTAGTGTAGTGATGTTTAATTAGAGTATATAATGTTCAAACCATATTATAAAATGTCAAACTATAATGTCCAATGTCAAACCATAATGTCAAACCACAAAGGCAAATGTCAAACCATAATGTCAAATGTCAAACTAGATAATGTCAAACATAATAAGATCCAGATCAATCTACCGATCCATGTGTGGATCCATGCCTCGATCTCTCTCCGGATCCTAATCTATGCCTCGATCTCTCACCGGATCCTGATCCATGCCTCAATCTCTCTCTGGATCCTGATCCATGTGTGGATGCATGCCTCGATCTCTCTCCAGAAGCTGATCCATGCCCTGATGCACCTCCCTGCACAAGGAAGTACATAATTTAATTTAATGTACATGTGTATATATATGTAAAATCATCTTAAAGTTTTGTACTTTCAACATGTGTGAATTTATCATGTAATATATATATATATATATATATTATATATGTACCTCAAATGTATCATGCACGGGATCCTCTGCATTCTCTAGATCTTTGAAGTGCGACAAATTATCCCCTTGTTGCTATAAATTTTTAAATACAAGATTTCAATGAATAGTGAGAGCTACTTTTAAGTAAAGTTTATTTAATATATACACATGTGAATTTGTAGAATGCAAAATATAGAAATTTGTCAAGTACCTGCACATCCTGGAGCACTCTACTAGTCCCACTAATCTTAGATGAATGAATGGTAAAATTAGGAACACCTATATCTGAAGGTAAAGGACCAGTGCCAAAAAGAAGTGTGCTATATGTGCCATGTACATTAGGTGCACCCTAACGCTGTGTGGGGGGCTGTAGGCTGATCTGGAATATTCTGGTGCTATGTGGGGGCTGTAGGCTGATCTAGAATATTCTGGTCCTCTGAAGCTGCATCACCCTGACCCATCTATCTACTAGTATGTCATCTAATATGAGTCGATACAGCATCCAAAGGAATACCATACTCATCACTGATAAACTGGTATGCTGATAGTAAATCAAGAATGGAAGCTAAAGCAACATTACATACAATGGTGTCACTCATATGGGTCACATCTGATGGGGATGGTAGATCGGCATGAATGTAGGGGTCATAATTCACAGATGTAGCCTCAGTGGGAGGAAGGCCAATCCGTGGACGTAGTAAGTATCTCCCTACACGATCAGATGACATCTGATCAACTTGAGTAGCAATGGCGGTCATTCTGTCAAAAAGCCTGGATCTAGTTGGTGCGATAGCTGCATCTCCTGCTGCTGCTAATTCCAAACATTTTGGAAGAACCAAAAGGTTTGGACCAACTAATACCCTCTTATTTTGAGGCGGTGGCAAATCTGGACGTCTAAATTGAGGTTCATCAACAAACCTCCCCTTGCCCTATCCAGCATGTGCAGGCATAGATGTGTAATCCACAGATAATCCTAAATGAAACTCAGCATATAATTGTTTGTAAAAATATAGTGGCAACTCGTCATTATGAGGCCATCTATGATTGGCTGCCAAAAATCTAGGATATATAAATGGACCAACTAGTGGATCTATACACCTGGTAATATATAACCTCTAACTTTGTCTTTCCCAATATAAAAAGGGAACATAGTATGCACATTATGTAATGAAGCTCTATCAGAAATAGTTTTGATATTCTCAGTGCCAGTAACAGTCCTAGAAAGGGACCTATAAAACTCCTCAGTGCTAATATCATCATATGGATTGTATGATTTTATTGTCTCAATCATATGTCTAATCTCACACCGAATATTAACTAATCTATCTCTATTAACCAAATTTTGGGGGTACTGTATAGTTTGATCCAAACATTTCAAAGCATTATCTAATCTAGAAATGCTGTCATTGTAAAAATTATTCCTAGCCTCAGCTTCACGCTGAGACTTCGTGGAATGGTGAGATGCTTGATCATCAGCCATATCTCTAGATAAAACTATGTAAAGAGATCTACATTTAATTAAAACAAAAAAAATAAATATGTACAAACATTTTTCTTTTAAGCATACAAAAATATAAAAATGCAACATGTAGATCATCTAAATAAACACAAAGTTTAGATTTGCATGCAAAGGAAAAGGATTCAAAGATAAGCTTGGACAATTTACAAGATTCAACTTTTCATAAGTATATAATGACCTTGATATATACTGGAAGAGTGCAAGATAATATTGCTTCATGAAAAACCTTCTAATCTCATAATAAGGTACAATTATTTATTACTATCATCCATGTTTGTTGTTGATCCCAAAGATTTAGTGGTTATCTGCTTGTGTATATTATTTCCCATATACCTTGTACTAATTTTTATTCTAATTTAAACATACAATGAAGAACATAGAGATAGTAACTTTCAATGTAAGAAGTAGTTTCTTGAAGGTATTTTACAATGTTCAATATCATATGGAATTTACACCCAGATTGGAATCATATTAAAAGGTAAGTCATTATCAAGTCTTAATTGGTAGGGTTGTACATACATGATAATAATAGGTAGTCATAGATTAGCATTTATATATTGTATTTCAGTCCCAAGTATTGGCTGAGCACCATATTAAATTTCTTAATTAATGAAGTTCAGGCAAATGTGGCAGTGAATAATGCAATTGGAATATTTAAGTTATCAAATATCAGTGGTAAGAATTGAAATCTCATTTGCCTCAACTCTTGTAGGGGAGAGGACCCAAATTGAGCACCCTAACTTCATGCCTGTTGTATGCCATAACAAAATACAATAATGTGCAGTTTCCATATGAAAGCATAAGATAGCATATTTTGCAACTGTCATCTACCTTACCACCGAAAGTCACCAAAACAGCAAGAGATGCTTATATACACCTTATATATATACACCCATTACCGCCCTACCCTGATTCTACTAGAGGCAACTAAAAGTAGATGTACACATGAGCAGATTTTGATTACCTTACCACTGAATGCCATAAATCTCTGCCATGAAAACAGCAATAGATGCTTATATATTCACCCATAACCACCCTACCTTGATACTGCTAGAGGCAACTAAAAGTAGACGTATACATGGGTAGATTATTATTAAAATGATCTGTAATGACCAATCTATGATTATCTACACAATGCATAAAGACTAGATTTATGTATGTTTAGTTACATAACCTATTTTTCAGACAATTCATTATTTTTCTCCTCCATGCAGCTGCCAATAACTTATGTATTTAGATTTTCTGAGCTCAAACTACTATATCCTCTGAGGCTAGTGATGCCATTTACTTAAAATGTGACATTGACAATTCCAGAATATAGAAAAACTGCTCAAGTAACACTATATCCTAATGCTGGTATTACCCATGACAAAACACAAAGTTGCAATAGATGTGGCCTAACAACTACCCTAGAGATCTAGGGTAGAGCACCTAGTGGTTGGGCAGGTTCCAACTAAAATAACACTGTATACTAGTGCTACAATTATCCATGACAAAACACAAACAAAGTTCAATACTAGCCTAGAGATCCAGAAGACAAAACCTAGTGGCTGGGCAGGTTCCAATGTAATTCCTTATGTAAAAGACCATTTCTTTTTTACTTTTAGAACTATTAGTTATACTTAAAAGTCATTAGTGGTGACTTTTCAATACTAAAAATTAAATGAGATTTCCCTTTTGAACAAGCCGTATCAAAATAACAATAAATTATATGATCTGCCAAATGGACACAAAAAATGACATTATGCACATATATTGGACCAACTTTTATGTGTTATCGCTACTCAACAACAAAATCATGCTTTTATAAGGTGAACCTCAAACTTTGGGTTTAACCAATTAACTTGCCAAGTAAACCTATATATAGATTTGACTCATTCAAATCAATCATGCATTTTTTAGTCAAAGCCCCAAAATATCAAACAAGTTGTGGGCCATTTACATAGTTCAAAGGCAGAATTGATGGAACACTCTACAATCTATAAAAGGAGCTTGTTTCTTGTACTTTGCTCTCTACATCATTGCAATCGGCACAGGGGGAATCAAGCCTTGTGTCTCCTCCTTCGGAGCAAGTCAGTTTGATGAAACAGATGACAAGGAAAGAAGAGGAAAATATTCCTTCTTCAACTGGTTTTACTTTAGCATTAATGCTGGTCAACTGTTAGGCATAACAGTGATGGTGTATGTTCAGAACAAGTATGGATGGGTGTGGGGATTTTGTATTCTTGCAGGAGCCACGTTGGTTTCTATACTTGTTTTTCTGTGTGGAACTCCTTATTACAGATTAAGGGATCCTACTAGTAGTCCATCCACAAGATTTGCTACTGGCAATCCATTCACAAGTTATACTTAAAAGTCATTAGTGGTGACTTTTCAATACTAAAAATTAAATAAGATTTCCCTTTTGAACAAGCCGTATCAAAATAACAATAAATTATATGATCTGCCAAATGGACACAAAAAATGACATTATGCACATATATTGGACCAACTTTTATGTGTTATGGCTACTCAACAACAAAATCATGCTTTTATAAGGTGAACCTCAAACTTTGGGTTTAACCAATTAACTTGCCAAGTAAACCTATATATAGATTTGACTCATTCAAATCAATCATGCATTTTTGAGTCAAAGCCCCAAAATATCAAACAAGCTGTGGGCTATTTACACAGTTCAAAGGGAAGTCATGATGAACAATCCAATTTCACTCACACAGGCAAGTTTAAGCCGGCCGTGGTAAACAAGCTGACAATCATCACATAGTTTGAGAAGCCTACATTTAGTTTTGCAAGGCAGAATTGATGGAACACTCTACAATCTATAAAAGGAGCTTGCTTCTTGTACTTTGCTCTCTACATCATTGGAATCGGCATAGGGGGAATCAAGCCTTGTGTCTCCTCCTTCAGAGCAATTTAGTTTGATGAAATAGATGACATGGAAAGAAGAGGAAAATATTCCTTCTTCAACTGGTTTTACTTTAGAATTAATGCCGGTTAACTGTTAGGCATAACAGTGATGGTGTATGTTCAGAACAAGTATGGATGGGTGTGGGGATTTGGTATTCCTGCAGGAGCCACGTTGGTTTCTATACTTATTTTTCTATATGGAACTCCTTATTACAGATTAAGGGATCCTACTGGCAGTCCATTCACAAGATTTGCTCAAGTTTTGGTTGCATCTGCAAGGAAGTAGGGAATGAAGGCTGATGATAACACTATTCTGTATGAATTGATGGTACATGATAAACCACCCAATGGCTTGGCTAGCAGTGGTAAACAAGTATAAAAGGAGCTTGTTTGTGAAAAATGTGCCATCATCATTGCCTGACTAGGGTTTTAAATAAATTTAATTAAAACAGAAAAATCTATTCACAAGCACATACACAATGGTGCTTCACAAAAACAATAAAAACCCTAACATGTAAATATCATTCCAATTTACAAAATAAACAAATGCAATAAAAACCCTAACAATTTAATAACTAAAATAAATCACACAACAGAGCAAAAAATAGTCATAAACTAAGAACGCAGTTCATGTACCTGGTTATGAGAACAAAAAGACTCTTACGCGGGCTTTGTAGGTTCTAGGTGTTCAGCAGAATCTCCTCCAGTCGTAAACCACTCAACCGAAAACACAACAAATGACCGACACAGCTTTGTTTTTTGCTTTTTTATGGTTGATGGATTCGATCGAATGGTAATCGGTCGAATACCACTCGACCAAGTAAATGCAGCCACATCAGTGCCAAATGCACACCACGTCGGTGACGAGTCGATTCGATTGAAACCTACTCGGCTGAATACTACTCATCCTAAACCCACTCGACCGAAATTCCTCTATTAGCTCAAAGTGTGACACAAGTTTGTGCTTTTACCCTTCACTTCCTAGTCTTCTAGAGGATTTGCATATTGGAAGAGAAAAACCCATGCTCATTTAATTCTAAAGATGACAGAGGAAGATTGTTTGCACTCTTCATATACTTTGAACAATAAAGAGGGAAGGTTCTAATCCTCTCCTTGCCACCTACAACATTTGACTTATCTTATTTGTCCTTTGTGCATTGAAGAATTTCACTATACCAACCACCTGCACAACATTGTTCTATAGACTCATTTAATTATGGGTACAAATTAGTCTGTATATCCCTGCAATCATGGCATACATTCATAGAATTATCCATTTCAAGTGTTTACAACACTCCCAATATGTTGTCCTATTTTTCTATTTGAGCCATCTGACCTTGACAGTACCACTCTATGTGATGGGCACTCTCTATCCCCTATCAACAACTTGCTATTTTCAAAACCTCTTCATTTCATTCATATCGGCAAGTTTCAACTTTGCCAAACTTTGCTTCTATTGGTAAATTGGCATTTTCATTAAACTTTCATCTTGCTTCTGCCTTTTCTTCTTTCATGGCATTTGTATTTGCCTTATCGAAAAATTTCAACATTTCAAAACTTGGTCCTTATCGGCAGTTTCCTTATTTTCTGAACTATTCTCCTTTTATGTCCTCTTGCTTGCCCTTATCAGTAAATTTATGTTTTTCCAAACCATGTGGAAGTGCCTTATTCTTTATTATCAGTAAAAGTGTTGTTTTCCATACCAAGGGCCTTGCTGCCTTTTATTAGAAAAATGGAGTTTTCTTGAACTTCTCTACCTTGGAAAAATTTTATTGTGCTTCCTTTGTCAATGAAATCCCCTCACTCCAAACCTTTGACGTTTCCTCCCTTTAGCTCTTTCTTATCACTTTATTGGCAAAATTTGAAAAACTTAAACTTTTTGAAAGTTTGGGACTTCACCAACAACCCGACGGGGCCTTTTCTTGTCTCCATTTTCACACTTTACTTACCTTGTCAACAAAAATACCATGAGCCAAACTATATTTTTGTCTTCTTCCTTCATTTTTATTTGTCGATGAAATGACCATTTGTCGAACCCTTAATTAGCAAACCTTCAAGTTTTTGAACCATGCATTTTGCCGACTGAAGACCCCTCCTTCTTCACCACACACTTAGAACTTTTCCCTTTTCTCTATAGGCCTTCTCTTTTACTATTGCTAACACCATATCGGTGAGTCAAAAAAATATTTGAACTCCTGAAATAGTTAGCAAGTTCAAGAAAGTGCTGACTAGTCGACCAAATGGAAGAAATCGTAAATTTTTCTAAGGGGAGAAAGGGGAATGACTTGGGGACTTGACTTAGCCATTTTTTTGAGAGTAAATACCACTAAAACCTATATCTAATCAGATTCCAACAAAGGGTTTTCAATGGTAAAGGTAAAATGGGATTTTTTCATATATTTTGGGGCAAAATAGGGTAGTTTTGGGAGAAAACTTTTGTAGGTACCAACACGACCATGCAATACGAAGGTTTAAATAATAAAACACAGTGGATTATTTATACTTGTTAGCCTCATAAAATAGAGCCTCACTATGTATGTTGGTCTCAAAACACTATGTTTTATCAGAATAACAAGTTTACTATGTTCATCGACCTACAACTCTTTAAATAAAACATACAACTGAGTATATATACATAAGCTCTCAAATTAACTTAAAGCTACAAAGAATATAAGAATCTGTAGAGTTTGACTTGGTGCGATATGATTCCATCAACGCTTACACTAACATTCTAGTGCACAAAGGCACGCTTAGCATACATGAGCTTGAATTTGTGATCAATATGAGAGAAGACCTCAATAACACTTGCTGAGTTCAAAGTCATGCAATCCACCCTCTCAATCTAGCAACCAAATCCTCATGGACCTCTGAAACTCTCCTTTTCTATGGTGTTCAAGATAAGAACAACTCTGTGTGTTTAACTAAACTATTCACACTTATTCAGCTCCACCTCCATCTTGTTTTCTCCTTGATGGAATAGCCTTAATAAAGACTCCACCTTCTCTCACTACCATTGAGTTTTTTGCATAAACTTAGCCTAAGATCATGCCTCATTTGCATCCAACATAGTGGAGTGGTTGGTCTTAATTACCACACTCGCACTCCTTATCTCCCTATTAGAGTTGGGGATCGGAGTTGAATGCTCTTTTAATTACATAAAGAGATTTGCAATAAATTCTAACATACCACGATGCATAAGAAGTTCTTTGACATCATGCTATAAGTACAGACTTATAAATAATACTTAAAAAATATAAAACAACATAGTGTAGGTGTGTTCAACATATTCTTAATTTGTCCCTATCACTAGATAAGATTAAGAGAATGGGATTGAGGTATTCTCCCCCTCACAATCATGCATGAACACTATCATAAATAGATTATCATAATGGAATTCATATCAAAATTACCACTAAAAAACACACAAATATATATGTATAATCTCTCTTGAGTATAATTTATATTTAAACACACAAGAACTAATGGCTATCAACTAATCTTTGTCAATAGTCAAACTTTCCTGACATAATCTCAACAAAATCTACACTAAGAAATCTTGATGACAAATCAACAACTGTCAAGTCAAAACTAACTTAGACCAAATGGGTTGAGTACCACTTACCCAACTCAACAAGGGTTTACTAAATTATATGAACACAGATGGAAATAAATTGTTCTTTTCTATACATCTAATCACTTCTCTCTGATGATGCTCTCCCTCTCTTTCTTAGAGGCAGAAACATGTTTCATGAAAACAACTTGCAATCACCAAACTAGGATTAGTGTATCATTAGTTAATCCATAAATCTTATGAATAAATAATCATGACATCATATAATCACATGTCAATTCTAATCATATAAAAATAAACTCATGAAATCATTGATTTTTCTTGATATTTTCACTAAACGTCAAATCATTAAATCATGCATAATCAACTACTTATTACATGCAAATAAAAAGTAATGTCTAGTCAAAATTTGGGATGTGACATCTTCACATGTGAGAAGATGTATTTATGATCTTGAATCATGTTGAAGTTGATCCAAGGATGATGATGCCCATGTTGATGCCTTTAAAGAGTGCTTAGGTGTCCCCATATTGATGCCAAAGGATGCCATTATCAAATTAGATGCATGCCTAATAGATGAGAATGATGACAATCTAGAACCATGTGTAGGATGATGTAGAGCACAAATATATGAAGAAGACATATCATTAAAAATAACATTGATGTCCTCAATGTGTACTTACATGTTAGCAATGCAGGAATCTACAAATAGACAAGTGATGTCATGTAGAAATTTGTCCCAATAAGCAATGCTAGGAAGATAGATATCTTGTTGCAAAGAAGCACTGCAAGATTTTGAAGAAGCAACTCTAGAATCTGATGAAGCAATAGTAGGACAGATGAATTCTTTTATGTCAATGGAACATTCTATATCTGCATCATGATTAGGGATGTGAGTTGTGATCAAAGTAGGATCATGTGGGGATGAAAAAACATTGGAGTCTCCATATATCTCCCAAATTTTGATCCATAATGCATGTGGATAGTCAATATCCATGATGGTATACAAAGTGGCATATGGTATATGTAAGTTTATTACTCCATAAATATGATCATGATTATTAAACCACTTAGCCTTCTGAGTTTGTTTACCACATTTAGTCACAAGTCCATATAGATAGGGTATGAGATTATAGAACCTGAGATGTTTTAGGATGCCTTCACACCAAGACTTATAGTTTCCTTTGTTTAGGTTGATTATAGAAGAGTGAGTTTCATATCCCATGACTTTAGAACAAGTTAATTCCTTTAGACAATAGAAATCAACACATTAGGCCCACCAGATTAGGTGACCCCCTAGTTTAGACACTTTATAACTTAGTGTGTTTTACAATGTCAATAGGTATAATGCATGGGAAATAAATAAACATTAACATTTGCAAAAGATAGTGCTAAATTTCGAGCTACGGAACAAAAGTTATTACATAATTAATTTCCCATAAATTACCCATTTTAATACATTTGTACTGAAAAGCAAAACACTGCCCATGGATGAGAAAAAAGCCTAGTCATCCAACCACTCATTGGAGATAGCAAGGAAAGAATATTACAATAGTTTTATATGTGAGGGGGAGTTGGCCTCCTAGCAACCTGAGCCTCACCCTTCGTCTTTGTCCCGCGAAGATACAAGGGTTAAAAAACTATCAAATTTCAAAAAGGAATTTTCTTAAGGAAATTTGCCTCAAATTTAAATGTCCCCCAAAGATTTGCAAGTGATTTCCTTAGTGCTTTTAAACAAAGGAAAATTGCCTATTTAAAACACTAAAATAAATTTTAAATGCATTTTAATTTTGTGTTGTCAATTTTTCAAAAAAACATAATGCCTTGCAAATAAAAAAAACATTTAGGGAGAAATCAAACAAAATCAAATAGGGATGAAAATGCAAGGGCATCTAGGGAAGGGGACATAAAAGATAGGGAAAAAATGGTGCCTTGCACACCAAAACTCTACCTTACAAAGTTTAAGGCAAACAAATCCTATTTCAGATTGACGGTAGAGGTCATGGCATTTCTAGGTAGGGACTATGGTGTTGCTTGGAGAGGTAATGGTGGCTAGGAAGTGGTATGGCAAGAAATGATCTTCTACCTCTTAGCATAAGGGATGCCAGGGAATAGATCGGCCTACCTGATATGAATGAGGCATTGCAGTATATTACCAATCAATCTTTGAAGCCACAGACAAGTGCCTCCAATGATGGCAACTAGGTAGACTTCATGAAAGACCAAACACCAAACACAAATCACTTCTTTCACACATTGCCATAGCACACAGGAACAATGTTAATGCAAACAACTATTCAAATTCACAAATTTCAAGACAAACATGAACAACAATCTTACAGGCTCAATTTTATCTCCTCCCACTCTGGTACCATATAAGAAAAAAGGATTAACAAAGCCAAAAACTAGCATCAAATATGAGTGTATTGATAGTCAAAATGATGAGTACAAATAGGTGAAAAGCAAAGCTTAGTTAGTTGAGTGAAAGACTCATGCAAACTAGCATGAGTGGCTAGTTTAGTTGGATAATTGACGACCCCTCAACTAACTGCGAAACAACCTTAACCTCCCAACAAAATTGACATGTGTCAAGGTTGTGTAAGAGCACACCTAAGTAGGCTTATGCCTAAGTGTATAATATATATATGAAATATATATACACTAAGAGGTTTTAGGTCATGTATGCTCTCCTCTTATGTGCATTTGTGTGATCTTGAGGATGAAAAATGGTTAGTTCCTCCTCATGGTCCCTACATTCCATGACTAGACAAGGCATTAATGGTGGGATTACAAGTGTATATAATTCCACTTGAATAATCTAAGGTGTTCATGTGCTTGGTGTGTTCTCATATTTGTGAAACTCATTATTATCCCTTAGAATCTAGAACATTAAAAATCTTGCAAAATTCAAAAATATCCTCAAGTAAAACGTTGAAAGCCCTCAAAATACAATATCTAGAAATAAATCCTACACTCTCACTCTACATGAAATCCATCCATTTAAATTTAAAATCTCATAGATCAATCCCTTATAAAAAATCTTGAAATCATTCTGTCATCGTAAAATCAAGCCACCATCCATCACAAATCAACCCTTGATTAAGGACCTAATCAAATCAGTTAAACCATCCAAGGTGTTACACCTCTTCCTAACCAAATCCATCCCTTCCAATCCTTAATCTAACCTCAATACCCAATCAACCAAAATCAAATCAAATCAAATCCTTAATCTAACCCAAAATTCAATCCAATGAAATCCTTCATCCAAATCGAACCCAATACATCAAAATCAAATGTATATGCAGGTAATCCTCATTCATACCTTATTAAATCTAATCCAATGACTCAAATTAAAATCAAAGTAATCAACCTTCTAAACTCAATCCACCACACCCTCAAATCTATTAAATCTAATCAATCATCAAGTGTCATGCATCCATGACCTTGACTAACTCCATCATCTAAATCAAACCAATGAATCCTCAAATCAAAATCAACCCTCATCAATATGCCATCAATCAAATACCTATATTGAAATCATCAATCTCCCATCTAGTTAGTCAAAAATCAAAAATCAGTCATACAAGGTTTTGCACCTTCTCCCAATCAAATCCAAATAATCAAACCTTAACCAATTCCTATTTGAGCCAATCAGTTAAATATTCACCATCATAAAAAATACCAAACCAAATCATCCAACACCATCAAATCATCTACTCCCAAAACCAAAATCTAAAATATTTTGATATCCAATAAAATCTTAAAATCTAATCCATCATCTAACACCATCTAATCTTCAAAAATTCAAACAAAAATCATCAATTGATTTTATTTTAATGTGTCCCCTCCCTATAACCATGCTAAAAATCCTTTTGAAGATAATAATGATGATAGTCTTGTAGATCGAGATGAATATACCTATGATCCATTTGATGACATCATTTTAAGCAAGATTTCCATAAGTGTTGATCACCCACCCATGAGAACTCATGATCCCTTCAACCAAGAATCCACTAGCACTAGCTATCCCACCAATCATAATTGTTTACTTGTTGGTCATCCCTATGGCACCTTTGACAAAGGAAACACCACTCTAGCCCAAGGCCCTCATTGTCAATCCTTATCTCAAATCCCCACATCATGTGAGGGCCTTGTCATCTCAACGTCCTATGCAATTCTTTCACACTCAAAACCTTTAAAATCCCATCTCTGATAAATTCAAACATCCAATCCATGATCCAACACTACCACATAGAAATTGACATTCTCAAATTTTCTCCAAGGACTACTATTCCAAAATCTTAAGGACAAAATTGAAAGAAAAATTGTGGAGTCATGCAACCTTGCTAATCCAATGCCATCCCCTTGAGCACATATAAGTGTGTTGTTGATGTTACCATCACCCAATGAATCCTATCAAGAACATCCATAATCCTAAGGAAATAATCCCCACAAGTCTACCTTTGTGGAAAAATAAGCCTTAACTTTTTGACAAATCCATCTATCCCAAATCTACAAGTTTCAAGGATTCATAACCCATCTATGTGCACAACTAGAGCAATCTATCTATTCACTAATCTCTAACAATGATGTCAAAACAAATACTACACCTCAATCATGTCAACCAAGAGAATCAAGATATGTCAATATTTTGTTCCAAAGGATGCCCAAACATGTCCCAACCTAAACCATGACACAAAAATCTGAGATATTCCCTTTCACAATCACATACACTCTCAAAATTAAAGCACCTCTAGCCATACCATCCCCAAACCACATATCTATCATCTTGGTTCCACAATCTTTGTTCTTTATGGTTTTCTCACCACTAATGAGCACCTTGCATCTACCACCAATCCCTCCCTATCTAAATATGGATTTGCATCTTATTTCAACATCAACAAGTATCACATTAAAAATTGAATGTGTTAGAGCATGGTTTATCAAGGAAAAGGCTTAGGCCTTCATGAGTAAGGAATCTTTGAGGCCATACATGTGCATGTAAAACATGAATTTCATGGAATGAACTACAAATCTCAAGATAAACAATCCAAATATGCATGTAACACCTCTACAAGTCCTAAGGGAACTTCTTCCAAGATCAAAATAAGTTCATCCCACCACTCCTATAGAGAACTTGTTGCCACCAACTCTTTCATTGATATTGTTATCCCTATCACTAGCCTTGACCATCCATCACCTAAAGTCACTAATCAAGATCAGTGAATGTGCACATCATTAAATTTATGCCAACATGATGAACCTATCTTAAATTTCATGGGATTCCAAGACCATATCTCCTCATGAGATCATCACATTGACTTTATAAGCAATTTGGATGCACTTGCATATGATGCAAGAAGCTATAAGAACCCAAGGATCACCATGTCAAGGTGAATTGACATACAATATCAAATCAAATCAAGTTAAAAATCAACATGAATAGAAAAGGAAACATAAGCCTACAAATTAGAAGGGAAACACCAAAGAAATATGGGTCCCTAAGAAAAGAGAAGTAATAAATCCAAGTGGAGCATCCAAATCCACATCCCAAAAAGTTCATCCCTATGTCCCTTCCCAATCCTGAAACCCTCAAACCAAATCCAAACTTCCCCATCCTAAGTCTAAAATCCTAAGTCCATTGGTCGCTAAATCTTAAAATTAGCAGTCCCAACATCCCCCATCCTAACGCCAAAATCATCAATCCAATAATCCACCATCTCGGTCCAAAATCCAAAATCAAGCATCTCCCTCAATCTTGAATTGTATACAACCAAAATCCCAAATCTAAATCATCCACTTCAACATCCATCATGGTGTGTACAAATGTTGGTCCTAGTTCTCCTTGGTCCAATGCAATTTCCTCATACCACGATCCTCCCATCCTTCCATAATTGCATCCATTATCCAACATACATCTCAAATCATCCCCTTTCATCCAATCTTTCACATAATCTATCCATCCTCCCTGAATCAATGGAATAGCATTAACTTTCCAAAATGTGCTCTAAAACCTCAAGAAATTACAAGGGTTGTCTTAAGATCTCATCCATGGCTCACAATATCTAACAAGTATAACAACTCCATTGTGCATAGTATGAGCTTTATTACACTAGCCCCTCCACAAAAATTACATTTTCTCATACCATAGTTCCTTAGCATATATTATCATTGATCTCACATCCTTGAAGCTTATTATGTCTAATAATCACATACAAGCTCACATGACAACAACATTGTAGCTCAACAAAAGTATAGGGATTGAACAATTAACATAGGCATACCAAAGAAAGACATAAAAAATTTAACTTCGATAATGACAATCAATGGGGCCCATCGAATAAGATTTCTCTATTGAATTATTAGTGTCTAGGAATCATAAAGTATAAAAAACCCTGGTAAAATCAGGATACAATATTTAGTGTGAAAAGGTTCTATTTTTTCACAAAAATATAACATAGCATTAGTTGTGCTCCTTCCATTTTTTGAGTTCCATTAAGTATTTTGTAAGGACCTTCAATGAAAAGTTAGCTAAGATTATCTAATAATTCAAATATTTGTTTGTTAATTTTTAATGAATATTGTTTTTTTTTAATTCTAACTAGACACATCTCGAAATATAAAAAATTGAGTTTTCTCTCCTCATATATTTTTAAAAAAATATTAATAATTTTAAAATTTTAAAAAAAATGTGTAAAGAATAAATTGTGCGATTCAGATTTTTTTTTTCAATGTTGGATGAACAAATACAAAATTATGCCCCAAAAAAATAAGTGCTCTTGTGAAATTATATTATTCACATGTTCACACTTTAATACATGAACTAAAAAGAATCTAGTGTGTGTATAAACATTATAGGAGCATATTTATATATACGGTCTTTGACCTTACCCATTATTGAAGGTTGATTAAGGTGTGGTGTCCTTGCAACTTGAGTCCTATAATCACCTACACCAAGTATGTTTCAATAAACATTCTTCAATCATAAAACTAAATACAATTCTTATTCATTTACATTTACATTTACATTCTAGGAGCATATTCATATATGTGGTCTTTAACCTTGCCCATTATTGAAGGTTGATTGAGGTGTGGTGTCCTTGCAACTTCAGTCTTATAATCACCTACAACAAGTATGTTTCAATGAACATTCTTCAATCATAAAAATAATACAATTGTTATTCATTTACATTTACATTCTAGGAGCATATTCATATATGTGATCATTGACCTTGCCCACTGTTGAAGGCTGATTGAGGTGTGGTGTCCTTGCAACTTTAGTCTTATAATCACCTACAACAAGTATGTTTCAATAAACATTCTTCAATCATGAAACTAAATACAATTGTTATTCATTTACATTTACAATCTATGAGCATATTTGTATATGTAGTCTTTGACCTTGCCCGCTATTCAAGGTTGATTGAGGTGTGGTGTCCTTGCCACTTCAGTCTTACAATTACCTACAAAAAGTATGTTTCAATGAACTTTCTTCAATCATAAAACTCAATACAATTGTTATTCATTTACTTTTACATTCTAGGAGCATATTCATATATGTGGTCTTTGACCTTGTCCACTATTGAAGGTTGATTGAGGTGTGGTGTCCTTGCAACTTCAGTCTTATAATCACCTACAATAAGTATGTTTGAATAGATAAATTCTTCAATCATAAACCTAAATACAATTATTATTCATTTACATTTACATTCTAGGAGCATATTCATACATGTAGTCTTTGACCTTGCTCACTATTGAAGGCTGATTGAGGTTTGGTGTCCTTGCAACTTCAGTCTTATAATCACCTACAATAAGTATGTTTCAATAGACATTCTTGAATTATAAAACTAAATATAATTGTTATTCATTTACATTTACATTCTAGGAGCATATTCATATATGCGGTCTTTGACCTTGCCCACTTTTGAAGGTTGATTGAGGTGTGGTGTCCTTGCAACTTCAATCTTATAAACACCTACAATAAGTATGTTTCAATAGACATTCTTCGATCATAAATCTAAATACAATTGTTATTCATTTACATTTACATTTACATTCTAGGAGCATATTCATATATGTGGTCTTTGACCTTGCCCACTATTAAAGGCTGATTGAGGTGTGGTGTCCTTGCAACTTCAGTCTTATAAAACTAAGTGCAATTGTTATTGATTTTGCATTTTCCTATCAAATATATAAATTTATCGACTATTAATTGTTTAATCTAATAAACATTTTATTAGATTAACCTTGACTATCGATCTCTTCAATGCATTACTTTCAACCTGTTCGACCATACTTATAGTCATTCGAATTGTCGAAAATTAATCTGCCGGTAAGATTTCGACCAGCCGAACCAACTGTTTTACAACATACCAACTGGTTAAGCTTTACCGACCATCTTGGGATTGTTCATTTCCAGTTTTCACATATTAAAAATCAACAAATTCCCACGCATATGACAGAATATCATTGTTAGCCTAAAGGCCGGCAGCCCGCTTCAGCAGGCAACACTGCCGTCTTTCTTCGAGAGACTTCAAGGCATTACCATCCTATTTGCCAGACACGTGTATGCCAAATCTATGATCTATGCTAGTTTTGTCCCTCTCAATTGTCAAATAGCTTCGGACGATCCGCCTCCGACCCAACGACAAAAACATGAAAACAATACCTACATACAGGCTACCGCATTCTCTCACACGCACTCTATAAATTGGTCGTTTATCAGCAGAAGCAAACGGAACATCTTCAGCCATGAGGATCGCCCTGTGCTGCTTCTTCTTCTGTCTCTTTGCATTCATCACAGATGCTGCATCTGAAAATATTCATATATGGCCAAAGCCTATTTCTGTAGAAAGGGGAAACGAGACCGAGTTTATGATTCCATTATCTTCGGCCTTCCAAATCTCGTCTCCCTATCATACAAGCCTTACAAATGCAGTCGCCCGCTACAACAACCTCATCTGGACAACACATTGGTATCCGATCCACTCACCCGATGCTACGCCATCCACGCCCGTTTCATCCGCACCGTTAAAACAGCTCAATGTGTTGGTCCGAGATCTCAACGCCGACCTCCAGCACGGCGTTGATGAGTCATACAGTCTCACTATTCCGGCCGACGGAACGCCCGCCATTTTATCAGCACAGACGGCATGGGGAGCCATTTGGGGTTTGGAGACGTTCTCCCAGCTCATCCGCGGTTACAACGCCAGTTCCTATTACCCTCTCCTCATCCCCGCCCCGGTGAGCATCATGGACCAACCACTTTTCCCACACAGAGGAATCATGCTGGACACGAGCAGGAACTTTTACCCCGTCAGAGACATTCTGCGGAGCATTAGGGCCATGAGCTATAACAAGTTGAACGTCTTCCACTGGCACATAACCGACTCGCATTCGTTTCCACTAGAGTTACCTTCCGAGCCGGCGCTGGCGCAGAAAGGATCGTACCCTGGCATGACGTATACAAACCAAGACGTACGTACAATTATCGAATATGGGCGAAACCATGGCGTCCGAGTCATCCCAGAAATTGATGCTCCAGGTACGTATATACACGAATTACGTTACTTTCTTTACTTTCGTTTCAAATATAACTGATTTCAATTATGACAGTGTAAATTTCACCATGTCTGTAGTTTTTAAAAGCCTTCTGTAATTGCCTGTTGACATCTGCGGCCTGTATTTTTAAGAAACACCTTAAAGTGAATCACAAATTCAGCCTATAAGTAAACTTCTATCACATATTGTTTTGGTCCAAAGATATTAGATAATTTTTATTTTTTTCCTAAATACATTATTTTTAATATTATAAATTATATTCAAAATATTCATTCAATTTTTTATGTCTTCTTTTAATTTAAACTTCGTTTGTGGAGGTTGGAATACTTACAACAGAGTAATTGAATTATTTAAGTTAGAGTATTAACTCAAAAAAATATTTTAATATAAATATCAATTTATTAAAAAAAATCTGTTTTATTAGAACTACACTATTTATAAGGTTAATGTATATTTGTAAATATTTTTCATAAATTATAATTAATTTTAAATTTAAATTGTATATTAAGATATACAATTTGATTGTGTAAATAACAATTTAGGTTTAAGGATCATTAAAATTTAAAAGATTTTTAAATTATATATTTTAAGTTTAATATTGTATTAATTTCTATTTAATTTTGGGTTTATTTTGATGAAATCTCTTAATATAATTATACATCAAAAAATTTCATTTTTATGCTAAGTTTAATTTGACTTATGATTTGATATCTTTCCCTCTCTATTTCATTCTTATTTATATATTTTTATACATTCAACTCTATCTTATTTCTATTTGCACAAAATACTATTTCTTAAATAAATAATAGCATTTATTTCTACAATTTCACTCTGTCCCTTGAACTTTCTATTTTCATCCCCAAATTCAATTAAAAAGGTTTAATAAATTCAACATTTAAAATTCCCACCTCTTTTCACTAGTCATTATGAGCCAACATAACACATGTTTGTATGATTTATTGCTTTGTTTAGGTGTTTTAAGGCATTCAATGGGCAATAAATTCATATAGTCATCAAGAAACATTTTTCTAAAGGATAAGAAACATAGTCTACATATAGGCCATCTACATGTCTGTGTATGCTATTTACTTAGCCAATCAAGCCAGGGCCCCCGCCTCATGCATCATATCATTGTCATGGTACTTGGGTTTCAATTTATAGAACTCAAACTTGAACTAGATGAAATTATGAGCCTACACAAAATCCACCACATATTTTTGATAGAGAACATTAATTTTTATACATATCACAAATAATTCCAACTTAATTTCAACAATATTTTTTATGATAAAACTTCAAAAACTAAATACGTCAACATCTTATTTAATTTCTAAATACGTTAACCAGACAATCCTTCCTGCATACTTGTGCACCGAGCCACTTGCAATCTCCTCCACATCCCTACCATCCTCTAGCACCCAGTCTTCACCACAGTCAGGGAGCAAAGGGAACTCCACATCTTTGTTTTCCTCCTCCAAATCACTATCATCAGGAACCTAGAGCCTTCCCTCGCCATGTAGCTGACCATCCAATCTTTCGACAGAAAAGGGAGGATTTCGGCTACCCTCTGGAGAAAGTCCAAATTACAGTCCATGTTCGCCACCCTATCCTTGAGGTCCCCAGGGTCAATAGTGAAGACAATGGGAAATTTCTGGATTTCCTTACCACCTCTTCCTTTTTGCAAGTAGTACTGATGCGCCCAAGGAATCCTACCATCGCCATCAATGTTGTCGAGAACAACGTCAATTTCCCCCATATACGAATGCTTAAAAAGTCTCTGGCATAGGTTCTTCACTTTTTCTTTAGACACTCCTCTGTAAAGCGCCAAATCCATGAACATTGTTGCAATGTCAATATTCATCCGCAACCTATGGTAGTCCCAAATGAAGCCTAGGCCTAGCACCTGTTTCACCACATTTACCACCAACTCATGTTTAACTAAGAGGATACATCTCAGTCGTTTGTCTGTGATTTCCCCATGAAAAGCCATCATAGCCACCAACGATTCCAGATAGATTGGCGTCTCCATAGATTTTGCTAAGCTGCCACCCTTATCTCCTTTACCTTCAACTAAGCACCTTACCTTCCGCAACTGATTCAGAAACCTTACAGAGACAAAGCTACAAGAATACCGGTGCATTTCTTTAAACAAGAAAGAAGTATTGAAGATGCCCATGGTCGGACGAATCAAGCCAACCAGAAAATCAATGCGAGATGACATCTTCCCTACCCTAAAGATAACAACCTATACTTCATGCATATCACAAATGACATGAAATAACTCCTCCTTTGGCCTTTTAAAAGTGCTACTTACCTAAAAATGATCACCACCTACACCGAGGGTATGGACCTGCTGCCACACACCGAGAGCAATCTACCAACTTGTACCACCTAATGTCACGATCTCCACGTCAAGGTAGAATAGTCAGCTGCCATCTCAGCCCCCTGGTCGACAACGGCCCTTCCCAAATTACCCTCTAACTTTCTAATAGCCCGTCATTTCCTAACACTCATCCACCGAGGAAGAGTTGAATTGAAACACCCACAGCCCCTCTCACCCCACCAAATCAGTATTGAGTTGGAGTACTGACATCCCGATTACCTAGGGCCCCCTGCTTCGCTAAAGTATCAGCCTCCCGGTTGCCTTCTCGATAAATATGGCTCACTCTAAATTCTGAGAAGGATTCTGCCAGCCTTCTAATTGGGGGCAGCCAGCGACGCAGAGTCCAGTTAGGAGTGTCGAAGGTCCTAATTACATTAACCGTTAAGAGTGAGTCTCCTTCTAAATGAACCTTCCGAGCACCTAACGCCTTACCTAGTTTGAGGCCTACAAGAGCTGCCTAAAATTATGCCGCATTATTCGTCACCTCACCTATGGAGGCTGAGCGCTGGTCCAAAGTTCTCCCATCTGAGTCCTGGGCTATACATCCAATCCCTACTCTGCCACAGTTCCCTAAACTTATGCCATCGAAGTTTATCTTGAGCCACCCCACATCTGGTCGCTGCCAAATGTCTGTCTGTGAACCTCCATTCTCTTAATAGGATTCAAGTTACCTACCGTCGGGGGAATACCCAAGCCTTCGAAATTGTTGGTAAGATCGATATCTCGGTTATTGAAGACGCTCTTAGACGATGGTCTACCCTTGGCGGCTGCATTTGTTAATTCCACAATGGTCCTTTCCATTTTCCTTAGAACCAAATCTCTGCCTAACGCATTTTCTTTAAAAATTCTCCTATTTCGCTCTTTCCATAATTCCCAACAAATGGTGGAAGGAACAATATGCCAAATGCTACCCAGGGCCCCTTTGAAGTTCTTACCTGGCTAGGCGCAAATCCACTCCAAATTCTGAGACAAAGGGGTTTACAATCTCAGCTTCCTCATAATCCCTTTCTAGCAAAATTCTACAAAGGGGCAGCCAAGTAACAAATGATCCACATATTCCTCCTTGTTTTTACAGAGAGTACAACGACTGGGGCCCCTAAAACCTAGTTTTTCCAACTGTCCTATGTAAGAATTATGTCCTGGATAGCCAACCAAAGGAACACTCCTGCCTTTGGGAGCACATCTTTTCCCCATAGCATGTGTTTGGGCCACAACTAAATCATCTCGGCTCTTTCCTTGATCACATAACCAATCTTTACCTTATACTCCGCATCTTCCAAGGCTGCCCATCTCAGCACATCCTCACCTCTTGAGTTTGGAATTTTCCTCCCCTCTAGGATTATTCTTAGGGCTTCCTTCTGCTCAGCTGGGGCATCCAATTCACTAAGGTCCTTCCATCTCCACTGATGTCCCTCTGACCTAAAGTCACTAACTCTGGGGCCCCAGACCCTCACAGATTCTCTTCTAATATCCTCCAAGTTGGGTGAGCTAACTAGCTTAGGATAGCCATCCCATGAGTCCTGCCAAAAACGTGCCTTACCCCCACTATGGATTTCCCATGTGGCATGTTTTGATATGGTCTCTCTACTTTCATAGATAAAATTCCAAGTAGCTGAGCCCCTTGGAGGGTTCCTAACTCTTACTATTTCCTCTGGATCATTCAAGTCCAGGTACTTGCTCCTTAGAATCCTTACCCATTTTTGATCACCTGTGCACATGGCCCATACTAATTTGGCCCCCATAGCCAAGTTCATCATTCTCATCTGTCGAACCCCTGCACCTCCAGCTTGCTGGGGCTTGCAAATATTCTCCTAGGCTAAGAGGGGAATTTTGTTTGTGTCATTCGGTCCATTCCAAAAAAAATTACACATTATTTTATGGAGTTGGTCCTCAATGCTAGCTGGGAGCTTCCAGCAAGACATAGCATAAATGGGAACAGTTGCCAGAACTGCCTTTATCATAAGCAGTCTCCCTGCAGAGGTTAACCACTTGCCCTTCCACAATTCCATTTTTTGTCTGCAGCTAACAACTAACTTCTCCCAATAACTTTTCCTTTTAGCTCCTGCAAAGATGGGCATTCCTAGTAATCTTCCGAGAAAGTTAGCCACCTTCACTTCTAGAATTCTAGCTCTCTCTGCAGGCTAGGTTGGACATTTAGGAAAAAAACTTCTAACTTTCTCCAATTTATAGCTTGACTTGAGACCCTTTTGTAACCGTCCAACAACATCTTGATCCTTCTGGCTTCCGCCCTAGTAGCCTAGCAGAAGAGAATGGTGTCATCCATGAATTGTTGGTGGGTGCAATTTCTAAATACTTATTATTATTTATTGATCAAAGTTTATTTTAAACTAAATTAACTCTAGTTTAATATTTCTATTTATTTAAATTAACGTGGACTATACATTAAAGTGATTTTATTTCATTACAAATATTTATAAACACATTTTGGCATCATTATATTGTCTTATTACATGTAAATGTCCGTACATGCACACATTCATTTATATATACCTATGTAGTTATGTTGATCAATGTAGTTGGTCATTAGATTGATGTCTAACATATAGAATCTCATTGTTTTGTCATAATCTGTTTAAAGAAATCTCTTATCCATATGTCAGAACACATAAATTGAGAATTGAGAATTCTGAATTGTCTCCGGGCATCCATAGAAATTCAACTTATGTAATTCAATTTAAGAGTTGTTCTTAAATATTGTTCTTAAATATTGTTCACTTCAAAGTTAAAAGTTTGATTTTAGCAAATAAAAATAAGATAAATAACCACTTTTATTATGAATGAAGTGTAAAATAACTATTCACTGTTTGACCATTTAAATATCAAACATTAAAATAGATGATATTTAAATAAAATGTGATTAAAAAAACTATTTATTACTTTATTTGTTTTGGATATGAAAACTTCAAACGCTTAAATCATTTCAGGACATACCTTGTCATGGGCCAAGAACTATCCAGAGATCATGACATGCGCCAACGCATTCTGGTGGAAGCCCGGCAGCCCTTGGGAGGAGCGAACAGCCGCGGAGCCTGGATCCGGTCATCTCAATCCTCTCCACCCCAACACATACAAAGTAGTGAAAAACGTCGTAAATGATGTCGCCTCCATGTTTCCTGATCATTTCTATCACGGAGGCAACGACGAAATTATTCCCGGCTGTTGGAAGGCAAACACCGAGATTCAAACCTTCCAAGCTCAGGGAGGAACCCTCAGCCACCTGCTCGAGAAATTCGTGAACACAACACACCCTTACATTACTGCCCACAACAAGACTGCAATATATTGGGAGGACGTGCTACTGGACCAAACGATAAATGTGAGGGCAGAGCTTCTTCCAAGAGAGACCACCATTCTTCAGACGTGGAACAATGGCCCCAATAATACAAAGAAAATTACTGCAGCGGGCTACCGGGCGATCATTTCGTCGGCAGATTTCTACTATTTAGACTGTGGGCATGGGGACTTCGTGGGCAACGACAGCCGCTACGATAAGCAGATTTCTGACGACCCCGACAACCCCTTCAACTATGCGGGAGGCAATGGTGGATCATGGTGTGGGCCCTTCAAGACTTGGCAACGAGTTTATGACTACGATATCACGTATGGCCTGACCGTGGAGGAAGCCAAGCTTGTTTTAGGCGGGGAGGTTGTCTTGTGGTCTGAACAGGCTGACGAAACTGTCTTAGATGCTCGACTTTGGCCTAGAGCTTCTGCCATGGCGGAGACATTGTGGTCGGGGAATAAAGATTCAAGTGGGAAAAAGAGATACGCAGAGGCCATAGAGAGATTGAACCAGTGGCGATATCGGATGGTGAGTAGGGGAATTAATGCAGAGCCTCTGCAGCCATTGTGGTGCCTCACCAACCCTGGAATGTGTAACTTGAATCAATAAACATGTCTTAGATTGGCTAGGTAACTAGTCCCCTTTTCAATTTCTGTTCATGTGTTATACTTTCATTTATTTTTGGGACAATGGTCAACCCCATTGCTCGCTGTGTGGAGCAATGGACTGCACCTCCTCTCCACTTATTGAATTTAGCTATTTTAATATTGAATTCAGTATTTAACTTTTGATTGTTGTGAAAGTGGTCTACTTCTTGGTATTACTCTTTCAGTTCTATTTTCTATAAATACTAGTATAATTATATTTAAAAAAATATATCTACAATACGCTGAGAGATATTTCCAATTTGTTGGCATTTATAAATTACTTGCAATTAGAATATTTGATATGGTCACTTGATTTAATTTAAAGAGACTATGCTGCAAGACTTTTCATATTCTTCAAACGTAATAAAGATTTCATACCATAACTGCCCAAGTTTTTCTATTTTTCTATCTATTTGGCTTCCACCAATTTATTTATTTTTTTGTTTAACGTGATAAAGATTTCACTCCATAACTGCCATTTTTATATTTTTCTATCCATTTGGCTTCCACAAATATATTTATTTACACATTTTATGAATTTTGTTTACATAGAATCTGAATCTTAATTGATTAAATAGTCAATAACCTTTGAATGAATCCATCACTTGAATGTAATTAGTTAGATTTCAATAATTAAAAATATTTTATTGTCCTCAAAATAGTCTACTTCTTGGTATTACCCTTTCAATTCTACTTTTTATGAATATTATCCCATTCAATGGTTAAATAGTGAATAACTTTGGAATGAATCCATCATTTGAATGTATTAGTTAGATTTCAATAATTTAATAATTTTTTTAAAGAGGACTGGTCCAATTATAATAACACAAAAATTAAAGATATTCACACTGGAGGATGATAAAATAGAACTAAAGTAGATTAGATGGTGAAAAGTTTGAAGTGATGAATTAATTATTTTTTATAAATAAATATTTAAAAACTATTTGTATGTTAAGTGGGATTTTGAAATTTTGTAAACTAGTCTAGATACATTTATCTAAAAAATTCCTTGGAGCTATTTTAATTACTCAAGAATTATTTTATTTTACTTTAAAATTATTTTATTTATTACATGGACACATGAAATTTACTTTTTATTTAAGAATTATTTTATATATTACATGAATACTTAATTTTATTTTATTTAACAATTCTTTTATTTCATTACATTGTTTACTTTATTTTTATTTTATTGTTATTGTATTTAAGAGATATTTTATTTTGTATGAAAATTTTAATTGTATACTTTTGAAGAATTCACCATTCATTATTTCAATAATTGTTTTGTTTTGTTTTTACTTTGATACTTGTACGTTTTTTTAAGCTCTACTAGGGTTTCTTGGCTTCCTTACGCTTATGCCAAATTGCAGCTTTCTACAAGATTTTTTTAGTGTTATCCTACATTTATTGGAGCATGCTTTATGTCGCTAGGTTTGCATGTATTTTTTTGCCCCATTTATATGGCCTCAACCATTCATAGCTCTGCAACAACTACTGCTAGAGCTAAAGGTCTGACAACATAGTCCAATCGCACCCTACCCAAATGCCCTAAAAGAGTTAACCCCAAGGTGTTCCATGAGGTACATCCCCTGAAACACCTTCATATGTTATTCTTCCCATTCCAGAGTTTGATAATGCCTATAAATGGCTAGAGAATTTCACGTTAATTCGGAATTTTATGGATAGAGTTCCCCTTAAAAGCATGCTTCGAGACTAGGTTGACAGGGCCTAGATCTCGCATGGGATCTATTTTGATGTTGTGTAAAATCTCACCAAGGGGTTTTTTCTTTTTCATTTTGTTGAGGCCAACCATGTTGAGGCTGTCCTTAGTTGGTGCCCATGGATGGACTGCTCCTCCTTGCTTGTCTTAAAACCCTGGACTCAAGACTTTGTCATCTCTAAATAAAATCCCTTTGAAGTCCCCATTTGGGTTAAATTTCCTTGTTTACCCTTTTCATGATGGAAATTTTTAAGCCATAAAGCCTTCTCCTTAGGTTTAATGGTTTGCATAGAACCGAAGACATTTTACTTAGCTCATCCTTAGCAACATGTCTATGGAGAGGTGGACATCTCCAAAGATCTCAAGGATTTTGTGGACATTCAAGTTGGCCAAACCTGCTATACTTAGCACATCTAGTATATCAACCTTCCCAATACTTGTTATTGGTGCTATTCATCCAAAGGTAAGATTCAAGCTTGGTGTTTAGCCTCTTTATGACCCAAACCCTCTACTCATGCCTTGTCTAGATTGGTACCTCCTACAAAAGAAGAAGAAGCTTGGTCTATAGTGATTTCTTGCAAAGCCAAGAATACTAGCACCTCCAAGACCACCCCCAAACCTCTGGGTTTGGGGGTTACAACTTCAAAGATTATTTCAAAACCCTTTGACACTGGAATGTCGATTGTGAAAATAGTTTTAAATTCTCTGCTAGCAACTTTAGTTGTTTCTCAACTGCTACCTATCACTGTCTAACATGCTTCCCCTCTTATTAGGAAGAGGAGCTCCTAAAACCCATCTAGGTGAATGGAAGATGATGATTATGTGTCAAGGAAATGGTAGTCTATGCAACATAGCTTCTAGATTGGAAGCTTTGAGGCAGATGATGTGGTATTGTAGAATAGTTATTTTTCTTTTAAAGAGCTAGGTAATGAGGAGATGTCTCTCAACACTCCTTAAACGAATTGTATTTCATGGAATGTGTGGGTTCCTACAAACCTCCCACAAACATACATCATTTGTGATGTTTGTCTTCAATTTCCATGTTTAGACATTCTCTACCTCGAGGAGGTCAAAGTGTCTAGTTTTTTTCTTTCTATATCTTTTCATGTTATTTGGCCTTCTAGCCATTTTCTCTGTAGTAACCATGAGGGTGGTAGGGGGAGTTGTCACCTTTCTCTCTCCCACATGGCATCAACTATTAGATGTTCATGAATTTGACCCCACCAACCATTCACTATGGGCTCTTTCATATTAATACTCATTCCTTTGGGATTATTAATGTTTATGCTCCCAATGATGCCATAGAACAATCTTCCCTTTTTAGATGGATTGGAAATTCAATGCCTTCCGCAACTTGAATTTTGTGCAAGGATTTCAATATTATCAAGATGCCTTATGATAAATACAAAGGCTTTCTTATCCACTGGATAGCTGGTGAAAGAGAGGATTGGTTTGTTATGGATAATAAATTAGCTCTTTTGACCTTAATGCTACCACCAAGATCATATGACTTGGTACACATGGAGCAATTTGAGATCCAACCCTCATAGGGTCTTAAAGAAGCTTGATCTTGCTATGATGTCAACTCAGTCCTTTAATTTTACCAACCATTTTTCTTTCCTAGTCGAGCTATTGGAAAAACTTGTCCTTTTTGATCATTTTTCAATATGATTTCATATCGACTAGCAGGGATCCAAGCCCAAAGCAATGAAGAGTATTTTTTTTTAAATACATCTATCCTCAATCAAAAACCTACTTCATCTCATATTCAATGTATTTGGAATTTAGTACCACATCCCCTACATGTGGTCTGGGGGATAGCCTAGTGGATTGATGCCATAACCCATACTTCATGGTTCCTTTGCATTTATGGGTGGAAGCTTGCCCATTTTTTTTGCCACTCCTATGAAGTCACCACTCATGAGCTTCACCATTCCAATGTCACTTTGGAGGCTTAGTTGTTTGATTTCACCACCCAGCTTTAGGTGACTTAGTTGCAATAGAAGAAATAGATAGCTGATGCTCATACAACTTGTGCAACCAAAATCAAAGCTCAACTCCACTATATTAAAATTAGAGAAGAGTGACGATGGATTTTTTCTAAGCCTTGTGTGCTTGCCACACTTTCCAATATTTTAAACAAATTTGGGAAGGTTGACAACTCCTACAAAAGTTACCAAACATTCTTTGAGCATTTATTTGACATTATGAACAAGTCTTTTTGGATCGAGATCATAGTCTTGCTAGGAAGCTTTCCTTATAGTAGTGTTTTGTTGTCATCCCCTACCAATTTTCTAATTCTCAATACATTATTTGTGACCATCTTCTCACTCAAGATTATCTTAAAGAGGTAGTTTTTCTATGTCCAATGACAAAGCCCCTAGGTTAGATGGCTTCCCATGTTAGTTTTATAAAACCTTTTTGGGATACTGTGGGAAGTGACATATGCAATGTTGATCTTTAAGCAATGCAATTTGGCTCATTGGGTAATCTTATCAAAAAATGTAACAGTAAATTCATCCCTAAGGTTTGTAACCCTAAAGACATCAATAATTGGAAGCTAATCACATTGTTGAATGTCTCCTACAAAATCATTTCTCAGGCTCGAGCTCTCAACCCTCACTCCATGCTTCCTTTGATTGTTCATCCAAAAGAAACTAGATTCATAAAATCTAGATTTATTTTTGATAACATAATATCCATTTGGGAAGTGATTGAATGGGTTTGTCATTCTCATCAATCAACAACTTTGATCAAGATTTATATTGCTAAGGCTTATCACCATATTGAATGGCCATTCATCTTAGCCATATTATAGGTATTGGGTTTTAGCCCCAACTTCATTCACATGATCTAAATGTTGTTTGCAGATGCCTCAGTATGCAGTACAATTTCTAGCCAACAATCCAATTCTTTTGGAATCTATAGGTCCATCTAACAAGGCTACCCCTTACCCTGACTCCATATGTCATGGCTACCAAAGCTTTTAGTTATTTATTCGCACATGTAGTTTCCCAATCCCATGTTAAGGGGATTTCTCTTCCCAACTCTTCCCAACAGTTGATCAATGGCCATTTTATTGATGATTCCTTTCTCACTCTCATTGAAGAGGATGATAATGTCAAACAAGCACTTCATTTCCTAGACATTTTTTTGCCAAGCCTCTATTTCAAGCATCCAATGGTATAAGACCCTATGTTATAGGAAATATTTCCTCCCCAAACCAGGTTGGCTTGACTCTTTTGGGTGGAAATGGATTGATCATGAAGAATTCTTTTGATTACTGGGCATCCCTTTTTCTTTCCAAGCCTCTTCTTTTGAGCTATGGTAGGTAGTGATCACTTGCATTGAGAAAAGACTTCATTTTTTGGATAACCAAGCCCCTTTCATTGGCTGGTAAATTTTTGGTACCCAAAGATGTCTATTACTCTTCTTGTTGGGTCCCCTCTAAATCCTCTTATTTGAAGATTGAGAAGGTCCTCAAAGATTTTCTCTAGGTTTCTAGTGATGGAAATCAAGGCTTCCACTATGGTTCATACAAGTTTTGTTTCTTCCCTTGCAAAGATCAAGGACTTGGTTTCATCTCTATTCATAGACAAGGCATTGCCTTGTGTGCTAAATGGATCTTTAGGTTTCTCTTAGGAAATGAAGCTTGGAAAATTCTTATTCATCATTATGTTGGTACCAATACACCTTCAAGGAATCCAATGTGGAAAGGATTAGATTTGGGTACCCTCCTCACTATGAGGGTTCACATATTACCATTCAAGGTACATTTGTCATAAAAAGTATTTGGAAAGCTTGGGAAGGAAATAAACTCTGGCTCCAATGGGCTAGAGACTTTTTTTGTAATGGCCTATCAATTAATCATCAGTCTATTTAGAGGTCTCCTATTCAAAGTTCTCAAGATAGGCCCCTAGCTAAATTACCGTGGATTCATGCTTTGAAAATTTTTAAGTGGGGAGTGTGTGTATTACCCAACTTTATTCATCGAGTCATCAAGAACTATGTATCTTGACTTGAAATTAAGCTTAACCTTAAGCTTTCTAATTAAGATCATGAGACTTTTCAACCTATTATTGATGCTATTCCTCCCCAGATGTTTCATAAGATAGGGGTGCAGTCTCTTAGTCTTGGGTGGAGAGTTTTGAAGTGGTATTTGGATACCCCCTTTTAGAATTATAGGCCTTGTAAAGGTTACCTCTGGCCATCTCCACATCTTCATATGGTTGATCATCTCAATCATCGATGGTAGCAGTCCTCCCGTGGAACATTCCAAAAATAGTTTCAATGCATATGGTTAGAAATGTTGGAACCCAAGTGTGCTCATTTTTCCCAGTTCATTCTATACCATGGCCTTCTGATGGGGTCCTGTCTTGCACACATGGGCATTCCCAACCATTCATTGTCCTTTCTATGGACAAATTGAGTCACTCAAACCTATCTTCTAGTTCTTCCCGTGGGATCAAGAAGCCTAGAATTGGATCCATGATTTCTTAAGACCTTTTCATCCTACTATGTTTTCATGGCACATAGTTTTTCATGGAGACTAGCCTTGTCTCCTACTGAAACATACCTGGATTTGGCATACTTTTATGGTGGAAATTTTTTTCAACATATAGAAGGATAGAAATACAATGCTATTTTCTCTCTATGCTACTAATGTTCATTTTTATCTATATACTAATGCTATCATATGTTCTAATGTTGTTATGTAGATCCAAGCACAAGCTAGTAAAGTTGCAATAGAGTCTACTCATGTGTAGGAGTTGCTAGACCACTGGAGCAATGCTCCCTTCACTCTTGATATAGTTCCACCTAACTCTAACTCTCCAAGAGGTCATCAGTATGGATGCAACCATTTTTATAGATAAATGACTGTGGTGATTGTGGATTTCACTTCCAGGGTCCCTAACCTTAGATTTCTAGGGAGTTTTCTACTTCTAGAGTGTTAGAATACAATAGACCACTAAGAGGAGGGGGTGAATCATTGGTATAACAATCTAGTTTTAGCAATAACTTGAATTCTTGTAAAAACTATTGTGTCAAAAGACTAAACTTAGAAAACAAAAGAATCACATCATAACACAAGGATGTAAGTAGAAAACCCTAAAAAGGGAAAAACCATTGTGTGAAGAGTTGATTGGGTTTACTTGTCCAATTCAACCTCACAACAGAAATTTATTACTGTTATACTGTATGTATCACTAACAAGGATCTCACTGGTTACACTTCTAAGAGGAACACCAATTCCTTACTCAATCAGGAGCACCAACTCCAATCACAAAAGGAAGATAAATGTATAGAGTACTACTCTATTTACAATGGCATCAAAAACATGTACACCTCCTACAACATACATTCATTGAACCCAAAACACATTTACATCAAAAACCACCTTCAATTACATCCCTTGCAAAACTCCTTATATGTTCATCTTATTACACTTACAATTTCATCCATACACACTATAAAGATACATCATTCAAAAAACTATATCAATAATAATATCATATCCAAATGACCATTTTTTCATGACACCAACTCCCTTCTTCATCACTTCAAAAATAGTTAATAAAGGCTGGTTAAAAAAATTATCTATTTGCAGTTATGGGGATCTACTCATCAAAATAAACCTTTGAGTGGTGACCATTGCACAATTTAAAGACATCCATTGATCTTTCACCTTCATGCCTCAAAACAAATAAAAGAGAGCTATTGATTTGAGTCTTCATGCCTTTACATAGAATGGTGAAGGGAGGAGCTAGTTTCGACTAGGTCAATGGGTTGATTATCGAATGGTGATAAACTCTCAAGTTATCACTTAAGTGACAAGTGATAAAAAGTCACCAACAAATTAGAAATAAAGCACCACTTGTCTAATAAAGTGAACACTTTATCCCTTAAAGGATTTAGGTCAAATTAGGGTTTAGGTATTCAATCTTTGTCAAACCCTAATATGCCATCAAGGATCATTGAATTGAAATTTGATCCCAAGCTTCTATAAACAACCTTTGTTGCAAAGGATAAACTAGACGATGTCTTGATATTGAAATGATATAGGGATTCCTTTGATCTTGAAACAAACAAGAAATTTGCTCTTGGAGAGAATTAGGTCCTTAGGGTTTTAGGACCACAGACAAAAATGCTAAAGCCTTAATGGTAGAGAAAACTTATACAAATGTGTGAACAATAGAAACACAGAGATGAAACTTGAATCCCTGATGATGAAGAAGAACCTTTAAACTCATGTTGTAGATGTGACATGATTGCAAGGCACAATGATATCCTAATTTTCTATATCCACCAACCATTTACCATGATTTTAATGACACAAAGCTAGTCTTGATCTTGTGAATGACTATTAGTCACAGAAACATTACCAAGACTATTGTTGGCATCAATGACAAAACAATGCCAACAAACTCCCACTTTGGCATTGATGTCAACACTTATAACAATTGCACCTATTTTGCAACCTATAATCTTATAAAGCTTCCCCTATGAGAGACTGTCACTTTGCTAGGCAAACTAACTTGTCACCTGACACTGATCATTGCCATAGATGATTGATCCTCTTGACTTCCTTGCCATCCTAGGTGCACTGAGAACTTTATGTTACTAAAGTTGACTATGAATCACATAGATCATATATTGATCATATCCTATGCCTTATTAATAGTGTATCTCCTCAAAGTCCTAGGTGTTTCATTATTACTCAAAATTGTATCATTGTGCAAAAGGCTACAGAAGGCATAGTGTAATACAAACACTATCAGGATGCAACATACATCTGATACAAACAACTCTAATATATTTTGATGCAAACAACTCTGATATTCTCTAATATAAACACCGTCAAACTCTTACACAAACACTATCAAACACTAATATAGACAACTACAATTAATGATTGAACTTTTCTCCCCCTTTGACACCAATGACAAAGGGTCGGCTAACAGAGAGACTTATATTGTTCTAGTTTCAGAGTTGTAGAATACAAGTCAGAAAATCCCTCGAAAACTATACCAGAACCCTTGAGCTATTGGATAGAAGAAAGAGATTGAGCACCCAACCACTATCTCAAATACTCAAAAACATCCTTGGGTAAAGGTTTGGTAAAAATATCAGCCACTTGGTCCTTAGAAGAACCATAGTCCACTACAACCTCATTGGCTATTACTTTCTCTCTTAAGAAGTGATATTTAATAGCAATATAATTAGTTATTGAGCATGAAATGGAAAAGAGAACCCAACAAGCACCTTATAACATCCTATATTTTACTTAAACATATATTCAATAACTTGATGCAAGCAGATACTATTATGCCCTTAAAGCGGAAACAAACATAGTTGATTTCCCATCACATTAACCCTTAGAGGAAAGATAATGTAGCTTACAGATCTAAATAAATTTCAGTAGCTAATGGCATATAAATTAACACTTTAAGAAGATGAAACAGGAAGAATAGAAGAAAGATGGACAGAAGAGAAGAGGCACCAATATAAGTGGGGAAAACCCTTTTGGATAAAAAACTCCACACTCCAAAGCATCGAACCAATGTATTAATCTGCAACAACAAACATGTTACAATACACTTGTAGGCTCAAAGCCTTAATATGGAGACTTACATCTTGCTCTTCTAGAGAAAAAACCGACAGCATAACCCTACATAAAACTCTCCTCTCCACAAACTTCTGTTCAAGCCTTTAATTTATAGACTTCTCACAACCAAGAAACCATTATGTGGTTTTACAAAACCATGTGCTTAACTTCTCAACCAAGATTCTAGTCTAAAAATAAGCTCTCACGTCCAAAATGTTCTCCCCTATTTTTGACCCTTATAGTCGTCATAGAATTTGTCATAATATTGCTAAAAAAAGCCCTTCCATGATATACTACCATGTGGGCATCTTTTGACAACTAATATTTCAATTTTCAAGGCACCGACATGTGGTTAGAGTGTCAATTAAGAATTCAAATGCCCCTTCATTATTTTGGAACTAAATAAAAATAATAACTGACTGTGGGAAAATATTAAATACAAATAAATGCCACGGTAAATATGCAAGGTTGAGACACTTCATTTCCCAACATTCTCCCACTTGTTGAATACCTTACAAGACCCAAGGGATACACAACCAATCTGTGAACAACCAAGGTTACCATACTATCTCAACTGAACTCCACTATGCTCACGAGCTTTACATAAGCACCTATAACATCTCCAAAGTGATCACCAACACGATAAAAAGATTAGAATTCTAAAAATATAATGAAACACTAAATGTCACATAGACACACCAATGTATCCAACTTCAAACCCACTACTAGAATATAACTCTGAAGTCCAAACACCTCCAAAACAAGATTGAGCATAAATGCTCTACAATAGTTAGAACAACAACCACAACTAGTTGTTTACATCCAACTAAAAAACCCATCATTGATAGAACTTTTACACATGGCATATCCATCTAATACTGCAGCTCTCATCCCTATATAATCCACAGTCCTGCTCAAAGTTACCATTTTCCATGATAACAAACACACCAAACCCATTGATGTGCAAAAAATCTGAAGACCCTTGATATTGCAATCTAATGAAAAGTAATCTACCAAAGACATACATACATCCTAGGAATCAAACTGCATGAGCAATGTCAACCAAAGCAGCACAAAATCTACCAATCAACAATTACATAAAAGTGTGGCTTATAATCAAATACTGTAATATAAAGAACAATCACAATGATCTACAAAGTACAACCAACTACTGCAAAATAGAGCATACTTCCACAAACAGTTTTCTACTCACTCTCTTACCTTTGATCTCCTCCACTTCTCCCAAGTCCTCTACATCTCAAATGATATAAATTAAAACAACACATATTATTTCTAAAAAACAATAAAGTACAACAACAGTAGATGACCACAAACCTAGTGATCATACTAGATGAATAAGAACCTCTAAGAAGAAATATGAGACCATAAAGAGAAACTGCAAGCCATATCATGTCTTTATGCCAACACCACCAAGTGCTGAGCTATGCCAAGTAAGATCTCCTTAACAAAACCCCAACTGAAAAGCCTTACCAACACCCAAATATTCAATCTCAAAAGATCAAACAAAACATGTTAATCTCATATAACAAAAAAATGGATGTAATCTTCTCTAACCAAAGAAGATCAAACTCAAAGAAAAAATACATTCCAAAAATAGGAATACAACCCACTAACATTTCCAAAACTTCTCATAAATCAAACCATATACCTAAGGAGACAACCATGCCAAGTACTCCTCAAATGAACCCTCTAGAACTAGAAACTATAGCTCAAGGTCCATATCCATGAGAAATCAAAGCTTTAAATAAAATGAATCTGAAATAACATGGGCAATACCTATTAGATCATTTTATGCTAAGTGAACTAAGAGTGGGGAATGAGAATGATCCATTGAGATACACCAAGTCTCATAGACTCTCTCCAAGAATAATCTCCTCTCAAGTTAAAAACATGAACTCATGTCCACAACAAGCAAAGGCTCCTCAGTCTTTCTGTTGAAATTTCACCATTCCAACACATGATCCCCACAACAAGAGATCTCTAGCCTCACCTCAAGTCTCTCTAGTATCCATGAGCATCTATCAACTAGTACATGGCAACTTCAAAAGCATCCTACAAAATCATGAAGCTTCAAGCAAATGATTAATACTCAAAACTAAAGAGAACTTCACCAAACCACTATTAAAGCTCCCACTTCACATCTGCAAAATATAGGAACACACGTGACATCATGATCTAACATCTCTTCCTAGGAGATCACTACCTGCTCCAATGAACATACCTTGCCAAAGGGGCACCATCATGCCAAGACTCCAATCTAGAAACAAGAATCCATCATGGTACAATACCATCTCCAATCACATGAACATAACTATCCTCTAACAATGGAACTCAAGATTTCAAAATAATTTCACAACATATAAGAATCATAATCCAAAAGTCTTACCATGACACATACAACCACTATAGAAGATCATTCATCACCAAGTGATAGATCCACATCATTGCCGAAGCTCCCACTAAAACTATGATACCAAGCTTATCAAGGCATTATGATAACCATCCTCTCAATGAAGATCATCCATGGTTCTAACACAATCTAATAATTAACCTGTACAATACCAGCAACACAAAAGAATAAAGTAGAACCAAGATCTCCAAGCCAAGAAGATAAAACCACATTGTAAACTGCTCACACTAAATTGTGTAACCAAGCTATCCATGACATCATTGATAAACATGCTATAAGTCCCAATAACTAACTATCTAGGCACTCTAATCATCCATCCTCTTATCCCATTGCAACATACCAATGCACAAATGACCACAGACAAGGCCAAGTAACAAAGTTTGCACAAGCACTGAATCAATCTCGTGGATAAAGACAATCCACATTCAAGTCATCCCACTGTAGCTAATGGGTAGCTAATCCACAAACTACATAACTCAAGATACAAAACAAATGTAACATGCAAACGCATAATTACATTAGTAACCTGGAAACTGAGATATCAAAGAAGACAACCTGTAGACTTCAAGACTCAAACACCAAATCATCACTAGATTCGATTTGCTAAACAAGTCCACATATGAGTAACCATAGTCAGGGAACCCATCAAGCATATATTACAGAAATGTTGAGTGGCTAATCACATACCAACATCTCCACACTAAGAAAGCTACAAAGCTCCTCTCACAATGTACAGAGCATACATGCAAACTTGCAACTATCTTATATCCAGAAACACCCCCAAGGAACCATAATCTTAAAAATAGTTTGTTTGTAGATCTACAAAACCACAAGTTTTGAGTAACCATGTAAACCCTACAAAACCACCATGTCACTGACATACATGCAAATCCATATCCACTAATTATCCGGAAGACCCACAAGTCTGAAACCACCTAAATAGTTAAACCAGAATACGGGAATAAAACAAATAAGCATAACCATAGATTTTGAACAGAAAATCTACAATACTCTCAAATCAAATCAATATGAAACTGAGACATGCAAGTACAACCAACCAAATGGAAGAAGAGGTCCAGGAGCTCCAGGCCCACTTGTAGGCCAACTCCACAATCACCACTATGTACAAGCATATGGAGGAGCTAGGCTATTCCAGAAGCTTTCAGATCATTCATTGATCAACTCTATAGCCTACATGCATTCGAGGTTAACAAAAAAATGCCTTCAAATGCTAGGGACTAAAATCAAGCACCAAACATAAGCACATCAAAACATAGTCATGACAACCCAAGTTTCTCCATGTGATCAGGGAGCCAAGAACAAACACCCAACATGAATACTTTGCTACAAACAACCATAGAATGAAAGAACATAACCACCATCCATGAGGGTTATTACGTACTATCAAATAGGAGTTGTAGATCAATAACATATTAAATGTAACCACATGATCAACTCCATTATACTCCATCTTTTCCATCCTTCAAATGCCTGTTGTAACCTGAAAACAAGATCAACTGCAAGACTTCCACTCAAACAAAGATTAATAATCAGCCAATTCTTTCCTACAGATTCCCTCAAGATTTCCAAGCTAAGAAATCACAACACGAGAAATACCTAGAATCTTAAACACCATGGAACCAACACATGCAACCATGAAACCACCGTAGCTCTTGTTGACCTATTTTTCCTCTAGCAGGAGTCAAATAGTCCAAACAACATCAGTCAAGGTGCATATCCCCAATGTAAGCTATATTTGTGATCTTGAAGTCTGAACCAAAATCTCAAAGTTTGAAGCTTACCATGTGAAAGCGCTTGAAAAAATAGGCAAGTTTTCTTTTTACATCACCCTTAAATTTGCTAAAATAAGGAAGTTATGAATGGTCAATGTTCTAGTCAAACTTGATTTTCCAAGGGGGGTGATATTTTGAATATCACCCCTTCCTCTGAAATATCACCCGATATTTGTAATATCATCCCTTCCTTCGAAATATCACCTGATATTTGTAATATCACCCCTTCCTTTGAAATATCACCCGATATTTGAAATATCACCCCTTCCTCTGAAATATCACCCCTTCCTCTGAAACATCACCTGCTATTTGTAATATCACCCCTTCCTTCGAAATATCACTCGATATTTGTAATATCACCCCTTCCTCTGAAATATCACCCGATATTTGTAATATCACCCCTTTCTCCAAAATATCACCCAATATTTGTAATATCACCCCCTTCATCCAAATATCACCCTGATATGATGATGACGCCATCCTGTCACGTTTTGATAAGGCTCGTTCATGACGGTGACATCACCATCATATCCCTCATAAGGAGAAGTATACAAAGGCTGATTCAAAATGGTAGGGGCCCGCGTTGTATGCAGATCTAAGTGCATATTCAGGGGGCGATTTCAAAAAGGAGTTTAAGTGCCAAAAGCAGAGGTACATGATCCGGATTTGTATATTTGGACAAAGGGACATTTTAGCAACCATTTTGGGGCAGATGCAGATATTTATTGCATTCATTGCTGCACAAAGAGGAAGTAGCTCGCATGGATGATAAGAAAATATCTCTCCACTGCCTTGTTTCAGACACTGCATACAGTCATGGTTGAGGATAGACACGCAAGCTGCTCGCATTCAATACCAAAATATCTTCCACCATTTCAGGGGACCAGATTGATGATGCAACAGCTTGCATTGAAAACCAAAAATATCTTCTATTTGCCCATTTCCAGATCTTTTGCACCATAACTTCAAGGCAGATGGACGTCCCTTCAGCCGAGATATTTTTTTGACAGCACCCATGGGCGATTTGGTTGTAACCGACTGAGGTCTAATTGAAAAATGCTATATATACATGTAAAACAGATGTATAGGGTATTGGTTGTTCTTCTGGGCTATTCTTTGTAATGGCTATTTGGCCTCTATGATCAATATAAACTAGTATTTTTGCCTCTCTCTTATTATTTTTTTTGCCCTATGTCTACTCTTCTGGACCTCTCCAAAATTAATATGAGTCCATGTAATGTCCTTCCAGCTATGAAATTATTACTGTGTTGATTCGGTTGCAGCCAAACACATTTAAATCTAGTGTATCACTTAGTTCATTTCAGCATTCCTTCTAACACTTTTCCTCTACAAGAATTAGGACTAGGTTTAGATGAATTTCTCTAAGCATTAGGCTTAGAAAGAGGAATCCGTCCTTCTCTAGAGGTCTGATCTCATTTTGCAAGGTCCCACACTTCGAGATCATTCCCATGTTACTCTAGATTGCATGAGGTTTCACTACTGCATGCAAGGGTGCAAATCTGGGTGTTAACAGTTTTGGCACGCTCGGTGGGACAACAGTTCTAGCATGCCCGGTGGGACCAGTTCAAAGAACTTCTCATCAAAGTACTAAGAGATTTGGTGTTTCTCCTAATATTACCAACCTTTAGAGGTAATACAAACAAGATCATGGTGATTCTACTGAAGAAATCAACTAGTTTCAGCAGCCCAAGTACCTAAATTTTTATCAAAGGTCAGGATTTTGGTGATTTGCCTGGTCTTTTCAACTTCCAGAAGAATTTCACTCACCTGGCGACTCCCTCTCTAGTATGTATCCTTTTTCTCTTTGGTTGCAGACCTATTTTGCTCTTATTCTAACATTTTTATGAATATCTAGTATATAGATGCTATAAAATGTCAGAATGTTACGAGAATCATGGCTATTCCCCTACCCCGAATCAAAATATAGGCTATTGGCCCCCATATCAGCAATACCAGGCCCCAAATGCCTCTGATTTTATGCCATACAGCCCTTCCACGGCAGAGTGTCAACATCCTCATGATGCTTACCTTTCTCCTACCCCTAATGTTGCCCCTGAAAATATTGATGCTTTCAATGAGCTCATGAGCATTTTTCTAAAGCTTAATGGAAATTTAGATAAAGCCAAAGGAGTAGCAAGGTATAGTCGGCCTCAGCGGTTTCAACATCATAAGCATGTATGGTCTCAAGAAGCTATCTCTAGATCTAAATAGGGAGGCTGATGAATTTATAGAAATGATAAATGTGCCAGTAGCGAGAAGCACAGGGAGAGATTTTTTAGGAAAACCTTGCTATAAGGATGACACCTACTCACCCTGTTGCTGAAGAAGCCCAAAAATTTAAGATTCCAAGCTTCAAACAGGATAATCCCTCTACCCATCCAAAACTGCTTCCTAGTTTTAAAATCCTGAGTTTTAGAGACCCTCAGCCTTCACAGGAGCCTTTTCCTAGCTTTAGACAAGTCAATCCTTCAGACCAAAGTGAATCTATGAAGGTGGCTCAAGCTCCTCTACCATGACAGCCTTCTTGGACCACGCATCATGGGTACATAGTACAAAACCTTGAAATGGCTAATCCTCTCATACCAATTCAAAATCAAGAAGAGGGAAAAGTTGTAGAATCTAGGCCTATCATGATTCCAAGTTTCAGGAAGCCTTCTACCTTGAAGGTTCCAAGTTGCAAAGGGTGATCTTTTTCACTCTGGGAAGATCCTCCACCAAATATAAAAAATAGAAACATGCTCTAGCATCTAGCTGGCAGAAGAGTAGTTGCAGTCAAAGGATGGAAGCAAAGGGCAAGAAGTTGTTAAGATCACTTCAGAAATGGATGATGCTGCCCTACTTCATGAGCTACCTAATTATGTTGAAGATAAAGAGTATGAACAGCTGGTTGTGGATATGCGGCAGTAAGAGAACAATGGAAATAATGATAACTTGTTATGCAAACAGGCCCAGCATGGCAGTGAGTTTTCAGCTCTTGAAGACTTGGAAGAAGCTCTTTTCTGGGATGAGTGCACTATGAAGGAGGGTATTTCTAAATTTACTTAGAAAGTAAATGATGCTGCCTTGTTGGATGAACTCCCCAACCACATTGAAAATGATGATAGAGGCAATGAGAATGATTATGAATTGTTGGCATGTGAGAAAAGGTAGGGATATCAACTTCTTGGTGGGGAGGTTTTCTCTTTTAAACATGTGCATAGGTCATTTTCTGAGCCTAAGTTAGAAAATCATGACTATCTTGTTCATAAGGTGGAGGCAGCTATATTTGTAGTAGAATCACAGGAGTTAGAGTATTCAGACTAGCAAGAAGAAGAATAATGCAGCCATGATGACATTATAATAATCTTCTTGGGTTCCTTGAGGCAAGAAGGAGAAAGCCATGAAGTCCCAAATCAGTTGTTTCATATGCAAGAGCAACATGAGGGTCAAATAGAGGTCACCATCATACCAAATGAAGAGCAAGAAGAGAAAGAATCATAGCAGAGACATGGGATCAAACATATTGATTTGCATGTCACTTCAAGGGGATGCCCAATTAGGCATCTAGCTCAACTGGAGACACATCAAGAGAAGTCACCACTCGTCATGCTTACCTCTAAACATGAAGTTGAGAATCAAAATGAATGGGATCGGCCTATTTATTCACCACAAGTTAGCAACATCAACAATCAGTCCAGGTGGATAGGTGAGTTTATCTCCATCTTGTGGGGAGTGTTTTATCAATTTGTCATATGCCCATTTCCCCCACACCTCCTTTTAACTGCCCACCTAAATGAGAAACATTGTAAATTGTTAAGGAAGGGTAGTTACTTTCAAGAACTAGTTAATGGCTTTGTTTAAGGTCATGTTTGATTGGTTAGTTTAGGATTAGAGTAGGTTTCATTTCTACTTTAGTTTTCCCTTTTCCTAAGTGCTTCTGCACAGGCTGCATTATCATTAGGAGAATGCAGGCCTTTTCCCCTTTTGTGTTTTAGAGGCAGTTTCTAGTTTCCTAGCATGTTTTTGACTTGACTTCATGCCCAATGGATGCTCAAGGCCACTGATCTCATGTTTAGCAGGCAAACATCCCATAGAGATCACCAAATTGTTGACCTATTTTTCTTCTTGCAGCAGTCAAATAGTTCAAACAACATTAGTTAGGGTGCATATCCCCAATGTAAGTTGTATTTGTGATCTTGAAGTTTGAACCCAAATCTCAAAGTCTAAAGCTTGCCTGAAGAAGCTTACCATGTGAAAGAGCTTGAAAAAATAGGCAAGTTTGCTTTTTACATAACCCTGAAATACACTAAAATAAGGAAGTTGTGAATGGTCAATGTTCTGGTCAAACTTGATTTTCCAAGCGGGGGTGATATTCCAACATTGGGGTGATATTCCTAACATTGGGTGATATTCCGAATATCACCCCTTCTTTTGAAATATCACCCGATATTTGTAATATTACCCCTTCCTTTGAAATATCACCTGATATTTGTAATATCACCCCCTTCATCCAAATATCACCTCGATATGATGATGACGCCATCTTGTCATGTTTCAATAAGGCCCGTTCATATTGGTGACATCACCATCAGATCCCTCATAAGGATGTTGCAAGTATGAGGTGAACTAGTGTTGTCATTGATGTCAACATACTCATATTGCTTTGACAAGAAGGATTGAATGAGCTGTGTGCTGAGGATATTGAGAAAATTAGTCTTAATCTGGAACAGTGAAGAACAGTGATGAGGAGAAGGCAAAAGTACTCAATAGGTTGTGATTCAGAGGATGCGGATTAAAGGGTTTGTAGATATGAGTCTTGAGATGATCTAATTAAGATTTCAGAGGTCCGCATAAAGATGTGAAGAAGTTGTGATCGATCAAGTGGAACCGGTTCTGGGAGATGCTCCGGAGTGACAGAGTGTTACAAAAAGGTCCGGTGAGATCCGGAGGTGCATTATCCTGTTCTGTGGATTGGAAGGAGTGTTTGGGAGATCATTTAATGTGTCATCTCGATTGGTATGTGGTTTGGAGGTCTGGATGCACCTTTGGCAGTATGACAGTGGCGATAGACTGTGTTCTTGAAGTTCCGGATGAGGAAGAGAAGAGATTCTAGTAAGTAGAGGAAGTGCGGATGTACCTAGTCATTCAGTTAGGCTTTAACCCATATGTGGATGGGCTTGTCGGTGCCAGTAGCCTTCCAATAACTGTAGGCCACTGCCTTGTTGGGTCGCAATCCATTGGGATACTTTCTATCCCTCGGGCTGAAGAAATACCACTCCCTCTCCCCAAAGCTTGCCTTTCTTGAAACGATTCAACTACACATTCATTAGCTATTCCAGTGCAAACAACACACAAAATTCTACTGTCTGTAAACAATCAGTGTGTTGTGGTCAATGCACTCCATACAAATAGTAGATCACAACACTTAGCCGGTGTGTTGTGATCAATACACTTCACAGAAACGGCAGGTGTTTAGATCACAACATTTATCTGGTGCGTTGTGATCAATGCACTCCATATCAACGGCGGGTGCCTAGATCACAACACTTAACCAGTGTGTTGTGATCAATGCACTCCACATAAACAACATGTGCCTAGATCACAACACTAAACCAATGCGTTGTGGTCAATGCACTCCACAAAAACGGTGGGTGCCTAGATCACAACACTTAGCTGATGTGTTGTGATCAATGCACTCCACAAAAAACGATGGGTGCCTAGATCACAACACTTAGCTGGTGCATTGTGGTCAATGCATTCCACGTAAAGGGTGGGTGCCTAGATCACAACATTTAACCCATGTGTTGTGATCAATACACTCCACATAAATAGTGGGTGCTTAGATCACAACACTTAACCGGTGCGTTGTGGTCAATGCACTCCACATAATCGGTCGTCGCCCAGATCACAACACTTACAATTTAAACATCAAAACCCAATATTAATGCTACTAGATCTTCATTTGGTAGTTCCCGTGGGTTAAATTTATACACATCCACATCTGTTAGGATTTAATCTGTCTAAAGAAATCTCTTATCCATATGTCAGAACACAAAAATTGAGAATTGAGAATTCTGAAATTGTCTCCGAGCATCCATAAAAATTCAACTTATGTAATTTTATTTAAGAGTTGTTCTTAAATATTGTTCACTTCAAAGTTAAAAGTTGATTTTAGTAAATAAAAATAAGATAAATATTTACCACTTTTATTATGAATGAAGTGTAAAATAACTATTCACTGTTTGACCATTAAAATAGATGATATTTAAATAAAGTGTGATTAAAAAAACTATTTATTACTTTATTTGTTTTGGATATGAAAACTTCAAACGCTTCAATCATTTCAGGACATACCTTGTCATGGGCCAAGAACTATCCAGAGATCATGACATGCGCGAACGCATTCTGGTGGAAGCCCGGCAGCCCTTGGGAGGAACGAACAGCCGCGGAGCCTGGATCCGGTCATCTCAATCCTCTCCACCCCAACACATACAAAGTAGTGAAAAACGTCGTAAATGATGTCGCCTCCATGTTTCCTGATCATTTCTATCACGGAGGCAACGACGAAATTATTCCCGGCTGTTGGAAGGCAAACACCGAGATTCAAACCTTCCAAGATCAGGGAGGAACCCTCAGCCACCTGCTCGAGAAATTCGTGAACACAACCCACCCTTACATTACTGCCCACAACAAGATTGTAATATATTGGGAGGACGTGCTACTGGACCAAACGATAAATGTGAGGGCAGACCTTCTTCCGAGAGAGACCACAATTCTTCAGACGTGGAACAATGGCCCCAATAATACAAAGAAAATTACTGCAGCGGGCTACCGGGCGATCATTTCGTCGGCAGATTTCTACTATTTAGACTGTGGGCATGGGGACTTCGTGGGCAACGACAGCCGCTACGATAAGCAGATTTCTACGATATCACGTATGGCCTGACAAACACATCATAACACATCATAACACAAGGATGTATGTAGAAAACCCTAAAAAGGGAAAAACCATTGTGTGAAGAGTTGATTGGGTTTACTTGTCCAATTCAACCTCACAAAAGAAATTTATTACTGTTATACTTTATGTATCACTAACAAGGATCTCACTGATTACACTTCTAAGAGGAACACCAATTCCTTACTCAATCAGGAGCACCAACTCCAATCACAAAAGGAAGATAAATGTATAGAGCACTACTCTATTTACAATGGCATCAAAATCATGTACACCTCCTACAACATACATTCATTGAACCCAAAACACAAATACATCAAAAACCACCTTTAATTACATCCCTTGCAAAACTCCTTATATGTTCATCTTATTACACTTACAATTTCATCCATACACACTATAAAGATACATCATTCAAAAAACTATATCAATAATAATATCATATCCAAATGACCATTTTTTCATCACACCAACTCCCTTCTTCATCACTTCAAAAATAGTTAATAAAGGCTGGTTAAAAAAATTATCTATTTGCAGTTATGAGGATCTACTCATCAAAATAAACCTTTGAGTGGTGACCATTGCACAATTTAAAGACATCCATTGATCTTTCACCTTCATGCTTCAAAACAAATAAAAGAGATCTATTAATTTGAGTCTTCATGCCTTTACATAGAACGGTGAAGGGAGGAGCCAGTTTCGACTAGGTCAATGGGTTGATTATCGAATGGTGATAAACTCTCAAGTTATCACTTAAGTGACAAGTGATAAAAAGTCACCAACAAATTAGAAATAAAGCACCACTTGTCTAATAAAGTGAATACTTTATCCCTTAAAGGATTTAGGTCAAGTTAGGGTTTAGGTATTCAAGCTTTGTCAAACCCTAATATGCCATCAAGGATCATTGAATTGAAATTTGATCCCAAGCTTCTATAAACAACCTTTGTCGCAAAGGATAAACTAGACGATGTCTTGATATTGAAATGATATAGGGATTCCTTTGATCTTGAAACAAACAAGAAATTTTCTCTTGGAGAAAATTAGGTCCTTAGGGTTTTAGGACCACAAACAAAAATGCTAAAGCCTTAATGGTAGAGAAAACTTATACAAATGTGTGAACAATAGAAACACAGAGATGAAACTTGAATCCCTGATGATGAAGAAGAACCTTTAAACTCATGTTGTAGATGTGACATGATTGCAAGGCACAATGATATCCTAATTTTCTATATCCACCAACCATTTACCATGATTTTAATGACACAAAGCTAGTCTTGATCTTGTGAATGACTATTAGTCAGAGAAACATTACCAAGACTATTGTTGGCATCAATGACAAAATAATGCCAACAAACTCCCACTTTGGCATTGATGTCAACACTTATAACAATTGCACCTATTTTGCAACATATAATCTTATCAAGCTCCCCCTACGAGAGACTGTCACTTTGCTAGGCAAACTAACTTGTCACCTGACACTGATCATTGCCATAAATGATTGATCCTCTTGACTTCCATGCCATCCTAGGTGCACTGAGAACTTTATGTTACTAAAGTTGACTATGAATCACATAGATCATATATTGATCATATCCTATGCCTTATTAATAGTGTATCTCCTCAAAGTCCTAGGTGTTTTATTATTACTCAAAATTGTATCATTGTGCAAAAGGCTACAAAAGGCATAGTGTAATACAAACACTATCAGGATGCAACATACATCTGATACAAACAACTCTAATATATTTTGATGCAAACAACTATGATATTCTCTGATATAAACACCGTCAAACTCTTACACAAACACTATCAAACACTAATACAGACAACTACAATTAATGATTGAACTTTACTCCCCCTTTGACACCAATGACAAAGGGTTGGCTAACAGAGAGACTTATATTGTTCTAGTTTCAGAGTTGTAGAATACAAGTCATAAAATCCCCCCAAAACTATACCAGAACCCTTGAGCTATTGGATAGAAGAAAGAGATTGAGCACCCAACCACTATCTCAAATACTCAAAAACATCCTTGGGTAAAGGTTTGGTAAAAATATCAGCCACTTGGTCCTTAGAAGAAACATAGTCCACTACAACCTCATTGGCTATTACTTTCTCTCTTAAGAAGTGATATTTAATAGCAATATAATTAGTTCTTGAGCATGAAATGGAAAAGAGAACCCAACAAGCACCTTATAACATCCTATATTTTACTTAAACATATATTCAATAACTTGATGCAAGCAAATACTATTATGCCCTTAAAGCGGAAACAAACATAGTTGATTTCCCATCGCATTAACCCTTAGAGGAAAGATAATGTAGCTTATAGATCTAAATAAATTTCAATAGCATAATGGCATATAAATTAACACTTTAAGAAGATGAAACATGAAGAATAGAAGAAAGATAGACAGAAGAGAAGAGGCACCAATATAAGTGGGGAAAACCCTTTTGGATAAAAAACCCCACACTCCAAAGCATCGAACCAGTGTATTAATCTGCAACAACAAACATGTTACAATACACTTGTAGGCTCAAAGCCTTAATATGGAGACTTACATCTTGCTCTTCTAGAGAAAAAACTGACAGCATAACCCTACATAAAACTCTCCTCTCCACAAACTTCTGTTCAAGCCTTCAATTTATAGACTTCTCACAACCAAGAAACCATTATGTGGTTTTACAAAACCATGTCCTTAACTTCTCAACCAAGATTCTAGTCTAAAAATAAGCTCTCACGTCCAAAATGTTCTCCCCTATTTTTGACCCTTATACTTGTCATAGAATTTGTCATAATATTGCTAAAAATAGCACTTCCATGATATACTACCATGTGGGCATCTTTTGACAACTAATATTTCAATTTTCAAGGCACCGACATGTGGTTAAAGTGCCAATTAAGAATTCAAATGCCCCTTCATTATTTTGGAACTAAATAAAAATAATAACTGACTGTGGGAAAATATTAAATACAAATAAATGCTACAGAAAATATGCAAGGTTGAGACACTTCATTTCCCAACATTCTCCCACTTGTTGAATACCTTACAAGAGCCAAGGGATACACAACCAATTTGTGAACAACCAAGGTTACCATACTATCTCAACTGAACTCCACTATGCTCACGAGCTTTACATAAGCACCTAGAACATCTCCAAAGTGATCGCCAACACGACAAAAAGATTAGAATTCTAAAAATATGATGAAACACTAAATGTCACATAGACACACCAATGTATCCAACTTCAAACCCACTACTAGAATATAACTCTGAAGTCCAAACACCTCCAAAACAAGATTGAGCACAAATGCTCTAGAATAGTTAGAACAACAACCACAACTAGTTGTTTACATCCAACTAAAAAACCCATCATTGATAGAACTTTTACACATGACATATCCATCTAATACTGCAGCTCTCATCCCTGTATAATCCACAGTCCTGCTCAAAGTTACCATTTTCCATGATAACAAACACACCAAACCCATTGATGTGCAAAAAATCTGAAGACCCTTGATATTGCAATCTAATGAAAAGTAATCTACCAAAGACATACATACATCCTAGGAATCAAACTGCATGAGCAATGTCAACCAAAGCAGCACAAAATCTACCAATCAACAATTACATAAAAGTGTGGCTTATAATCAAATACTGTAATATAAAGAACAATCACAATGATCTACAAACTACAACCAACTACTGCAAAATAGAGCATACTTCCACAAATAGTTTTCTACTCACTCTCTTACCTTTGATCTCCTCCACTTCTCCCAAGTCCTCTACATTTCAAATGATATAAATTAAAACAACACATATTATTTCTAAAAAATAATAAAGTACAACAACAGTAGATGACCACAAACCCAGTGATCATACTAGATGAATAAGAACCTCTAAGAAGAAATATGAGACCATAAAGAGAAACTGCAAGCCATATCATGTCTTTATGCCAACACCACCAAGTGCTGAGCTATGCCAAGTAAGATCTCCTTAACAAAACCCCAACTGAAAAGCCTTACCAACACCCAAACATTCAATCTCAAAAGATCAAACAAAACATGTTAATCTCATATAACAAAAAAATGGATGTAATCTTCTCTAACCAAAGAAGATCAAACTCAAAGAAAAAATACATTCCAAAAATAGGAATACAACCCACTAACATTTCCAAAACTTCTCATAAATCAAACCATATACCTAAGGAGACAACCATGCCAAGTACTCCTCAAATGAACCCTCTAGAACTAGAAACTATAGCTCAAGGTCCATATCCATGAGAAATCAAAGCTTAAAATAAAATGAATCTGAAATAACATGGGCAATACCTATCAGATCATTTTATGCTAAGTGAACTAAGAGTGGGGAATGAGAATGATCCATTGAGATACACCAAGTCTCATAGACTCTCTCCAAGAATAATCTCCTCTCAAGTTAAAAACATGAACTCATGTCCACAACAAGCGAAGGCTCCTCAGTCTTTCTGCTAAAATTTCACCATTCCAACACATGATCCCCACAACAAGAGATCTCTAGCCTCACCTCAAGTCTCTCTAGTATCCATGAGCATCTATCAACTAGTACATGGCAACTTCAAAAGCATCCTAAAAAATCATGAAGCTTCAAGCAAATGATTAATACTCAAAACCAAAGAGAACTTCACCAAACCACTGTCAAAGCTCCAACTTCACATCTGCAAAATATAGGAACACACGTGACATCATGATCTAACATCTCTTCCTAGGAGATCACTACCTGCTCCAATGAACATACCTTGCCAAAGGGGCACCATCATGCCAAAACTCCAATCTAGAAACAAGAATCCATCATGGTACAATACCATCTCCAATCACATGAACATAACTATCCTCTAACAATGGAACTCAAGATTTCAAAATAATTTCAGAAAATATAAGAATCATAATCCAAAAGTCTTACCATGACACATACAACCACTATAGAAGATCATCCATCACCAAGTGATAGATCCACATCATTGCCGAAGCTCCCACTAAAACTATGATACCAAGCTTATCAAGGCATTATGATAACCATCCTCTCATTGAAGATCATCCATGGTTCTAACACAATCTAATAATTAACCTGTACAATACCAGCAACACAAAAGAATGAAGTAGAACCAAGATCTCCAAGCCAAGAAGATAAAACCATCATTGTAAATTGCTCACACTAAATTGTGTAACCAAGCTATCCATGACATCATTGATAAACATGCTATAAGTCCCAATAACTAACTATCTAGGCACTCTAATCATCCATCCTCTTATCCCATTGCAACATACCAATGCACAAATGACCACAGACAAGGCCAAGTAACAAAGTTTGCATAAGCACTGAATCAATCTCGTGGATAAAGACAATCCACATTCAAGTCATCCCACTGTAGCTAATGGGTAGCTAATCCACAAACTACATAACTCAAGATACAAAACAAATGTAACATGCAAACGCATAATTACATTAGTAACCTGGAAACTAAGATATCAAAGAAGACAACCTATAGACTTCAAGACTCAAACACCAAATCATCACTAGATTCGATTTGCTAAACAAGTCCACATATGAGTAACCATAGTCAGGGAACCCATCAAGCATATACTATAGAAATGATGAGTGGCTAATCACATACCAACATCTCCACACTAAGAAAGCTACAAACCTCCTCTCACAATGCACAGAGCATACATGCAAACTTGCAACTATCTTATATCCAGAAACATCCCCGAGGAACCATAATATTAAAAATAGTTTGTTTGTAGATCTACAAAACCACAAGTTTTGATTAACCATGTAAAACCTACAAAACCACCATGTCACTGACATACATGCAAATCCATATCCACTTATTATTTGGAAGACCCACAAGTCTGAAACCACCTAAATAGTTAAACCAGAATAAGGGAATAAAACAAATAAGCATAACCATAGATTTTGAACAGAAAATCTACAATACTCTCAAATCAAATCAATATGAAACTGAGACATGCAAGTACAACCAACCAAATGGAAGAAGAGGTCCAGGAGCTCCAGGGCCACATTCAGTGATCAACTCTATAGCCTACATGCATTCGAGGTTAACAAAAAAATGCCTTCCAATGCCAAGGACTAAAATCAAGCACCAAACATAAGCACATCAAAACATAGTCATGACAACCCAAGTTTCTCCATGTGATCAGGGAGCCAAGAACAAACACCCAACATGAATACTTTGCTACAAACAACCATAGAATGAAAGAACATAACCACCATCCATGAGGGTTATTACATACTATCAAATAGGAGTTCCAGATCAATAACATATTAAATGTAACCACATGATCAACTCCATTATACTCCATCTTTTCCAACCTTCAAATGCCTGTTGTAATCTGAAAACAAGATCAACTGCAAGACTTCCACTCAAACAAGGATTAATAATCAGCTAATTCTTTCCTACAGATTCCCTCAAGATTACCAAGCTAAGAAATCACAACACGAGAAATACCTAGAATCTTAAACACCATGGAACCAACACATGCAACCATGAAACCACCGTAGCTTTTGTTGACCTATTTTTCGTCTAGTAGGAGTCAAATAGTCCAAACAACATCAGTCAAGGTGTATATCCCCAATGTAAGCTATATTTGTGATCTTGAAGTCTGAACCCAAATCTCAAAGTTTGAAGCTTGCTTGAAGAAGCTTACCATGTGAAAGCGCTTGAAAAAATAGGCAAGTTTTCTTTTTACATCACCCTTAAATTTGCTAAAATAAGGAAGTTATGAATGGTCAATGTTCTAGTCAAACTTGATTTTCCAAGGGGGGTGATATTTTGAATATCACCCCTTCCTCTGAAATATCACCTGATATTTGTAATATCATCCCTTCCTTCGAAATATCACCTGATATTTGTAATATCACCCCTTCCTCTGAAATATCACCCGATATTTGTAATATCACCCCTTCCTCTGAAATATCACCCCTTCCTCTGAAATATCACCTAATATTTGTAATATCACCCCTTCCTTTGAAATATCACTCGATATTTGCAATATCACCCCTTCCTCTAAAATATCACCCGATATTTGTAATATCACCCCTTCCTCCAAAATATCACCTGATATTTGTAATATCACCCCCTTCATCCAAATATCACCCTGATATGATGATGACGCCATCCTGTCACGTTTCGATAAGGCCCGTTCATGACGGTGACATCATCATCATATCCCTCATAAGGAGAAGTATACAAAGGCTGATTCAAAATGGTAGGGGCCCGTGTTGTATGTAGATCTAAGTACATATTTAGGGGGTGATTTCAAAAAGGAGTTTAAGTGCCAAAAGCAGAGGTACATGATCCAGATTTGTATATTTGGATGAAGGGACATTTTAGCGACCATTTTGGGGCAGATGCAGATATTTATTGCATTCATTGCTGCACAAAGAGGAAGTAGCTCGCATTGATGATAAGAAAATATCTCTCCACTGCCTTGTTTCAGACGCTGCATACAGTCATGGTTGAGGATAGACACGCAAGCTACTCACATTCAATACCAAAATATCTTCCACCATTTCAGGGGACCAGATTGATGATGCAGCAGCTTGCATTGAAAACCAAAAATATCTTCTATTTGCCCATTTCCAGATCTTTTGCACCATAACTTCAGGGCAGATGGACGTCCCTTCAGCGGAGATATTTTTTTGACAGCACCCATGGGCGATTTGGTTGTAACCGACTGAGGTCTAATTGAAAAATGCTATATATACATGTAAAACAAATGTATAGGGTATTGGTTGTTCTTCTGGGCTATTCTTTGTAATGGCTATTTGGCCTCTATGATCAATATAAACTAGTATTTTTGCCTCTCTCTTATTATTTTTTTTGCCCTATGTCTGCTCTTCTGGACCTCTCCAAAATTAATATGAGTCTGTGTAATGTCCTTCCAGCTGTGAGATTATTACTGTTTTGATTCGGTTGCAGCCAAACACATTTAAATCTAGTGTATCACTTAGTTCATTTCAGCATTCCTTCTAACCCTTTTCCCCTACAAGCATTAGCACTAGGTTTAGATGAATTTCTCTAAGCATTAGGCTTAGAAAGAGGAATCCGTCCTTCTCTGGAGGTCTGATCTCATTTTGCAAGGTCCCACACTTCGAGATCATTCCCATGTTACTCTAGATTGCATGAGGTTTCACTACTGCATGTAAGGGTGCAAATCTAGGTGTTAACAGTTTTGGCATGCTTGGTGGGACAACAGTTCTAGCATGACCGGTGGGACCAGTTCAAAGAACTTCTCATCAAAGTACTAAGAGATTTGGTGTTTCTCCTAATATTACCAACCTTTAGAGGCAATACAAACAACATCATGGTGACTCTACTGAAGAAATCAACTGGTTTCAGCAGCCCAAGTACCTAAATTTTTATCAAAGGTCAGGATTTTGGTGATTTGCTTGGTCTTTTCAACTTCTAGAAGCATTTCACTCACCTGGCGACTCCCTCTCTAGTATGTATCATTTTTCTCTTTGGTTGTAGACCTATTTTGCTCTTATTCTAACATTTTTATGAATATCTAGCATATAGATGCTATAAAATGTCAGAATGTTACGAGAATCATGGCTATTCCCCTACCCCGAATCAAAATATAGGCTATTGGCCCACATATCAGCAATACCAGGCCCCAAATGCCTCTGATTTTATGCCTTACAGCCCTTCCACGGTAGAGTGTCACCATCCTCATGATGCTTACCTTTCTCCTACCCCTAATGTTGCCCCTGAAAATATTGATGCTTTCAATGAGCTCATGAGCATTTTTCTAAAGCTTAATGGAAATTTAGATAAAGCCAAAGGAGTAGCAGGGTATAGTCGGCCTCAGTGGTTTCAACATCATAAGCATGTATAGTCTCAAGAAGCTGTCTCTAGATATGAATAGGGAGGCTGATGAATTTATAGAAATGATAAAATCTGCCAGTAGTGAGAAGCACAAGGAGAGATTTTTTAGGAAAACCTTGCTATAAGGATGACACCTACTCACCCTGTTGCTGAAGAAGCCCAAAAATTTAAGATTCCAAGCTTCAAATAGGATAATCCCTCTACCCATCCAAAACTGCTTCCTAGTTTTAAAATCCTGAGTTTTAGAGACCCTCAGCCTTCACAGGAGCCTTTTCCTAGCTTTAGACAAGTCAATCCTTCAAACCAAAGTGAATCTATGAAAGTGGCTCAAACTCCTCTACCACGACAGCCTTCTTGGACCAAGCATCATGGGTACGTAGTACAAAACCTTGAAATGGCTAATCCTCTCATACCAATTCAAAATCAGGAAGAGGGAAAAGTTGTAGAATCTAGGCCTATCATGATTCCAAGTTTCAGGAAGCCTTCTACCTTGAAGGTTCCAAGTTGGAAAGGGCGATCTTTTTCACTCTGGGAAGACCCTCCACCAAATATACAAATAGCAACATGCTCTAGCATCCAACTGGCAGAAGAGGAGTTGCAGTCAAGGGATGGAAGCAAAGGGGAAGAAGTTGTTAAGATCACTTTAGAAATGGATGATGCTGCCCTACTTCATGAGCTACCTAATTATGTTGAAGATAAAGAGTATGAACAGCTGGTTGTGGATATGCAGCAGCAAGAGAACAATGGAAATAATGATAACTTGTTATGCAAACAGGCCCAGCATGGCAGTGAGTTTTTAGCTCTTGAAGACTTGGAAGAAGCTCTTTTCTCGGATGAGTGCACTATGAAGGAGGCTATTTCTAAATTTACTTAGAAAGTAGATGATGCTGCCTTGTTGGATGAACTCCCCAACCACATTGAAAATGATGATAGAGGCAATGAGAATGATTATGAATTGTTGGCATGTGAGAAAAGGTAGGGATATCAGCTTCTTGGTGGGGAGGTTTTCTCTTTTAAACATGTGCATAGCTCATTTTCTAAGCCTAAGTTAGAAAATCATGAATATCTTGTTCATAAGGTGGAGGCAGCTATATTTGTAGTAGAATCACAGGAGTTAGAGTATTCAGACTAGCAAGAAGAAGAAGAATGCAGCCATGATGACATTATAATAATCTTCTTGGGTTCCTTGAGGCAAGAAGGAGAAAGCCATGAAGTCCCAAATCAGCTGTTTCATATGCAAGAGCAACATGAGGGTGAAATAGAGGTCACCATCATACCAAATGAAGAGCAAGAAGAGAAAGAATCATAGCAGAGACATGGGATCAAACATGTTGATTTGCATGTCACTTCAAGGGGATGCCCAATCAGGCATCTAGCTCAGCTGGAGACACATCAAGAGAAGTCACCACTCGTCATGCTTACCTCTAAACATGAAGTTGAGAATCAAAATGAATGGGATCGGCCTATTTATTCACCACAGGTTAGCAACATCAACAATCAGTCGAGGTGGTGAGTTTATCTCCATCTTGTGGGGGGTGTTTTATCAATTTGTCATATGCCCATTTCCCCCACACCTCCTTTTAACTGCCCACCTAAATGAGAAACATTGTAAATTGTTAAGGAAGGGTAGTTACTTTCAAGAACCAGTTAATGGCTTTGTTTAAGGTCATGTTTGACTGGTTAGTTTAGGATTAGAGTAGGTTTCATTTCTGCTTTAGTTTTTCCTTTTCCTAAGTGCTTCTGCACAGGCTGCATTATCATTAGGAGAATGCAGGCCTTTTCCCCTTTTGTGTTTTAGAGGTAGTTTCTAGTTTCCCAGCATGTTTTTGACTTGACTTCATGCCCAATGGATGCTCAAGGCCACTGATCTCATGTTTAGTAGGCAAACATCCCATAGAGGTCACCAAATTATTGACCTATTTTTCCTCTAGCAGTAGTCAAATAGTTCAAACAGCATCAGTTAGGGTGCATATCCCCAATGTAAGTTGTATTTGTGATCTTTAAGTCTGAACCCAAATCTCAGAGTCTAAAGCTTGCCTGAAGAAGCTTACCATGTGAAAGAGCTTGAAAAAATGGGCAAGTTTGCTTTTTACATAACGCTGAAATTTACTAAAATAAGGAAGTTATGAATGGTCAATGTTCTGGTCAAACTTGATTTTCCAACGGGGGGTGATATTCCTAACATTGGGTGATATTCCAAATATCACCCGATATTTGTAATATCACCCCTTCCTCCGAAATATCACCCCTTCTTCTGAAATATCACCCGATATTTGTAATATCACCCCTTCCTTTGAAATATCACCTGATATTTGTAATATCACCCCCTTCATCCAAATATCACCCCGATATGATGATGACACCATCTTGTCACGTTTCAATAATTCCTATTCATATTGGTGACATCACCATCATATCCCTCATAAGGATGTTGCAAGTATGAGGTGAACTAGTGTTGTCATTGATGTCAACATACTCATATTGCTTTGACAAGAAGGATTGAATGAGCTATGTGTTGAGGATAATGAGAAAATTAGTCTTAATCTGGAACAGTGAAGAACAGTGATGAGGAGAAGGCAAAATTACTCAATAGGTTGTGATTCAGAGGATGCAGATTAAAGGGTTTGTAGATATGAGTCTTGAGATGATCCAGTTAAGATTTCGGAGATCCACATAAAGATGTGAAGAAGTTGTGATCGATTAAGTGGAACCGGTTCCGAGAGATGCTTCGGAGTGATAGAGTGTTACAAAAAGGTCTAGTGAGATCCGGAGGTGCATTATCCTGTTCTGCGGATTGGAAGGAGTGTTTGGGAGATCCTTTTAATGTGTCATCTCGATTGGTATGTGGTTTGGAGGTCCGGATGCACCTTTGGCAGTATGACAGTGGCGATAGACTGTGTTCTTGAAGTTCCGGATGAGGAAGAGAAGAGATTCTAGTAAGTAGAGGAAGTGTGGATGTACCTGGTCATTCAGTTAGGCTTTAACCCATATGTGGATGGGCTTGTCAGTACCAGTAGCCTTCCAATAACTGTAGGCCGCTGCCCTGTTGGGTCGCAATCCATTGGGATACTTTCTATCCCTCGGGCTGAAGAAATACCACTCCCTCTCCCCAAAGCTCGCCTTTCCTGAAACGATTCAACTACACATTCATTAGCTATTCCAGTGCAAACAACACAAAATTCTGCTGTCTGTAAACAATCAGTGTGTTGTGGTCAATGCACTTCATACAAACAGTAGATCACAACACTTAGCCAGTGTGTTGTGATCAATACACTTCACAAAAACAGCAGGTGTTTAGATCACAACATTTATCTGGTGCGTTGTGATCAATGCACTCCATATCAACGGCGGGTGCCTAGATCACAACACTTAACCAGTGTGTTGTGATCAATGGACTCCACATAAACAACATGTGCGTAGATCACAACACTAAACCAATGCGTTGTGGTCAATGCACTCCACAAAAACGGTGGGTGCCTAGATCACAATACTTAGCTGATGTGTTGTGATCAATGCACTCCACAAAAAATGGTGGGTGCCTAGATCACAACACTTAGCTGGTGTGTTGTGGTCAATGCATTCCACGTAAAGGGTGGGTGCCTAGATCACAACATTTAACCCATGTGTTGTGATCAATACACTCCACATAAATGGTGGGTGCTTAGATCACAACACTTAACCGGTGCGTTGTGGTCAATGCACTCCACATAATCGGCCATCGCCCAGATCACAACACTTACAATTTAAACATCAAAACCCAATATTAATGCTACTAGATCTTCACTTGGTAGTTCCCATGGGTTAAATTTATACACATCCACATCTGTTAGGATTTAATCTGTTTAAAGAAATCTCTTATCCATATGTCAGAACACAAAAATTGATAATTGAGAATTCTGAAATTGTCTCCGGGCATCCATAAAAATTCAACTTATGTAATTTTATTTAAGAGTTGTTCTTAAATATTGTTCACTTCAAAGTTAAAAGTTGATTTTAGCAAATAAAAATAAGATAAATATTTACCACTTTTATTATGAATGAAGTGTAAATTAACTATTCACTGTTTGACCATTAAAATAGATGATATTTATATAAAGTGTGATTAAAAAAACTATTTATTACTTTATTTGTTTTGGATATGAAAACTTCAAACGCTTCAATCATTTCAGGACATACCTTGTCATGGGCCAAGAACTATCCAGAGATCATGACATGCGCCAACGCATTCTGGTGGAAGCCAAACACCGAGATTCAAACCTTCCAAGCTCAGGGAGGAACCCTCAGCCACCTGCTCGAGAAATTCGTGAACACAACCCACCCTTACATTACTGCCCACAACAAGACTGTAATATATTGGGAAGACGTGCTACTGGACCAAACGATAAATGTGAGGGCAGAGCTTCTTCCGAGAGAGACCACAATTCTTCAGACGTGGAACAATGGCCCCAATAATACAAAGAAAATTACTGCAGCGGGCTACCGGGCGATCATTTCGTCGGCAGATTTCTACTATTTAGACTGTGGGCATGGGGACTTCGTGGGCAACGACAGCCGCTACGATAAGCAGATTTCTGACGACCCCGGCAAGCCCTTCAACTATGCGGGAGGCAATGGTGGATCGTGGTGTGGGCCCTTCAAGACTTGGCAACGAGTTTATGACTACGATATCACGTATGGCCTGACCGTGGAGGAAGCCAAGCTTGTTTTAGGCGGGGAGGTTCTCTTGTGGTCTGAACAGGCTGACGAAACTGTCTTAGATGCTCGACTTTGGCCTAGAGCTTCTGCCATGGCGGAGACATTATGGTCGGGGAATAAAGATTCAAGTGGGAAAAAGAGATACGCAGGGGCCATAGAGAGATTGAACCAGTGGAGATATCGGATGTTGAGTAGGGGAATTAATGCAGAGCCTCTGCAGTCATTGTGGTGCCTCACCAACCCTGGAATGTGTAACTTGAATCGATAAACATGTCTAGTCCCCTTTTCAATTTCTGTTCATGTGTTATACTTTCATTTATTTTTGGGACAATGGTCAACCCCATTGCTCGCTGTGTGGAGCAATGGACTGCACCTCCTCTCCACTTATTGAATTTAGCTATTTTAATATTGAATGCACTATTTTAACTTTTGATTGTTGTGAAAGTAGTCTACTTCTTGGTATTACTCTTTCAATTCTACTTTCTATAAATATTATCCAATGGTTAAATAGTCAATAAGTTTTGAGATTTGAGTGAATCCATCACTTGAATTTAATTAGTTAGATTATTAAAAATATTTAATTAATTTATAAAGAAGATTGGATGGTGAAAAGTCTGAAGTGATGAATTAATTAATTTTTATAAATAAATATTTAAAAACTATTTGTATGTTAAGTGGGCTTTTGAAATTTTGTAAACTAGTCTAAATACATTTATCTAAAAATTCCTTGGAGCTATTTTAATTACTCAAGAATTATTTTATTTTGCTTTAAAATTATTTTATTTATTACATGGACACATGAAATTTACTTTTAATTTAAGAATTATTTTATATATTACATGAATACATTATTTTATTTTATTTAGCAATTCTTTTATTTCATTACATTGTTTACTTTATTTTTATTTTAAAGAGATTTTTTACTTTGTATGTAAATTTTAATTTGTGTACTTTTGAAGAATTCACCTTTCATTATTTCAATAATTCTTTTGTTTTGTGTTTACTTTGAAATTTGTAAGTTTTTTCTAGCTCTGCTAGGGTTTCTTGGCTTCCTTGCACTTATGGCAAACTGTACTAGCTTTCTGCAAGATTTTTTTAGTGTTATCCTACATTTATTGCAGCGTGCTTTATTTCACTAGGTCTGTGGGTATTTTTTCTGCCCCCTTTATATGGCCTCAACCATTCTTAGCTTTGCAACAACTACTACTAGAGCTAAAGGTCTAACAACACAATCCAATCATACCCTACTCAAATGCCCTCAAAAATTCAACCCCAAGGTGTCCCATGAGGTACATCCCATGAAAGACCTTCATATGTTGTTCTTCCCATTCCAGAGTTTGATAATACCTATAGATGGCTAGAGAATTTCACTTTAAATAGGAATTTTATGGATAGAGTTCCCCCTAAAAGCATGCTTCAAGACTGGGTTGGCAGGGCCTAGACCCCACATGGGATCCATTTTGATATTGTGTAAAATCTCACCAAGGGGTTTTTTCTTTTTCATTTTGCTGAGGCCAACCATGTTGAGGCTATCCTTAGTTCGTGCCCATGGTTGGACCACTCCTCCCTGCTTGTCTTAAAACCCTAGACTCAAGACTTTGTCATCTTTAAATAAAAGCCTTTTGAAGTCCCCATTTGGGTTAAATTTCTTTGTTTACCCTTGTCATGATGGAAATTTTTAAGCCATATAGCCTCCTCCTTAGGTTTATGGTTTACATAGAACCGAAGAAGTTTTACTTAGATCATCCTCAGTACCAAGTCTATGTAGAGGTGGACATCTCTAAAGATCTCAAGGATTTTATAGACATTCAAGTTGGGCAAACCCGCTATACTTAGCACATCCAGTATATTAACCTTCCCAATTCTTTTTATTGGTACTATTCATCCAAAGATAAGATTCAAGCTTGCCCTTTGGCCTCTCTATGACGCAAAGCCTCTACTCATCCCTTGTCTAAATTGCCACCTCCTGTAAAAGAAGAAGAAGCTTGGTCTATAGTGATTTCTTGCAAAGCCAAGAATACTAGCACCTCCAAGCCCACCCCCAAACCTCTAGGTTTGGGGTTTTCAACTTCAAAGATTATTTCAAAACCCTTTGATACTAGAATGTCAATTGTAGCAATAGTTTTAAATTCTCCGCTCGCAACTTTAGTTGTTTCTCAACTGCTAGCTATCACTGTCTAACATGCTTCTCCTCCTCCTATTGGGCATAGGAGCTCCTAAAACCCATCTGGGTGAATGGAAGCTGATGATTATGTGTTAAGGAAATGGTAGTCTATGCAACTTAGCTTCTAGATTGGAAGCTTTGAGGCAAATGATGTGGTATTGTAGAATAGTTATTTTTCTTTTGAAGAGCTAGATAATGAGGAGATGTCTCTCAACACTCCTTAAATGAATTGTATTTCATGGAATGTGTGGGGTCTTACAAACCTCCCACAAACATACATCATTTGTGATGCTTGTCTTCAATTTCCAACTTTAGACATTCTCTACCTCCAAGAAGTCAAAGTGTCTAGTTTTTTCTTTCTATATCTTTTCGTGTTATTTGGCCTTCTAGCGATTTTCTCTGCAGTAACTATGAGACTGGTAGGGGGAGTTGTAACCTTTCTCTCTCCCACATGGCATCAACTATTGGATGATAATGAATTTGACCCTACCAACCATGCACTATGGCCTCTTTCACATTAGTAATCATTTCTTCAGGATCGTTAATGTTTATGCCCCCAATGATGCCATAGAGCAATCATCCCTTTTTAGATGGATTGGAAATTCAATTCCTTCTACAACTTGAATTTTGTGCAAGGATTTCAATATGATCAAGATGCCTTATGATAAATGCAAAGGCTTTCCTATCCAATGGATAGCTGGTGAAAGAGAGGCTTGGTTTGTTATGCATTATAAATTAGCTCTTTTTGACCTCAATGCTAGCACCAAGATCATACGACATGGTACAAATAAAGAAATTTGAGAGCAAACCCTCATAGGGTCTTAAAGTAGCTTGATCAGGCTATGATGTCAACTCAGTCCTTCTTTAACTTTACCATCTATTTTTCTTTCCTAGTCGAGCTATTGGCAAACCTTATCTTGTTTGATCATTTCCCAATATGATTTCATATCGACTGGTAGGTTTCCAAGCCCAAAGCAATGAAGACTAAACTTTTCTAAACACGTCTCTCCTTAATCAAAAACCTATGTCATGTCATATTCAATGTGTTTAGAATTTACTACCACATCCCCTACATTGGGTCAAGGGGATAGCCTGGTGGAATGATGTCATAACCCATACTTCATGGTTCCTTTACATTTATGGGTGGAAGCTTACCCATTTTTTCTGCCACTCATGAGCTTCATCATGCCAATGTCACTTTGGAGGCTTAGTTGTTTAATTTCACCGCCTAGCTTTAGGTGACTCAGTTGCAATAGTAGAAATAGATAGCTGATGCTCACACAACTTGTGCAACCGAAATCAAAGATCGACTCCACTATATTAAAATTAGAGAAAAGTGACAATGGATTTTTTCTGAGCCTTGTGTGCCTGCCACACTTTCCAATTCTTTAAGAAAATTTTGTAAGGTCAACAATTCCTACAAAAGTTACCAAACATTCTTCAAGTATTTGTTTGACATTATGAACAAGTCTTTCTGGCTCAAGATCACAGTCCTGCTAGGAACCTTTCCTTATAGCAGTGTCTTGTTGTCATCCCCTACCAATTTTCTAATTCTCAACTCATTATTTGTGACCATCTTCTCACTCAAGATTATCTTAAAGAGGTAGTTTTTCTATGGCCAATGATAAAGCCCCTAGCTTAGATGGCTTCCCATGTTAGTTTTATAAAACCTTTTGGGATACTATGGGAAGTGACATATGCAATGTTTATCTTGAAGCAATGCAATTTGGCTCATTGGGTAATCTTATCAAAAAAGGTAACATTAAATTCCTCCGCAAGGTTTGTAACCCTAAAGACATCAATAATTGGAAGATGATCACATTGTTGAATGTTTCCTACAAGATCATTTCTAAGGCGCTGGCTCTCAAGCCTCACTCCATGTTTCCTTTGATTGTTCAGCTAAAATAAACTAGACTCATAAAATCTAGATTTATTTTGGATAACATAATAGCCATTTGGGAAGTGATTGAATGTCATTCTCATCAATCAACAACTTTTATTAAGATTTATATTGCTAAGGCTTATGACCATATTCAATGGCCATTCATATTAGCCATGTTATAGGCATTGGGTTTTAGCCCCAACTTCATTCACATGATCTAAATGTTGTTTGCAAATGCCTCAAAATGTAGTACAATTGCTAGCCAACAATCCAATTCTTTTGGACTCTATCGGTCCATCTAACAAGGCTGCCCCTTTCCCTAACTCTATATGTCTTGGCTACCAAAGGTTTTTGCTATTTATTCACACATGTAGTTTTCCAATCCCATGTTAAGGGGATTTATCTTCCCAACTCTTCCCAACATTTGATCAATGGCCATTTTATTGATGATTCCTTTCTCACTCTCATTGAAGAGGAGGATAATGTCAAACAAGCACTTCATTTCCTAGACATTTTTTTGCCAAGCTTCTATTTCAAGCATCCAATGGCATAAGACCCTATGCTATAGGAAATATTTCCTCCCCAAACTAGGTTGTCTTGACTCTTTTCGGTGGAAATGGATTGATCATGAAGAATTCTTTCTATTCCTGGGCATCCCTTTTTCTTTCAAAGCCTCTTCTTCTAAGCTATGGTAGGTAGTGGTCACTTGCATTGAGAAAAAGCTTCATTTTTTGGATAACCAATCCCCTTTTATTGGCTGGTAAATTTTTTATTTGCTCTAAAATGTTGGTACCCAAAGATGTCTATTACTCTTCTTGTTGGGTCCCCTCTAAATTCTCCTATTTGAACATTAGGAAGCTCCTCTGAGATTTTCTCTAGGCTTCTAGTGATGGGAATCAAGGCTTCCACTATGTTTCCTAGGAGTTTCGTTTCTTCCCTTGCAAAGCTCAAGGACTTAGTTTCATCTCTATTCATAGAAAAGGTAATGTCTTTTGTGCTAAATGGATCATTAGGTTTCTCTAAGGCAATGAAGCTTGGAAAATTCTTGTTCATCATTATGTTGGTACCAATACACCTTCAAGGAATCTAATGTGGAAAGGCTTAGGTTCAAGTACCCTCCTCACTATGAGGGTTCACATGTTACCATTCAAGGTACATTTGTCATAAAAAGTATTTGGAAAGCTTGGGAAGGAAATAAACTTTGGCTCCAATGGGGCAGGAGATTTTTTTTTTTGTAATGTTCTATCAATTAATCATCTATCTATTTAGTGGTCTCCTATTCGAAATTCTCAAGATAGGCCCCTAGCCAAATTATCTTGGATTTATGCTTTGAAAAATTTTAAGCGAGGAGTGTGTGTATTACCCAAATTTATTCATCAATCCATCAAGAACTTTCTATCTTGACCTGAAATTAAGCTTAACCTTTAGCTTTCTAATTAAGATCATGAGACTTTTCAACCTATTATTGATGCTATTCCTCCCCAGATGTTTCATAAGATAGGGGTATGGTCTTTTAGTCTTTGGTGGAGAGATTCAAAGTGGTATTTGGATACCCCCTTTTAGAATGATAGGCCTTGTAAAGGTTACCTTCGGACATCTCCACATCTTCATATGGTTGATCATCTCAATCACCGGTGGCAGCAGTCCTCCCATGGAACTTTCCAAAAATGGTTTCAATGCATATGGTTAGCAATGTTGGAACCCAAGTGGGCTCATTTTTCCCTGTTCATTCTATACCAAGGCCTTCTCTTGGGGGTCCATCTTGCTCACATGGGCATTCCTAGCCATCATTATCCTTTCTATGGAAAAATTGGGTCACTCAAACCTATCTTCTAGTTCTTCCCATTGGATCAAGAAGCCTAGAATTGGATCCATGATTTCTTCAAACCTTTTCATCCTACTCTATTTTCATGGCACATAGTTTTTCATGTAGACTAGTCTTGTCTCCTACTAAAATATACCTAGATTTGACATGCTTTTATGGTGGAAATTGTTTTCAACATACGAAAGTATAGAAATACAATGTTATTTTCTCTTTATACTGCTAATGTTCATTTTTATCTCTATACTAATGATATCATATGTTCTACTGTTGTTATGTAGATCCAATCACAAGCTAGTAATGTTGCAATAGAGGTTTCTCATGTGTAGGAGATGCTAGACCACTGGAGCAATGCCCCCTTCACTATTGATATAGTTCCACCTAACTCTAACTCTCCAAGAGGTCATCGGTATGGGTGCAACCATTTTTCTAGATAAATGACCATGGTGATTATGGATTTCACTTTTGAGGTCCCTAACCTTATATTTCTATGGAGTTTTCTACTTGTAGAGTGTTAGAATATAATAGACCACTAAGAGGAGGGAGTGAATCAGTGGTATAACAAGATCTAGTTTTAGCAATAATTTGAATTCTTGTAGAAACTACTATATCACAATAATAAAGCACTTAGAAAATAAAAGAATCACATCAAACACATCATAACACAAGGATGTATGTGGACAACCCTAAAAAGGGAAAAACCATTGTGTGAAGAGTTGATTGGGTTTACTTTTCCAATTCAACCTCACAAAAGAAATTTATTACTGTTATATTATATGTGTCACTAACAAGGATCTCATTGATTACACTTCTAAGAGGAACATCAATTCCTTACTCAATCAGGAGAACCAACTCCAATCAAATTAGGAGCACCAACTCCAATCACAAAAGAAGATAAATGTACAGAGTACTACTCTATTTACAATGGCATCAAAAACATGTACACCTCCTACAACATATAGTCACTGAACCTAAAACACATTTACATCAAAAACCACCTTTAATTACATCCCTTGCAAAACTCCTTGTATGATCATCTTATTACACTTACAATTTCATCCATACACATTATAAAGATACATCATTTAAAAAACTATATCAATGATAATATCATCACCAAATGACCATTTTTTCATCACACCAACTCTCTTCTTCATCACTTCAAAAACAATTAATAGAGACTGGTTAAAAAAAAATCTATTTGTAGTTATGAAGAACTGCCCATCAAAAGAAACCTCTGAGAGGTGACCGTTGCACAATTTAAAGACATTCATTTATCTTTCACCTTCATGCCTTAAAAAGAATAAAAGAGAGATATTGATTTGAGTCTGCGTGCCTTTACATAGAATGGTGAAGGGAGGAGCCAGTTTTGACTAGGTTAAGGGCCCGATTATCAAACAGTGATAAACTCTCAAATTATCACTTAATTGACAAGTGACTAGTGATAACAAGTCACCAACAAGTTAGAAATAAAGGACAGCCTATCTAATAAAGTGAACACTTTATCCCTTGAAGGATTTAGGTCTTCAAACTTTGTCAAACCCTAATATGCCATCAAGGATCATTGACTTGAAATTTGATCCTTAGCTTCTACAAACAACCTCTATTGCAAAGGATAAACTAGATGATGTCTTGATATTGAAATGATATAGGGATTCCTTTGATCTTGAAACAAACAAGAAATTTGCTCTTGGAGAGAATTAGGTCCTTAGGGTTTTAGGACCACAAACAAAAATGGTAAACCCTGAATGGTAGAGAAAACTTATACAAATGTGTGAACAATAGAAACACTTGTAGAGATGAAACTTGAATCCTTGATTCATATGAAGAAGAACCTTTAAACTCCTATTATAGACGTGACATGATTGCAAGGCACAACGATATTCTAGTTTTCTATATCCACCAACCATTTACCATGATTTCAATGACACAAAGTCTATCTTGATCTTTTGAATGACTATTAGTCAGAGAAACATTACCAAGACTACTGTTGACATCAATGACAAAATAATGCCAACAAACTCTCCCTTTGGCATCAATGTTAGCACTTATAACAATTGCACCTATTTTGTAACATATAATCTTATCAAGCTCCCCCTACGGGACACTATCACTTTGCTAGGGAAACTGACTTGTCACCTGACACTAATCACTACCATAGATGATTGATCCTCTTGACTACCTTTCCATCCTAGGTGCCCTTAGCACTTTATCTTACTTCAAAGTTGACTATGAATCATATAGATCATATACTGATCATATTATCCTATGCCCTATTACTAGTGTATCTCCTCAAAGTCCAAGGTGTTTCACTATTACTCAAAACTATATCACTGTGCAAAAGGCTGCAAAAGGCATAGTCTAATACAAACACTGTTAGGCTGCAACATACATCTGATACAAACAAGTCTGATATACATTGACACAAATAGATCAGATATTTTCTAATACAAGCACTGTCAAACACTAATACAAACAACTACAATTGTTGACTAAACTTTACTCCCCCTTTGACATTAATGACAAAGGGTGGCTTGACAGAGAGACTTATATTGTTCTAGTTTCAAAGATGTAGAATATGTTGGTGTGAACACATAATTCACACATGTTAAGTTGACTTAGTGAGTCTTCTAGGTGTTTCTAGTTGAGTCTAGTTGTCTGTTGAGTTGTTGATAGTTGGAGTGAGATGTCTTATCCTCCACATGTACAATTAGTTATCATCCTCTAATTGACACATGTTGTAGGAATGTCTCCACTTTCTACTCCACCTTACTAGCTCTCACCTTACCTTTATAAGCAAGGCTCACTCATTGTATTTTATACAGATTCACATGATCTTTGTATAGAATCTTGCTCCATTGTTTTAGCATCTTCTCTTGTCATCTTTGTGTGGAAGGTTGTCTTGATTGCAGGTTATTCTGGCTTGCTGAGTCACATTGACTCTTACATGGTATTAAAACCTGATTTACAATTTCCTTTCCTCATTGGAGAAGTTTTGCTGGGAGCTATGTGTTAAGAGCATCCTAGAGCAAATCCAACATCACAGTTGCGATCAAGAGGCCCAAATCTATATAAATTGGCTGTCCAAACATCGAATTTCGTCATCGAAAAAAAGGCAAAAAAAATTTGCCCCTGACCCGTTGGTGAAAATTTGTATGGCCGTACCATACCCTACACCAGATTTGTGTCATCGATAGGCATCCACGGGTAAATTTTTTTCATATGCTAGATTATATTTTTTCTTCTCTACGGGTCAAATTTTTTGTTTGCAAAGCAAATAAAAAAAAGGTTTGAATTTTTTTTTAGCAGATAGGTTGGTACCAGGTACCAACAATCCCTTATGGACCTGTCGGCCCTGTACCGCTAGGGAGCATTCTACAGGGGTCAAACCTCTCACCCATGGCATTTTATATAGGCTTTGTTCTTATATTATATTCTGGTAGTTTTTTATCTCCAGGGACATCATCAAATTCATAGGTTTTAAACTTTGATCCACGGTGACTTGCAAATTGTAGTCATCAATGGTTTTGCAAATTGCATCAGCGGCTTGGATGCAGTTTGGATGCTGACTTGCAAACAAACCATCGTCGACCATTTGGTAGGGGTCTTCGACCAAACTGGCAACAGTTTTGTTTTCATCATCGATGGTTTTTCTTTACCTTTAGCTTGTTGGTTGGTAGAGTTCACTCCTTGGGTCATCTTTAGATCTTGGCATCATTGTCCACCAAACAATCTCCTAGCAGCAGTTAATGTCTAAGGCATCGGCCTTACAAAAAATGTAGATCTACAAAACTGCAATGGACTCTTCACATATGTTTCAAAGCCTTCATTAAGGATGTTTTCATATCTCTCTGGCATTCTTGTTTTGTGGTAGTTTAGATTTGCACATGTCTGCAGTCAAAAACATCTTCGACAGTGTTAAATATGTATTGGTCGGTAGCCTTTAAAGCTTCCCCGGTTGGCATCTCCAACTTTAGTGACCACCGTTTCTGAGCATGGTGGGCAATGATCATTGGCATTCAATAACTAACAGTCATTAACTCCATTCCATTCAATAGTCTTCAAATCTTGGGCGGCAGTCAGTAGTTTAATGCTTGCAAAGCACTTAAACTCATTGGTTAAAGGAAATTCATCAAAGACTTTGGGGGATCTTCGTACTATAAGTCAGATATTCAGTGCCTTCCTCGACGGTCATCATTTGACGGTGACCACTAGCTTTGATCTTTCCAGTGGTCTGTGTTTTTAAATGACCACTTCTTTGGCAAGCAGTCGACATATACTGTCTGGTAGTAGCTACAGTGTGGTCTTCATACATACCAACGGGGAGCCTTTAGGCTCAGCTGCCGCGGCCATACAATTGCTTTGTGGTTGTGGCAGTAGTTTTCACCCCTCAAATAGTGGTTTTGACCATCTGGCAGTTGTTTGCTGTCTAGATTGGTGGTTTTTTAGTCATACTAGTTTTTTTTCTCACAAGTGGTTTTCCAGCACACAGGGAATATACCAACAACTCATAGAATATTTCGTCAAGGGGGGCCTATTTTGCCCCTCAAAGTCCTAAAGTAGGGTTCTTTTGCCTTTTGCATAGCTTATGCCCACAATGCTGAAATCTAGCAAACAAGATATCAACAGAAAGACGACAGAGAACACTTCGCAGTGGTATCAGTCATTTTCTTTGATTTTTCTATTTTATAGCATTTATTATAGGTTGAAGATAGATCTCTCTTTTTTGTCTCCCGAGCTCATAACTTTCTGCCACAATCTCTAATTTTTGAGATTCAAGAGGCATTGGAAAGGTATTCAGGAGCTCTTCAAAGCCATCCATGTACTTTATCAGATTTTGCTCCTTGAGTGAATTTTATTTCATTTGTTAATTTTTTGGTATTTGAGTGATAACTTGGGCATTTTGATATTGGAGAGGGTGAAATTTGTTTTGAGAGGGTTTGTTTGTTATAATACATCATTATAAATGATTGTAATCTCACTTGGATCTCTTTTTTAAGAGATTTTGACTATTTTCCCAATTTTGGTCCTTGAGGACAATTGTAAATTGCACTAAGCATAGAGTACCATAAACAAATTGGGGGGGGGGGGGCTCTCTTACATAGTAAAGGGGTGTTGTTGTCTTACTGTCTCTCTTTTTCATCATGGATGTGCCTCAATTTCCACTTTTAACTCCATATAATTATCTTGAATGGAAGAAAAACATGGAGTTTGTATTGTATAAACAAAAGTTACATAGATTAACTTTAGGCACAGATCCTGAAACCACAGGTGCTGCTGAGAGAAGAAAATGGTTAGATAGAAGAGATGAGGCTTTTGGCACACTTTGTCTTGTTATTTCTCTAGATCTGAGATTTCATGTTGAGTCTTGTACTACAATAAATGAGATATGGACAACATTAGATAATCTCTTTGGCAAGCAAGATAAAATAAGAAGGTTCAAATTGGAGAATGAGCTAATTGCACTTAATCCTTAAGATTTTGATCAAATTGAAGACTTCTTCACCAAGTTTAAGTCTCTCAGGTTGCAACTCAAATAGTGTGGTCTTGAGAAAGAAGATGAACAATTGATTCTATCTTTTCTTGCAAAATTGGGTCTTGCATATTCAGTTTATGTTTCTACCTTTTATGCCATAATGGATGCTTTTGGTAGTAAGTTTACAATGCCTTCACTTGAGGAGTTTGCTACACAACTCACTAGAGAACAAGTGAAGCTACTACACATGGGCACATTGAAGTCTCCTATAAACCAGGCTCTAGTTGCAACACACAACACAAAATATCCTAAGGCTTCACATAATAAGGGAAAGAAACAAAAGGATTCAAAGTCTAATGTGCATGAGAAAGAATCAAAGAAAACCCCTAACTATTCTTCCAAAGACGAGTCTAATAAGAAGAAGAAGTCAAAGTGTTCTTATTGTAATAAATTGGGTCATGATGAGACTGAGTGTTATGAGATAAAAATTGAGGAGATATCACAACTTCTTCAAAAACATAACATTAATTATTCTCTATCAACAACAAATATACCCAAGTCTTCTTCTTTGCTTCCATCATCATCTACACATAAGAACAACAAGATTTGCTAATGGGACAAATAAAGGAAAAGGACATGCACTCTTTACTTCTACAAGTCTATAGTTAGAGAGATAGCTTCTTGATTTGGGAGCTTCTCGTCATATGGCATCTTCATAGGGGATGTTCTCTTCATTTCAGTCATGTACTTCGCCATCTATTTTGATCGGTAACAATACATACATGCATGCAACTAGAAGAGGAAATATTGATGTTGGAGAGAATACATTCAACAATGTGTTGTGTGTACCTTCCTTAAAAACCAATCTCCTTTCCATCTACCAGATTACTCATTGTGGTGTAGGGAAGACAGTTGAGTTCACTCCTAATTCTGTGATCATTCAAGATTTGGAGAGCAAAGATATCATTGTTGTTGGGATGGTTGATCATGCATCTCGCTTGTATACTTTCTCCCATTTTGTTTCTGATGATGATGTAGATTCATTGATTTCTATTCACACTCATGCATCAAGTGTGAATCATGTTTCTGAGGAGAAGTTTGGTCACTTGAATGTTGGTGTTCTTGCACTTACTTCAGTTCCTGAGACTAGTTTCGAGCTTCCTCCTTCTCCTGCTGCTTCAGAGATTGGCAATGACATAGCTTCATCCACTTCAGTTGAGCAAGATATTATTTGTCTTCCAAATACAGGTTTTTGGGATGAGTACTTGACAAGTATTTCAGACTTGTTTTGTGAGTCCTATCTTGATGACTTGGAGGACATCAATGATGACATTCATCTCCTTTTTGAAGGAGTTGAATCTTCTACTTCGGATGAGCAGGCATCTTCTTCTCCTCTTCACTTGTCATAGTTTGGCATTGAGTTGGAGTGTCTTGAGCATCATTCAGAGGATTCTTCATCTTTGGCAATTGATGATCTTGATTTTTCATCTTGTCCTGGATTGTCACATTTTTTGATTAGGCATGCATCACCTGATCATGTGGCATCTTTTGGTTGTTACATGTGGATATTTTAGTAGTTTTTAGAGACATCATACATCATGAGGCTTTTTCCCTCATACTTTGAGATGGAGTTTCTTCTACATCAGCCTTTAGACTTGTTTCTTCCTAACGGGAAGAATGTTGTTTGGAGGCTTTGGATTCTCTTCAACATTCTTCTTCAGGCATTTACCATCGGCACATGAGCTACTTCATTGTGGGGGGGACCTATAGTCTCACAGTTGCTCTCTTATGGGGGGGTAATTGATTGTACATATGTGTTGAATATAGTTCTTGGGGGGTCTTGAGTCCTCCTTCAATCACATCTTTCATTTGTTTTCTGCATTCTCACTTTTGGAGAGAAGTTTTGTCCCATGAGGTTTTCTCCTTTTCTCCACTTGAGATTTGTTGTACATGGGTACCTAACATGGCCTAGTTGCCAGGACCCATCATCATTGCATCTTTGTTTTAGTCAGCTACTCCCTAAGTTGCACTTAAGGGGGGGTGTTGGTGTGAACACATAATTCACACATGTTAAGTTGACTTAGTGAGTCTTCTAGGTGTTTCTGGTTGAGTTTAGTTGTGTGTTGAGATGTTGATAGTTGGAGTGAGATGTCTTATCCTCCACATGTGCAATTAGTTATCATCCTCTAATTAACAAATATTGTAGGAATATCTCCACTTTCCACTACACCTTACTAGCTCTCACCTTGTCTTTATAACCAAGGCTCACTCATTGTATTTTATACAGATTCATATGATCTTTGTATAAAATCTTGCTCCATTGTTTTAGCATCTTCTCTTGTCATCTTTGTGTGGAAGGTTGTCTTGATTGCAGGTGATCCTGGCTTGCTGAGTCACATTGACTCATTGACTCTTACAAAATACAAGTCATAAACTCCCCTTGAAACTATACATGAACCTTTAAGCTATTGGATAGAAGAAAGAGACTGAAGACCCAACCACTGTCTCAAATACTCAAAAATATCCTTGGGTAAAGGTTTGGTAAAAATATCAGCCACTTGGTCCTTAGAAGCAATATAGTCCACTACAACCTCATTGGCTATTACTTTCTCTCTTAAGAAGTGATATTTAATTACAATATGCTTAGTTCTTGAGTGCATAATAGGATTGTTGGATATATTGATAGCACTAGTGTTATCACATAGAATGGAGATAGGTTTAGGAACTTTTACCTTGATGTCTTGAAGAGTTTGTACCATCCAAAGAACCTGTATACAACATGAAACAACAACATTATATTCTACCTCTGTACTTGACAAGGATACTAGTCACTCCTACTTCTTGCTATCCCATGACACTAATCTTCCACCTAAGAAAAAAACTCCACCATTAGTACTTTTCCTATCATCAATGCATCCTATGCAATCGGCATCAGTATAGGCAACTAATGTGAAGTTATCAATTCTAGGATACCATAAACCATTGTTTAATGTGCCTTTGAGGTATCTAAAGATTTGCTTCACTACATTCACAGGTGATTTTTTGGGACATGCTTGAAATCTTGCTAACAAACACACTGTCTTCATTATGTTAGGCCTAGATGTTAAATATAATAGACTACCTATCATAGATCTGTACATTGTTTGGTCTGCATGATGTGAATCATAAACTTTACTCAACTTGCAACTTTTTATCGTGAGAGTAATCACTGGTTTGTATTCATCTATCTGAAACCTCTTAAGCATCTCCTTTGCATACTTAATTCGGGAAATGAAGATACTTTGTCAAGTTGTTAAACCTATAATCCAAGGAAGGAGGACAACTCTCCAAGAATAGACATTTCAAACTCTAATTTCTTGAGGTCAGAAAAAGCTTTACACATATCATCATCAATACCACCAAATATGATGTCATCCACATAAACTACAATAACTAGTAAGTCCTCACCTTTTGATTTGAAATATAGATTGATATCTACTCTACCTCTAGAGAATCCTTGCTCTTGCAAATACTTGTCCAGTCAAGAGTACCATGCAAGGCCTTTTTTAATCTATAAACATAATGATGTCCTCCTTCACATTGAAAACCTTCAAGTTGCTCCATATTGACTTCTACTTCCAGGTTCCCATTTAGAAAAGATGATTTCACATCCATCTGGTACACTTTGAAATTGTCATAGACAAAGAAAGCTAAAAACATTCTTATTTCCTCAAATCTAGCCATAGGTGCAAATGTCTCTTCAAAGTCAATAACCTCAACCTGAGAGTATCCTTTACAAACAAGTCTTTCTTTGTTTCTAACAACCTTACCATTTTCATCTAATTTTCTCTTGAATACCCATTTGGCTCCAATGATATTCTTGTCTTTAGGCATAGGAACTACTTCCCAAGTTTTGTTCTTTTCACTTTGACTTAGTTCTTCTTCCATGGCCTTGATGCAACACTCATCTTTTCTAGCCTTAGTATAATTTTTTGGTTGTATTGTAGATAACAAGAAAACATTAGCTTGGTCATTTGATTTCACAAGTCTTCTTCTAGTTTGTACTCCTACATCTTTATTCCCAATAATCTACTCTTCAGGATGATCTCTTTGTATAGTTCTTGAGGGAGTCTTTACTATAGTTTCAATAGGTTGTTCAGGTGTCAACTCTTCTTTTGGAACTTCTACTTCTTTCTCTGATTTAGATTCCTCTTCAACATATTCTAATTGTTGTCTGTCAATTTGCCACTATTCATCAACCTTGACATTATTAATTTCAACAATTCTTTTTAGCCTCTTATTGAAACATTTATATGCTTTTCTATGAGTGGAATATCCAAGGAATATTCCTTCATCACTCCTAGACTCAAATCTTCCCAAAACTTCTTCATCCTTCTTAATATAACATTTGCTACAAAATATTTTAAAATATCTAACAAAAGCTAATTGACCATACGATAGCTCATAAGGGCTATACTAGGAATTGACTCTTAATTGAACTCTATTTATGGTGTATATAGCTGTATGGACAACTTCTTTCCACTATATATTAGACAAATTGACTTCACTAAGCATTGTCCTAGCCATCTCCTTGACTATCCTATTTTTTCTTTCTGCTACACCATTTTGTTGAGGTGTCCTTGAGGCAAAATATTGTGTTTTGATTCAATGTTTCTCACAATAATCATCAAACTCCCTTGAAGTATATTCTCCACCTTTTCAGAGATGGGCATCTGAAAGAAACAACTTTGATGCTGGCATGATGAGACCACAAAAGAAAAATTATTCCATAAACCGATATTTATTATTAATTTTATTTTCAAATACACATCCTTTCATGGATGAAGAGAATCTTGGAGATGAGCTTGGTATGCTCATGTAGTGAGACGTGGATGCTTGTGTGGGCATTCTACCTCGCATTCATCATTTACATTATATCCTTCTTCGAGATTGGCATGAATCCTCTTTTCTTGGCATATCACATCAAACAAGAAGTACTTTAGTAGCCCTAAATGAAGAAATTAATCTACTTGTAGATTACATGTGTTTTGGAGAGTGTCTAGCAGAGAAAAGTAGAAGTTAGTGCTCTCTGGGACTTCATTTTGGCCTCTTAATGATTGGCCATCTTCATAGCTTCTCACAATGCTACTAGCATTAGCTGGCACAATCAACATCCACCAAGTAATGCAAATCCATTGGTTTTGGGGATGTACAAGCATGCTTCAAATCCACATGCCTTTTTTATATGTCATTTGATGCACATAGATACTAATCTACTAGCTTGCACAAGAAGAAGGTTTTCTCTACAATGATCTATTGTGCATGGTTGTTTCTGCAACAAGATGCTATGTTACCTCAAAGGGGCCTTTTGACTACAGTCCCTCCCCAAAATTTATAAACCATAAATTGCATATTATCCTATGAGTAGCTTCGCAACAAATTCCTCATAGACCAAAGTGACCATGTCACCATCCTCAGAAGAGCCCTCTTTGGTGGCCTCTCAGGGATTCAGGTGCTGCCACAATAATGGGTTACACTTTCTGGGACATCTTGATTTTTGTTAAAATCACATATTTTTATAAAATATAATGATTTAAGCCTTGAAATGTTCCATTTAAAGGATTTTAATTGAAGAAGGTTTGATCAAACCCCCTTAGATAGAACCTCACTAGTTTTAAACAATACATATAATGGAGTCTCCTCTACACCTATCAAAATGCTGATAAAAAACCAATTTTGATTTATCTTTTGAGGGATCAAATGAATTCATTTAAAATTTATTCTTTGTAAGTATGTAGTCCTTAATATAAGCTTCCCAAACAATATAATTTTAAATATATTTAATTTGATTATTATATTTATTTTTTATTTCTTGTGAATGTGTGTTTTTCACCAAACATCAAGTTCTCTATTCTACACATATGGAAAATTAGTAAATTACTAAAAAAAATTCTAAAAAATATCTATGCACTAGGTATCGATGTCCTTGTTTCAACAAAATAAAAAAAATTGAATTTTGATACATGTAGAAAAAGTTATGTTTTACAGAATACGCCTATGTCTAAATTATAATTGGTTTGACTTCAAAAATTAATTAAAAAATATATATTCAACAAAATATTATGAAACCAAATGCATACACTATATATCAGTGTTACCAATCTAAATTAAAAACAATCAAAATTTTATCCTTTGTAGAAAAAAAGTTATGTGCTATGGAGTACACATCACTTTAAAAAAATGTTGTTTACTATTAAAAACCAGTTATCAAAGGAGATGCAAAAAATTTTACAATTTAACTCTGAATTTTAAAAATATATATATTTAGAATCTACAAATCTCACAAATCACTAGTTCACATCATCTTCAAATTCCTAATGGTTTAGCGGCTATAGGTGTCAGAATGTGAAGATTTAGTTCAAAATATTGATTTCAATGTCAAGTTTGGCCAAAAAGTGTAACCCATTATTGTGGGATGACCCATTCTCAACTAGGTAGTGGATCTCTAGTCGAGTATCTCTGATACTAGAATGAGAAGCTTAGTGCTTGATGATTTATTTGATGAATAGTAAACATATTTATAGAGAGGAGAAATACAATTATCTCAATTGTAACTACATAACCGGTTGTAACTACATAACATCATAACCATAACCACTGTATAAACAAGCATTGGTTTATTTAAACATTTTAATTTGAAATTATGTTACGCTAGATACTAGAATAGCCAAGGATACTTGCAACACTTGAATCACTCTCACCATATGGAAAGCAATAATATGAGATAAGAAATCAATGATATTGATTAACCTAATTTGAGCATAAACTTATATTGATCTCACTTACAAATTTACATTAGAATGCCTCATTATATAGGCATGGAAGATGCAATCCACCTTGCACATGAATTGAAAAGTGCCATGTTCTGTGGCAGATGCATGAAGACAAGTGTCCTATAAGTGTCAACCTTTGGATCACTTGGAATGTACAAACCTAGAACCTTGTTTGACAACTGTTGGATGACTACAAAGTGCCTTTTGAGGGGAGATGGAAAGTCTTCCAAAATCAAAAAGTATGCACATGAGGTTTACCAAACAACTGGGTAACTGCTAACCTCTAAAAGGTTGCACATTCAGTTAGACATGATGTTGTCTAACATCATCAACCTAAGTACACTTAACCTATAGTGAATAGATAAATTTTTCACTGTAACCTTCCCCCTTAAGTGATACTTGGGGAGGTCACAAAAGTGCAATAGATACAAATATATGTGTCCCAGCCACTAGGCCATGTTAGCTACCCATGTACAAAGTTTCTCATAAAGTGGAGTAAAGGAGAAAACCTAGTGGAAACAAAACTCCTCTCCAAAAAATAGAAAAAAATGCATGGAAAAGAAATAAGTGCAAGAGGACTTATATCATGATCCCACCTAGGATAACTTCTTTTACATGTGTACAATAAATTTCTTCAAAATAGGAGATACAACGAGAGACTTGGAAGCCCCCATTAAGATATGTTGCAATGTTCATAGATGCTCGATGAAGTATGTTGAAGCTTCTCCATAAATGTCGAACAATTTTTTTCCCCTTAGGAGGAATGAGAACTACAAATATGTGCAATGATTCTTCCCATGGAAGAAGAAGATGATAAGTCTTTGGATGTTGCACAAAATCCAAGATAAGTATGAGACCTTCACAAAGTGATGATGGGCCTCAATGATAGTACTGGAATCCTCTAAAACCTACTCCATAAGAACTAATCCCAAGGATGAAGATGGACGAATAGTAGCATCGAGATGGTTGTCATCAAAATTGTCTACCAAATATGCATAGTGAGAATCATCAAATAAACATGCAATGTTTGTTAAGTACTCATCACAAAAACTTGGTGTTAGAAGATTGATGGAAGTAGCCTGCTGATGGAAGTCTATGGGAACCAAAGATGTATGTTCACAAAGAGATGTGATCTGAGGAATAACCAGTGTGGAGAAAACAACTCCAAGGTTCAAATATCCATATTGAATCTCCTTATCCAAGTGTAATGCATGAAGATCATCATGTAAGTCTACAATATGTGAAGAACCAAAGCAATAAAAAGAATATAAGAGAGACTCATGATCAGCTTGTCAGTGATTACTTTAAGAAATACCCCTTGAAAAAAAGATATAAAATCCTGGTGAATCTTTCATTTTTTGGAAAAAAAAATTAATTTCTATTGGCAAATATTTCCTTTTTTGAAAAAAATATCAATTTTATCGACAAATATTTTTATGTCACTAGAAATTTGTAGAAAATCCTAGTGAATCTTCATGAAAAATAGGCAAATGCATTAATTACTATGGCAAATCATTCTTCTAAAAAAATTAAACTCCTATGCAAAAGTAAGGGCCTAAGGGTGGCAGTGATTGACTAGTTTGAGTAGTGCTCATGTCTATAATTCCTTAATATTTTAAATCAACCCTAAATTATTTTTCACCACCATTGATTTTATTTATAATTTAATAGTTTAGGATCCATTCCACATGCCAAAATGCACCCATGGAGTTGCAATGCCTATGGGGACTAAAATTGCATTTCGGCCATTGATCTCCATTGATACAATTTTAGGCCCCATGGGCATTGGAGCTCCATGGGTAATTTTTACCCCATGGAATACAATGCACCCGTGGAGCTCCAATGCCCATGGGAACTAAAATTGCATTTCAGCCATTGATCTCCATTGATACAATTTTAGGCCCCATAGGCATTGGAGCTTTGCGAGTACATTTTGACCCTTGAATATTAACCTAGGAGCTATTATCTATTATAAATTGAGATCAACAACCTAAATACAATTTCAAGATCGATGGGCATTGAAGCTCCATGGGTACTTTTTAACCCATGGAATACAATCCCAACCATTATATTATAAATAAAATCAATGGTATTGATTAAAAATTGGTTATATGGCCCTAAAGTAACCAATGATTATATAATATTACTAGAGAATTAATTTTATTTTCTACTATAACTTATAAAATTTAGGAGAATTTTATCTAGAATTAAGTATCAAATATTGTGGCTAATTTTTTAGTTTAAAAGTTTAATAAAATAAATGTTTTGCCGATTTAACCAAGACTATAATAAAATTTTGTAAAAATGTGGTGATTCAAGTTGCCTTATAGCTTGTACTATTAGCCAATTGGTGAATATTAGCCACTAAAAAAATCACTATTGCTTGTCCCATTGCAACAATGTCTCTACTCTGCAAATCTCTTATGATCATTGAATTAGGCGTGAATTCAACTATTTTCCCTATCCTAGTATGAGCGTTATGATAAATGGAAATGAGATTATTGGATAAAGAAGGGATGCACAAAACATCATTGATTGTGCCTTCACCAATTTCTATAGCACATTTTCCAAATGTTGTCATGTAGGCATTATTTCCCATGAGAATAGGTGGATATGAATTTGGTTCATAGGTGGAAAACATATCTTTTGAATTTGCCATGTGATTCAAAGCTTTTGAATCTTGAAGCCACTTAGATGATGCATTATTAGAAGAGCCAACCAATGTCATTCCTTTGTTCTTATTCACATTTGAAGATTATGGAGAAGAAGAGCCACCGGAGGAGTTGATTTGATTCTTCTTAATAAGAAGTTCTAACTTAGATATTTGTTGGTTGAGATTATCTCTTTCCTTTTCAAAACAATGGTGCTATTCATGCATGAGTTTGTTACAATAACTACAAGTGGGCCTTTCCTTAGACATTTTCCCTTTGGATGGAGTAGTTTCTTCAATTTGAGGTTTTGATTTTGATCCTTTAGATAGGTCCTTGTCTGCTTTCTTCACCTTAGGAGATAATTTCTTTTCACCACTAGCAACTAGAGGATGATTTGATCAAGACTTGAGTGTGCCCATTTGAATTAATTTATCTTGTTCTTGTGTTGGAGAAACAACAAACTCAGTTAGAGAAGGCATAGTGAAATGACTTCCTAATGAGTGTTGTGTGGTATAAAAAGTTGAAACAAACACTGAATAATCTGGACTTAGCTTTGATAAGATACTTAGGATAAATTGATCATCATATTTGTCAATCTTACACACTTTCAATTGTGACCTTAATGAGTTTAACTTGGTGAAGAAATATTGAATTGTCGTAAAATCTTGAGAATTGTTACTTGTTAATTCATTCTCCAAACAATGACCCCTCATTATATCTTTCTTTCCAAAAAATGTTTCTAATGTAATTAAGACATCATTAGGTGTTTTAGCATCATTAAAATGAAATAATATGTCTAGAGAAATGGACATACAAATAGAGCCATATGCTTCATCAAGGCGGTTAAGCCACTTTCTCTTTTTAGAAGCCACAGTAGACTTAGGTTCCAATCCTGTAGATGCTCTATATAAACCCTTTTTCTTAAAATGTAAATCCATTGCATGTTTCCATGAATGGTAATTAAAATGGGTTGATAGGTTAGCCATTGCAAGAAAGAAGACAAAGAAGGCCCCCTTGAAACTATGAAATGTGTACCCCTGATTAGGTGACCCCCCAAATTTTGGCACTTTATAACTTAGTGATTTTTACAAAGAGAACAGGTCCAATGTGTGGGAAATGAGAAAATATTAACTTTTGCAAAAAATGGTGCCCAACTTTGAGCTATCAACCAAAAGTTATGACAAAAACAATTTCCCATAAAACATGCCTATTTTAAAAACTCCATTTGAAGAAGCAAAAAAATGCCTATAACCTTGAGGGAACCTAGCCTTTCGACTACTCATTGGAATTGGGAAGAAATGAATATTACAAAGGTTTAATATGTGAGGGGGGATTGGCCTCCTGCTAATCCAGAACTCACCCTCCGTCTTTGACAGGCTGATGGTGAAAGTTGGAAAAACCTTATATACTTCAAATATGCTCCCAAAGAAAAAATTTCGAGACCCTCCAATTTGCATTTGTATTTTCTTTTCTTTATTTGCATTTGTAGTTTTATTTGTATTTGATAGCTGCATTTGGTTTTGGCCACCTTTTTCCAATCTGGTCAACATCTTTTTTGAAGTAGATTTCTTTGTCAAAGATCTGTGGCTTCTACTTTGGAGGTTTCTACACTTGCTGGTTGTGTGGAAAAGCAAAAGAAGGTCATGGTAAATCCAAGGCTGACCTCAAATCTATGTGTAAAAGGAGGTCACTTCTCATTTGGACCCACATACCCCTTGCCTCTCCACTCTCTTTGACCTCCCTCTGATCTGCACGTCTCACATAGGCATTTGCAAACCGTACACACCCCATTCAAACCTATAGTTTCAAATAGGTCGCCATTATCTGTTCTCGCTACCTCTATTTTCCCACCGTGGAGCACAACAAACCACTTTGATCTGCATTCTCTCTGATCTGTATGATCTCAGGTTTGTAGTTTGGTTGACGTCTGGTTATAATTGTTGTTTATTTGTTTTGCGCTATGAGAAAGGACACCATTCTCAGTTGCTATTCAAAGTTGAAGCTTCCACATTGCAGTTTGTAGATGGTATTTCTTGCCACATTAGTGTTTGATTTGAATTCTTCGACCGGCCTAGTCAACAAGTCCTACTTCCACTCTACTATTCGTCTCAAGCCCGGGTCTCTGTTTGAAGAATCCTATTTGGACTCAGTCAGCCTCTTTACCTGGAAAACGTAGTTACCTTTGATGTTATCTTTACCATTTTAATTTAAGTGTTGTCTAAAATGTATTGTTTTAGTAACACTTACTATTGATTTTTGCCTTTATTACAACCATCTTTGTAATCAACAACTACCTGTAACCACAAAATTTGTATTTGTTTGAGAGCATATTTAAGGTATATAAGGTTTTTCAAACATTGACTATCCCTTGTCGAAGACGAAGGGTGAGGCCCAGGTTGGCAGGATGCCAATTCCCCCTCATTTATCAGACATTTGTAATCTTCATTTCTTGTCAATTCCAACGAATAGTTGGATGGCTAGGTTTTCTTTTGACAAAGGCATTTTTTTCTCTTTTAGTGCACGTGTATTAAATAGGCCATTTATGGGAACTTGTTTTTGTCATAACTTTTGCTCGGTAGCTCGAAATTGGGCACCATTTTTTGGAAAAAGTTACTATTTTCCCATTTCCCACAGATTGGACCTATTCTCTTTTTAAAACACACTAAGTTATAAAGTGCCAAAATTTGGGGGGTCACCTAATCAAGGGGACACATTTCATAGTTTCAGTGGGGTCTTCTTTGTCTTCTTTTTTGCAATGGCTAACCTATTCACCCCTTTTAATTACCATTCATGGAAACATGCAATGGATTTACAACTTAAACAAAAGGGTTTACATAGAGCAGCTACAGGATTGGAACCTGAACCTACCACAACTTTTGTAAAGAGGAAGTGGTTTAATCACCTTGGTGAAGCCTATGGCACTATTTGTATGGCCATTTCTCCAGAACTATTATTTCATGTTAATGGTGCTAAAACACCTAATGACGACTTAACAACATTGGAAACATTATTTGGCAAGAAAGATATAATGAGGGGTCATCATTTGGAGAATGAATTAATAAGTCTCAATCCTCGAGATTTACAACAATTCAAGATTTCTTCACCAAGTTAAACTCATTAAGGTCACAATTGAAAGTGTGTAAGATTGACAAAGATGAAGATCAATTGATCCTAAGTGTCTTTGATGGAATAGCCAAGGATACTCTGCAACACTTGAATCACTCTCACAATATGGAAATCAATAATACGAGATAAGTAATCGATGATATTGATGAACATAAACTTATATTGATCTCGCTTACAAATTTATATGAGAATGCATCATTATATAGGCATGGAAGAAGCAATTCACCTTGCACATGGATTGACAAGTACCCTGTGATGTGGCACATGCATAAAGACAAGTGTCCTATAAGTGTCAACCTTTGGATCACTTGGAATGTGCAAACCAACAACCTTGTATGACAAGTGTTGGATGACTACAAAGTGCCTTTTAAGGTGAGATGGAAAGTCTTCCAATCTTAAAATGTATGCACACGAGGTCTACCAAACAACTAGGTAACCTCTTACCTCTAAAAAGTTGCGCATTCAGTTACACAAGATGTTGTCGAACCTCATCAACCTAAGTACACTTAAGCTATAGTGAATAGATAAATTATTCACTCTAACACTAACAAATCTCATATCATAGGTATCCATTGAAAGACGCAATAGAATATGTTTGATAATGAAGCTTCACTCTTGTTTTCAAATAAAAAGATAAAGAGAGAGAAAAAACTAAAGAGAGAGAAAGAGATTCATTTCCCAATGTGTAATAACATGTACTAAGAGATGCTAGACCTATGCCTATCTCACCCTCCAAGCTATTATAATGTTACTAGCTAGTTTACTTTAGAATTCATAGGTTTACTGTCATTACTATCTTTACTTAAGTATTAATACAATGAAGCACATTGAAGAATTGGCCCATATTTGGTTGAACCCCTCTAGGTATTAACAACCAATGAGTGCACTCCATTTCATACAAGTGAATTAGTGATAATTCAAATTACAAATTAATTTCATTCCCTACTATAAATATTTAAAAAAATATATCATTCAAAAAGTCAATATGCAAATTAACTTGCAAATTAAACTACCACTAACACTTGTACTAAATCTCAAAGATATCTTTCAAAATTTAGCCCTTCTTAGTTGATTCATTATTTTCTCTATCTCAAATGTTATGATTTATACATTTGAAAAAATAATATTGTGTAATCAAATGTTGAAGAAGAAAATATTTATCCATTTCTTACAAATGCTAGTTATATTATAAATTATAAATTAATTCCATTCCCCGCTATAACTGATTTTAAATAATTCAAAAATTCTTAATTAAAAATTAATTTTTAAATTAAGTAGTAAATAACACTTGTAATTGAACTTCAAAATAAATGCATTCCTTGCTACAAAGAATTCATTTTTAAATCATTCAAAAATTTAACACATAAATTAATTTCCAAATTAAACTACAACTAACATGTGTATCTAAGATGTCTTTCAAACACTAAACCTTCTTAGTACACGAAGTCCATAGCCCTTTGTTAACCACAGTACCTCTTTTGTGTAGCTCAGTGGCTTCTTCGCTGTTCCTTGTGCGGATTCTTTGCGAACTATTTCGTATAGAAAGTTGTACTCAGATTTACTGGACACGTACATGTCATCCAATCTCTAACAACAAACAAAAGCAGCATGCCCGGCTTTAATATTCAGGAGGATTTCCACTAACTGATAAAGATTTAGTTGCAGAGTTTCTGTGTTTGACTTCACAGTTTTTTGTTTATCATTAATGTTTTGATCATACTTTGTGAAGGCATATGATATGAGCTGAACTGTTGATGCAAAATCGAACGCCCATTTTTTACAAAACTCTGCAAGGAATCTCAAGAATATGAAAACGTGAAGTTTTTAACTAATCAAGATGCCCATTTAGTCTTATTGTAAACCTTGAATTTGGTATTACAATAGAAAATCCTGACGGCTGAAGGAAATGGAATTGAGAGTGAATATTATATACACTTTACGAATTTGATTGATTTTTTTAATTCTCTTTTCCTTGGGGCGGACATTATAGCTTCTCTGAATACTGATCTGTCAATGCAATTCACTGATCTGTTAATATAAGAGTTGAGAATTTGTATCGGTTTACTCTACTAATGTAACGAAACCCTTAGCACAACATGAAAAGAGTGTGCGCGCTGTGGCGTTTTCCTCGCCCGAGCAAAAAGTGAGTTGTGTAAGCGGGCAACGGCCAGACTTTCAGGAAACGGCCGCTTCTTCTGACGTGGTCATAGAGCGGCTGCGGGTGAAACGACGTTCTCCTTAGTAGTTGATGAGAGGAGGGACGGATGAGGGCAGTCAGCGCTCTCTTCATCCACACTGTTGATTCTCACCAGCGAGTTCTTCATTGCCGCTTCATGTACAGCTGAGAATTCCTATGGAGACTGCAATTGTTGTTCATCAATGCTGTGACGGTGTTATGCTAGCGTAGAACACTGCCTAACCTGTTTCAATTTTTTGTTTTGGCGCTTTTCACTGACATAGCCGCACTAACGAATACAAAAATTTGAACTTGACGGTGGAGCATGACGGAAAATGGCAAGCGGGAAGGTAAAACCAACGGCCGTTGTGGGTCACATCCCCGATGCCTTTTGTTGGGAGAATATGGAGTATATCGTCAATATCATCAATGCCATTTTGTATGGTGATTCGTACGTTATGATGTTGAGGCATGCCGTTTTGTGGGGAGAATATCCGCTTCCCCTCCATGTTTATGTGTATAGATCGTAAACATGCACATTTGTTGGGATCTAAAATTTCATACCAATTTTTTAAAAATATTAGGTTTTCATATGAAAAAATAAATTTGAAATTCAAAAATGCACCTATATGCTCCAATGGCCTACTTTGAGAGGTTATCCGAGGGAGCTAACTATGAAACATAAATTTAAATGTCAGACCTTCATCTTTAATAGTAGTTGTCCGGTTGGCTCAGGGAAATTTGTGTTTCTCTCATGCATGCTTGGAGAGATGGAGAAAGTCACTGAAACTGTGAAGGTGAGCAGAAGCATAGCATATGCCACACTTGTATGATTCAAGATAATATCTTATTTGGAAAAATACAAGAACATTCTCGGAGTATATGCATTGGATAATAATCTGTCTTAGATGGCAAATGGTGATAAGACTGAAATTTGGTGAAAGAGGCATCAATCTAAGTGGTGGACAGAAACAACACATCCAAGTGGCTAGAGCTTATTATCAAAATGTAGATATTTACCTTCTTGATGACATTTTAGTGCTTTAAAGGCCCATACAGGAAGCCATCTATTTAATGAATGCATTACTAGATATCATGATTCAGAGTCTAATACTATCAACCAAATACTCACTCATTGAATTTGCAAGCCTTCTTCTGTAGATATTGTTCAAATTCATCCTCAATCAGTGTTGCAAGGATATATTTGCAATATCATAGAAACTGGTGTCTTTGTTCGTTTTCTTGGCCATCTGACTGATTTTGCACCAAAGCATCAAGTTTTGGACCATTTCAACGAGGATCTTATTAAACATTTTTATATTAGGCAATCTGTACACAATCGTATACTAAAGGTCAATGAGGAGACTGGAAAGTTTGGCTTATCGTTGAAGCAATCTACTTGCTTTTCAATCAATGCCTCTTTAATTCAAGGCTATTTTCTCGAAGAGGATATGATTTCCAAGTTACAAGCTTCTTATTCTACAAAGCTCTGATATTAACTGGGCTGAATATCTTGTGATTGGAAGTTGTGTTGAGGGAGAAGTTTAGGAAACCAAAGAATTTGGTGTGATCGTAAATTTAAAAGAGCACAAAGATATTGTTGGATTAATTACCCATTACCAGTTAGGTGGTGTCTCGGTAGAAATCGAGAATATAATTCAAGCTCACATTTTGGATATAGTAAAATCTGATAATAGAATTAGACCTATCAATTAAACCAGAGTGGACAAAATCTTGGGTAAAGGAAGCAATATTATAAGTGCTTATTCGCGCACTTACTCCATCAAACCAGCCAGACCAAATCAATGTATCCAGCTGACAATTCCCATTTGAGATTTAAAATGCAATAGCTAGAATATCTCCATTGCTCAGCATAATTGCTAGATACTTTTCAATATAACAAGTAAAATTAAAGAAATCAGTTTTATTGCTTGTCGTCCATGCCGAGCTAGACACTACCTACACAAACGCCTTCAATGCACTTTTCCTTCCCGGGATTAAGCTTTTACCCCTACTCAAAACCCTAATTAATGGTTTAACGGTCACAACAATATCCTCCCCAAGCTCTTGCAACTCAGACTTCTTCACATTCCCCTATCCTCCTTCAAATCATTTACATCATCCAAATTATCCTCTAAATTCAGTGTATTATTTCTAGTCTTAACATCCAAAATTCGAGAGGCATACACAAAAATTTGCCTTGTGAGAACAAAGTGAAAATCAATAGCCTGGCGAGAGCCTAGGCAAAATTACACTCTGCATGATTTTAAATTGGAACTTGCCTAACAAAGCCCACGTTCCGCTTACAATTATGCTACATTAAAAAGCAAGCTTTTGAATTCGGCTTGAAAATAGCCTGTCCAGTAAAAGCGACAGTGGTCATTGCAATGCATAGAATTTTTTCTCAACACAAACTATGAACACTCTAGAGACAATCAGTTTTCCATGGAGTTTCAAAACAAGGAGATTGAGAGATGCTCACAGAGTTCTGGAAGCAATGCCTAAGTGAAATGCAGTCTCTTCGAATGCAATAGTTAAGGATGTGCACAAAATGCACAGGTCGATGAGGTAATAAAGTTCTTTCAACAAATGTCTATAAGAGATATTGTTTCATGGATTGCTATGATTATTGAATATACACAAAATGATAAACAAAGCAAGAGCCTATCGGAGAGAGATAAAGCATCCGAGGACATTTTTAAAGTCTCCCCGATACTCCAAGTCTCTCCGATAGGGCTAAAGGATGAGTTCATAATAGAAAGATAGAATTTGATTCGGGGAGACATTTACTTATCGACAGAGATCATTTAGAGTTCCTTTGATATGCCGATAATGTGGGCCCAAGAACTATATAGCTGAGATCAAATGAAATATCAGAATGTTTCATATACACCGGAGTAACACTATTTACTATTCTGCTGATATGCTGATGGGTGAAATACATCCTTGATATTAAATAAATATTTGGAAGACAATAAAGTTACAGAAATCATAGTTTAATCAATAGTGATTTGCAAGGCAAAATATTTTCAGAGAAAAAGATGGAGAGATCCTTGGAGAAGGCTGAAGCATGCGCTGAGGAAGCCGAGCAGAAAAAGTAGAGTAGGAAAATAAATGGAGGTGGAATAAACACATAAAACCTAAAATTTGCATATCAGCATGACCCAAAGTATGGTCTCTCCTAAAACCCACTAAAGTGATGAAAGAAAGCATGAACATCATCAGGGTAAAATTTAAAATGCACATTTCTGAGGTGTAAATAGAAATGTAAAATGAAGAGTGACTATACAGAATAAAATATAAATCTCATACGGTGAATAATTATTTTACTCAAGGCTCATAATCAAGTGAAAATTTAGTAATTATAATAAAAAAATTTCACTTGGAGACAAAATGCTTTTCCAAAGAATTAACTAAGCAAGTAATTATTCAACCTAAGGAATGCTTTACAGATGAAAGTGGCCAAAAAGGGAGAGATAATAATGATTATTATTAAAATTAATCCTCATGAAGCAAAGGTGAAGATTAAAGTCAAATATTTTATTATTTCCAAAGATAATTAAAACAACAAAAGGTTGCACCAAAATATGAAAGGTCACAACCCTAAAATCACAAAATATATATGAGAGACGCAAATCAGAGGGAGAATCATTAGGGAATAGGTTAGGAAATCATCGAGTGAATAACAAGCAGCAGAGTAGCAAGCATTAGTTTTAAGAATAAAATATCACAATGAACACTTTATATACATTATAAAAATCTTTTGGAGCAACTGGAGGAGGAATATTCTATTTGATGTCCAAACTATATGGTGTTCAATTATTTGTAAATATTCATTTATATGTGTTACTTGTGCTGTCTCTAGAATGATTTTCCATTGTTATTTAAATTAATGTATCAATGGTATTTTTAATTTATCAGGGCACATTTGCTGCATTCATGTGATCAATTCGATTGGTTTCTGCAAGAAGTTGATTTAAGTCCTTCCAAGTGGTTCATTTTCATTGGTCTCTGCTACCTGAGTTAAAACCCTTTAAATAAATGATCTTGGTTAGGTTTCCTTCTAACCAAAATTAAAATTTCTTTCAGTTGTTCACAATAACCTACAAAATATCATTGGGATTGGGTAAGAAGAGCACAAGTAACCGACAATCTTGCACGTTTATACAAGGTGTAAACATATGAGAAAGTGCCAAATAATTTGAGTTGAGCCAAGAGGGAGGACATATTTATCATACAAATCCTGACTCTGTTGCCCAATAGATAAAATACTGGTCATTAGAAATACCATTTCAAAATCTTATTCATAATTTCAATATCTCAAACATTAGCATTAGAAATCACTCACAAACATCATAGCTACTTCACACCTATTTGCCACCATGAAGGATATTAAAAATCTGCATTAGTTGCTAGAGGTATACCCACCTAGGTCTAGTAGAACCTAAAGTGAAGGAGGTATTATCCTTGTGCCTATTATCCAAAAGCATGAAGAGAGCTTGGCAACCTCTTAAGGTGTAAAAACCTACGTTTTTGAGACCTAACATGCACTCTTACACTTCGTACATTAGGATGCAACTAGACTAGTATAACTATATTTTAAAAATATATCTAAAGTATGTCGAGGAAGATATCATTCTCGAGGCAATGTAAATAGAGATGAATGTGTGTCTTTTGATATGGCATTCCTTGTAATGTTTCTTTGTAACATTTCTTTCTTTGATCTTAGTGGATAGTGATGGCTTGTTTGAAATGGTCATCCACCTTCCTTTTCATCTCGCCTGCATTTTATTTTTTTATTTTTTCTTTTATTCCTTTCACCTTCTCTTTTTTTATATTTTTAGTTTTGTCAGAATCATATAAAATTTCATAGAATCTGAATCTATTGATGAATCTTTCAACTCTTCTTCTCCATTTGTTCTGTGAATGTAGGAACGCCTCTCGACATAATCAACAGATTTGAGAATTTGGGGTCTGCAAGAAACTTTCATGAGTATGAGCTTCAATGTGACTTTTTAATAGATGTGAGATACTAAATTAAAATAAATTCAGGGTAGACTTAGGGGAAAATACCCAATACTTGAGATAGTTCAAATGGTTGAGATAGTATTTGTGTATTTAAGGTCCAATATTTTTAAAAGTTTAGCACCAGTAGTTGTGACTTTAAGGTTGTTAGTGTTGACTATAAGAACTAATAATTGAATGAAAAGTTCCTTTTAGATCTAAAAAGAAACCAATCATGTGATGCCACATCAGCCCACCAACAAAACATGACTTAATGCACACCTATTGGCTCACCCTTTTCCGGGGAGAACTATTTGACACCTCAACAAAAAGCATGCTGATGTGGCATCCCATATCATGGTGTGGCCCTGAAACCTTAGTTATAAGTAGGGGCCTTGCCATGTAAGCTACTGTAAAAATTTTGGCATGATTCGAAATTGTCACATATGATTAGAGGCATGAAGTTAGGGTGCTCAACTATTGGGACCTCTCCCCTAGGTCTATATTTCTTATTACTTTGTGTCCAAGACATACCGTAGATGTAAACAACTTACTCAACTTAACTTTCTTTTCCACCTTATCACTTGAATGATATGTGAAATTTCCTACTTACATGAACACTTTATAAAGTCTAATTAACTTGGGCACTTGATTCCATAATTCATAAATAATATTTACTTGAGGCCTCTTATATAACATAACTTAGATCAATCTCACATTTGATTTAGACAAGATCCTCATCCTAGTCTTCCATCCAAATATAGTTATTCCATGGAGATTCACTCTAGTAGATCAATGGATGGAGATTCACCCAACATATCAATGTTCTTGATTATCCTTGTAGTTTACCAATAGTTTAAGTGGACATGAGGGCCCTTATATAGGTTAACCTAGATTAGTCTCACATTTTATTTAAACAAGATCATTTTCTTCAACTTCTATATAAGAATAGGTATCCAACGAATATTCATTCTAATAGATCAATAGATCAAGATTTGCCCAACAAATTAATCTTCTAGATTATCCTTGAGATTGATTACAAACATGCTAAATCATGACTTCCATGTTCTTTTGTAAACATTTTGAATAAAATTTGGATTAAGGGTCACACATGATATGTATGTTGCTTAACACATCATATTTTGCATTATCGTCATTTCTTCATCACTAAAACCTCTAGCCAAAATATTAGTAACAAAACATTGCCTATAGGCTTTGGTGGAAACAGTCAAGATTGGTAGATCTTCATCTCTGATCCAATGATTGATCTAGATCTTCCTAACTAAAGACTAATGATTTGGTGGGAAAATTTTTGGGTAATAGACCCAATGTGGACAACATCAAACACTAGGTTAAAAGGAAATAAAGGTTGAAAGGCTTTTTGGATATTCTAGTGTTGATGAAGGGATTCTTCCTCTTTTCATTCTCACTTCTTGAAGACAACTTGCAGATCTTGAAGGGTGGTCCCTAGTTTTTTGGGAAATCCATTATTTTCCTTAAGGAATAGGAGACATGCTTGGACCTTGAGATATTTTGCATTGATAGTGTTCTTGTTTGGGTCAAACTCCCCAGATTACCTATAGAGTATTGGGATGATGAAGTGTGTATTGATATTGTTATCTCTTTGGGTGACTAAATCTAGGAAGCAATTTTATTTTGCTAAATTATGTGTTAACATTGTTGTTGACAAAGCACTCCCATCTTCCATCACTCTTTCTTCTAAGCTTGGGAATTGGGTGGAACAAATCATTTATGAGAACTCTTAAGTGATTTTCCTCAATTGTCACAAACCTTGACATGCTTTGGTAGTGTGTAGAGCTAGTAAACGATGGAATTTCAAGAGTAATATTCAGCAGGATCCTCCTCCTTCGATTGAGGAGGCTGTCAAAACTTCAAAAAAGCATGGGAGGCATAATAGCCCTCTCTTGGATAAGACCAATTTGAAGTCTCTACTGGTGGTAAAGAGTTGCAAGTTGGATGTTGTGGTTCATGGAAGCTCATCCTGCACAAAGAAAATAGAATAGATATACTTTCAAACAACAATTGGTGCACTACTCCCAATGTGGTTCCTTCTTTGAATCCCACTAGTAAAAGATCTACCCCAATTAATTCCTAGGATGCCAACTTGAAACAATGTTCTTTGATAGTTTCTAGTTTCAAACCACCTTGAATTGGTGGCTCTATTTTTTGGGACAGCTCTGCCCTAGCTCTGTTGTCCCCCTTGCTTGTAGTGTTTAGTTCTTTGTTGTTATTTTTGGTTGTGTTCCTTGCTATTTCTTGGCATTGTTTTTTGGAATTTGTTGTTCTTTCTATTTTTGGGGGTGTGTCCCCTTCTTTGTAATCTCAGTTCATACCTTCAGTGAATTTAGAACTTACCATAATGAAAAATAAAACTAATTAATTCTTCCTTAACCTATCTAAAGGAGGAAGGCAAGCTTCTACTCTAAAGGATCATTAGCACACCTTTAGGATATTGCTCGCACTTTCACTTTTTGGCTATTTAGGGCTAGTAAAAGTTAGTGTTTTTGAAAATCCATCACATTAGATCAAATATGATAAACATATGGTCAAAAAATTAAAGTTGGTGTAAATTTATGTGTAAGTAGAGACTTAGGTGACTTAGGGGATTAAATACATTCATATTTTTTGTGAAGCCTTGTTGCCTAAGTTAGTTTTGAGGTTCATTTCTTCTCTTCAATGCTCTTGGATCCACATTTTAAAAAGAAATATCAATGGTGCTCCACCTTCAAGTGTGCTCAATTTGAGTGATCTACCTCTGGGATTAGCTATCCTAAAGGGAATGGAATCTACTAATAATTTAATTGAGAGATATACATTTTGGAAGATTTGGGATAATTCTTCTACTTCATTTTAGAAAGGTCATTGATTGACCAAGACTCCTTTAGGAAATCTTCCTAACTTTAGGGATCTCTCCATTTTTTTGTACTGTTTATTTAGAATTTAAAGTTCAGGAAGAAATCATAGAGAGTTAAGGTATATCTAGATGCTATAAAAATGTACCTACAACCATTGATGTTAAAGGAAGGGTCCATTTTTATATTTCTATTTTATTGCAAAATTTTAGACCTACTTGGAGTCCTAACCAAGATAACACGGGATAGAATTTTAAAGGTAATAGTAGCTATATGGTCAAGGATGGATATGACAAACTGATGATATGAAGGCTTAGTCAAAGATCTTATTATACATGGTATAAGATCTAGAGCACAAAAGTGTGGCCCAAAGCTAAGATATTACTTTGGTTGGCCTACCATTATAAGATTCTAACTTGGGATCAACTTTAGAAATAAAGTTTTAATGGACCTAGGATGTGTTCTCTTTGTTTGATTAAAGAGGTAAATAGCAACCATCCTATTTTCCTATGTGATTATGGTAATAGAATTAGGAATCTTTTCCTTCATTTATTTAATTTTGTTTGTGTTTTTCCTAGTTTTCTATGTGAGCAAATGATTGCTTGGGTTCCTACTATAAATCTTAAATTTGTTTATGATTTATGGGAGATGGTCCCAAGTATCATAGATTGGAAAATATGGCTTGAAAGAAATAATAAATAACCTCCAAGTTAGACAAAAAGTGTATAGATAATATTTCGAAATAAATTATGCATGCTTGTAATTCTCATTGTAAGATTTATTTAACAGAGAAAAACAAACAATCTAGCATATATAGGTTAGTTGTTCTAAAAAGCTACGCATAAATCTATCATTTTTTGAAGAAAGAAATATTAAAAGGAAGAAGTGAAATCAAAATAAGGCTTTGTGGATCCTACCTGCAAAAGGATAGATAAAACTCAATTTTGATGATACTTCTAAAATAACTCCAAAATTTCTAGAGGTGGGCTAGTCTCGAAAATTATAAAGGCAATGCCATTGGATTAGGAACTTAATTTTCTATTTTCATCATAAATAATGTTTTTGAGGAGGGGCCAGTTCTGCAGATGGAAGTAAGTAAAGGATTTAGTCAATAGGAAAAAAAGAAAAAAATTGACTTGGAACCAAATCAAAGGATGGGAGAAAAGTAGAGAAATTGTTTGGGAACTAAAAGTGGGAAATAGAGGTGGAAGTTCAAAGGGAAGTGTGTGAAGGGAATCAGGAAGGAAATTGGGTTTCTGCAAAGGAATAAAATGACCATTAAGAAAATGTGGGGAAATGTAGGATTTAGATGTGGAATTGGATGTTAGGATGGGTTGTGAGGTGAAGGGAAGATATCGTAAAGTTCAAGGAGGAAAGTACACAAAGAGGAAAACAAAAGCTGCACATGTGTAGGAATTTGAGCTATAACTAGATGTTGGAAGTGGATGAAAAAAATAGATCAGATCTGTAAGTGAGGAGTTTATCCCACAAAAAGAGTTGGGAAGAATGCAAAAAAGGGTAGGGGAACCATAGGTGAAAATGTATCTAGTTTGAAGAGGATACTCTATAGATAGGAAGGAAGGTGCAAAAGAAAGAAATATAAAGGAAGACCATAAAGTAGGATGGGAGAAGTGAAGGTGAATATATCCAATCTAGAAGGACTTTGAAATTCTACAAAATAAAGGAAGAGGGGAAAAGAGAAGGGAACAAGGGAATAAAGGGTTTGTAGGAATGCAGAGGGGGATAGGAGGAATAAATATTGAAGTTTCAAATGTGAACTTTGGTAGCCTAGAGGTATTCTACAATTATGGAAGAAATGAGTGAAACGAAAAAACTAAGGAGCCTAATGAAATTCTATAAAACTATTACATAGAACGAAAGGTGGATACATGATATTAATGGGTAGACTACATTTGGTAGTCCACTGAAACCTTGTAACTCTACCAAAACCTTTGAAAATGACATAAAGCCTTGCAAACTTAGGATTTAATTTGACATTTTACAATTTGAACACATGAGGGGACATTGGGGATGACTTTGAAAAATCAAGGAAAATTTTGACCATGGGAAGACCCACTTAGAATTTCTCAGATGAATTGTATATGCTGGGAAGGATAAGACTAATGCACAATTTAGGAAAGGACTTAGACAAGTTTGCATTTTCAAATTGGGATCCAATATGGTGTATCTTTATTGTATAGTTGATTTTGTATTATTGACATCATCCCCCTTTGAAGAAATGTCTTGTCCTTAAAACATCCTAGTTCTATTTGCCAAAAAAATATAAATTTTGGGTGCCAAAAAACTTAGAAAGTAGTTGTCATTGATATAAAAATGTGTTTGTAGATCCTCCCCAACTAGATATATGTGTTTTCCCACTGTTTGATGCCTTGTTATAGAAAAATTATCTATGCATTGATTTTGAATAAGGTCCATCTTCAACAATATCATGTATTTTAATTTTTGTTGTTATCTTTATGGCTTCTCTGAGTAAGATGGGTCTACTCAGCTAAATGCTTATTTTTTAGTCTACATTTAAAAGTACCAACTTCAAGACAACAAGGATGATCTTGCAATTGTGGGCTCGACTAGGTATGTGGTCCTAACTATGCACAAAAAAATTTCATTTACGGCTATATAAATACATTTAGGCATTGTCCTAAATTAGATACAAAACTAAATGGGAAGATGCATTGATTTTGCATCATTGCAATCATTATTAAAAAATTACCAAATTAAATTACATTTTTTTTAATAATTTTCATAGAAAAACACTACATCTAGGTTATTTATAAATGCTTTGGCATATACTTTTTGTTTACTATTATTTTATTCTACAATCACTTTTAAAATTCATCATTTTAGGTAGCTCTATATATTAAGACATCTGCTAATATTTAATTTAACTTACATTTTTACTTTTCTATTTTAAATAGTTAAAACCAAATACCAAAAAAAAAAAATTCAATTTACCATAAAATATTTTAACTAAATAGGCAATAGGCATATTGTAATTTTATATGCCAATTATTAGATAATCATTTTAATATTTAACTAGAAAAGATTGTTGTGTAAGTTAGATTGAAGACATCATTGTTCTTGTTAATTATATTATGTATAGTGTTTGATTATATATCTCAATAAAATAATGGACAAGAAGAAAATGTTCTACAAGAATGCACAACATTATATTCAATTACAATAACAACCAAACTAAACAATTAAAAAAGTTAGATTACTTAAATATATAAATTATTTAAATTTTAGAAATTTATTTAAAATACTATCATCCTATAAATATATCTTTTATTAAATTTAAAATAAAATTTATAAAATTATTAGAAAATAATTTAAAATAGAATTTGAAAAGAATAAAATAAAGATTGTTTTTAAATATATAAAATATTATATAATAAAAATTTATCAAATCTTTAAAACAATTTTATTATTTCTAATAAATATTTATTAACATTTAATTTAAATAAGAAAATTTCATTGAAGTAGAATTCTAAATTAGAAAATAAAGATATATTCCTTATAAATAAAGATATGAAATCATTTCATCACATTGCCCGTAAAATTATATTAGTACTTATAACATTTATAACACCAGTGGTTTTATTGGATATGTAGTCTCCCATCACAGAAGAAACACGTAAGTCCACTAGAATAAGTCTTCATTGGGATGCCTACATCGTTGCAGTGCTATTCTAATAGGAATTGTTGCAGAGGCAACGTAAAAGATAATGGCACGCTCCATAATCAGCATGATCAAGAAGTTGATAGACATTCATGCAGTTAAGATCGAAGAGGCATGGCCCGTGGTAATGCGCGCTCGGAGCTTCACAAAAATCAGCGGACACTTGTAATAATCAATATATTAGAAATCCGTTAGTATTTCAGAATCAACGACAAACAATATAATTTTATTCGCATGAACAAATGAAACCCATCTCCTAATCTAAAAAATATTGATTAAACAGAAAAAGAATGCATATTACCAGAAGCAAAAGGCGCTGTGAGCAATAAAAGCACCAAATACACATATATAACCTTGGCCATGTAATCAACTACAGACGTCGAGAGATAATGTAGTCTGTGATTAAGACGTCCAGAGGTAATGTACTACTTATTGTTAAGACACGACGTCTTAACAGGTAATCTCCTTCGTGTGTACCGCGTAATTTTATTTTATTTATTGTTATTATTAGTTTTTTATTGCTGCTTGCATCGGGGCAATCTCGAAATTATCTAAGGCAATCTCCTTAGTGGGTGTCCGGCGATTCCAAAAAAGAAAGCATTTTTTGGGAAGTTGCAGATGGTACACAACACCACCATGTTTCCGGCAGTGGGTTTCTCCATACATAACGGCATGCCATCCAACACTATTATAACATACAATCCATATCGTACATTACGTCTTTGCCCCTCTTGTAACATACCTCATAGGAGGCGCCTATGAGCTGGCAATCACAACGGTAGAAAATATTTTAAAAATGCAACAGCAACAGCACGGGCGTAGCATGAAAAACATAAGCTATGTTTTAATGGATTCAATCTATATCTTTCTGTAGGGAGGGCAGTGGCTGTAGAGAGGATTTTATTTTATTTTTCTGTCTTCTGTAACTTCTGGGAGTAGAAGTTCATCACTTTGTAAATTTTTTTATTGCATTCATAATTTAATAGAATTTGTGTTTGCTGAATTGTTCTCATCGTGAGTCTCATGAGACATCATTTCAACTGACGTAATGAAGTTTTAAGAGAGAAATCACTTCATAAGCTTGGTCTACTGTGTCTAAGTGTAGGTGGTGTGACATATGCACAAACACAAAATATTACACACATAAATTATTCAAACATTCAGAATACCAATGTTTGGTGATCAAGGCAATTTCTATTGCTTGATGGATAAACCATTACATGATGCCTCTATTTATAGAGGTCTTTCCAATATCATATTAGTACATTTCTAGAAACATCTAAACCTTCCATCTTTATCTAGACTTATCTAAGATTCTTCTATCTTTCTAGACATTTCTATTTATTACTTCTGTTTTTCCCTTTTTCATATAATTACAAAATACAATTAATATGTTTGTGGGAAAAATTACTCTCCAACACTAAGTTCCTCCTGCGCATGTATATGGTAGATAATGGCTTGGGTCTCATAGATCAACTCACCTGCAGAAGATAGCATTTTGGAATAGCATCAGCTGGGGCTCCTGATTATGCAAAGTTTTATATCTATGTTGGAATATACACTCCAACATAACTGTTAGATGTTATAATAAGTCATAACAGAACTCCACGTATGTTGTGTATATGTGTCATCAAATACTGTTCGATGTTATAATAAGTCATAACGGAACTGCACGTATGTTGTGTATGTGTCATCAAATACTGTTTAGGTGTCCAATTTGTTGTCTGTTAAGATCAATTTGTTGTCAAACAGCTCCATTAGCAGATTTATAGGATGCTCTTGAAATCATTAGTAACTATAAATAGGTAATCCCTATTTATGAATAAGTAATATAGATCAGTGAGTGTCTCAGCTGTTTGAAATTCTATTATGGTATCAGAGCTAGATTGGGCATGACCTCTGCACAGGAGTGCCCAAGTAAATGAGAGGGATGTGAGTGCTGTGAAGATGCCTGGATTTTTAAAGATATTTTGCAGGAAGAGTTGACTCGGTAATGATTGTTGGAGCTGCAGAGTTTTGCTGAGTGAGTGAAGGTAACGTAGCTCCTTGATGAGTAATTTTCATACAATTGTGACTTCTTATGCTGGTCAATCCATTGTGAGAGTTTTTATTTTATTTTTTATTTAATGCGAATCTACAATTGTTCGAACACTGAGAAGAAGTTGTTGCAGAGGATGAATGAGCCTGAGATAAGAATATAGATGTATTTTTTGAAATAATCCTCTGCTTATTTGGTGTGAGTTGGATGTGATATGCAACTGATGTTATTCTTTAGATAGATGCTCAATAGTCTAAGTTGTTTGTGGATCAGAGAAACTATACCTCATTGGGGTTATGAAACATACATGTGAGGATTGATGTCCAATAGTTCAGGGGAGATCCGAAATCTAAAAGTCCAGCATCATACCTTTACAAGGGTAATGAGACACTTCATGTGCAAATGGTGTCCAATGATGTTGGGAACTTGGATTACAACTAGGTGACTATACCGAGGAGCAGCTTGAAGAAGTCTTATTGGTCCAAGAACTGTTTCCAAAGAACGGCTTCTACATTATCTATTTCCTATAGTTTTACGTTATTAGTCAGTTTAATGTTGTAGCGTTAAAAGGGGTTGTTGGAATATACACTCCAACATAACTGTTAGATGTTATAATAAGTCATAACATAACTACACGTATGTTTTGTATGTGCCATCAAATACTGTTGAGGTGTCAAATTTGTTGTCAAATAGTTCTAGTGAGCCGTCATATTAATTAGAAGATTTATAGGACATGCTCTTGAAGTCATTAGTAACTATAAATATGTAATCCTTGTTTATGAATAAGTAATATAGATCGGTGAGTGTTTCAGTTGTTCCAAATTCTATTAATCAAACCAAGATTAGTTGAGTATCGATTTGCATGGAAGATCAGATCTCCTGAGGAGGACAATAGGCTCTTCTATCTTTTCTTTGCCCTTTATTCTTTTGCATTTTGTTTATTGTTGAATAGAACAATAGAATTTTGTTTCCTTTCAATTTTTTCTTTAAAATTACTTTTATAGAACACTTGAAATATTTTTTCCTTGATTGTGTAAATGTATAACGAATTGTAGTATATATATAATCTAGTTGTATAAATTAAGTTTAAGTAATAAACCTTCATTGTTAAATATTTTGGTTTGTTTTCTATAAATAATATACATAAGGATGGTAAACATTTGGAGTCATGTTTAATAGATTTAACTCTTGCCTTTAGTTCTCAATTTTCCTTCTAAATAGATTGTAAAAAGGTAAGTAAGGTGTATAAATAGTAAGTAGTTTAGATAATGTAAATAATTATTTTTTTAGTTTCATAAATTTTGGAGCCCATCAAACTGAGCTAGACACCATTATATGGTATGCACCCAATCCAAGCCACTTGTAAAACAAAACACATTAAACCGTTGAGTCATCCTATCTAACTATGATCTAGTAACACCTGAGACCTTGGGGAGACCTCTCAATCTCCTTATAAGAGAGGAGTTGGATTTTGACTCCTAAGGTTTGACACCGTCTTGATTTGCAGGTCAACATCTTCTCATGCTAGATGGAGGGCCGCCAAATTGGAATCCCATAAACACTAGGTCAAGTTTCCTTGAAAGTCTACCAAGGCTTTTAGGCATTTGTTATATATTTTAGCTTACCCATGAGTGAAGTCATGCTATCATAATCATAGCCCATGGCTGCAAATCTATCACTCTAGTTAAGGGAGAATAGTCCTCTAAACATACCCAATTTTGGTCATCATTTACCTAGGAATCCTGATAGGTTCATCCCAAAAATTCAATGGAATGAAACTCGTATAGTTGAGGAATGTTAGAGTAGGCTTAAGTTTACATAGGCTAACTAACATTTACATTATTAGATATTTATTATTTAATGATGTTAGGTGATTTTTTGTCATTGAGGTAGTTGAGGTTGGTTGTTCCCATACCTCATCTCACCTAGCTATTTATATCTAGGTTTGTACACTGTATCATAGCCAATCTCAATGTATATTTACTACTAGTGAAATAGCTTTTGTTTTGTTGCTTCTCTCAGTCTTGTGAACGTTTTGGTGTGTAGATTGGATCCTTGGGTGCTCTAACATGGTATTAGTGGTATTAGAGCCGACTACCTGCAACACCTTCCATTGAGAGTTTTCATTAGTGAATTAGTGAAATTGTTATTATTTTCCTGTAATTTTTCTGGTGGGAGATTTTTGGCATTCGAAATTTTTTTCTGCCTATTATTTGCTGAAATTTGCAACTCAAATTTTTGTGATCGGTTTAAATTTTGGATTGCTTGAAGTTCTTTGCATTGTTTGAAGACTATTTGGAGATCTTGGCATTTCTGAGTTCCTTTGTAAGCGCCAACTTGAAGAGGAGCAACTATTTGTCTGGGAGTACCAAATGGCTAGAAGTTTGATCGTTGATTTGTCCCAGCCACCGCCATTAATGTGATCAACATCTTTGGAGAGATCTCAGACTAGCAGTCCATCCATAGCCACGGCCATTGCTTAAGTGCTCATTCATTTACTAAGGTGCGTGGAACTGAAGGGGAATGCACCATTGTTGAGGGCTACATATTCATTATTGTCAAGGCCGATCTGCAAAAGGAACTAGTATTGTGGAAATCGTCATCAAATACATCCTATGGACATCCATCTGCTGATGGACAGGTGCAAACAACATTGGCAGGTCTTAGATTGACTAGATTGCATGCCAGCATAGATTCACTAGATCCTGGCATTGGAGGCATTTTGCAGGCCTTCTTAATTGGCCATTTCAAACTTGGCCAAGATATCTGCAACAAAGAGTTTATATTTGTAAAAGTTTTGCAATAAATATTTGATTTTAGGGTTTAAAATCTATAGCGTAGAAGAGCGAGTGGGCCCGTTGAATGTGCCTTGTTTAGGAATTCTTTTGAAGTTGCAAGGGTGGAGGAGTTCTTTGGCCTTCTTATAGCCCAGCGGTCCTTATCATACTGTGAGCAAAGGCTTACGTGGCTTTGAAAAGCCTCTCTCTCATGTCATTGGAGACTTGTATACTTGTGGTTCCTTGTGCCAGGCTTCTGCTCATCAATTCATTGCTAATATATCACCCTAAGGGGCTTTTTTTTTGTCAGGGTTGCTTTTGTGGTTGTATGATGTGACCAAGAGCTCCAGAAGATTCCAGAAGAGCCTAAAATAGGCATTTTTTTCAAACTTGCACAACTTTTGAAAACGGAGTCCATTTTTGACAAACAAGATATTGTCAAAAAGCTGCTTCAACAAACTTCACTATGAATGAGGTATTTTCTAAAAATTTTGATTTTTTTTGACAGTTCAAGTAGCTTGAAGTTGAATGTTGTTTCAATTACTTCTGTTAATGTTTTTTTGGCAAATTTGATGTTCAAAGTTGCAAATTTAGTTTCCATTTATTCTGGGGGGTGTGTATATTGTATTCTGGTTCCTTTGGGTTCCCTTGTTTATCATGTTGGACCCAAGGATTGAATTGCTCACTCCACACGATTATCACACATGGAAGCTCAAAATATCATAGTTGTTGCAATCTAGGGGTCTTTGGCAAATGTTAGATGTTGATTAACCTGAGTTCAGTAAACCATTTCAACAATTTGTTCATAGAAACAAAATGGATGAGGCTAGAGGACTCATAGGTCTCCATGTGTCTGATAATTTGTTGTTTCACATTGCGGAGTGTAAGACACCTAAAGAAGTGTGGGATAAGCTTAACAAGTTGTATGTTAAAGTCAATCAGTTCAAGATCTTGCAACTTGAAGCCGATATCACCTCTCTCTCTAGATGTCTTCCCTAGTATTTAGGATTTTCGTGCCCAATTCAAGTTGATTTTGTCACAATTGAAAGGATGTGGTCATGCCAAAGATGATAAGGAGTGTATTTTCTTGATCTTGTCTAAGCTGAGAGGTCCTTTTCAATTGTTTGCCTCTACCTTCTATTCAACTATGGATGCTATAGGAGAAGACCATAAGATGCCTTCATTTGAGGTATTTTGTGATTGATTGACTAGGGAGAATGCCATGTTGATCCAAATGGATGCTCTTCCTAAGAGTCATGCTTTGATGACTTAATCTTCCAAGGGCAAGGGTAAGAACAAGAAGAAGCCCAAGATAGATTCATCTATAGGTGGGGAGCCTCCCTCTGAGACTAAGGCAAAGAATGATCAAAAGACTAATCCTCCACCTCCTCCTCCATCTAACTCTAGGGAGTCATCCTCTAAGTCTATGACGAAGGAAAATTGTTCCTTTTGTGGAAAGTCAAGGCATAATGATGCACATCGTTTTGAGAGGTTAGAAGCATTGCAGGAAGCTATGAGGAAGGACAATATTGCCATGCCTAAGTCTTCTTCCTTGGGAAAAGGGCAAGCTATCATAGCAAGAGCTTCATCCTCTACCAGTAATAGTTGGACTCTTGACTCTGGTACCTCACATCACGTGACTCATGTTGAGGATCTTCTTGATTCTATTGCCTCTTGTAGTACTTCTCATATTGCAGTTGGGAACTCTTCACAGATTCTTGTTGTAGGAATAGGCTTAGTTTAGATGTAGGATGGTTGCATTGACGATGTTTTACTTGTTCTTGATATTTCATAGAATCTACTTTCTGTCTATCATATTTGTGAACATGGTGATGGGAAGGTAGTTGACTTTTCTCCCACTAATGTGACTATTCGAGAGCTGTCAGATCCAGAGAAGGTTGTTGCTATAGGGATGGTTGATGATGTGACCCATTTGTATAGGTTTGATGGATTTGAGTCTTCATCAAGATCATCCCTTATTGCTCATGCAGATTCTATGAGAAATCTTTGGCATGAACGGTTTGGGCACCTGAATTATAGATATCTTCAATAGACGAGGACATAAAATTTGGTGATTGGCCGACCTAAGATCTCTTGTTCCATTGGAATTTTTCAAGGTTGTGTTCTTGGCAAATATCATAGGGATGCTTTTCCGAAGGGTATGGCCACACATGCTTCGACACTTCTTGAGTTGGTGCATAGTGACCTTATGTCATTCCCAACTCCTTCATTTTTAGGGGTTAAGTATGTGCTCACTTTATTGATGACTTCTCTCAGTGCACATGGGTGTACTTTTTGAAGTACAAGGATGAGGTTCTTCAAATTTTCAAGACATTCCTTGTATTTGTGGAGAAGTAGTTAGGGTACTCCATTTAAAAGATTTAAACAGATAATGGGAGAGAATATGTTAATTAGGCATTTCAAGATTTTTATCGTGCTCGAGGTATTCTTCATCAGGACACGGTGCCATACACTCCTCAACAGAATGGTGTGGTTGAGTGGAAGAATAGAACCTTATGGGAGATGGCCAATTGTATGCTTCAGTCTTGATGCATGGATGCAACATTTTGGGCATAGGTTGTCAATTATGCCAACTACATTTAGAACCATATGCCTCACAAGGTAATGGAAAATATGACTCTCAAGGAGGCTTGGTCTCATGTCAAGACCAAGGTATCCTTTTTCAGAGTATTTGGTGGTGATGCATGGACATTCATTCTAGATGGGAGGCGCAAAGCAATGGAGAAGAAAATTCAGCGGTTCTTTTTTGTTGGCTATTATGAGGGTGTGAAGGGTTATCGGTTGTTTGATCCTGTCACTTGAGAGGTACGTTTTCATCATGATGTTCATTTTGATTAGTCTTTCACTTTGAAAGATTCTCCATCACAGGCCCCTTCCTTCCTTCTTCCTAGTTCTTCTTCAGATGATGTTTTGCTTCTTGTAGATGATGATGATGATGATCATGTTCTTGATGATGGTATTGATCATTTTGTTGACATTTCACCATCTCCTCCTCCACCTGCACCCATAATACCATTATGGGCTCATACACTTATTCAAGAAACCAGTTCTCTTGCAGGTGATCCCACAGCTACACGCTGCACTCATTTCCAAACTTCAGGTATCAGTCCTTTGAGTCATGCAATTTCTACTGATCCATAAAAGTTTTCAAATGCTTCAGGTGTTCTAGAATAGGAAAGTTCTATGATTTAGGAGTATTATTCTTTAATGAAGAATCATACTTGGGACTTAGTTCCTCTTCCTAAGGGTTTCTCTTGGGTTGATCATAGTTTCTGAGATCTTGCTTTAGTGGATGAGTATTTGGCAGTAATTTCAGATTTGTTTGTGGAGTCTCATCTTATAGATTTGAGAGACATACTTCAAGGGATTTCTCTCCTCTTTGTTAATAGTTCCAGTACAACTATTGATATGTCTACATCTTCTATCAAGATTGACATTGATGAGTTTTCTATTTCACTTGATTTGTCACATTTCTTGGTTATTTTTGGGTAAAAGCAAGAAGTTGGGTCCACATATCGGGGAGGTGTCGTGCAAACAAAAAATCCTGACAGGAACGAGTATCCATTTTAAAGAAAATGGGTACCCATTTAGGAACGGGCACCTGAGCCTAGAACGGGTACCCGTTTTATTTTTTACTATTTTTAGAAATGGGTACCTTTTTTATTTTTTATTATTTTTTAGAATGGGTACCCATTTTGTTTTTTATTGTTTTCTAGAACAGGTACCCATTTCTAAAATTTTGAATTTCACACCCACGCTTTTGGTTTCATTTTAGGCTCAGGAAAGGCATGGGTAGTTGACCTTGAGCCTTGGAACTGCAAGTATTTCTCTAAGTACAGAACCAAAGGAAAGACTGACTTCACCTATATGGCTGATGACATTTTTTTCTGAATTTTTTTACGAAATTAAAACCCATTACAGATCATAGTGTCTAGTTTTCAAATATGTAATTTTTGTTTGGATTGGACTTGTTTTTCTATTTATTATTTAATTTATGAGTAAACTGGTCCAAAAATTTGAAATGACAGGTGTTTGTATTTTTTTAATAACTTTTAATTTTTAAATTTTTTTTAAAAAAAATTATATGTCATCAATCTACACATCATTCTTTACACGATGAAAAAATAATAATTTTATGATTTTTTTTGCTCAAATTATGTTGGCCATACACGGGTTTTCAAAAGTAGCAATTAGGCCTAATAAAAAATTAATAAAAAACAAATTATTTGGAAAAAAATTATAAAAAAAAATCCTCATCAAACTTCACTGTACTACACATCTTTTCCCAAAAGGATTTTGAAAAATAATTTTATTTAGGTCAAATTATGTTGGCCGTACATGTGCATGGTATGGTTAAAAAAAATGACTTTTAAATAGTGGTTTTAGAAATGCCTATTGAAACTAAATTTGTATCATTTGGGTATTGAAAAAAATTACATATTTAGAAACTAGACTCCAAGTACTACATTTTATATTTAGTGACTTACTTAAAGATTCCATCTCTAAGTGCTTCAAATTTTAATGTCAAATATGACAAATTTTGAAAATCAGGGAAAACACCCACTTTTTGGCCAAAAAGTGGACCAAACTTCTTGCACTGACCCTTTTTATCTTGATTATGTGGTGGATTATTCATACTTGGAGACTCCTACTCAATCTTCTGATATTTCTATTTGGGTACTTCCCTCCTCCTTCCTTTAGTTGGACATGGAGTGGCTTCTACATCATTTGGTGGACTTGTTTGTTCCCAAGGGTAGATGTGTTGCTTGTAGGCATTGGATCATCTTTTGTTTCCAGACATACTTCATCAACATTGGAGCTTCTTCATTATGAGGGGGATATCATGTCTCTCTTTTTCCTTCCTATGGGGGGATTCTTGATTGTATATACATGATGTATGTAGTCCTTGGGGGATATTAGTGAGGCCTCCATGTATCATCTTATTTTATTTTTCTCTCTTTTGGAGAGGAGTTTTTTCCCACAAGGTTTTCTCATTTTCTCTAGTTGTGAGAGATTGTATTTCATTGCACTGTAGTTGTACATGGGTACCTAACATGGCCTTGTTGTCGGGATCCATTTTGCACAATAATCTCCCTAAGTTGCACTTAAGGGGGGGTGTTAGAGTAGGCTTAAGTTTACTTAGGCTAACTAACATTTACATTATTAGATATTTATTATTTAATAATGTTTAGGTAGTTTTTTTTTGTTGAGGTAGTTAGGGTTGGTTTTTCCCGTACCTCATCTCGCCTAGCTATTTATATCTAGGTTTGTACATTGTATCATAGCCAATCTCAATATATTTTTACTACTGGTGAAATAGCTTTGGTTGTGTTGCTTCTCTTAGTCTTGTGAAGGTTTTGGTGTGTAGATTGGATCCTTGGGTGCTCTAACAAGGAACATAATTTTGCATATAAGGATGCACTTATTCGAGCTCAAATTCCTCATGAATATCTATCTTGTCACATGTTCCCTTATACCTTAGATGAATCTACATATAATTGTTATCTCACCTTACTTGGTAGGTTAATAACTTCATGGGATGATTTGGAAAATGCATTCTTAAATCATTTTAGATGCTTGATTGACACCATAGTCACATATCATTAGTTTGCATCTTATTGCAACTTGAACTTAGGGAGTTAATAAGCCGTTTTAACACATGATTTCATAGATTATATAAATTTTTGGTAGATCCATATAAGCCAACAGATGTTGTGTCTATCCAAATATATTTGAGTTCCTTGGACCTAGTTACATCTATGTTCATAAGGAATCAAACCCCCGCAATCACCACCCTATCTCACGCATACAATAAGGCTATCACAAATGAGAGATAGTTGTGACCACAAGGCTATTTTTCAGAACCATTAACTTTGTTAGTCTCTTATAATCATCTTCCTATACATAATTTAACTCTTTCTCAACATGCATTGTTACAAAATTCAATCTCATGTACTTTACACTTAAATTTTTCTCAAGCTAATAGTTATGCATGGAGTATTCAAGTGTTACCTCAAGTAGATATTTCACAATCCTTACATGCATGCATAAATAATCAAGCCTATGTAAATTATCCCATCGATGTTGTTCAACCATGACTATTTCTTTAATCAGTCAATCTCTTTAGAATCATACACTAAATCATAGTGTTTTGGCTAATAATCATCAGACTAGTCTAGCTTATCTCAATGAACAAGTATCTAATGCCACCACAAGCCAAACATCTCAATTCATATCTCATGTCCTAGTTTTAGAAATTGAAAACATTAAGCATAAGATCTAGGGGATTTTTGATGATTTTACATGATTACACCATGAAGTTACTTTAGATTCTAAAATGATTACCCCAAATATGGAATCATCTAAATTTCTAAATAAAAATGAACCTGAAGAAGACATAGAAGAGATTCAAGTCTTAAAACAATTCCAAAAATGCATTAATCAAACATTTGAGGATAGAAAAGATTCCTTGTAGGAGAATGCATTTCCATCTCTTAACATTCACATGCAATCTAATCTTAGCATGAGAAAAAATGCCTTGATCACTAATGACACACTTGGTACAATTGAGATTAATATGGAAAATATGGATATTGATCATCCTGTTCAAATTATCAAACCAATTGAATTGGACTCTACTAGTGAATTTGAGCAGGAGAATTCAAACTAGTTCTTTAAGCTAGAAAATGAGGAGAGCCTTGACACTTTATCTAGGGAAGAAATAAATAACGAACCCAATGGTATCCCTACAAATAGATTCTTTGATCCCTTGTGTGAGACTAGTCAATCATCAAATTTGAACTCTAAAATTGAAGAAATATTAGAGCTAGCTCAATAACTAAGCAAAGACATGCTAATCTTAGGATACTCAGTAGAATTGAGTGACCTAGGCTTGCCCAATTGGTAAAAAACTTACTCGACTGAATAACATAGTGAGACTAGTCATGCTAGTCTTCAAATAGAGTTGGGCATAGTCCAAATGGGAGTGGACAACTATAGGCAAGCCTACCAAGATAAAATTGAAAACATAGAGCTCTTAAAAATAGAAAATGCCTATATTATGCTAGATGGTAATTTTCCTCAATCTATTGCCATAAATGTGGATGACCAAACTATTGTTTGAAATTATGAGTCTATAGGACCATGTTTATCTGATCCCAAGGATGACATAGAAATGCAAACTTTATCACATCATGTCGAAATAGTCCATCCTAATGAGGATAACACTACATACAAGGAAATTGAGGATAATTCAAATTTGAGTGGCAGCATGACATCTAAAATATTAAACAAAGGAATGATCCCTTGTTCTCAATATTGTGTGTATGCAAACAATGAATGTAATGATATTTTGTTTGGACAAACGTTAGAGGAAATTTTGGGAAATGATCATCTTGACTCATATCATAATGAATGTAGCACACATTTACTCAATGAAATTGATAAATCTTTAGAATCAAAGTTTCAATGTGCAAGTGAGTAGGTAAGTATACCAACATTTTATTTTGAGCCTGTTTTACATGAAGATTTTTTAAATTGTAATGGTGATTATGAACATAATGTTCACAATGACAATCAACATGTTTCCCTTCTAACTAATAACCATGTACTTCATGTGTAGGTATATGGTGGAAATGATGCTCAGAGGATGATTCACAATGAAACAACTGATAGAAAATGTGTATCTCCATCCAATCATAGCCAAAATTAGGGAGATACTTTCTTTTACCCACTTGTATTTTCTCATGACTTTTGTTTTGATCATGGTGGCTTGAATCAGAAAACATGAATCTGGATAGAGCATGATAATAATGAATCCCCTCAATTAATTATTATTAATGATAGACATCTTGAACAAGAGCCCAAATTGTGTACAATTTTCATTTCTAAGTTCAAGGATGTGCTTGCTAAACTTCAAACCCAAATATTCCAATTGATTTTTCTTAATGATTTGAGAAAACAAAGTAGGAGCATTCTTGAAGTTAGTTTGAACCCAAGTCTTCAAATATATAATGTATAGTTAGTTTTAGGAGTTTTATCTTGTACATAGTTTTTTAATATATAGATATTGGGGTAGTGAATTGTAGATATAGTACCAAACCAAGGATGAGGAACCCATGCCAATTCAAGGAAGAGTTGAAAATACAAACTACCTGGTATTTGCAGAACATTTTGCACAAAGGATATTAGGGTAATTAGGACACAAAAGGCCTAGACTTTCCAAGGATATAATGGATCTCTTGAGGCCTTTTGAAAGAATGCCTGATGGTGTGAGGGATCATAATTGGGGTGATTAGTTCTTATACAAGAATGTAACCATAATCAGAGTTTATAGCACGAATGTCAAATCCCAATTGTTGTCTAAGAGGGTGCCTAACAAGGCTACATTTCTAGAGATTATGTGGTAGCTAAATGAATTAGATAAATTTCATTTAAGAAATAGCAAGAAGGAGACTTTCCTTCAAGAATCAAATCCCTAGTTTCTATATTAGTGCTAATGAAGGATTGGAGGCTTGTTTGGAAAAATTGTAGGAGTATAGATTGAAGACAACTAAGCATTGAAATTATGACCCTAAGCATTTTATTGATAAGATAAGAAGAGAAAAGCTAAGGTCCAGGTTTGAGTACTATTTTTATGAACAAGAGAATTTCCTCTAAAATTATACTTCAGAGGAGGAAATGAAGTTGACAAGAGATACTTGGGGTCTCATTCTCCTTTGGGAAAGGCAGAGGAATTTGTAAAATCCTTCATACCCTGGAGACATCAGAGAAATTGTTGATCCTATTCTTAGGATGCAGAAGATGTTAGAACATACCGAGGAGCTCAAGTATGTGGCTAAGAAGAAGCCTACTAAGCCACAGTCTCCTAAGATACAATAGTTGCCTAAGGAAATTATTGAAGAATATTCTCAACCAATGGTTGAGGAGACTACAAGGGAAGCATGGGAATCACTTCTCCCTAAGCTAATTATTGAAAATCAACCTTTAGTTGATTACTCCTTAATAGTGGAGGTTGGAGAGAACCAAATTGACTTGGATGAAGTTCATCAGGTATTAATATCTCCTCCAAGGAATGAAATGTTGATGGCTCCCCCATAAAATCTTGTAGGAAAGTAGTGAAGTTTTGAAGAATGTCAGTGCATTGGCCTACAAGGAATTCTTATCTAATAATGAATTTGTTAAGTCAAAATAATTTAGCGCTCTGTTGGTGCAGAAGAAATCTAAAATATACCTGTAGAAACTAAACAAATCACAAGGTAAGGTTGGGGATGAGGATAAAATAGAAATTGCTCATAGAGTTTTGAAAGAGATTGATATGGATTGAACAACAACATCACTCCTCATGAAGGTGTTACCATTTTTCACTTACAACTCAAATTGGTAGAGATGGTATAGCAAATTTATTTTTAGATTGAAGGTTAACATTTTTCTATTATAAGTTATTTGCATAGTTGGATGATTCAGTGATATTACAATTTAGATGTTCAACAAAAGAGAAGAATTTATAATCATCATTCATTGCAGAAAGATGCATGAGAAATAAGTTATTTCATTTCACTACCATGTTTATTTGTTTTACAAATGAAGTACATAAAAGAAATAAACATTCCATCGAATGAAAGATTGATAGATCAAATGTCCCACACAAGCCATGGGAATAGCTGAACAAATGCAAATATAAGAAAGATACTATGCATCTAAAGATACAGGAGAGAATGTCATAGCCATCATTGCCTTGTAGTGTCTTCGGTCTCTGAGGATGCCTTCTGTCCTTCCTCCCGATCTCTGATAAGAATCTACAAAAAATTGGAAAAGGTCCTGTTAGAGCTCCGGTTATGAGTTCTCAATGTGTCTATCAGAAGAGGCATAATATGTTGCTTATAATGCACTGGATCATAAATACATCACTCACATGCAAGAGGAACTAAAAGAGAAACAATCATTGAACATCATTGTTTTTTATCTAATGTGTTTCCTTCATGTGCAAGTCTAGGATAAGTCATGCAGCTATTTTGAAGACATATCAACATGTGGTATAAAATGGGCTCCCACAAGGGTTGAGACTAGCGTGCTATCCTCGATTCTCAAAGGGGATGGATTGCAGATACATCATATTGGTCAATCATATCAATTAAACTTAAGGAGTACAATATCAATCTAATATTTGCAGTTCAAGTCATGATGAAATGCAAGTATTAAAGTGACCTGAACTAGTAAAAAACAAACATCCAATGCATGAAAGCATCTGATAGTATTGCTATAGTAGCAATTGAGGGAGTGGAAATGATAAATGAACATCATAGATCCATGTATGGGACAATCGGAACATTAGGTATATTCCATCTATGCATCTTTCATAACATTGTATGCCAAATCAATGTAAATGATCTTCCTCATTCAATAAGTGTATGACTGTTTTGGTCATAGCATAGCATCAGAGATAAATATCATTTTATGCATGATCGAATAGTAAAGAGTGCTATCTTTCGATATCACATGCTAAGTATGCATTCGATAGAATATGGGAGACTACAACATCAAAATCATATGCCATGTTATAGAGTAGTCATGTCAAATAATACATAGGAGAATATGCAGGTGGAATAGTTGAAGAATCAAGAGGTCTCCAAATGGCATAGTAGTGATCGGCAAAGAATAACAATGCAACATTTATGATTCATTTTAATCTCACTTCATGGAAGCAATTACACAATAGTATACAAGTATTTATCATTTGATGAAATAAAGGAAAATTATGCATGAGTAGCCATCATCATTACTGTCATGAATAGTCATAACCTATAAATTCCATAGTCATAATTCAGCTACAGTAAGTAGTTCATCAAGTGCATACATGTGTAGTATGGAATAGAGTGACTACAGAAAATGTGCCCATCATATATAATGAATTAGACTGCAAGTGACATAAACTATGTTACAGTTCAAATATGATCAATGCCAAGTGCCACAGTTGTCAAATGGAGTACACAAATGCATAACTATAAGATATCCACCTTGTCATTGCAAAAGTATGAGGTTTTAAAGTGAATGTGTTTCATATACATGAAGAGTGATAGGAAAAGGTGCAAATGAAAGCTATAGTTGCAGAAATAAAAGTGGACTTAGAAATAATGCTCAAATATACAGATAAAGCTGTGGATTGGTGAAGCAAAATGAAGTTATTTTTTGTACGGAAATAAAAAAAGAGAGAGGCTACAGGAAATATCATAAAACCCCTTTTCTAAATACAAGAAACATGTACACAGCTGTGGCCTTTCAAAAAGATAAACATAGAGATGTATGCAAAATGTCATATACTGCCAACAAATACTTTATTCATGAATGATAAACCCATATCAGCTAGTAAAGCCACAGATAGGAAGTGTATTTTCTTCACAAAAGAGATTACCCATTTGAGGTTTTCAATTAAAATGTAGATATAAAAAGAAATACAAAGGTTCTGTAGTGTTCTCAATGGAAATATAAAGAATAATGCTTTCCTTTAATAATTTCATGGGCTCATATTGAGCCATCCTTTAATGAAGGAACCAGAGGAATGGGTAAAAATTTATACATGGCCATTGCTTTGAAGATGCATAGTGAATACAAGAAAGTTTTCAGTAGAAACATAAAAGATGAAGTTGTCATTTAATGTCTTTCAAAGGCTCGAATCGAGCTTCATTTTGAAGGAAAACAAGAAATGTCATAGTGGTCAAGAGCCAAAACTCACCTCTGAGAAAAGAAGGAACACATGCACAAGGCCGTGGGTTTTAACCAAGTTTTGCCTTCTTTTTTTTTACCTTTTAAGAAGATCAGATTAAGTTGTTCATAGTGGCCCACACAGGGGTTAAAATGATACGAAAACAAAGATTAAAAAGTGCATGAGAAATAGTTACATTCGTGGCCTTGAAGGCTATCTTTGCTTTAAGAAATGAAGGAAATGATCATTTTTGCAAACACAATCTTACCTTGTCATGTTCTGTATCAAGATTTGTGCATAGTCTAGTGAGATTCATCAGAAAGGAAGGGTTTTGTGCCTCAGACCCTAGGGTTTCATGGCAGCCATGTCATTAGGACATAGCATGTCATCAAAACAAACATACATAGCAAAATGCATCAAGAAATTGGTAAGGCCGTAGCTTGTAAAGCCATTTTTGACCTAGAAATTGAAAGGAGATCAAAGAATATGAGTTGTAAATAGTATTTACCTTCTTTTTCTAAAAGAGATCCATGAGAAGATGTAGAGACACAATGAAATCCAAGGGTTTTTCTCCAAACCCTACCCATGGTAGCGCTAGAGCAGATCTTCCTCATCTCAAAACTACAAAAGTAAAATGAGCCAAAAGAATAGGGCAAAAGTGTTTTGTCTTTAGGGTTTCTCTTCACCCTAATCTGAATGGTGATTTTAATCACATTCATTTGTTTTTTGGAGGCATGACTAATACCCATTGTGGTATTGAATATGCCTTGCATGGTGCCTAAGTCTTAAGACTTAGAGTAATATTCAAACCTTAGGGGCCTATGTATTCCATGCCAATGTTTAATACCTTAGTGTTCATTTTGATTTCTTTTAGAGATAGTACCCTTGGATCTTGCAGAGCTATTTGGAGGGTAGGCCTTAAAGGCCTTTCATTTTATTTCTTTTTGCAAAAAATATCTCATATATGCCTTGATATTTTTATGATTTTTTATAGAAAAATAAATTGGCATGTAATGGATATGCTTGGGGAAATGCCAGATATGATCACATCATTTTACAAAAGTCAAATCAAATAGGGATGTAAAATAAAACTGCAAACATTGTAAAGTTTTATTTTAAAGCAATATTTTATGAATTGCTTTAAAATCAAAACTATTTTTATGCAGTTTAAAGAAAAGTAAATTTAGATCAAAACATATCTTTTAGATTTGCTTTCTTTTGGGGTAGAATGGACACAAAAATAGAGTTTTTATGGATAGAGAAATCAGATTTTGGTGGGACCAGCTAAGAGGACCCCTTGGCAGCTTTTATTTTTCAGTTTGGTGGCAGTTTGAAGGCTTTATTTTTGGCTTTTCTGAGGAGCACGAAAATGGATTCCTACATCTATTTTTAGGAGCTTTTTTGGAGAGATCATGTTGTAGGCATTTCTGGGAGAAAAGTATAGTTTTTTCTGAGTCAGTTGATACCATTTGTTTCTTCTCTCTTGAGCACACAAGGAGTTTGTATATAGGTAGTTGACTCAGTTAGTTCATTTTGCATTGTACTCCTAGTTTAATATAATAGGTTTACCTATTTTCATCTACTAGTCTATTTTGTAGTTTTGATCTGATGTCTCATTGTGGTAGTGTTATGTCCTTTGTCATGTCTCTTTACTATGAAATTGCATGTTGATCCTAGTTGTAATTTGTGTTCAATCTGAACCTCGTTATAAATTATTTTTGGATCAAATCTCATAGGTGGGGTTGTGGAAGTTTAAGTTTGAAGGGCTATTTGTGAGTAAAAGTATTTCATTTAGATTAAAATTTAGAGTGTAGAGTTTCATTCTAGTTCTTCTTCTCCCTTTTCCCGTACAAATCAATTAGATTAGAAAAAATCATAAGGAGAACTAGCTCACTCTAGAGATTCACTCTCAACACAGATCACTCACAATCTGAGATTGTCTCCATGTGTCAATAGATAGCTAAGTCTTGTGTAATCTTAGCATAGGGTGTATATCTGATTGATAACAATTTTTGGCATGCCCGGTGGGACTCTGAAAGTGTTTTTAGAGAAACTATCAATTCTTCAAGCTTTTGTTCTGGTATATGCAGTAGTGTTCTAGTCTTTGGAGGCTTTTTCCAAGTATGCCTAGTGACTCAATCTTCTAGTCTTGCATGCAAAACTAGTTCATTCAGCTTGTGAAAATAAGATCAGGACAAATTGGACTATTTCAGTCCAATAACATGTTCATATATCACTGTTATTTGGTGTGTGTATCAGTGATCTCAGCCTCTAGAGGCAGAAAACCAAACACATTTGGTGACTTCGAATCAAGATCTACTAGTTTTGGTATGATCAAGTGCTAGTATGTTATAAAATTCATCTATTCATTCCATATTCCAGCTTTCATATGAGTAGAAATATCATATTTTCATATGCAGTATGAATACCCACCACCATACTATGAAAATGTTGTCCATATGGCCCCTTATCATCCATATCAGGCCAATTATGATGTTTTTTACAATTCCATGGCCCTTCAAAACTAGCATGCATAGTATAATTACCACCCACCCACCCTTGCTCACCCTGCTGACCAATTATACACAAGTGGCCATGATATTTATTTTAGTCCAAATACTCAAGATGCTTACCGCATGCCTATTCCTACCCAATCTTCCAATCAACTTCAAAATTATCAACTTAAGTGCTTAATGACATTTTGTTAGACTTTAATAAGTAGATGGAAGAGATTAAGAGGGAATATGAATATAATCCGTACCAAGAAGAACTAGTTTATCAAGCCTATCTTCATGAGCAAGAGTTGGAGGCACAAAGAACATAGTTTGAATTGGAGATTGCAAACATAAAGAGTTATCAGTATCAACAAGGAGGGGGATTTCAAACAAGGTAGTATGAAGAGTCTGATTTGCAACTGCAAGAGTTGAATCACCAAGTTTACTTTCAATAGCCAGAGTAGCCACCCTGTGAGACCTTTGGTTCTGATCAAGAGTGGGAGACACAAAAGAGATAGTTTGAAGAGAATCTTGAGAGAGAGGTAGCTACACAAACAAAGCTTTTGCTTGCTTAAGCCCAAGCAACTCCTGCTATTCTAGAATAGCCTGCTCAAGAAGAGTACCACGTAATTATAAATTTCCAAGTTTTAGACATAATGAACCTCTTAAAGCTCCTAAAGTTGAGATTCCAAGTTTTACATAGAATAAGGTCTTTGATTCCCTAAACCAACCTCTCAAGCTCAAAATCCCAAGTTTCAGAAGCCTTCACCCCTTCTAGGTTGAGGAAAATAGTCATATTCAGACTAGTGTAGTTGTAGAGTAGCCACTTGAAGAACCTCTTCTCCTCCAAGAAACTCAAGAAACTCCCCAAGTTCCCCAACCTAACAAATTTGATTGTCCTATCACTATTTGCTTTTGTAAAGATGGATCGATTGTCTTACAAAATGACTCATTCACCATGAAAGAAGCTAGAAAGGTAAATTTATTATATATAGCTATAGAGCAATACCGGTCAGAGCAAAAGAAGATTGAACAAGAGAAGGGTCCCCTTGATGAATCTATCAATGTTTGCACCAAAGAGCCTCCTTGTTTTGAAAAACATGATAAAATTCTTTCAGAAAGTCATGTAGTGCAAGAGGTTGATTCACATGAAAAGGTTGTTGCTATTTGTGTAAAGCAAGTTGATTCAAATATGTCCCTGAATCCTTTGCATTTTGATTCCTTTGAAAAATTTTCTAATGTTGTTCAAGATGCATGAAAGCAAGGTACAGAGATTACAAGGTGAAAGTCTGAAATTGCAAAGAAAAAATGTTCAAGTTGAGTTGGAGGAAGCACCAGTTTTTGAACAGCAAGAGGATCCTCAACAACACAAGGAGTTGCTAAATAAAGATCACCAATATCATCATAGAGCCTTGGACCAAGGAGAAGGAAATACAGAGGAGCCTAATTTGGATCACAATAAGCTTAGTGAAAGCTATCATGAGGTAAAAGACATCCCCTTCTCATCAGAAAATCAACATAATTGTGAAGAGAAATTGCTTTTGAAAGATCTTAAGGTCTTCATTACAGATTTAGAGAATGTGCAAAATAGTGGTGTTGATCCTCCGTTTATAGTTAATCTGTTTGATGAGCTTCCTTACTTTGAGAGTGAAAGTTAAAATGGCATGGCTATGCCAAGTTCTGTCCACCACAGCAATGAGGACTACTTAGATAATGTGTTGATCCAACAGAAGATGTGTAAAAGTAGCCCTGATTTGAGAAGTATGGAGCTTGAGGAGGATCCATTTTGAGCAGAAATTGAGCTATTCTGCTCACATTTAGAGGTTATGCCAACATTTGTGGAAGAGGGTTACTTGAAACAACAAAAGAAAGAGGTGGAAATGGCTATATTCTCAGATGAATCATTAGTTATAAAGTAGCCTAATCAGCAACCTGATCTCGACTGGTTAGAGGAGCTGCCCTCCTATTTCACAGAGCAACTTGAAGTTGTTGTGCAAATTGATGTCTTGTTACAAGAGGTTAGTTCATTATTCAACTTCATTATTGAGGAAACACCTATTTTGGAGTGTATCCCCTCAAGCAATCTTGAATATTTTGAGTCTAGTATAGCTGTTGCTATGAATCTTCCAAGTTTTGATAGTTTTGATGAGCTACTAGCTACCCTAATGGAGGAGGATGATGCACTAACTAAAGAGGAGGAAGCCACATGGCAGACTATCATGCAAGGTGCAGATAATGTTGTTGTTTCCAGTCCAAAACCTTCCAGAGAATGTCCTATTAGGTATCTACCTAGTTTGTCCACCAATAAAAAAGAGCATCGTTATAGTGATAATGATCTAGATCGTCAAAGAGGGTATCAGGTGGATAAATTAGCAAAGGAACTCAAGTGGGTAACTGACTGTATTTTCTTTCTCAAGAAGGTGTCACAGCAGTTTACAAAAGATTTGATTATTCTCCACCTTTTTGGGCTGATTAACAACCTCATGGAGTTTTACAGACTACAAAGGAAGGGCAATTATTTTCTTGAGCCTGTGAATGGGTTTGTTTGATCAGTCACTCCAGCTGGTTAGAGTAGGATAGGATAGAGTTAGTGTTAATAAATGCTTCATGCATGTTTACTTTTAGTTGTTTTGTTTCCCTAAGTTCTGTTGCACATGTTTTCTAGCCACCAGGGCATATTAGTTTGTTTTCAATTGGGTTTGTTTTAGTTTTCTGTTGCTGTTTGAATTGGTTGGAGTGCTATGTTTCAGTGTTTTTTGAGTTTGAGAAGAGCAAAGTTTGACTCAATGCCCAATGGATATTCAAGGCAACTGATTTGATGCTTAGTAGATAAGTATATAGTAGAAGTCACCAGAAATGTTACCATTTTTTCACTTACAGCTCAAATTGGTAGAGATGGTACAACAAATTTATTTTTAGAGTGAAGGTTAACATTTTTTTGTTATAAGTTATTTGAATAGTTGGATGATTCAGTGATATTACAGTTCAGTTGTTCAACAAAAGAGAATAATTTCTAATCATCTTTCATTGTAGAAAGATGCATGAGAGATAAGTTATTTCATTTCACTACCATGTTTATTTGTTTTACAAATGAAGTGCATAAAAGAAATAAACATTGTATCAAATGAAAGATTGATAGATCAAATGTCCCACACAAGCCATGGGAATAGCTAAACAAATGTAAATATAAGAAAGATACTATGCATCTAAAGATAGAGGAGAGAAAGTCATAGACATCATTACCTTGTAGTGTCTTTGGTCTTCAAGAATGCCTTCTGTCCTTGCTCCTGATCTCTGATAAAAATCTGTAAAAAATTGGAAAAGGTCCTATTAGAGCTTCGGTTATGAGTTCTCAATGTGTCTATCAGAAGAGGCATAATACATTGCTTATAATGCATTGGATCAGAAATACATCACTTGGATGCAAGAGGAACTGAAAGAGAAACAATCATTGAACTTCATTGTTTTTATCTAACGTGTTTGCTTCATGTGCAAGTATAGGATAAGTCATGTAGCTGTTTTGAAGACATATCAGCATGTGGTATAAAATAGCCTCCCACAAGGGTTGAGCCCAGTGTGCTGCCCCTGATTCTCAAAGGGGATGGATTACAGCTACATCATATTGCTCAATCACATCAATTAAATTGAAGGAGTACAATATCAATCTAATATTTGCAGTTCAAGTCATTATGAAATGCAAGTATTAAAGTGACCTGAACTCGTAAAAAACAAACATCTAATGCATGAAAGCATCTGACAGTATTGCTATAGTAGAAATTGAGGGAGTGGAAGTCATAAATGAACATCATAGGTCTATTTATGGGATAGTCAGAATATTAGGTATATTCCATCTATGCATCTTTCATAACATTGTATGCCAAATCAATGTAAATGAGCTTCCTCATTCAATAAGTACATGATTGTTTTGGTCATGGCATAGCATTAGAGATAAATATCATTTTATGCATGATTGAATAGTAAAGAGTGCTATCTTTCAATATGGCATGCCAAGTATGCATTCAACAGAATATGGGAGACTACAACATCAAAATCATATTCCATGATACAAAGTAGTCATGTCAAATAATACATAGTAGATATGCAGGTGGAATAGCTGAAGAATCAAGAGGTCTCCAAATGGCATAGTAGTGATCAGAAAAGAATAACAATGCAACATTTATGATTCATTTTAATCTCACTTCATGGAAGCAATTGCACAGCAGTATACATGTATTTATCATTTGATGAAATAAAGGAAAATTATGCATGAGCAACCATCATCATGACTATTATGAATAGTCATAACCTATAAATGCCATAGTCATAATTTAGCTATAGGAAGTAGCTTATTGATGCAGGGGCAGGGGTGGGTCACAAATGCAAGGTTTCATTTACAACTTGACTGTTCACACATTGTCTTGACTGTCCTCTTAGAATGCATTGTTTTAAGACTAGGAAAAGATTCCATTTCATGGTTTGAATGCATAAACTACCCACAAAACCTCCCAATTACCTTGGACCACACTAAAATGACCAGGGGATACTCACCAAACTCATAAAACAACTTAGTAACTTGTTGTTCCTATTGTCCCTTCACAACTAGGGTTAACTTTGCTTGTAGCCCTTGGAATAGGGTTTTTGGGGCATAACTTGCAAAATATAAGACAACCCATGAACAAATTACCTTTTTGAATACCCATTAAGCCCCTCCACAACATATCTAACATGCAGGGTAAGTTGTTTTGGACTAAAATCCTTAAAAATGGACTGTACATGTTGTTCCTAGGCCTAATTAGGACAACAAATGAAGTATTTTTGGCATAACTTTCATAAAACGACTCAAACCCATGAAATAAAACCTGTTTTGAGTACCCATTATCCCTTTAAATAACATATATTTCATTTAGATATGATTTTTTTGTAACATAAGGCCTTAAAAATGACTGGTAATTCTGGTAATTTGCTTAATTAGGTCACTTTAACAAAGGAGGTGCCTCAAGATCACCAAATTCTTACCAAAACTCAATGGATAGTCTTTATTTATGTATTAAAATAGAAGAATACACCATTTTTTTGATAAGGACCCTCACTTATCTCATCAAATTCAAACATGCAAACTAGAAACCCTCAAACTTCCTAAAAAATAGGAAATTGCAGCAATAAGAATATTTCAAAACACCAAGAAAACTCATTTTTTTGCTCCAAAATTGAATAAATATTTTGAAGGACTTCAAAATCTTTCATTCCACCATTTTGTGCCATTTTCCCATAGTTGTGGCACTCAAAAACATAAAATTTCTCTCTAGGACTGTCAAAACCTAGGTTATTGGACTATTTTTAGTAAAATGAGCATAAAATCCATAAAACATGATACCAGACCATAAACTTATATGAAAAAGAAAGGTAATCCAATACTCCATACAACCATGTATGTTTCATGGTACTACAGGGCCATACTAGGCCGTACAAATGCAAAGAACAATAAAAAATGTAGAAAATTTGTGAAAAACAAAGTTAGAACCAAAAAAAGAATCATTTTATCTTATTTCCTTCATCCCAAAAGATTCATATCCTTTTTCCATGACCTGTATGTAATATAAAAAGCATGTTTTACAATATATAACTTCACTCCACTTCTCCTCCATCTAAAAAACTCAAAAAGAAAGGCTAAAAATAGCCTCTCCACTAAGGCTACCAAAATAGAAAATACTAAACTTAAGAAAAAACTTAAAGACCCTAGTCCTATCATTACATCCACTACAAAAATACCTCAAATAAGATTTAGTACAATAATGAATGGTCTTTTAAGACCTTATTTTATGCAAAAATCAAAACTAAAGCCTAGATTTTAATAATTGTCCACCTTTGACAAATGGTGCTCCTGCACCATACACCCCAACATAGAACTTTTCCAAGTCCCTTGGAAAGAATTTATCAATTTGTCTTCCATTATGTTTTACTTGTCTCTGACCTTCATGCTTTCCTTCAATAGGTTCACCTTTCTTTGGCTTTTCATTGTCTTTGTAATCCTTGTTCTTGTCTTCTTTTGAAGCTGGCTTCCTGCTGTCATACAGTACTGCCATCTTCTTCTACCTTTCATGCATAGTTCCATGCTGAGTACCCTTTGCCTCTTCATGTTTTTCTCTGTTAGCCTTACAAAAATCTATACCAATGCATTTAGTGGTCTTTGTCAAACTTGTACCTACCTTTTCCACTATCCAACCAACATGACAATCCACTGTCCTTCTATTCTCTGCCTTACAAGCTCCTGTTTCAACATCACTAGGCTGCCTTTGTACATGTTTCATCACCACAGGACACATGACTGTCCCTATCAATATGCCTTCTTGTACTTCAAACTTACTCTTGTCTATACTAACCTAAGATATCATGCCAGATTCTTCCTCTTTCCATACAAAAGCATTCTTCTTCATCTCTGTCTGCACATTGTGTTCTTCCTTCTCATTTGCTATCCCAACATCATCAAACTGTGACTTAGCTACAAATTTCACACTCTCACCTTCCTCATTTCTCACATATTCTTTTCTCCCTATCATGATGATCTCACCTTGCTCTCTTACCTCTTCAACCAATGGAGTTAGAATGAATGATCTCCCATCCTTTTCAATGTTATATGTATTTTGTCTCCCATTATACATTGCTGACCTATCAAACTGCCAAGGCCTTCCAAGTAAAACATGGCAACAACTCATAGGTAGAATATCACAAACGACTTTATCTCTATATTGACCAATTTGAAATTCAACAGTAGCTTGTTCACTCTCCAAAATGGTTTAATTTTCACTATCTGAAGACACTTGATAAGGTTTTTCTATAGGCACTCTTTGCAAATTCAATTTGTCCACCATATCACTAGATACCATATTATCAGTGCATCCAGAATCAACTACTACTTTGCATACCTTATTTTTGCATCTAGAGGCTATCCTAAACAAGCTCTTCTTTGAATTAGCTCTTTCTCCCTGGATGTCTTCAAGAGTTGTCTTCTCACCATCAATGATTCACCCACCTCTAGTGCAACATGGACACTTTCTCTTTCATCTACCTGTACAATTTGGACTCTCTTTTCACCTCTTCTTTCACCTCCACTTGAAGTAGTACCAATCTTGTCAGGGCACTTATAGGCTGGATGACCAAACTCACCACAGTGATAGCACTTTCTAGTAAACACATTTGAACCTCTTCCTTGATTTGCATATCTGCCCCTAAACCTTGTTCTTCCACCTCTCCATCCTCCTCTAGACTCGGGTGCTTGTTCTTTACTCTTATCAACATCTTCAAAATCTTCTTTGGATTGTCTTGGTGTTGAAAATGTACCTCTGCCCCTAGAAGTACTGCCTCTTCCTCTTGTTGCCTTCTCTTGTCTCCTCTTGAATTTTTCTTCTACTCTTATTGCCATTTGAAAACATTGTTCCACTATTTTTGGTGCCAACAAACTGATTTCATCTTGAATGTTATACCTTAGGCCATTGAGATATCTAGCCACTCTTTCTTCCTCATCCTCCTCATGCTTTGTCCTTATACTTAACCTATAAAACTCCTTAGTGTATGCTTGCACTAAATCCTTTTGCCTAAGATTCTGTAATCTTTACAGTAATTGAACATTATAGTCACCAGGAAGGAACTTACCTTTCAGTTTTGCCTTCATTTTCTCCCAAGAAGTGATGTTGTTCTTCCCTTGTTTCTATCTTTCCTCTTGTACAAAGTTCCACCACAGCAAAGCATGTCCTTTCAGTTTGCTTTTAGCCTTCCTCACCTTGTGATCTTCATCTATCTCTTCACTTTCAAAATAATTTTCCATGGCTCCTATCCAGTCTAAGAGCTCTTCACCGTCTAGTTTGCCTCCATACATTGGCAAATCCATTTTTCTATGTCCATCACCTTTCACAGCTTTCAAAAACTTTACCATCCTCACATCCTCTGGATCCAACTCTTCTTCTTCACTAGAAGGTTCTTTTTCTTCTTTAGACTCACTTTCACTCATGGTGCCTCCATCTTTAGACTTCAATGTAGAAATCTCCTTCTTCAAGGCTTCTAGCTCTCTAGCCTGTTGATCAATCTTTCTTGCAATTGAACTTCCTTTAGGAGGCATCTTGACTTCTCATATTCCACTTCGCTCAAACTCTAACCTTCAAATCTCAAGAGACCTACTTCCTATGCTCTAATACCACTTGATACAGAGGTAGGGGTAGCTCACAAATGCAAGGTTTCATTTACCACTTGACTGTTCACACATTGTCTTGACTGTCCTCTCTGAATGCATTATTTTAAGACTAGGAAAAGATGCCATTTCATGGTTTGAATGCATAACCTACCCACCAAACCTCCCAACCACCTTGGACCACACTAAAATGAGTAGGGGATACTCACCAAACTCATAAAACAACTTAGTAACTTGCTATTCCTATTGTCCCTTCACAACTAGGGTCAACTACACTTGTAGCCCTTGGAATAGGATTTTTGGGGCATAACTTGCAGAATATAAGACAAACCCATGAAAAAATTACCTTTTTGAATACAAACTAAGCCCCTCCACAACATATCTAACATTCAGGGTAGGTTGTTTTGGACCAAAATCCTCAAAAATGGACTGTACCTGTTGTTCCTAGGCATAATTAGGACAACAAATGAAGTATTTTTGGCATAACTTTCATAAAACGACACAAACCCATGAAATAAAACCTGTTTTGAGTACCCCTTATCCCCTTACATAACATATATTTCATGAAGGTATGATTGTTTTGTAACATAAGGCCTTAAAAATGACTGGTAATTCTGGTAATTTGCCTAATTAGGTCACTTTTACAAAGGAGGCGCCTCAAGATCACCAAATTTTTACCAAAACTCAATGGAAAATCTTTAGTTATGTATTAAAATAGAAGAATCCACCATTTTTTGATTAGAACCCTCACTTATCTCATCAAATTCAAACATGCAAACTAGAAACCCTCATTCTTCCTAAAAAATAGGAAATTGCAGCAATAAGAACGTTTCAAAACACAAAGAAAACTCATTTTTTTTCTCCACAAGTGAATAAATATTTTGAAGGAATTCAAAATATTTCATTCCACCATTTTGTACCATTTTTTCATGGTTGTGGCACTCAAAAACATAAAATTTCTCTCTAGGACTGTCAAAACCTAGGTTATTGGATTATTTTTAGTAAAATGAGTATAAAATCCACAAAACATGATACTAGACCATAAACATATATGAAAAAGAAAGGTAATCCAATACCCCATCCAACCAGGTATGTTTTAGGGTGATACAGGGTCATACCAGGTTGTACAAGTGAAAAGAACAATAAAAAATGTAGAAAAACTGTGAAAAATAGAGTTAGAACAACAAAAAGAATCATTTTATTTGATTTCTTTCATCCCAAAAGCTTCATATCCTTTTTCCATGACTTGTATGTCATAGAAAATGCATGTTTTACAATATATAACTTCACTCCACTCCTCCTCCATCTAAAAAACTCAAAAAGAAAGGCTGAAAATAGCCTTTCCACTAAGGCTACAAATAGAAAATACTAAACTTAAGAAAAAACTTAAAGACCCTAGTCCTATCATTACCCCCACTACAAAAACACATCAAATAGGCTTTATTACAATAATGAATGGTCTTTTAAGACCTTATTTTATGCAAAAATCAAAACTAAAGCCTAGATTTTAATAATTGTCCACCTTTGACAAATGGTGCTCTTGCACCAGTCATCAAGTACATACATGTGTAGTATGGAATAGAGTGACTACAGAAAAGGTGCTCATCATATTCAATGAATTAGACTACAAGTGACATATACTATGTTACAGTTCAAATATGATCAATTCCAAGTGCCATAGTTGTCAAATGGAGCACACAGATGCATAACTGTAAGATATACACCTTGTCATTGCAAAAGTATGAGGTTTTAAAGTGAATGTGTTTCATATACATGAAGAGTGAAAGGAAAAGGTGCAAATAAAAGCTACAGTTGTAGAAATAAAAGTGGACTGAAAAATAATACTCAAATATATAGATATAGCTGTGGACTAGTGAAGCAAAATGAGGTTGTGTTTTGTATAGAAATAAGAAAAAGAGAGAGGCTATAGGAAATATCATAAAACCTCTATTCCAAACACAAGCAACATGTACATAGTTGTGACCTTCCAAAAAGATAAACATAGAGATGTATGCAAAATGTCATATACTGCCAACAAATATTTTCTTCATGAATGATAAACCCATATTATCTAGTGAAGCCGTAGATAGGATGTGCATTTTGTTCACAAAAGAGATTACCCATTTGAGGTTTTCAATTAAAATGTAGATATAAAAAGAAATACAAAGGTTCTGTAATGTTCTCAATAGAAATATAAAGAATAATGCTTTCTTTTTACAATTTTCTAGGCTCATATTGAGTCATCTTTTAATGAAGGAACCAGAGGAATGGGTAAAAATTTATACATGGTTATTGCTTTCAAGATGCACAGTGAATACTAGAAAGTTTTCAGCAGAAACATAAAAGATGAATTTGTCATTTCATTTCTTTCAAAGGCTCGTATCAAGCTTCATTTTGAAGATGGAAAACAAGAAATGTCATAGGGGTCGAGAGCCAAAACTCACCTCAGAGGAAAGCAGGAACACATGCACAAGGCCATGGGTTTTAACCCAGTTTTGCCTTCTTTTTTTGCCTTCAAAGAAGCTCAAATTAAGTTGTTCATACCAGCCCACACAGGGGGTAAAATGATAGAAAAATAAAGATTAAAAAGTGCATGAGAAACAGTTAAAGGCTAGCTTTGCTTTAAGAAATGAAGGAAATGATCATTTTTACAAACACACTCTTACTTTGTCATGTTCTATATCAACATTTGTGCACAATCCATTGAGATTCATTAGAAATGAAGGGTTTTGTGCCTCAGACCCTAGGGTTTGATGGTGGCCATGGCATTAAGACACAACATGTCATCAAAACCAACATACAAAGAGCAAAATGCATCAGGAAACTGGTAAGGTTGTGACTTGTAAAGCTATTGTCAACTCAGAAATAAAAAGGAGATCAAAGAATATGAGTCACAAATAGTATTTACCTTATTTTTCTAAAAGAGATCCACAAGAAGATACAGAGACACAGTGAAATCAAAGGGTTTTTCTCCAAACCCTACCCATGGCAGCGCTAGGACAGAGCTTCCTCATCTCAAAAATGTAAAAGTAAAATGAGCAGAAATAATAGGGCAAAAGTGTTTTGTCTTTAGGGTTTCTCTTCACCCTAATCCGAATGGTGATTTTAATCACATTCATTTCTTTTTTGGATGCATGACTAATACCCTTCGTGGTATTGAATATGTTTTGTATGGTGCCTAAGTCTTAAGACTTAGAGTAATATTCAAACCTTAGGGGCCTTCATGTATTCCATGCCAAGGTTTAATACCTTAGAGTTCATTTTGATTTCTTTTAGAGATAGTGCCCTTGGATCCTATAGAGCTATTTCGAGGGTAGTCCTTATAGGCCTTTCATTTTATTTCTTTTTGCAAAAAACTCTCATATATGCCTTGATATTTTTATGATTCTTTATAGAAAAATCAATTGTCATGTAATGGATATGCTTGGCAAAATGCCAGATATGATCACATCATTTTGCAAAAAGTAAATTGAATAGGGATGTAAAATAAAACTACAAACATTGTAAGTTTTATTTTAAAGCAATATTTTATGAATTGCTTTAAAATCAAAACTATTTTTATGCAGTTTAAAGTAAAGTAAATCTAGATCAAAACATATCTTTTAGATTTGCTTTCTTTTGGGGTAGAATGGACACAAAAATAGAGTTTTCATGGATAGAGAAAGAAGATTTTGGTCAGACCACCTAAGAGGACACCTTGGCGGCTTTTATTTTTTAGTTTGGTGGCAGTTTGAAGGCTTTATTTTTGGCTTTTTCAAGGAGCACGAAAATGGATTCCTACACCTATTTTTAGGAGCTTTTTTGGAGAGATCATGCTGCAGGCATTTATAAAACTTAGTTTTTTTAGAGTTAGTTGATAGCATTTGTTTCGTTTGTCTTGAGCACATAGAGAGTTTGTATACAGGTAGTTGACTCAGTTAGTTCATTTTACATTGTACTCCTTCTAGTTCAATATAACAGGTTTCCCTATTTTCATCTACTAGTCTATTTTGTTGTTTTGATCTTATGTGTGATTGTGGCAGTGTTATGTCCTTTGTCATCTCTCTTTACTGTGAAATTGCATGTTGATCCTAGTTGTAATTTGTGTTTAATATGAACCACATTATAAATTATTTTGTGATCAAATCTCATAGGTGGGGTTGTGGAAGTTTAAGTTTGAAGGGTTGTTTGAGAGTAAAAGTATTTCATTTAGATTAAAATTTAGAATTTAGAGTTTCATTCTAGTTCTTCTTCTCCCTTTTCCCCTACAAATCAATTAGATTAGAAAAAATCATAAGGAGAACTAGCTCACTCTAGAGATTCATTCTCAACATAGATCACCCACAATCTTAGAGTGTTTCCATGTGTCAACAAATAGCTAAATCTTCCGTAGGCTTAGCATAGGGTACATATCTAATTGATAACATAAGGAAGAAGGATGGTGAAAGAAAGTGGTTTCTTGATTTTCCTAGGATGGGACATCTCATCTGCTATTTCCATGGATACTACTAGAAGGCAAGACTATATTGATGATAAGGTGATAAAAAGGGAGCAAACAAAAGAATTGTTTGGGTTAGATTTTAGTGCTAGTCATGAGACTTTGGCCATTTGGGCAATGGCTCTAGGTGATAATAAGATACAAATGGAAATGGATTTAAATAAGGTCATAGGGAAATTAATTGTGAGGAGATTAACTGATAGTTCTACTCCTCAAGCTACATTCTTGGTGGTAGCTACAGTGAAATTCAGTGAAGTTGCAACAAGGAAGTTGTAGGTAGAACTAGATAAACAGAGGGAGGATTATAATGTAAATTTATTACATGAATACAACAAGATTAAGACACTTGTTCCTTCTTCACAAATTGAATTTTTATTAGCACAATTTGTATCTAGTCCTAAAAGTTCATCAGGACATGAGGCAGATTTTGTTGATATCACTGAGTTGTAGGAAAAGTTGAGGAGAAGCAATAGTTTGATTTACAAAATTAGAGATGAACACAAAAATGAACAAGTTTATTTGATCAAGAATTTATTGGATCATCAGATGAGTAAGGTACTGAACAAAGTAGATGATGCATGGGTTTTTCAAAGTAATTTAAAGAGTGCATTTTAAAGCCATATGACCACTGAGTCAACATTAAGGGATATTGTAGGTAATTTGATTCCTTAGGTATGTAAGTGATGAATCATTTCTACAATAGTGCTAGCATATGCCCTGATGTGCCAAGTGGAGTGGTAGGTACATATGAATTCATAGGACATCTAAATGAAATCTCTTCTCTTCATGACATACATGATGTGATGTTGAAGGAAGTAATTAACAGTGTCAAGTCTCTTAAAAAGTATTCTCTGTCACCAGTTTGTACTAATTATGGCCTTGAAAAGTCACTATTAGATTGGAAAGTGGAATTTGGTGGAATTGTCCCTGCCTCCATCAAATCAATCATTGTTGAAAGAAAGATTGATCATGTGCAGTGTAATGTAGAAATGGATAGGTTAGTAAATTTAGAATCTTGCTTAAGTAGATTTATAAAGGAGATCAAAATATCCTTAGATGCTAGATATGTGACTTATATGAACACAGTTGATAAAGTCTTGAAGTACAACTGGCCATTGAGGGAAGAATATAATGCATGCGTGTAGAGGTATGTGAAGTATTCAATATCTATGGTGTCAGCAAACTAAGTAAAAATGCTTTGGAAGTGATCTATAAATTAGTTGATATATGTTGGTGCTTTGATGACACATTTTGAAGTAAAGGCTCATTTATGGAAATGTAGGGTGGATTGTTATTTTTACCTAGTATGTTTGTTATCCCTTTTTGGCTATATAAGGACAAGGTATTATATAACATAGCAGTTGTCATTTTCAATCCATTGAAATAGTGCCTTGTCATTTTGAAATGATGTCTATGTGCATGAGTAGACTGTCAAGGTTTTCCTGGCTCCAATTATGTGAGTTTAGAAACAAAGGAATAGAGGAACTTTTATTAGGCTTAGCCAGGTCTAGAAATTAGGTTTCTCCATTCTTCTATCCATGTCGGTTATGTCAATACAGGTGTAGGAATTATAGATATGACTTGCTATTTGATGCAATAGGTTGTTCACTTCTTCCCCCTCAACCTCCCATGAGAAAGACCTAAAGCATCCTTCAGTTCACCACCAGGTCATTACAACTTCTCACATCTACTTAGTTTTAGATGAATGGAGCTATTAATTTCAAATGGCTAACTTTTATTGATAGAGTGAAAGACATTGATTAGGCAACAACTATTCTCTTCATCATCCTTATCTTAGCAGTGAGCAACAACAGCCAAGTCAGTGTTGGCAGGTGAAGAATAGTTCATGTGGTGACCCTTAAGTGGTTTAACTACTCATTCTCAAACATAATGACAATAAGAGGTGGGTAGCAGTTTCATAAATGGGTTTCAGGTTGTTCCAATAGATCACGTGCTAGGCACCTCACAATCTAATGAGATAGGAGTATGTGTTAGTCATTAGTATGTTTTAAGAGGTTCACTTGTTTTATAAAAGGGGGGTGCTCCTTTTTAAAAAGGGTTGAAAATATTTTTGGGACTTTAGTTTTTTGTTTATAGTTTGTGTCTAGAAATATAGGGGATTTTAAATCTATAGGTTATTGTATGTTGTTTTCTTGTCTCTAAATCTAATGAAAGAATGTAGACTTCATGTGCATTTTATCTCCAATCTTTCTTTGTAAATGATTTTAAGAAGTAATAAATCAAGGAGCTATTGTTTCTCTCATGACACATTTGTTGTTGTACATATTACTGTTGTATGTTAGTTTTTGTTTCAATGGAATGGAGTAAGTCTTTCATGCTAAGTGATATGGTCATTTACGAACAAAATGGATAATTAAGGCATGTTGTTTTCCATCATTACAATCAATATTAGCATTAAGGCACTGCTATCTTCAAGAAGATAAATTGTTTTTCAGTCTTAGGATAACTTCATTACCAAACCCTATACACTGTGTTGACTCTATTTTCCCATAAGAGGCATGTCATTCCTTGATCTAATTTGTCCCTCAACCTCACATACATACTTAAAATGATAAATCATACTCGTGTAATTTATTTCTGACTATTTATGACTTTCACATTTACTTCTAAAGCTTATGAAATATCCACTTATAAATTGTTTAAATCTTATAATCTCTTATCGATTTTATGTGGAAGTATTTTTTGCTTGACATTGCGGTTGAAAAGATCATGAACTCATATCAGTGTCAATTCTAAGGAAGCCCGTGTAGGTTCTACAACGCTTGAAGAGAAAAGGAGATGGTTTGAAACAACATCTCCTATTTGTTTGCTAATTTATCATTAATATTCTGAACTCGTTGTATACTTTCAAGTAATTGTGATAGTCAAATTAGGGAACCAACACAACTAATAAACTATTAGGTTTGTAGTAGCTCAAGGGCATGGGACTAAAACATAGGCAAAAATATTTGGCAACTGATTGTTGTATAGTTTAACATCAATTTACTACACATGTAGTTTTCTTTGAAAAACTAGAGTCTCTAAAAAGTCAAAAAAATATTTCTTTTACTCTTGTTATGCATGCCTTTTCAACATTAATAAAGTTCATAGTACCTTTTCTCAATAGCTAAATTCTTCTTATTGGTTACAACTATATCCTTAAAAGTTTTAACTTAAAAGCTAGACATTTGATTCGTAGAATGGGATTTACCAAAAACATATGGTGAAATAGAATATTTAAATCAATATAAAGTGTGTATTGCATAAAACTAAGATCATATAGAAGATTGTAAACAAAGATCATATAAAAGTCATATCTATTTATATTCCTTATGAAACTATTCAAGTTCCACTTAAGAGATCAAAAAATAATAATTAGAAACATTCATCCTTCACATTTATGACATTATTATCACTGAGATTTGTGTCAACAACAATACAAAGATACCCAATATATATGGAATATAGAAGGTCTAAAAGTTGAAAGAAATCATAAAGATTTATTACAAGTGTTTGAAAATCAATTTGCATATTAAATTTTGGAATGATTTAAAAATGAGTTGCTTATAGTAAAAATTGTAATTTAAACTATCACTAACACTTGTAGGAAATTGGTGCATGTGTATGTTGAAATATACACTATGTATTTCAACTACCAATTTTCTTCAAAAACATTCTATTACACAATATTTCTTTTTCCAATCTACAAATTCTAACATTTGAGACAAAGAAAAATACATATCAACTAAGAATGTCGACTCATTTGAAAGACATATTAGAAATTTATTACAAGTGTTTAAGATAGTTTAATTTAAGAATTAATTCACACATTGAATTTTTGATTTATTTTAAAAATAAGTTGTTTATACTTTGGTTTTTGATGTATTTCATATTTCTTTCAAGGGTATTTTCTGATACTTTACTCTATTTCCCTTACTAGATGAAGGAACCCATTTTAAATATATTTCAATAAGCCATCACTAAATGGTTCTATATAGAAAACATCAAAACACCAACCTTACTAGTTTAAGTAAAGTTAGTCGACCCACCATATTGCTTGATTTCATTGCCCTCTTACATAAAATATCTACAAACCTCATTAAGCTAATGTCCTTTTTTTGTGAAAACTTTATTCTATTTCGCTTACTAGATGAAGGCACCCATTTACAAAATATTCCTCATGCTTGGAGACGTGTCAATACAAAAAAATAGATTTATATTCCCATTGTTTATAACATGCAATGCAATTAGTTTGCAATTTAAACTATAACAAATGTTTGTGATAGTTTAAGAGGAATAAGTGGCAAATAAAAGATAAGAGTGAGAAATAATTGTGATTTTATTGGAGGTGTTACTAAAACTATGAAGAACCATGTACCTTAGTTTTTGTATTCCAAAATTACAAATATATAGTGGTGATGTGTACAGGGAAGGTGTTCTAGTTTTATATGATCAACAATTTCATTTATGATAGAATTGACAATATTTTGTATTAAGATATGATTTTAATTATGATTTTTCCTCCCATCCTGTGTAGAATTCAATGAATCATTGAGCCTTTTACTAATCAAATTTATTGATTTGTAAGTTGTTTTCCAAATTTATTTACCTTTTTGATATTTTTTGTTATTTTTCATCTTTGTAATGAGGATTCCTTAAAAGAAGCTCTATAAAACATTCAAATCATAAAATAAACATGTGTAGGTTGAAATACACATTGTGTTTTTCAACATGCAATTTTTTCACCAACATTCAATTACAAAATATTCACTTTCCTAATGTATGAATCCAAACATTTCAAATACAACAAATTATGTATCAACTAAAAATGTCATATGAAATTTTAAAGACATTTTACAAATCATGAACTTAATATGTGCATGATCAAATACACATTATGTTTTTCAAGATGTATGACTTTTCATTACCAACATTCAATTGCATGATATTCACTTTTCCAATGTAAAAATCCTAAAATTTCAAAAAAAAAAAAAATGAATTACCTTTAGATTTATGTACACATCACTTGTCCTAAAAAGAAATACCAAAATAATGACAACCAAGCTTCCCCTAAGTTGTCCATTTGTCTTGATTTTCATATTACATCACCTTTGGATTCTCATATTGATACTCACTCTAGTGAAGGTAATGCCTCTTATAGATCCACATCTAGCCACTAGTATGAGGAACATTTATTGTCATCTAAGTTGTCTAGTTGTTATGACAAATCAAGAAGGTGAGATTGTGGTGCCTATCATGATGAATTCAATCTCAAACAAGAGACATACCCACAACCAATCCTAGGTGTTGGAATAAACATCCATGCATTAATTTAAAAATTGAATGATGAAATGCAAATAATGGTTCTACTAGGTACCTTGACTTATTTTCACTAGGATGGTTTATGCCCAAATAAATTATATTGTCAATTCTATAAAAAACTACATTTAAATATTTTTTACCTTTTTATTAAAAAAAACAAACATAAAATATACTAAAAATTATACATTTTATTAGTTTACATCATTTTAAAATTCAAAATATTTATGTCACATTATAGTGATTCAAGTTATTTCTTCCATTATTTTTTGTCTTTCAAATATTTAATGATTGCTTAAGAAAAATGCAAGTTGAAAACACATGTATTTAAACCTCCACATATTTAATTCATGATTTGTAAGATGTCTTTCAAATTAATGGCCTTCTTAGGTGATTCATATATTTTTTGAAATGTTAGGATCTATACATTGGAAAAATTATTTGTAAGATGTCTTTCAAAATTTTGACCTTCTTAGGTCTTTTATACTTTGTTTGTTTCAAATTTTGGGATGCATACATTAAAAAATGAATATTTTGTAATAAATATTGGTAAAGAAAATTTTAGGTTGAAACACACAGTGTATATTTTAATGTGCATATGTTTAGTTTATCATTTCTAAATTTTTTTAAAAGAATTATAATATAGTATGATTTAATCATGTAGATTACTCATTACTAGTACATATTATGATGTATTATACTAACTGTAAGGGCCATCTATGAAGTTATTTTTCGATAATTGATATTTGATGTTTTATGCTAACAAATGTCTAGATTTCTTTCAAATTTTGGAAGCACTAATTTGATGATAATGAACTTTAAAAATATTTTCCTTGAAGTACTTCTTCCCATTATTAAGAATAATGTACACTTGAGTAGTTTTTAATATTTTAGACATGTGCACTGTCTCAAAAAATCTAGTGGTCAAATTACACTTAGGGTTATTTTTCATCTTTCCAATGTTAGGATTCCTTAAGAGAAATATAGGTTGAAATGCTGGTATTTGTACATTGGCAAAGTGAATACTGTATAATTGAATGTTGGTGAAGAAAATTACAAGTTGAAAAACACAATGTTTATTTCAACCTACACATTTAAAACTAAGTTGTTTGTAGTAGGAAATGTTATTCATTTGAAATTTAATCTATCAATAGCATTTGTAAGAAATGGGTGAATGTGTAGGTTGAAATACACACTGTGTATTCCAACCAACAATTTTCTTCATCAACATTCTATTGCACAATATTTGGTTTTCCAATGTATAGATCCTAACATTAGAGACAAGAAAAATACAAATCAAATAAAAAGGTCTAAAATTTGAAAGACATAGATTAGAAATTTATTAGAAATTTATTAAAAGTGTTATTCATAGTTTAATTTGGAAATTAATTTGCACATTGAATTTTTGAATTACTAAAATTTGAGTTGTTTATAGAAAGAAAGGTAATAAATTTCCAATTTAAACTATCACTAACACTTGTAAGAAATGGGTGCATGTGCAGGTTGAAATACACACTGTGTATTTCAACCTACAATTTTCTTTATCAACATTCTATTACAAAATATTCATTTTGCAAATGTATGAATCCTAACATTTGAGATGAAACAAAAGGAATATTATCAACACTTTCTTCGGTAGTAATGTTCTTAACTTGAGAAAATTAGGTATGTCTATATTTAATTAATATCAACTTGATTATCTCATATATGATGATGTTTCAAGGCTAATCTTTTAGTGATCTCAAGGAATATTATGGTCATATTTCACTTCATTTTTTGGTATTTAACATTCAACTACTGAATACTGTATATAGTTTGTTGGCATGATAGATTTTTATTCTTCAAATTTATTTTCATCAATTGCACTTGTTTGAATAGTTTTATTTATCCCAACTTGACTAATCTATAAATCTATTTTTTATAATTTTTATAATTTATTTTATCATTGGTCTCAAATTTATTTACCTATTTTAATTCATTCATTATTTTTTCTCTTTCCAATGCTAGGATTCCTTAAGAAAAACGTAGGTTGAAAAACATAATGTGTATTCTAACTTGTACATATTTAGCTCATGCTTTGTAATATTTATTTCAGATTTCTAACCTTATTAGGTGATTCATATTTTTTTTGAAATGCTTGGGATTTAGACATTGAAAAAAAGAATATTATGTATTTGAATGTTGCTAAAGAAAATTGCAAGTTTAGAAATGCATTGTGTATATAAATGTTACTAAATTATGCTTGCAGCTGAATTTAGTAAGCCTTTAACAGTAACTATTAAAAGGGGGGTAAAATTTTTTTTTTTTTACATAGGGTCATCTAGTTAATGTCTGATGTCTTGGTGAAGACCCATTACATGATCATTTATCAGGATCATGTAATAGCTCAAGCTGGGCTATTACACCATCGGAGTCAGTGAGAATGAAGAAATAAGAAACAAGACATTCAAAAGGTGACATGGGTTTAAGGTTGAATCATTTGAGCTCATATTTTAGTTATGTTATTGTTGTTCATCCAGTACATTTCAGTGCAGTTCAAAAAAGAGCTATTTATAAATTGTCAATTCTTCAGGATATAAACATATGTTTTAAATAAAGTTTAGCTTTTTCATGTTATGTAAATGATTCATAAAGGAAAATACACACCAGTCATTACATAATATGAAATAGTTGATTATATTCAAAAGAAATGTTTAAGATGTCCCACACAAGCTGTGGGAATGACTGAAAGATGTAACATAAAAATAAATTATACAACGGAAGAAAGAAAAGAGCATATGAAAAGAATAGGGACCTGTCATTGCTTGTGAATGACAAATCCCAAGGTTGACTAGGTGCATCTTTAGCTCCCTCCATCCAGTAAGCTCCAGAAATATTTGTAGGAGTTGGTGTTAGAGCTCAGGGTTCTAATTCTTTTCACATACAATAGCAAAAAATATATAATGTACTTTTATGAAGCATCAAAATTTAGATGTCTAGTAATCACAAATATACAAGAAAAATAAAATGAAGGAGATATACAGACATCATATTCAGATATATAACATGACAAAGCTCCATGAAAAGTAGAAATATCAGCATAAGTCATCATGAGAAGCTCAAGTGCTTCTAGGTTTTCTCTAAGTTGTTTGTTCATTATGCAGGTATAGCTGAAATATATCAAGATCAATCAATGTGATAGTATGTGGAGAAAATGTGGCTCCCACAAGGGTTGAGCCAAGCATACTACTCTCTTTATGTTTATTGAGAGGATTACCAAAGGCATACTTCATACTGATAAAGGAGATACAATAGGTGCATTCAAGTTATCCCCATAATAATATCATGACAAGAATGACAAGAGTACATGAATAGTTAAGACTACTATTGTGTTGTAGGCCTTTTCCATAAGCCATCACTGTCCAGTAGCCATGCAATATATAGATGCAAATGAATAGATCACCATCATGATGCAACAGTCATGAGTAAAGCATTGTTGTCATGAAAGGAAGTTATCATTACGATACAGAAATATACAGTCACCTACAATACAAACAATAGTCCAATAAAGCCCATTCAAAATAAGGACAGTCATTCTATTATAGAAACATTTGTAGGGTAGTGAACAAAGAAAAGTCCATGTTGTTTTGACAAGAAATGTATGATAAAGACATGCCAAGATAGTATAGGATAGTCATGCTTAGAAAACCCCAATCCTATTGTAAGGTAAACTGACCACAGTCAATGGTGAGTATCACAGTGATATGTCACTATATAGAAAGCCCAACGCATAGTGATAGCTTCTTATCACTATTGTTAAAGGGAAGAATATTGTATGATATCACTATCAAGCAGTCATTATCAAAAGGAGAACTTACCAGATATATGAGTGCTCTTATAAAGGATAGTGAACACTTGGCAACAATGATAGACAATATTCCATCCATTGTTTATCTGAACTTTATTATGAAAGTGATGCATTAGCTAAAATTTCCATAGGTAAAGAAGCAACAACATACAGTCATAATAGTCAAGGTGATCTTATTTCAGTAGTTGTCAAGGGAACAACAGTGACATTTGATTTGAATCGCTGACAAGACAAGAAAAGAGTCATTATTAAGTTACAAGTGATAGTGATATAGAAATATCGAGCAGCCATTGATGGACCAAGTGAATCAGAGAAGTGCATGCAACCCTAGATAGGGAAGATTCTTTCATTTCAGTGCATTCAAAACATTTTTACTAAAAATAGGAGGAGAACATGGAAGATTTTTGCAATAAAATTTCACTTTTAAGCCACTTGCGACATCTAAATGTGATATTATTTCTTGGAGCCTGTACAAAGCCCCTCATCTCTTGATGTTAACAAAATACATGGGAATGGGTTCTCTGTATCACTTAAAACATATAAGTGGTCAAGGAAAGAGGTTCATCTCATGAAGAATATTAAAAATGCTCTATGATAGCTGTAGGTTCATTTGCAAAATTTTTTCAAGCCATATGGAAAGGAACAAAAGTTGCAATCAAGATTTTACTTGAGCAAGATTTGACAAAGAAGATAGAACATATGAAAGCAGAAAAAACATAGAGAATTTCACTTGATAGAATAGCGATGAAGATGAAACAATGTGCAACAATCATTATGATAAAGTGAATAATATTAATGAGAGTAACTATTAAGATCACAATAGGAACCATTTCCATGCATATTAAATAAATCTACTTTTTGTAGACATCAAGTTGATCATGGGTAGATTCAGGAGAAAGAACAAAATAAAATAGAAAACCAAAGTATGAGCTAATAGAAGAGAAAGTTTAGGCCATGAGTAGAGGTTGAGGGTTCTCAAAGGGTTCTCAAAACCCTAGCCAAACAAGTAAAACCCAAGCCAAATTTGTAGGTTGTGAGGCAAAAAACTAGAGATTTCTAACTATATTTTTCAGACACTCCATAGCCATTTCTTCAGCAAACACACAAAGTTATACAATAATCACCAAAATGACAAATGAAACTACAAATGTGTAGGTCACGAGGGGAAAAACTAGAAATCAAATGCCGAAGAAGTCAAGAGAGGTCTCAATTCCTTCAAACATTCAAAGGCATTTTCACAATGGTATGGCATAATAGCTATGTTTTATTTTTACTAGTTGCCATATAGGAGTTTTGGTGCAAGGTTTTTGCCAAAGAGAGACATGGGAATATGTCTTTCAGACACAACATGAGCACTTAAGTTTTCTTTTATGCATTGAAGGAAGGAATGCAGCAAACAGAGAAGCCAAAGATGTATCACTTTAAAGTTTTAAAGTGTGCTTGCTTCACCTAAATACATATAGAAAACACAAAATAAGTGCAGTTCCCTATTGGAGAACCAAGATAGGACTAGATGTGCATGAGGAGGACCAAGTTTGCATGGAAAAGTTGTCAAGGCTGAAGAAACACATGGAAACTAGAGGAAAGTTCCCTTGTATGCATTGTGGCCACAAGAAGAGTGCAAGTGAAGAATGATAAGTTTTAGGGAAAGTCTTTTACTTTTTGCCCAAGGTGGTTGACCCCCTTTGTGGGATATTTGTCACTTTTTTTTCATTAAATCAAAAACAATCTAATGTTAGTCGTGGTCAACACTTTAGATGAAGATGAAGGCAGGTTTTAAGCATTAGAATTTCCCACTTAATTTTGCATGATTTCAAAACAAATATGACAAATGTAAACAAGTTAAAGGTAATAAATTATAAATTACCTTAATACTTGTACTAGAATGCTAAAATTAGACATCATGGGCCACTTATTAAGATAAGACATAAAGTGTCTACCTTTCACTCTTGTTTAGATATGTCAAACTTATCCTAAAATCATGCAAGATGTGAAATGTGGGGTTATGATGAGTTGGCAATCAGTGAAATGGAGAGGGAGATTTTTTTACCTTTAGTCATGCTAGAGTGCAAATTTGAGTTCATTTTTAGTTGACTAGAGGCTAGAAGCAGTTCAAAGCTATTTTAGCTCATTTTGGAGTAGTGGTTGGCCTATTTTTTAAGGACATTTTTCTTTTCCTGTGGATCATCTTAGCATGATTTTTGGAGTGCAGTTCAGTTGATTGCGGTTGACCTTTCTAGGTCCTTGGAGGTAGTTTTTTGAATTAGAGGGAAAGTTTATGTTTTTTGGGGTAGTTCTTGATTCTATGCTTCTTCTTACACATTGCAGAAAAGCCATACAGTTTTGTAATTCATTCTTTTATGATAGATTTATACACAATAACAGGTTTAGAGGTTATATCTTTGTCATTTTTTGCAGTATTTTCCTTCTATTGTTCAAAAGATTAATATTTACCTTCTTAGATCCATGTGGGTGTCTTCATGAATGATTTTGAGAGAATTAATGTGTTTTAAAACAAATCAAAACCTTTACTTCTTGTCTCATTCATTGTTGTATACATACAAGAAACAATTCTTATTACAGGTCCTAGGTTGTGCTTTTATTTATTTTGCCTTCAAAGTTGTGAAACATAGTTTCTTTCAAAAGACTTATAATCAATCCTTCCTTTAAATTATTAATGTGATCAAATTATTCTTTTTTTTAAGCTATGTAAAATAGATTTATTGAAAAGATAGTTCTGAATTAAGTTGCCCTTCTATTATGCAAGCAATTGTTACTTTCAAACAAGTTAATATTTTTACCCTTTTCTTAAAGTTACCATTAGTTTTATAGGATATCAAAAGGGGAACCAGCCCATAATTTGGAGACTCATCTTCACTATGAGGATACCCATAGGCTCAAAGATGATTCCATGTTTCACGGGATTGCTAAACATTCAATCTTATCATCTGGGTGCAATCTTCGTGACAACAATAAACATACACAAACATTAAATTTAAGTGAGATCGGGTTAATGTAAAATGATACCCTAAATTTCCTTGATAAAGAGATAAATTCATATTAATTTAATAATAAAATTTAGTCTAATTATAATTCAACTCTCTAAAAAGCCTCCCCTAAAAAACAACAATCTTATTTCTATGTTTTTATCCAATCGTGCTAGTAATAATGATTAAGAAAGTAAGGACTACAATAAGTCCCATCAAGTTCAAATATGGTAATGTTCATCATTAACTATGAATTTGATTTTAGTAATTGCTTTGATAATCTATATTAAATCATTATTTTGTAACCTTCCCGATTATTAATAGTTCCTTGTGTTGGGATATCTACCAATTTTACATAGAGATAATCATGTATTGAAACTTGAGACAATTAGTAAAAAGACATTAAGATATTCCATTACACATGAAAAAAGTTCCTTGTATCATATTGAGAACAAACTATTTTGTTATCAAATTCTAATAAATCTTAATAGAACTCATGTTCATCATGCCTTTCAGTGGGTAAAGATGCATGATACAACTTTAAATTTTCCAAAGACTAAACATAGAGGAACAAAGGAAAAGAGATCAATCAATTCCTAATTCCTCCACCATCTCATTTTTATTTCCTTAAAGGAGTGAAAAAGAATTGAAAACCCATTTCGTTCCATAATGTGATGCTCTAAAATAATAATTGAACATAGTAATCTTAACAACCTAGTTGACCATTTTTAGGCTTCAATAACATACATTATAATAATTACATTGGTTAATTTATCTATTCTCAATTATAAACATTATGTAATATTTCTATTCTAAGTTTCTAAGTCATCTTTTCAATTTTTAGGCCTCCCAAATTCCAACATATGGCAAGTCCTAGAGAGAGAGAGAGAGAGTCATGTACACCTTATACATCCATAACATATAAAATTACTAGGAGATCTATCGTGAAACATCCAATAGATGACAAGATGTGACTAAGAGTCAATTATGACCAAACTACAATTTGCATTGAAGGATGTAAAATCTTATTTGCATTCTTAGTAAAAGTTCTCAATACATTCAAGATGATTGCCTATTAGTAAAATTGTTCAGAATGAAAGTAAAGAAGAAAACTATATGACTTTGGTAACTAAAAAGTTGAGAAGGTGGTTAGAATATTGATACCATGACATGGAGGAAGTTGGTTCATCTGGATATAAAAACCTTGGGCTCATGAAAATATCTAAGGTAACGCTCACTCTTCTCATTTCTTCTCCACTTATTCCAGTCAAATATCAATTTCCTATGGTAGTGTTTGTGCATTCTTTACGACCTATTTCTACAAGTGTAGTCTCTACTAATATAGATTTATTTGACTATCAAATTTTATTAAGGTCCACACAATTTGTCATAGAATGTTGAGAGAAAGGGTTGGTATATATCTACAAATTTTTATTTTTAGGGGCCACAAATTGGTTATATCAGTTATTTACAGCCATGAGATAGATAACAAATAGTCAATAGGATTTTGCATCACATGTCTCAAGCACAGGCATACTCCTAGTATTATGATTAGGGACATAATGATATTGGCATAAATCTTTGGAGTCATATGTTTTTGGAAAAGGATGATTCGTATCTTATGGCTGGATAGGAGGAAGCTAGATGAGGCTGTTTAAGGATAACATAGAGAGGATTGACTAACTTAATAAACTAATGATTATTCTATACATGGAAGGACACTAGTAATATAGAGGAAAAAGGTAACATTATAGTGTCATCTTGGTTCATAGTTGATTTGGATTTAGTTTTTGAAGAAAAGAAGTTATTTCTTATATTTAGAATAATATGATGTAAAGGGTACTAATGAGTTAGTAGTAGTAGGGGAGGTGGCTAAAGAAAGTTCCTCAAATTGGATGGTCATTTTACTATAGTCCCTAAGAGTAATGCGTAAGTATAGTGGAAAAGAGTATTTCATTAAAACAATCTTATCTTGAATGTTTTAGGTAAGATTCTCAACAAATACACTCTAGAAATATGAATCAAGGAGAGGGTATGAGATTTGAGAAAGATAGACTAATAATGAAGGATGAATATGGTAATTGTTGTTATTGAGGCCCTACCAGTAGTGGAAAATGTTAGTGAAACTAACCTGGAGCCAAATATTGACCTATAAATGTCATAAGGACATGTGAAAAAGGTCATCAAAGGTGTTAATGGAATGGTCTAGAAGAGAAAAAAAACAATCCAATGCCATCTTCTTAAGAGACCATGAAAATAATTTAGTGAAGATCTTTTCATCGAAGAAGTCATTACAATTATCTACAAAGATAGATACCTAGGTTTGTGGGTCCCCTCTTCTATTGTACTTTTTAAAGTGGGGACTACAAACTAGGGGGAAATGGTCTTAGCTAAAATATCTAAATAACAAGAATTTTTGTGTAAACTAAATAGTAGTTAAATATTGGGAGGATGTAGAAAGATTAACCGATTACAATTGGATAGTCCCCATATTTTTTATTAGTTAATTAATAATAAGGTTAGTAGTATGGGGAGTACTTGTAGTAGTTGTGAAGGGTTATGAATAAAATAGGTGGGAAGAAGTTGATTTTGTAGCTAAAGAAGAGAGATTGAGAAGGTAGGATGTAGTGATCACTTGAAATAGGATTTGTTGAATATCCTTGGGTATAACAAAAGAAAGAAGATTCTATGGTAGGTGGAGAGATAAATGATGTAGTTATCATAGAAAATTAATAAACATGGGTGTTGGAGTAGGCATGTACATAAAAAGTTAGGTACATATGATAGATGAGAAGTAGCCTCTCCTAAAGGCTTAGTGGTTTCAAGTGTAAGAGGGGTGTGATGATGTATGATGTGCCCCACCACTAGTAAGAAACCAAGTCCCTCTATATGTTTAATGAGAATGGAGCTCATGGTGTCCATGATAGGGTTGGTATTAGAGAGGACGACTTCACCAAAATAAATATCACTTTTAAAGATGGCCAAGTGTTTATTAATTCATTTAATTTTTTTGATAGGAAAATAAATCTATGTTTTTGCTACATTTTAGAAATTTACTTTCATACCCATCTGAAATATCTATTATAGCCAAAAAATCCATAACCAAAAGATCAATCGACATGATTTTACCATTTGGACATATAATTGAAACAAACACTAGAGTTAGTCATATCAATTGACAAATGGAAATAATAACCCTTCCTACATAAATATATCCTTCCAAGTGTTTCCAGTCTTTAGTTTTTCTAAATCCATGGCTAGAAAATATATACACAACAAATTTACTCATTGTCATGTTAAAATTGAACAACCACAAAAATGAGCTTTGAAATAATACAAGGATTGTACATTCATTACCAAACTAATGCATTGAAAATAATTAGTAAACTAACAATATCATAGGAAATATACATACATATACTTCGATATTGAGAAGCGTAATGCTTGATGATTAATTTGATGAGTTGTAAATGTATTTATAAAGAAGAGAAATGTAGTTATCTCAACTGTAACTGCATAACCGGTTGTAACTACATAAAACCATAACCATAACCACTATATAAATAACAGATGATTTATTTAAACACTATAATATGAAATTATGTTACGCTAGCATTCCTCCCCTTATTACATTATTCTTGCAAATGTACCTTTGAAAAAACTCATATTTCACCTTGCTAAGAGACTTGGTGAGTATATCAACTACCTGAGAATATGTTGGGTAGTACTGGAGATGGATGTGATGGTTCAAGAATTGTTCTTGAATGTAATGAAATTCAACCTTAATATGCTTCGTTCTTTCATGGAAAACTAGATTCTTCACCAGCTTCAACACATCCTAATTTTCACATAAAGAATTAGTGGCTTTTCTTTAGGAATGTCCATGTTAGCCAGAATGTGATGTAACCAAATCACTTTGCACATGGCTCCTCATGTAGCACGATTTCATCCTCGATAGATGAGAGAGAAACAATAGTTTTATTCTTACTAATCCACGAGATAGGTCCAGATCAAAGATGGAAAACAAATCTTGTAGTTGACTTCATATCATCAACAGATCCAGCATAGTCTATTTTGGTATAACCCTGCAAGAAGAAAAAAGGGTTATTTTTGTATTCTAGACCATAATCAACTATATCTTGAATATATATCAAAACATGCTTCATTACAACCCAATGAAATTTATTTAGCTTTTGCATAAATCTTGAAAGATAGCTTACAACAAAGCATAAGTTTAGTCTTATTTGAGGTGAATCCTAGAATCAAGCGAGTTGCAAACCTTCTCCATTGGAGTGGACACAAATTTACAATCTGATATTGGTGCAATGCACCTAGAGTAATCATTAAGTCTAATTGTTGTAAATTTGTTTGTTAAAGGAAAAATGAAGTTTTGAATAATGTATTAAATACTTAAGAGGCGTAAACATGTAGTGGAGATTGAAAATAGTCAATTTTCCTTAGTGGTCTGCAGGTTACTAAAGTTATGACAGTCTAATATTAGAAAAAAATAGTCCTTTTATGAAAAATCAGTCAGTTTAGGATATTTTTAGCCTTTTCCCACAATTTGGGGAGTTTTTAATAGTGAAATTTGTGGTAGACATAAGAGAGAGACCTCTCTCATGAGTTTTTATCGTGATTTTATGAAGTTCAAGAGAAGGAAATGAAGAAAATATTGTTTGTTGTCCCTTGTCTCTATTTTTTTCTTTTCTTGCAATTTTGTTGTTGCAAACCATACCATGAACTTGTATGGCATAGTTATAGCATGAAATTGGTTTGAGGTCATTTCATTCATTTTTGTGAAAGTTATCACGTTTTTGCTAAAAGCTATCGAAAACCCTATTTTTTTTACTGCAACAGTCCTATTCCTAGCCATTGCACGCCTCCATACGGAAAGATATAGGGGGGAAAGGCATATGTTTCTGGAACTATGGTTGAGATACCTTTCTAATGGTTCTATTTTGAGGTCTTGATTCAATATTTAGAAGGAGATATTGCTTTTTTTCTAAGACTGCGCATGTCATTCTAGCAAACCCTTGATTTGGGGGTTTTAGAGAGGTTTTTGTTTTCCCACTTCATGAAGCTGTGTTTGAAACCCAAAATGGGTGGAGTGAGTGTAATATGGTGTCTTTTTTAATGGGTTTTCCATTCATGAGCAGAGGACAAGTGAAAGAAGGAGTTTGGAGCCACTGTGGCCTAATAGCTTTATGTGTTTGGCTAACTAGCTTTGGTGGAGCAGAGATTTGACCATGAAATGTCTTGGAGTGACCTTGGACCCCAAAAGATTGTTTACAACCTATTAGACACCTTGAAATAGATGTTGGATGTTTGTAGTGAATTTTGAGAGCACTTTGTTTGTAAAACTGACCTAATTAGTCCTCATTAGGAATCAATATAGTCAAATTTAGAGTGTTGTGTTCCAAAAAAACCTATAGTGCATGTTGAGTATATTAAATAAAAAGATAATGGGTATCTAAAAATCCCATGATAGTCTAGTTAGGAGGTCTGAATCTCAAGTTATTGCATGATAGTCCCTTTTGAAGGGTTACAAGGAAGTGGGTCAATGTGTGAAGGAAGTGGTACAAGGAGAGTCCTTCTAAACATTTTGATGATTTTGTGAGCTTGGGAAAGTCAATCCTAGAAGGTCTAGGGTCCCTAGAAGGTTTGGAAAGGTTCCCATGTATATGAACCTAAAAATGGGGTTGTTGTGTAGTGTTGAAGCCATGGATAGTGAGAGGACAGTCATGTCCTATTTGATATCAAGTGTTGTAGTTTGGTCCATTATGACCTAAAAGGAATTGTTTTCCCTACCATCCCCTATATCCTCTTCCTCCTGTGTAGTTGGTTGTGACCCCTTAGTGGTCCCTGTGTAGTTGGCTTTGCATCAGATATCCCATACTTTTCCAAGAGTGTCTTGGCATATTTCATCTATCAGATAAAAATGTGATGCTTCTTTGGCCATATCTCTAAGTCAAGATAGTAGTGAAGTAACCCCAAGTCTGTCATGTTGAAGGATTTCTTTAGAACATTATTTACATTTTCGATGAGATTATCTAAGCTTCCTGTGAGCACAATATCATCCACGTACAAAACAAGAATGCCAATCTTTATGCCTACCTTCCTAACATACAAATTTGAATATGAGGGGCCACGGGTAAAACCGTATTGCAATAGGTGACCCTCTATTTTAATGTACAATTCCCTAGGGGCTTTCTTAAGTCCATAGAGTGACTTAATGAGATGACATACCTTTTGAGGATGATGCTCTCTAATGAAACCTTCTGGTTGGGTCATATATAGTTCTTATTTTAGATCATCATTTAGGAAAGCACTCTTGATATCCATTTGTTGAAGCTTTTATCCATTTTGTGTTGCCAATGTGCATCTACACCTTTGATTGTTTTGATCTTTGTAGTGGGTGCAAAGGACACTTCATAATCAATGCCCTCCTTCTGAGCATATCCCTTTGTAGTAAGTTGTGCTTCGTATTTGTCAATAGATCTATCTACCGTAAATTTTGTTTTGAAAATCTATTTGCGACCAATGGGTTTCTTTCCTATAGTTAGATCAACAAGTTCCCATGTCTGACTCTATATCAGAGAGTCATACTTGGCATCCATGGACTTCTTCCACTATGGTTGAATTATCGTCTCTCAAATTGTATTAGTTTTAGTGTTGTCAAAAAAAGAACTCATCAATGTGAGATTTACCTCATTTCTCACCTATTTTCTCATTCTGACTCCTAATGAAATATCTACAAGAGAGTTCAAGTGGGAGTTTTTGAAGCTACTTTGGACCTATTACAGACATTGATGCTACAGTTGATGTGAAGAATTATTTTCCAGATGGCCAAGATCAATGAACAATTCTCCTTGCAGTTCGTCTTCTTTGTGACAGGATTCTTCATGCTCATGATATGACTACATGAGAGAAATCTATGAGAGATGGTTAGTTTTGACTATCTTTTATGTGTCAATGAGTCTAATAATGATTAATCATATACCACATATCATAAATCTCCTATGTCTTAGGATCCATGAGATGATATGCTTTTGAGGTATTATTCTACCCCAAAAAGACACACTAGAGTGTCTTGGGATCGATATTCTTCCTCTTATTAGCTGGGTTATGGATATATATGTTGTACAACCAAATACTCTAGGATGGGATATTGAAGGCTTATGACCACTCCATACCTCTTTTAGTGTCTTGTCTTGCAATATCTTTGTAGGTGCCCTGTTGAGAAGATACACAGTTGTTTGGACTACTTCTACCCAAAATCGATCCTTCAACTTAGCTATGGAAAGCATGCAATGAGCCATATCCATGATGGTCTAATTGCGACATTCTACAATACCATTATGCTAGGGTGTATAGCAGGTAGTTAAGTGTTGTTTGTTGCCGTGATGTTTTAGGAATGCCAAGAACTTCTTTGATGTGAATTTCCCCCTTGATCTAAGCAGAGGAGAAGAAGAGGTCATCTTGTCTACTATAAAACTCATTGGTAGAAGTCTTGAAAGTGTGCAAAGGCTTCACTCTTCTTCTTGAGAAAGAACACCCATGTCTTGTGAGAGAACTCATTTAACAATAATTGGAAGTACTATATTCCTTTAAGGGAAGTAGGTAGGGGTCCACATAGATTGGTATGCATGACCACAAGATTTTCCTTGGCATGGGAGGTACTGATCTTGAATGGATCCTGATGTTGTTTTATTGCAAGACATATAGGACATATAGGCAAAGAATGAGAAAGTTAAGGAAGTTCTCGTACCATGTCCATAGAATTGAGCTGATATAGGGAGCTAGTAGAAAGGATCCCATATCAATAATGCTAGAGAGAAATAGATTCAACCATAGAGGCAGATAGAGTAACTGTAGAGGAGAAGATTGTATCTAGTGCAAATAAATGATCCTACATAAAATATCTAGCAATTATTGTACTTTCTTGTGAGATCAAATAAGATTAGATGCCTTCCTAGACCTAGAATTGCACCTTAAGCTTATGATTCAAATGCTAACTTATAGACAAGAGATTTGTTGTCAAGCCTAAACAATAGAGCACCTTTGTGAGGGTACAACTTCTCAGCCTGAGAGAAATGGTGACATTTCCAATTCCTTCTACAACATACTTCTTATTGTATGTGATTCAAACCCAATCTCTAGTGGGTTGATGAGTTAGTGTATCAAATAGCTTGTGATCATCTGTCATATGCTTGTTGGCACCAGAGTCAATCAACCAAACATTCCTTGTTGGTTGTGATGTTTGGGAGACAAGAACAAAATTTTGATGGGCACTGCAATTGGTTGTTTCTAGTACACCCTCATCGGATGCATCATCTTCTTGGGCCGTGACATGTCTTCTATGCTTCCTCCGGTGAGGACATCATTTTCATTGTTGAGAATCATTGTGACTAGATGTGCCTTCTTTATTGGAATTACTTTGAGTCAAGGTATTATACCAATAATTGTTAGTGTCATACATGTTTGTAGTGCAGATTTGACACCATCAATTCACCTTTTGAGGCTTGTGCTGAGCTGCTGTTGTTGTTTCTATGACTACTTTTGTGGTGGTCCCTTTCAAAACTTTTGACCAAGTTGCTATCTTGAGATCAGTGCTTTGTCTTGAAACACATCTTACATTGATTGGATGGCTTCTTCCTGTTGGTGAAATTCACTAGTTCTTCAAATGACACCACTTGCTTTGTTATGGTCAATGTAATGACAAAAGTCTAGAACTAGGAAGGAAGAGCTCCCAGAGTGATTGAGACTAGCAGTTTATCCTCCACCTTCTCTCTGAGTGCTGCAAGTTCTACTCATACTTCTAACACTTGACATAATAACTCCTCTACTTTCTCACCATATTTCATACTAAGCATATGAAGCTTTCACTGGAGATGGAGGATCTTTATCTGGTCCTTTGCCTTGTATATGGTGGATAGTGCATCCCATGACACCTTTGATATTTTCACATCCTGAAACGTGTTTGAGGTTTGTTAGAAATGTTGAGTGATCAACATTAAGGCTTTTAGATCAACCTTGTCATACTTCCTCTACTCATTAGTGTCATTTGGATGTGGCACTAAACTAGTAATGATCCCCCATAGCTCTTTGAATTTGAGGATCACGCGCATATTCATCTTTTATGCTACATAGTTGGGCCCTTTTAGGAGATGGGCATCTGAAAGAAACAACTTTGATGTTGACATGATGACACCACAAAAAAAATTATCCCACAAAATGATATTTATTATTAAATTTATCTTCAAATACACACCCTTTCATGGATCAAGAGAAGCTTGGAGATGAGCTTGGTATGCTCGTGTAGTGAGATGTGGATTCTTGTGTGGGCATTCTACCTCACATTCATCATTTACATTATACCTTTCTTTGAGATTGGCACGAATCCTCTTTTCTTGGCATATCACATCAAACAAGAAGTACTTCAGTATCCCTAAATGAAGAAATTCATCTAGTTGTAGATTACTAGTGTGGAGAGCATCTAGCAGAGCAAAGTAGAAGTTGATGCTCTCTAGAACTTCGTCTTGGCCTCCTAATGACTAGTCATTTTCATGGCTTCTCACAACACTACAAGCATCAGATGGCACAATTGACATCCACCAGGTATTCTAAATCCATTTTTCTTGGGGATGTATAGGCATGCTTCAAATCCACACACCTTTTTTATGTCATTTGATGTGCATATGTACTAATCTACTAGCTTGCACAAGAATAAGGTTGTCTCTACAATGATCTCTCACACAGTTGTTTCTACAATAGGATGCTATGTTACCTCAAAGGGGCCTTCTGACTACTCCCCCTCACCAAAATTTATAAACCACAAATTGCATATTATCCTATAAGTAGCTCCGCAACAAATTCCTCTTAGACCAAAGTGACCATGTCACCATCCTCAATAGAGTGCTCTTTGGTGGCCTCTAAGGGATTCTTAGCTAGGTCTCTTTTGGAGCTCTGATTGAGTATCTCTGATACCAGAATGAGAAACTTAGTGCTTGATTATTTATTTAATGAACATTAAACATATTTATATAGAGGAGAAATACATTTATCTCAAATGTAACTGCATTACCGTGGTTTATTTAAACAATGTAATTTGAAATTATGTTATGTTAACTATTTGAATAGCTAAGGATACTCAAAGACTTGAATCACTCTCACGGTATGGAAATCAGTAATACGAGATAAGAAATCGATGATATTGATTAACATAATTTAAGCATATTTACTTATATTGATCTCACTTACAAATTTACATGAGAATGCCTCATTATATAGGCATGGAAGAGGCAATCCACCTTGCACATGGATTAACAAGTACCCCATTATGTGGCACTTGTATGAAGACAAGTGTCCTATAGGTGTCAACCTTTGGATCACTTGGAATGTGCAAACCAAGAAACTTGTGTGACAAGTGTTGGATGACTACAATGTACCTTTTGAGGTGAGATGGAAAGTCTTCCAACCTCAAAAGGTATGCCCATGAGATTTACCAAACAGCTAGGTAACCTCTAACCTCTAAAAGGTTGCACATTCAGTTAGACAAGATGTTGTCTAACATCATCAACCTAAGTACACTTAAGCTATAGTGAATAGATAAATTTTTCATTCTAACACCCCACCTTAAGTGATACTTGGGGAGATCACAAAAGTGCAATCGATACAAAGGTATGGGTCCTGGCTACTAGTCCATGTTAGCTACCCATGTACAAAGTTTCTCATAATGTGGAGTAAAGGAGAAAACCTAGTGGGAACAAAACTCCTCTCCAAAAAGGAGAAAAAATGCATGAAAAAGAAATAAGTGAAGAAGAAGGACTTATATCATGATCCCCCCTAGGACAACTTCTTTCACATGTGTACAATAAATTTCTCCAAAATAGGAGATACAAAGAGAGACTTGGAAACCCCCCATAATATATGTTGCAGTGCTCATAGATGTTCGATGAAGTATGTTGAAGCTTCTCCATGAATGTCGAATAATGTTTCTCCCCTTAGGAAGAAAGAGAACTACAAATATGTTCAATTAATCTTCCCATGGAAGAAGAAGATGATAAGTCTTTGGATGTTGCACAAAATCCAAAGACAATTATGAATCCTTCACAAAGTGATGATAGGCCTCGATGATAGTACTTGAATCCTCTGAAACCTACTCCATAAGAACTAATCCCAAGGATGAAGATGGATGAACAATAGCATCGAGATGGTTGTCATCAAAAGTGTCTACCAAATATGCATAATGAAAACCATCAAACATTCAATGTCTATCAAGTACTCATGCCAAAAACCTAGTGTTGGAAGACTGATGGAAGTCTATGGGAACCAAAGATGTATGTTCACAAGGAGATGTGATCTCAGGAAGAACCAGTGTGGATGAAACAACTCCAAGGTTCAAATATCCATATTGAATCTCCTTATCCAAGTGTAATGCATGAAGATCATCAAGTAAGTCTACAATATGTGAAGAACCAAAGCAATAGAAAGAATATAAGAGAGACTCATGATCTGCTAGTGCTTGTCCCATTGTACCAATGTCTCTATTCTGCAAATCTCTTATGATCATTGAATTAGGCATGAATTCAACTATTTTCCCTGTCCCAATATGAGTGTTATGATAAATGGAAAGGATATTATTGGATAAAGAAGGGATACACAAAACATCATTGATTGTGCCTTCACCAATTTCTATAGTGAATTTTCCAAATGTTGTCATGTAGGCATTATTTCCCATGAGAATAGGTGGATATGAACATGGTTCATAGGTGGAAAACATATGTTTTGAATTTTCCATGTGATGTGAATCCCCTGAATCTAGAAGCCACTTAGATGATGCATTATTAGAAGAGGCAACCAATGTCATTCCTTTGTTCTTATTTGCATTTGAATATGATGGAGAAGAAAAGCCACTTGAGGAGTCGATTTGATTCTTCTTAGTAAGAAGTTCTAAATTAGATATTTGGTGGTTGAGATTATCTCATTCCTTTTCAAAACAATGGCTCTCTTGAGTCTTCATGCTCGAGTTTGTTACAATAACTACAAGTGGGCCTTTCCTTAGACTTTTCCCCTTTGGATGGAGTAGTTTCTTCAATTTGATGTTTTGATTTTGATCCCTTAGATAGGTCCTTGTTTGCTTTCTTCACCTTAGGAGTTAAATTCTTTTCACCACTAGAAACTAGAGCATGATTTGATGAAGACTTGAGTGTGCCCATTGAAATTAATGTATCTTGCTCTTGTGTTATAGAAACAACAAACTCAACTAGAGAAGGCATAGGGAAATTACTTCCTAATGAGTGTTGTATGACATAAAAAGTTGCAACAAACGCTGAATAATCTAGACCTATCTTTGATAAGACACTTAGGGTCAATTGATCATCATCTTTGTCAATCTTACACACTTTCAATTCTGACCTAATGAGTTTAACTTGGTGAAGAAATCTTGAATTGTTGTAAAATCTGAAGGATTGAGACTTAATTAGTTCATTCTCCAAATGATGACCCCTCATGTTATATCTTGCTTTCCAAAAAATATTTCTAATGTTGTTAAGATGTCATTAGGTGTTCTAGCATTATTAACATGAAATAATATGTCTAGAGAAATGACCATACAAATAGTGCCATAGGCTTCATCAAGGCGATTAAGCCATTTCCTCTTTTCAGAAGCCACGGTAGGTTCAAGTTCCAATCTTGTAGCTGTTCTATGTAAAGCCTTTTTCTTAAGTTGTAAATCTATTGCATGTTTCCATGAATGGTAATTAAAATGGGTTAATGGGTTAGCCATTGCAAGAAAGAGGACAAAGAAGACCCCCCTAAAAGTATGAAACGTGTCCCCCTAATTAGGTTATCCTCCCAAATTTTAGCACTTTAGACTAAGTGATTTTTACAAAGAGAATAGGTCCAATGCATGGGAAATGGGAAAATATTAACTTTTGCAAAAAAATGGTGCCCAACTTCGAGCTATCGAGAAAATGTTATGACAAAAACAATTTCCCATAAAACATGCCTATTTTGAAAATTCCACTTGAAGAAGCAAAAAAATGCCAAAAACCCTGAAGGAACCTAGCGGTTCAACTACTCTTTGTAATCAGTAAGAAATGAATATTACAAAGGTTTGATATGTAAGGAGTAATCGGCCTCCTGCCAATTCGGGCCTCACCCTCTGACTTTGATAGGCTGATAGTCAAAGTTGGAAAAACCTTATATAATTTAAATATGCTCACAAAGCAAAAATGTTGAGACCTTCCAATTTGCATTTGTATTTGTATTTGAATTTGATAGCTGCATTTGGTTTTGGCCACCTTTTTCCAATCTGGTCATCATCTTTTTTGAAGCAGGTTTCTTTGTTAAAGATATGTGGCTTTTACTTTGGAGGTTTCTACACTTGCTGGTTGTGTGGAAAAGAAGAAAAAGGTTGTAGTAAATCCAAGGCCGACCTCAAATCTGTGTATAATAGGAGGTCGCTTCTCATTTGGAGCCGCTTACCCCTTGCCTCTCCACTCTCTCTAACCTCCCTCTGATTTGCACGCCTCACACAGGCATTTGCAAACCGTACACGCCCCATTCAGACCTATAGTTTCAAATAGGTCACCATTATCTATTCTGGCTGCCTCTGTTTTCCCACTGTGGAGCACAACAAACAACTCTGATCTGCACTCTCTCTCTCTCTGATCTGTATGATCTCAGGTTTGTAGTTTGGTTGACGTCTGGTTTTAATTGTTGTTTTTTTTGTTTTACGCTGTGAGAAAGGACGCCATTTTCAGTTGCTATTCAATGTTGAAGCTTCCACATTGCGTTTGTAGATAGTATTTCTAGCCACATTAGTGTTTGATTTGAATTCTTCAACCGGCCCAGTCAACAAGTCCTATTTGGACTCTACTATTCGTCTCAAGACCGGGTCTCTATTTGAAGAATCCTGTTTGGACTCACTCAGCCTCTTTACTAGGAAAACATACTTGCCTTTGATGTTATCTTTACCATTTTAATTTAAGTGTTGTCTAACATGTATTGTTTTAGTAACACTTACTATTGATTTTTGCATTTATTACAACCATCTTTGTAATCAAAAACTACTTGCAACCACAAAAATTGTATTTGTTTGAGAGCATATTTAAGGTATATAAGGCTTTTCAAACATTGACTATCCCTTGTTGAAGACGAAGGGTGAAGCCTAGGTTGGAAGGAAACCAACTCCCCCTCATTTATCAAACATTTGTAATCTTCATTTCTTTCCAATTTCAATGAGTAGTTGGATGGCTATGTTTTCTCTCGCCAAAGGCATTTTTTTCTCTTTTAGTGCAAGTGTATTAAATAGACCATTTATGGGAAATTGTTTGTGTCATAACTTTTGCTCGGTAGCTCAAAATTGGGCACCTTTTTTTGAAAAAGTTACTATTTTCCCATTTCCCGTGGACTGGACCTATTCTCTTTTTAAAACACACTAAGTTATAAAGTGCCAAAATTTGGGGGGTCACATAATCATGGGGACACATTTCATAGTTTTAGGGGGGTCTTCTTTGCCTTCTTTCTTGCAATGGCTAACCTATTAACCCCTTTTAATTACCATTCATGGAGACATGCAATGGATTTACAACTTAAGCAAAAGGGTTTACATAGAGCAGCTATAGGATTGGAACCTGAACCTACCACAACTTTTGAAAAGAGGAAGTGGTTTAATCACCTTTGTGAAGCCTATGGCACTATTTGTATGGCCATTTCTCCAGAACTATTATTTCATATTAATGATGCTAAAACACCTAATGATGACTTAACAACATTAGAAACATTGTTTGACAAGCAAGATAAAATGAGGGGTCATCGTTTGGAGAATGAAAATTAATAAGTCTCAATCCTCAAGATTTACAATAATTCAAGATTTCTTCACCAAGTTAAACTCATTAAGGTCACAATTGAAAGTGTGTAAGATTGACAAAGATGATCAATTGATCCTAAGTGTCTTTGTTGGAATAGCCAAGGATACTCTGCAACACTTGAATCACTCTCAGAATATGGAAATCAATAATACAAGATAAGAAATCGATGATATTGATGAACCTAATTTGAGCATAAACTTATATTGATCTCACTTACAAATTTACATGAGAATGCATCATTATATAGGCATGAAAGAGGCAATTCACCTTACATGTAGATTGACAAGTGCCTCATGATGTGGCACATGCATGAAGAGAAGTGTTCTATAGGTGTCAACCTTTGGATCACTTGGAATGTCCAAACCAACAACCTTGCATGACAAGTGTTGGATGACTCGAAATGCCTTTTGAGGTGAGATGGAAATTCTTCCAACCTCAAAAGGTATACACATGAGGTTTACCAAACAACTAGGCTTGACCTCTAACCTCTAAAAGGTTGCACATTCAGTTAGACAAGATGTTGTCTAACCTCATCAAACTAAGTACACTTAAGCTATAGTGAATAGATAAATTATTCACTCTAACACTGACAAATCTCATATCATAGTTATGTATGAAAAGACACAATAGAATATGTTTGATAATGAAGCTTCACTCTTGTTTTCAAATGGAGAGATAAAGAGAGAGAAAAACAAAAAGAGAGAGAAAGAGATTCATTTCCCAATGTGTAATAACATGTACTAAGAGATGCTAGACCTATGCCCATCTCACCCTCCAAGCTATTATCATGTTGCTAGTTTACTTCAAAATTCATAGGTTTACTATCATTACTATCTTTACTAAGGTATTAATACAATGAAGCACATTGAAGAATTGGCCCATATTTGGTTGAACCCCACAAGGTATTAACAACCAACGAGTGCACCCCATTTCATACATAGTGATAATTCAAATTACAAATTAATTTCATTCCCTTCTATAAACATTTAAAAAAAAAATCCATTCAAAAATTCAATATGCAAATTAACTTGCAAATTAAACTATCACTAACACTTGTATTAAATTTCTAAGATGTGTTTCAAATTTTAAACCTTCTTAGTTGATTCATATTTTTCTCTATCTCAAAAGTTATAATATAAATTGCAAATTATTTCAATTCCCCTCTATAAACAATTGATTTTAAATAATTCAAAAAATCAATGCAAAAATTAATTTTTAAATTAAGTAGTCAATAACACTTGTAATTGAACTTCAAAATAATTGCATTCCTTGCTACAAAGAATTCATTTTTAAGTCATTCCAAAATTTAACACATAAATTAATTTGGAACACTTGTATCGAAGATGTCTTTCAAACACTAAACCTTCTTAGTACATGAAGTCCATAGCCCTTGTTAACCACAGTACCACTTTTGTGTAGCTCAGTGGCTTCTTCGCTGTTCCTTGTGCGGATTCTTTGCGAACTATTTCGTATAGAAAGTTGTACTCAGATTTACGGGACACATACATCTCATTCAATCTCTAACAACAAACAAAAGTAGCATGCCCGGCTTTAATATTTAGGAGGATTTCCAATAACCGATAAAGATTTAGTTGCAGAGTTTCTATGTTTTTTTTTTTTTAAGAGTTTCTATGTTTGATTTTAGAGTTTTTTGTTTTTCATTAATGTTTTGATCATACTTTGTGAAGGCATATGATATGAACTGAACGGCCGCTTCTGCAGTGAGCGCTCTCTTCATCCATTCTTCTCCTTCCACACTGTCGATTCTCACACAGTGCAGCTGAGAATTCGAAGGTGCAGACGAAGTGCAATTCCTATGGAGACTACAATTGTTGTTCATCAATGCTGCGAGCCTGCAATTCCTGTTCATCAATGCTGTCAGGATGCTATGCTAGCGTAGAACCCCGCGCAACCTGTTTTCAAATTTCTTTTTGGCGCTTATCACTGATTTAGCCGCACTATCAAATCCAAAAATTTGAACTTGACGGTGGAGCATGACGGAAAATGGCAAGCGGGAAGGTAAAACCAACGGCGGTTGTGGGTCCCATCCACAATGCCTTTTGTTGGGAGAACATGGAGTATATCGTCATCAATGCCATTTTGTATGGTGATTTGTACGTTATGATGGCTTAGGCATGCCGTTTTGTAGACAGAATAGCCGCTTCCCCTGCATGCTTATGTGTATGGATAGTAAACATGCACACTCTTACACTCCGTACAATGCAACTAGATCAAAAGATTAAGAATTTGGGGTCTGCAAGAAACTTTAATTTGTCTGAGATTCAACATGACTTTTTTAATAGATGTGAGATGCTAAATTAAAACAAATTCAGGGTGATACTTATGCCTAGATTTCTTATTACTTGGTGTCCAAGATATCCCGTAGATGCAAACAACTTACTAAACCTACCTTTCTGTCTCACCTTCAAACTTATCACTTGAATTATATATGAAATTTCCTACTTACATGAACACTTTATAAAGTCTAATTAACTTGGGTGCTTGGTTCCATAATTCATAAATAACATTTACTTGAGTCCTCTTATATAATTTAACTTAGATCAATCTCACATTGGATTTAGACAAGATCCTCATCCTAAACCTCCATCCAAGAATAGGTATCCCATGGAGATTCACTCTAGTAGATCAATGGATGGAGATTCACCCAACATATCAATGTTCTCGATTATCCTTGTAGATTACCAAGAGTTTAAGTGGACATGAGGCCCCTTATATAGCTTAACCTAGATTAGTCTCACATTTGATTTAAACAAGATCATTTTCCTCAACTTCTATCCAAGAATAGGTATCCAACGGAGATTCACTCTAGTAGATCAATAGATCGAGATTCTCTCAACATATCAATGTTCTAGATTATCCTTGATATTGATTACAAACATACTAAATTATGACTTGCATGCTCTTGTGTACACATTTTGAATAAAATCATCATCATCACTTCTTAATGGATTAAGGGTTACACATGATATGTATGTTGCTTAACACATCATATTTTGCATTATCATTGTTTCTTCATCACTAAAACCTCTAGCCAAAATATTAGTAACAAAACTTTGCCTATAAGCCTTGGTGAAAAGGGTCAAGATTGGTAGATCTTCATCCCTGATCCAATGATTGACATATCTTCCTCACTATAGACAAATGATCTAGTGGGAAAGTTTTTGGGTAATAGACCCAATCTGGACAACACCAAAAACTGGGTTAAAAGAAAATAAAGGTTGAAAGACTTTTTGGAGATTCTAATGTTGATGAAGGTATTCTTCCTCTTTTCATTCTCACTTCTAGAAGACAACATGTATATCCTGAAGGGCGGTCCCTAGTTTTTTGGCAAATCCATTATTTTCCTTAAGGAATAGGAGACAGGCTTGGACCTTGAGAGAGTTTGCATTGATAGTGTTCTTGTTTGTGTCAAACTCCCTAGATTACCTTTAGATTATTGGGATGATGAAGTGTGTATAGCTATTGTTATCTCTTTGGTTGACTAAATCTAGGAAGCAATGTTAGTTTGCTAAATTTTGTGTTAACATTGTTGTTGACAAAGCACTCCCATCTTCCATCACTATTTCTTCTAAACTTGGGAATCGGGTGCAACAAATCATTTATGAGGACTCTCTAGTGATTGTTCTCAATTGTCTCAAACTAGGACATGCTTTGGCAATGTGTAGAGCTAGTAAACAATGTAATTTCAAGAATAATATTCAGCAAGATCCTCCTCCTTCAATTGAGGAGGCTGCTAAAACTTTAAAAAAGCATGGGAGGCATAATAGCCCTCTCTTGGATAAGACCAACTCAAAGTCTCTAGTGGTGGAAAAGAGTTGCAAGTTGGATGTTGTGGTTCATCACAGCTCATCCTCACACAAAGAAAATAGACTAGATATACTATCAAACAACAATTGTTGCACTCCTCCCAATGTGGTTCCTTCTGTCAATCCCACTAGTAAGAGATCTACCACAGTTAATTCCTAGGATGCCAACTTGAAACAAATTTATTTGATAGTTTCCAGTTTCAAACCACCTTGAATTGGTGGCTCTATTTTTTGGGCCAGCTCTGCCCTAGCTCCGTTGTCCCCCTTGCTTGTAGTTTTTAGTTCTTTGTTGTTATTTCTGGTTGTGTTCCTTGCTATTTCTTGGCATTATTTTTTTGTAATTTGTTGTTCTTTCTATTTTTTGGGGTGTGTCCCCTTCTCTGTAATCTCGGTTCATAGCTTCGGTGAAAAGCGCTTACCATAATGAAAAACAAAACTAAATAATTCTCCCTTAACTATCTTAAGGAGAAAGGCAAGCTTCTACTCTAAAGGATCATTAGCACACCTTTAGGATATTGCTCACACTTTTACTTTTTGGCTATTTAGAGCTAGTAGAAGTTAGTGTTTTTGAAAATCTATCACATTAGATCAATTAAGTAAAGACGAAGGTGGCCTAGGCATTAAAGACATTCATATTTTTAGTGAATCCTTGTTGCCTTCGTTTGGAGGTTCATTTCTTCTCTTCAACGCTCTTGGATCCACATTTTAAAAGGAAATCTCAATGGTGCTCCATCTTCAAGTGTACTCAATTTGAGAGATCTACCTTTGGAATTAGCTATCCTAAAGGGAATGAAATCTACTAATAATGGAATTGAGAGATATGCATTTTGGAAGATTTAGGATAATTCTTCTATTTTATTTTAGAAAGGTCATTGGTTGACCAAGAGTCCTTTAGGAAATCTTCTTGACTTTAGGGGTCTCTTCTTTTTTTTAACTAGTTATTTAGAATTTAAAGTTCATGAAGAAAGCATAGAGAATTATGGTATATCTAGATCCTATAAAATTTTTCCTACAACCATTGATGTTGAAGGAAGGGCCCATTTTTATATTTCTATTTTATTGCAAAATTTTAGGCCTATTTGGAGTCCTAACAAAGATAACATGGGCTAGAATTTTAAAGGTAATAGGAGTTATATGGTCAAGGAAGGATATGACAAACTGATGATATGAAGGCTTAGTCAAAGATCTTATTTTATGTGGTATAAGATCTAGAGCGCAAAATTATGGCCCAAAGCTAAGATATTACTTTGGTTGGCCTACCATTATAAGATTTTAACTTGGGATTAACTTTAGAAATAAAGTTTTAATGGACCTAAGATATGTCCTCTTTGTTTGATTAAAGAAGAAAATAGTAACCATCCTATTTTCCTATGTGATTATGGTAATAGAATTAGGAATATTTTCCTTCATACATTTAATGTTGTTTGTGTTTCTCCTAGTTTTCTATGTGAGCAAATGACTGCTTGGATTCCTACTATAAATCTTAAATTTTTTTATGATTTATGGGAGATGACCCCAAGTATCATAGATTAGAAAATATGGCTTGAAATAAATAATAAAGAACTTCCAAGTTAGACAAAAAGTGTATAGATAATATTTGGAAATAAATTATGCATGCTTGTTTTTTTTTTTAAAGATAATGCACCTCATAAACTTTTTAACATGACCAGTGATGTTGGTGTGACACACCCTCTAGCTCCATGGTAACGCTTTTGCCCGGAGCTATGAACTGGTGAGGCCACAATGTGGGGGACCTCATCCCCTAGTAAGAACACTTCAAACCCATGAGCTCGTTGGCCCAGCAAAAGTGTAAAGCCCGCGAGCTCCTTGGCCCAATGGGGGTTTGAACTCTAGTGGCTGCCACTACAACTGAGCGACTTAACCATCAAACCACACCCTTAATGGAAAATTGTGCATGCTTGTAATTCTCATTGTACGATTCAGTTAAAAGAGAAAAAAAATCTAGCATATATAGGTTAGTTGTTCTAAAAAGATAACCATAAATCTATCATTTTTTGAAGAAAGAAAGATTAAAATGAAGAAGAGAAATCAAAATGAGGCTTTGTGGATCCTACCTCCAAAAGGATGGATAAAACTCAATTTTGATGATACTTCAAAAATAACTCCAAAATTTCTAGAGGTGGGCTAGTCTCAAAAATTATATAGGCAATGCCATTGGATTAGGAACTTAATTTTGTATTTTCATCACAAATAATGTTTTTGAGAAGGAGGGGCAAGTTCTGCAGATGGAAGCAAGTAAAGGATTTAGTCAGCAAGAAATATGCCAAAATTTGACTTGGAACCAAATGAAAGCATGGGAGAAAAGTAGACAAATCATTTGGAACTAAAACTGGGAAATACAGATGGAAGTTCAAAGGGAAGTGTGTGAAGGGAATCGAGAAGGAAATTGGGTTTCTGCAAAGGAATAAAATGACCATTAAGAAGATGTGGGGAAATGTAGGATTTCGATGTGGAATTGGATGTTAGGATGGGTTATGAGGTGAGGGAAAGATATCGTAAAGTTCAAGGAGGAAAGTGCACAAACATGAAAACAAAAGGTGCACACATGTAGGAATTTGAGATAGAACTAGATGTTGGAAGTGGATGAAAAAAATAGATGAGATCTAAAAGTGAGGAGATTATCCCACAAAAAGAGTTGGGAAGAATGCAAAAATGGGAAGGGGAACCATAGGTTAAAATGTATCTAGTTTCAAGAGGATACTCTATAGATAGGAAGGAAGGTGCAAAAGAAAGAAATATAAAGGAAGACCATAAAGTAGGATGGGAGAAGTGAAGGTGAATATATCCAATCCAGAAGGACATTGAAATTCTACAAAATAAAGGAAGAGGGGAAAAGAGAATGGAACAAGGGAATAAAGGATTTGTAGGAACACAAAGGGGGACAGGAGGAAAAAATATCAAAGTTTCAAATGTGAACTTTGGTAGCCTAGTAGTATTCTACAATTATGGAAGAAATGGGTGAAATGAAAAAACTAAGGAGCCTGATGAAATTCTATGGAACTATTACATAGAACAAGAGGTGGATACATGATATGAATAGGTAGAATACATTTGGTAGTCCATTGAAACCTTGCAACTCTACCAAAACCTTTGAAAATGACATAAAGCCTCACAAACTTAGGATTTTATTTGACGTTTTACAATTTAAACACATGAGGGGACATTGGGGATGACTTTCAAAAATCAAGGAAAATTTTGACCAAAGGAAGACCCACTTAGAATTTCTCAAATAAATTGTATATCGTGGGAAAGATAGGATTAATGCACAATTCAGGAAAGGACTTCGATAATTTTGCATTTTCAAATTGGGTTCCAATAGGATGTATCTTTACTCTATAGTTGGTTTTGTCTTACTAACATCATCCCCCTTTGAAGAAATGTCTTTTCCTTAAAACATCCTAGTTCTATCTGCCAAAAAACTTAGAAAGTAGTTGTCATTGATGCAAAAATGTGTTTGTAGATCCTCCCCAACTAGATGTATGTGTTTTCCCATTATGTGATGTCTTGTTATAGAAAAATTATCTGTGCATTGATTTTGAATAAGGTCCATCTTCAAGAGTATCATGTATTTAAATTTTTGTTGTTATCTTTATGGCTTCTATGAGCAAGGTGGGTCTACTCAGCTAAATGTTTATTTTTTATTTTACATTTAAAAGTACCAACTTCAAGACAACAAGGGTGATCTTGCAATTGTGGACCTGACTAGGTAAATACATTTAGGCATTGCCCTAAATTAGATACAAAACTAAATGTGAAGATGCATTCACTTTGCATCATTGGAATCATCATTAAAAAAATACCAAATTAAATTACATTTTTTTAATGATTTTCATAGAAAAACACTACATCTAGGTTATTTATAAATGCTTTGGCCCATACTTTTTGTTTACTATTATTTTATTCTACAATTACTTTTAAAATTCATCATTTTAGGTAGCTCCATGTATTACACAATAAGCATAGAGTAATTTTATATCCAATTATTATACTGAGAGGCATTTCTACAGTCACAACAGGGGTGGAGAACAAGAGCTGGAAAATTCTCTAATTTCCATGTAAAAAAAATTAAAAATAGGAAATAACATTCCTTTCAAATGGATGCCATGGATAGCAATGGGATGGACAAAAATAACTATTAGTGTACACATTTCATTTGGCTTCATTTGGCTTTCATTTAGCCTCATTTTATGCACATGGCATAAGACATCTTAGTTGGGTGTGTGGCAGTTATGAAGAGTCCTTCGAACTCTTTCACTCCACTTAGCTTGCCACATCTACTTGAGATCTCCTTAAGTTATGGGATTAACTCCCATTAACTCAAGGTTGCTCAAGGCTATATGTACTTTTCATATTGACTTCTAATTCACTTCAATTTGATACTTGCATTCTAAGTAGATCTTGTGAATTCTCATATGGTATCAGAGCAACCTAAAATTGTTTGCTTGTTCGTTGAAGTCCCTGGTGAAGGTGGTTCAAATTGGAGGTTTCTTTGTTAATCTGGTTTGTGTTTTGTAGAAATTGTGAGACCTATTTGTTTGCCAGAACTGGTGTTTTGAGGGTTGAATGACCTGTTGAGCCCTACCTTGGCTTTACAGATTGGTGGAGAGATCCTGTGGATGTATGGAAGACTGAAGTTAGCCATGTGAGGATGATGTGGTCAATTGCTATGGTGAAGTAAGGTGTTTCCCCTGTTCATGGCTTGAGAGCACAAGGCAGATAGATGAATTGCATATGAAGGGCCTCCTCTCTAGACTCTCAGGCCACATTCAACTCCAGATTGGCCACCGTTTTGGGCGTGTGATTCTGCCTGTAGAATATGGTGAATGTGTAGCAGCGGGTAGTTTGTGGAATGTGGCTCGCATCTGAGAACCTATTTCAACTCTGTTTGGCCCTTTGAGAAAGTGAAGGCCTCCCCTCATGCCAAAGACGGCTCAGCAGGGCCGACGTCCTCACATTGCCACATCACATAGAGGTCTTGCCTAACTACAGGAGGAGAAGAAACCCTAGCGGCGCTCTTGCTTCCATTGGTGCTCAAAGACTCTATTTTGAGATCAACTAACGCTAGCTATGAGGAATATGTGAAGAAGCGCCTGAAGTATGATGCAGCGCACAAACACCCAAGTCAAGATCGCAGGGCATCAAAATGCCCACACCAGGTGCTCAATGCATCCAAAACTAGACTCCAAAAGCAGAGTTTAATTGTAGAGAGGACGTTTTGGAAGGCGTAGATCCTTCTGAGTCAAAGTGCATAGATCCTTGTTTTTTTGGTAAAAGGCATTCAACACTTCTGCAAGCATGGCGGCCACCTCTTTCACCTATTCTTTTCTTCATTTTAGCTTTTTTTGCCCTAAATTTGCCCCTCATATTTGGTCACCCATTTTGCCCTAACTTGGGCCTTCTATTTTTGGGTTGCCATTTTGTTTTGTAATTTCTTGCAAGCATTTAAAATTATGCTTTTATAGTGCTAAAATAGGCATATTTAGTCTATAGGCACTAGGCAATATAAAATACAAATAGGGGTCATTTATATTAGGGACAAAATTGTTTTGGAGAAATTTAAGAGTTCTTTTGAACTTTGTAAAGTGCATTTTTTAGTTTCTAAATCAGATACTCTATGTATATGTACTAAATTTATAAAGTGCCACAAACAAGGGGAGGTCACCTAATATTGAATTTGGGGGGGTGTATAGAATGTGCCTTGAACATTTTAGAGTTGTGCCAAAGAGCACTTCCATAGAATCATGTCAAGAGCACTTCATTGAGTCGTGTCTAGAACACTTCCACATTTTCTTTCCATTTTTTCAGTTATGGGGGTTATTAATGCATTAATTTATAAAGTGCCGCAAATAATATTGGGATATAAATATTGAATTATGGGGGGGTTCATAGAGGTGTGTTGAGTGCATTTCCAAGTTGTGCCAAGAGCACTTCCACAGGAGATATGTCAAGATCACTTCCACTAATCCATCATTCTTCAACATTTGTCCTGCATTGTATTGAGATGTGTCACGAACACTTCCACTACAACATCATCATCACCTATTGCTACATCAGAGTTTAGAGTTGCTTCATAGAAGGCTTCCAAAGATTCTTCATAGCAGGATTATCACCTTTGGGTATTTTGTAAAGTCTCTAGTACACTTTCTTGTTTTTTCTCTTTTGGGGGGTAGTTTTTTCCCATTGGGTTTTCTACCTTTCTCCACTTATGAGAGTTTTTTTGTACATGGGTACCTCATCAGGCCTTGTTGTCGGGACCCATCTTTTACACCCACCTAAGTTGTGCTTAAGCGGGGGTATTAGTGTACACATTTCATTTGGCTTCATTTGGCTTTCATTTAGCCTTATTTTATGCATATGGCATAAGACACCTCAGTTGGGTGTGTGGCAGTTATGAAGAGTCCTTCGAATTCTTTCACTCCACTTAGCTTGCCACATCTACTTGAGATCTCCTTAAGTTATGGGATTGACTCCCATTAATTCAAGGTTGCTCAAGGCTATATGTACTTGTCATATTGACTTCCAATTCACTTCAATTTGATACTTGCATTCTATTCAGTAGATCTTGTGAATTCTCATAATAACATATCTACTAACATCAAATATTATCTAATTTTTTTAAAACTATACAATATATAATATATTAGATAATACTATAATATAAAATCATAATATAATATAATATAATATAATATAATATTATAATATTATATTATAATAAGGAGGATATATATTATGAAGATTTTCAAATATTTTATGTATATTATAAAATATTTGATATATTCATCAAATATATTATAGTTATTATTTTTAAAAATATAATATAGAATCTAATATAATATTATAATATAATATAATATTATAATATTATAATGTTATATTGTTATCTTAAACACTAACCCTAACCCTAATTTTAACCCCTAACTCTAATCCTAAATATAATATATAATATAATTTCAATTAGAATCATTAAATAATATAATATATAATTTTAATAATTATATATATTATAATTATAATTATTATATATAATATATTATAATAATATATCTAATCTATATGATAATATTATATTATATAATTATAATAATTCATATAATTATATAATATAGTTAGAATTAGGCTTGCCACTTGGATGCTATGAGCATACCTATATTTAATTTACCACACATAGGTGAAATAGGAGCCTCGAGAAGGATATATCTGGGCCTACTTTAAATATATTTTTTAATTATATAATCATTTTAATATTTAAGTAGAAAAGATTGTTGTGTAAGTTAGAGTGGGGACATTATTGTTCTTGTTAATCATATTATGTATATAGTGTTTGATTATATATCTTAATAAAACAATATTTGAACAACAAGAAAATGTTCTATGAGAATGTACAACATTATATTCAATTACAATGAAAACAACCAAACTAAACAATTAAAAAAGTTATACCACTCAAATATATAAATTATTTAAATTTTAGAAATTTATTTAAAATACTATCATCCTATACATATATCTTTTATTAAATTTAAAATAAAATTAAAAAAAATATTATTAAATAATTTAAAATAAAATTTGAAAAGAATAAAACAGAGATTGTTTTTACATATATAAAATATTATACAATATAAAATTATCAAATCGTTAAAACAATTTTATTATTTTTAATAAATATTTATCAACATCTAATTTATATATCTTATTTAAAAATAAGAAAATTTCATTCAAGTAGTATTGTAAATTAGAAAATAAAAATATAATCCTTATAAATAAAGATACGAAATCATTTCATTAAATTGCTCGTAAAATTATAGTAACTTATTTATTACATTTATACGACGAGTGGTTTTATTGGATATGGAGTCTCCCATCACAGAAGAAACACGTAACTCCACTAGGATAAGTCTTCATTGGGATGGCTACATCGTTGCAGTGCTATTCTAACAGTAACTGTAGCAAAGGCAACGTAAAAGATTGCATGCTCCATAAGCAGCATGATCTTTTTTTGACAGACACTGGTGCAGATAATATCGAAGAGGCATGGCCCGTGGTATGCCCTACTCGGAGTTTCGCAAAAATCAGCGCAAACTTGTAATCATGAATATATTAGAAATCGGTTAGTATTTCAGAATTTAAAAAAAAATTCAACGACAAACAATATAATTTTATTCGTATCAACAAATGAAACCCATCTCCTAATCTAAAAAAAATATTGATTAAAGAGAAAAAGAATGCGTATTACCAGAAGCAAAAGGCGCTGTGAGCAATAAAAGCAGCAAATACACATATATGCCCTTCACCATGTAATCAACTACAGACGTCCAGAGGTAATGTAGTCTGTGATTAAAAGATTTAGTGCCGGTGCTACTTATAGCTAACACACGACATCTTAACAGCTAATCTCCTTCGTGTGTACCGCGTAATTTTATTTTATTTATTGTTATTATTGGTTTTCTATTACTGCTTGCATTGGGGTAATCTCGAAATTATCTGAAGGCAATCTCCTTAGTGGGTGTCCGGCGATTCCAAAAAAGACAGCATGTTTCCGGCAGTGGCTGTTCTCCATACATAACGGCATGCCTAAGACATCATAACATACAATCCATATCATACATTACGTCTTTGCCCCTCTTGTAACATACCTCATAGGAGGCGCCTATGAGCTGACAATCATAACAGTTGAAAATATTTGAAAAATGAAACAGCAACAGCAGGGGCGTAGGATGAAAAACAGAAGCTATGTTTTAATGGATTCAATCGGCTGGGCTTAAACAGCACACACTAAGTTTTGACTTGTTTAGGTGGCTGGTGGGCCCCTCTCTTATTGACTGATTAACAGAACAGAGTAAGAGAAAGGGCCCACCAGCCACCTAAGCAAGTCAAAGCTTAGTGTGTGCTGTTTAAGCCCAGCCGATTCAATCTAGATCTTTCTGTAGGGAGGGCAGTGGCTGTAGAGAGGATTTTATTTTATTTTCTTTTTCTGTCGTTTGTAACTTCTGGGAGTAGAAGTTCATCAATTTGTAAAAAAAAAAATTTCATAATTTAATAGAATTTGTGTTTGCTGAATTGTTTTCATCGTGAGTTTCATGAGACATCATTTCAATTGACGTAATGGAGTTTTAAGAGAGAGATCATTTCAATTGCTTGGTCTGCTGTCTAAGTTCGTCTTACGCATGTATATGGTGATAATGGCTTGGTTATGTAAGGAAGTTAGAGTAGTGGAAACAACATCTTACGTCAATTTTGAGGAGAGATATTATGCATACTTTTTTAAAAACTGATCTAACAGTTACAGAAATTCCAAAAACACATTCATAACAGAAAATAAACAATGAAACACATAACACGGGATATACATCAGGAAAACTCTCCCGGGTAAAAAACTCCACCCTCTAAAGGCCTTCTCAATGTATTTCAAGAAAAATTCCGACACCATTCTGGCAGCATAACAATACCTGTAAACTAAAAAATTTGAACTTGACAGTGGAGCATGATGGAAAATGGCAAGCAAGAAGGTAAAACCAATGGCGGTTGTAGGTCCCATCCCCGATGCCTTTCAATAGGAGAATATGGAGTATATTGTAGGGAGAATAGCCGCTTCCCCTGCATACTTATGTGTATAGATAGTAAGCATGCACACTCTTACACTCCATACATTAGGATGCAACTAGATCAAAAGATTAAGTTTGGGGTCTGCAATAAACTTTAATGAGTCTGAGATTCAACATGACGTTTTTAATAGATGTGAGATGCTAAATTAAAACAAAGTCAAGGGGAGACTTAGGTCTATATTTCTTATTACTGGTGTCCAAAACATCCCGTAGATGCAAACAACTTACTAAACGTACCTTTCTTACTCACCTTCAAACTTATCACTTAATGATATATGAAATTACCTACATACATCAACACTTTATAAAGTATAGGCTCTCGTGAAAAGGGTTAAGATTGGTAGATCTTCATCCCTAATCTAGTGATTGACATATCTTCCTCATTTTGGACTAACACTCTTGTGCAAAAATTTCTGGGTAATAGACCCAATGTGTGGACAACATCATAAACTGGTTTAAAAGGAAATAAATGTTGAAAGGCTCAGTGGAGATTCTAGTGTTGATGAAGGGATTCTTCCTCTTTTCATTTCGACTTTTGGAAGATAACTTGCAGATCCTAAAATCCTGAAAGGTGGTCCATGGTTCTTTGGCAAATCATATCTTTTCTTTAACGAATGGGAGATAGTCTTGGACCTTGAGAAAAATTGCATTGATAGTGTTCATGTTTGAGTCAAACTCCTAGATTACCTTTAGAGTGTTGGGATGAGGATGTGTGTATAGGTATTGCTCTCTCTTTGGGTGACTTCATTGTTGCCAATGAGGTGACTAAATCGAGGAAGTAGTTTTATTTTTCTAAATTTTGTGTTAACATTGTTGTTGACAAAGCACTCCCATCCTCCATCACTTTGTCTTCTAATCTTGGGAATTGAGTGCAACAAATCATTTTTTAGGACTCTCGAGTGATGTGCCTCAATTGTCACAAACCAAGACATGCTTTGGTAGTTTGTAAAGCTAGGAAATGATGGAATTTCAAGAATAATATTCAATAGGATCCTACTCCTTGGATTGAGGAGCCTACCAAAACTTCAAAAAAACATGGGAGGCATAATAGCCCTCTCTTGGACAAGAGTCTCTAGTGGTGGAAAAGAGTTGAAAGTTAGATGATGTGGTACATCATAGCTCATCCTCACACAAGTAAAATAGAATAGATATACCTTTAGACAAAAATTGTTGCACTCCTCCCAATGTGGTTCCTTATGTGAATCTCACTAGTAAGAGATCTACCCCAATTAATTCCTAGGATGCCAACTTGAAACAAAGTTCTTTGAAAGGTTCCAATTTCAAACCACCTTGAATTGGTGGCTATATTTTTTGGGGCAGCTCAGCCCTAGCTCTGTTATCCCCCTGCTTACAATGTTCAATTCTTTTTTGTTATTTCTAGTTGTGTTCGTTGCTATTTCTTGGCATTCTTTTTTTTGTAATTGGTTGTTCTTTCTATTATTTTGGGGTGTGTCCCCTTCTTTGTAATATTGGTTCATAGCTTCGATGAAAAGCACTTACCATAATAAAAAAAAAAAACTAATTAATTCTTCCTTAACCATCTTAAGGAGGAAGGCAAAGCCTCGAACCTAAAGGATCATTAGCACACTTTTATTAAGGATATGGTAAAAAAATTAAAGGTGGTGTAAATTTATGTGTAAATAGAGACAAAGGTGGCCTAGTTATTAAAGGTATTCATATTTTTAGTGAAGCCCTATTGCCTAGGTTAGTTTGGAGGTTCATTTCTTCTCTTCAATGCTCTTGGATCCACATTTTTAAAAAATCACAATGGTGCTCCACCTTCAAGTGTGCTCAATTTGAGTGATCCACATTTGGGATTAGCTATCCTAAAGGGAATGGAATCTACTAATAATTTAATTGAGAGATATACATTTCGGAAGATTTGGGATAATTCTTCTATTTCATTTTAGAAAGGTCATTGGTTGACCAAGACTCCTTTAGGAAATCTTCTTGACTTTAGGGGTCTTTCCATTTGTTTTACTACTAATTTAGGATATAAAGTTTAGGAAGAAAGGATAGAGAGTTATGGTATATCTAGATCCTATAAAAATTTACCTACAATCTTTGATGTTGAAGGAAAGGCCCATTTTTATATTTCTATTTTATTGCAAAATTTTAGGCCTATTTGGAGTCCTAAAAGAGATAACATGGGCTAGAATTTTAAAAGTAATGGTAGTTATAAGGTCAAGGAAGCATATGACAAACTAATGATATGAAGGCTTAGTGAAAGATCATACTTTCCATGGTATAAGGTCTAGAACACAAAAGTGTGGCCCACAACTAAGATATCTCTTTGGTTGGCCTACCATTAGAAGATTCTTACTAGGGATCAACTTTCAAAAAAAGTTTTAATAGACCTAGGATGTGTCCTCTTTGTTTGATTAAGGTAGAAAATAGTAACCATCCTATTTTCCTGTGTGAATATGGTACTAGAATTAGGATTCTTTTCCTTCATATATTTAATTTTGTTTGTGTTTTTCTTAGTTCTCTATGTGAGCAAATGATTTCTTGGGTTCCTAATATAAATATTAAATTTGTTTATGATTTATGGGAGATGGCGCCAAGTATCATAGATTAGAAAATATGGCTTTAAAGAAATAATAAAGAACTTCCAAGTTATAAAAAAAAGTGTATAGATAATATTTGGAAATAAATTATGCATGCTTGTAATTCTCATTGTAGGATTTAGTTAAACGAGAAAATTAAATAATCTATCATATATAGGTTAGTTGTTCCACAAATCGAATCATAAATCTATCATTATTTTTGAAGAAAGAAAGATTAAAAGGAAGAAGAGAAATCAAAACGAGGCTTTGTGGATCCTACATCCAAAAGGATGGATAAAACTCAAATTTGATGATACTTCAAAAATAACTCCAAAATTTCTAGAGGTGGGCCAGTCTCAAAAATTATAAAGGTAATGTCTTTGGATTAGGAACTTAATTTTCTATTTTCATCACAAATAATGTTGTTGAGAAGGGGAGAGTTTTGCGGATGGAAGCAAGTAAAGGATTTAGTCAACATGAAAAATGCAAAAATTTGACTTGGAACCAAATGAAAGGATGTGAGAAAAGTAAAGAAATCATTTTGAACTAAAAGTGGGAAATAGAGGTGGAAGTGAAGGAAGTGTGTGAATGGAATTGGGAAGGCAATTTGGTTTTTGCGAAGGAATAAAATGACCATTAAGAAGATGTGGGGAAATGTAGGATTGCAGTGTGGAATTGGATGCTAGGATGGGATATGAGGTGGAGGGAAGATATCCTAAAGTTCAAGGAAAGTGCACAAATAAAAAAATAAAAGGTGCACACATGTAGGAATTTGAGCTAGAACTAGATGTTAGAATTAAAGGAACAAAATAGACAAGATCTATAAGTCAGGAGATTGCCCCACAAAAAGAATTGGGAAGAATGCAAAAAAGGGAAGGGGAACCATAGGTGAAAAGGCATCTAGTTTCAAGAAGATACTCTATAGATAGGAAGGAAGGATAAAACAAGAAATATAAAGGAAGACCGTAAAGTAGGATTGGAAAAGTGAAGGTGAATATGTCTAGTCCAGAAGGACTTTGAAATTCTACAAAATAAAGGAAGAGGGGAAAAGAAAAGGGAACAAGAGAATAAAGGATTTGTAAGAATCTAGAGGGGGATAGGAGGAATAAATATTGAAGTTTCAAATGTAAACTTTGGTAGCCTAGTAGTATTCTACACTTATGGAAGAAATGGGTGAAGTGAAAAAAACTAAGGAGTTTGATGAAATTCTATGGAACTATTACATAGAACAAGAGGTATGATATGACTGGGTAGAATACATTTGGTAGTCCACCGAAAACTTGCAACTCTACCAAAACCTTTGTAAATGACATAAAGCCTCACAAACATAGGATTTTCTTTGACATTTTACAATTTAAACACATGAGGGGACATTGGGGATGACTTTAACAAAATCAAGGAAAAATTTGACCAAGAGAAGACCCACTTAGAATTTCTCAAATGACTTGTATATAGTGGGAAAGATAGGACTAATGCAAATTTAGAAAAGGACTTGGACAATTTTGCATTTTCAAATTGGGTTCCAATAGGATGTATCTTTATTGTATAGCTGGTTTTATTTTACTAACATCATCCCTCATTTGAAAAAATGTCTTGTCCTTAAGACATCCTGGCTCTATCTACCAAAGATTATAAAATTTGGTTGCTAAAAAACTTAGATAGTAATTGTCACTGATGGAAAGATATGTTTGTAGATCCTCTCCAACTAGATATATGTGTTTTCCCCTTATGTGATGCCTTGTTATAGAAAAATTATCTATGCATTGATTCTTAATAAGATCCATCTTCAAGGGTATAATGTATTTAAATTTTTGTTGTTATCTTGATGGCTTCTATGACTAAGATGGGTCTACTAAACTAAATGTTTATTTTTTATTTAACATTTAAAAGTACCAACTTAAAGACAACAAGTATGATCTTGCAATTGTGGACATGGCTGGACCACAACAAATTCTCATTTATGGCTATATAAATACATGAAGGCATTGTCCTATATTAGATACAAAACTAAATAGGAGGATGCATTGATTTTGCATCATTGCAATCATTATTAAAAAAATTGTAAATTAAAATACATTTTTTTAATTATTTTTATAGAAAAACACTACAATTAGGTTATTTATAAATGCATTGGCATATACTTTTTATTTACTATTATTTTATTCTACAATCACTTTTAAAGATCATCATTTTAGGTAGCTCCATATAATAAGATGCTAATATTTAATTTAACTTACTTTTTTACTTTTCTATTTTAAATAGTTAAAACCAAATCAAAAAAAAAAATCAGTTTGATTATATATCTCAATAAAATAATATTTGAAGAACTACAAGAAATTGTTTTATAAGAATGCACAAGGGTTATATTCAATTATAGTGAAAACAACCAAACTAAACAATTAAAAAATTTATATTACTCCAGTATATAAATTATTTAAATTTTAGACATTTATTTAAAATACTATCATCTTATAAATATATCTTTTTTAAAATTTTAAAAAAATTATTAAAAAATAATTTAAAATAAAATTTGTAAAGAATAAAACAAAGATTGTTTTTAAATATATAAATATTATAATAGAAATTATCAAATCTTTAAAACAATTTTATTATTTTTGATAAATATTTGCTAACATTTAATTTATATATGTTATTTAAAAATAAGAAAATTGCACTGAAGTAGTATTCTAAATTAGAAAATAAAATATAATCATTATAAATATTTATAAATAAAGATATGAAATCATTTCATTACATTGCCTTATTGTACGTAAATTTATGTAACTGCTTATTTATAACATTTATAAGACCAGTGGTTTTATTGGATATGTAGTCTCTCATCGCAGAAGAAAGACGAAAGTCCACTAGAATAAGTTTTCATTGGAAAGAATGATTGCATCGTTGCAGTGCTATTCGAACAGGGATTGTAGCACATGCATTGGAAAGAATAAGTTTTCATTGGGATGGCTACATCGTTGCAGTGCTATTCTTATAACAGGGATTGTAGCACATGCATTGGAAAGAATGATTGCATCTTCCATAAGAAGCAACTTCAAATTAAAATTAAAAAAAATAAAATAAGTTTTCATTGGAAAGAATGATTGCATCTTCAACTCGACAGACATAGTCGCACTCACTATTGAAGATGCATAGACCGTGGTATGCACCGCTCGGACCATCGCGATAATCAACGGACACTTGTAATCATGAATATATTAAAATCAGTCAGTATTTCAGAATTTAAAAAAAAAAATCAACAAGAAACAATATAATTTTATTCGTACTAACAAATGAAACACATCTCCTAATCTAAAAAATATTGATTAAAGAGAATAAGAATGCATATTACCAGAACCAAAAGGCGCTGTGAGCAATAAAAGCAGCAAATACACATATATGCCCTTCGCCATGAAATCAACTACAGACGTCCAGAGGTAATAATGTATTCTCTGATAAAAAGACTTAGTGCCGGTGCTACTTATAGCTAAGACACGACGTCTCAACAGCTAATCTCCTTCGTGTGTACAGCGTAATTTTATTTTATTTATTGTTATTACTATTAGTTTTCTATTGCTGCTTGCATCGGGGCAATCTCGAAATTATCCAAGGCAATCTCCTTAGTGGGTGTCCGGCGATTCCAAAAAAGAGAGCATTTTTTGGGAAGGTGCAGATGGTACAAAACGCTACCATGTTTCCGGCAGCGGCTTTTCTCCATGCATAACGGCATGCCTAAGACATCATAACACATCATTCATGCTTTGTATCTGCTAATGGGCGACATCATTCATTTCTTCGCCTAAGTTCGTAAATTAATGTGCATAATTAATCTTTGTGATCTTGGACTATATTAATTTTCTTAAAATTTGTCCTATCTTTATTCTTATATAAGGTGTAAATAAGTAAGATATTAAGAAAATCGATAGACTCTCTATATATATCCAATGGCATTTAGAAGTAGATGTAAAATCTAATATTTTAGGTTTTCTTTTAGTTTTAGATCATTTATAAGGAAAGAGAGGTAATTATTAATTGGAAGTGGAAAGTGAAAAATCTTTTCTAATGTATATTCTAAACCTCCATTTATATGTGTGGTGTGCCTTTATAAGGATATGGAGCAAGGCGTCTCAGAGGATATGGGCGTAGAAAAAGAGCATGGAAGTCGCCTTTTTTTTTTTCTTCAGAAAGTACAGAGATGCAAACTATTAGGCACCTCAATTACAATGATAGCAACAACTCTTAAAGAAGGCATCATTTAATTGCATATTAAACAAACAAAATCTACTCAGCCTGGAGCCTATAAGGATATGGGCATACCAACAAATACAAAACAAAATGATTTAAAAAAAATCAGAATCCAAGTGCAGAGGTGTGGACTTAAAGAAAGAACGTAGAGGCCACCTACATACCTCATAGGAGGCACCTATGAGCTGGTAGTCACAACAGTAGAAAACATTTTAAAAATGCAATAACAGCAGAAGCGTAGGAAGAAAAAGAGAAGCTATGTTTTAATGGATTTAGTCTATATCTTTCTGTAGGGAGGATAGTAGCTGTAAAGATGATTTTATTTTTTTCTTCTATCTTTTGTAAATTATGGGAGTAGAAGTTCATCAATTGTAAAAAAATTATTGCATTCATAATTTAATAGAATTTGTGTTTGTTGAATTGCTCTTGTAGACACCTAAAATTGGTCATTCCTCATCACATCCCTAATTCATTCTTACTTATCTCCAATTCATCCCTATTCATCACTAACTATCCCTATTCATCCTTAAACCATCACTAATCATCTCTAGACAACCCTAAATCACCGTTTCTACCACATTGGCTGAATAAACACATGTTTAGACAGTTAATTAACCAATTCCCCTTCAAACCATGATTTTACAATAGTTTATTATTACAATCACTATTCATGTACTATTCACGATTCATTTGTTTTGCATTGGCACCTGCATCGGTACCTAGCCCTAGCCAAAATGATTTTTTAATCATTTATCCCCTTCCTCTATAGTCCAAATTTATCTAATATCCCCTTATCCCATCCTATGAATTAAATAAATATTTGTATTTATTTAATTCCTATTCTCCACACTATTGATTAGGTCACCTAGAGGCTCAAGGAGCTCATCATCTTGTTTTGGTTTTGTCTCATGTTTTTGTGATGTAATAAGGTCCATTGGACCATTTCATGTTGATTCCACATTGATTTGACAATAATGTAAGGCCTTGGTGCCAATAGTTGCAAGTAGGCAGTCAAGTCCTAGTTAGTCTAGGACAGTCAAATCCTCCATAAGTGTATGGAGTGCATCTCATTTTCATGTTTGTAGCCATTCATGGCATATAGGAGGCTATTCTAGGCGAGTTTGGAATGATTTGAGGAAGGGGAGCATTCACATTGTAAACAAATACACCAAATTGCATTGTAACATGATGACAAAAGGGGTAGTTTGGTAGGTGTGAAGGTAGTTTTCAGTTGAAAATCAACCACAACTGCCTTTCAATTGTTGGTATAGAAAGTACACATGTTTAAACAGGCCATGATCATGATCTTGGAGATGTAGATGAATATTTGAAGAATAAATAAGCAAAATTCTCTTTGTTTTCTGCATTTTTATGTGTATTTCCTATTACAGTCCGTACCCTATGGTTGCACAATCCTGTCATCACTCCATATCATCTGGCATTGTTAATAGATAGTGTTCACTATTGTTTGAGGTTGATTGGAGGTTTTGACATTGCTATGGAGTGGAGATATTGGGGTGTTTTTACAAACGGCCTGTTAAAACACTAAATAGGGGTTTGGTTGAAACGATGGTCTTCTAACCATTCCACTAACTCTCCTCACCATAGGACTAGTGGAATGGCTTGTTTTAATCATGTCTTAGGTGTTTGGTACATTTGCAGTGCAGGGAGATTGATTCTTGAAGAGTTTTGTTGAAATGGGCTTGATAAACCCATGTATCAAGCCATTTGAAGGAACACACATGAATGAAACAAGTATAGTCAACTGTAGGCACACAAAACCTATGAAGTCCTTTGTTTGGGCACTAATCTAACCTATTCAATTGGTTTATTGTATTATGTGTGTTGATTTTAGAAGAGTCTTTTTGTAAATTAGGGCTAATTGGGGCTCTAGGCTACTAGGGATAGTCATCATTTGAGGCATTCTTTCAAAAACACCTCATACCCATTTTCGAATATGTCAAAGGTCTCCCAAAAGGGTATCTGAAATTGAGTTGGTTTTGTGGAGTATAGGTCCCTACCAAAAGTTATTGTTGAATGTTCCCATTTTGAGGGCTACAAGGAGTTTAGACAGTTTGTGAAGGGAGTGTTGATTGGGTAGGTCTGAGACCTTATTGAATGGTTTGGATGGATTCTTCAAGGTGTCAAAGAACCCTCTACATGACTACCTTGAGGAGGTTAGATGATGTCCTCTATATTCCATATGAGCCTTTGATCTAGGCTAGTGGACCTTTACAACCTTGTCTTGGTAAAATAGTGAGATCCCCTTTAAATTGAATGATTTGTCAAACATCTTGAAGTTTGTCTAGTTACCCTCTGTGCTCTGCATCATATTGGTATTAGAGCCACTATCTTATCAGTAAAGGAAAAGGAAGTAGTTGAGTCCATAAACCATCTTGAGAAGCCAAGATGCCTCCAAAAAGTGGGTCGGTGATAGCCAGGAGAATGAAGGCCTTGGAAGATGAGATTGAGGCCTTGAAGGCTACAGAGAAAAGGAGAGAAAGAGAGGAAGAAGGAGATAGTGATCTTGATCAAGAAGAAGAAGGTGAAGAAGGGGAATCTCCAGAGCAAGAGGAAGAGTTGCCCCTAGATGAGAGAAGATTTCTCAATGCCTTGAAGTTAGTGAAAAGAGAAGCCTCTGATGTGAGGATGGACCTGCCAATGTATGGAGGGAAGATGGATGCTGAGGAGTTGATAGAATGGATTGATGCCTTGAATAATTACTTTGAATACAAGGAAATGGTAGAGGACAAGAAGGTGAAGTTTGCAAAAACAAAATTGAAGCAGTCAGCTTTGACATGGTGGAACTACACCCAAGGAGAAAGAGTAAGAATGGGCAAGTCTATGATCCAATCATGGGAAAGGATGATGAATAAACTAAAGGTGCAATTCCTGCTTGTTGACTATGAGGTTCAGATTTACAAGATGTAAAATCTGAAACAAAAAGATATGGATGTGGCTGCATATACCGAGGAGTTTCACAAACTCAACTTGAGATCCAGATAAGAGGAAAGTGAAAAGAAGAAGGTGGCCAGGTACCTTAATGGATTAAGGTACAACATCCAAGATGAAATCAGTCTTCTCACTCCTAAAATAGTGGATGAGTGTTTCCAAGTTGCATTGAGGGTAGAAGAGAAGTTGAAAAGAAAAGGTGATCAACAAAATTAGTTTCAAAGGAATCAAGGAGAGTCTAATCCATAAGTGCAAAGTGGAGACTCAGGTTCAAGAGGAGGTTTAGAGGAAGGAGACCCAATGGAAGGGGTAGATTTGGTGGACCAGGGAGAGGTTCTAGTGTCTTCATAGGGAGATGCTTCAATTGCAACCAAGTAGGGCACACCATGAACAACTGTCCTGAGAAAGCCTCAAGCTCTCATGGAGGAGAGAGAAGGAACCAGTTGATTCAAGAGGATGATTGCCAAAGTGTCAATTCCCCAATTGGAAGTGCAGCCCTAGTTCATGATGGAGAAAGCTTAATGATGAGGAGGACCATGTTAAAGGTACCTCAAACAAAAGAACCCCCTCAGAGGAAGACACTGTTTAGAACCACATGCAAGGCCTATGGTAAGATATGCAAGGTGATTGTTGATTTAGGTTCTACTAAGAATTTGGTTTCTATAGAGATGGTAGACAAATTGAAATTGAAAAGACTACCTCATGCTAACCCCTACAAGGTGTCATGGTTGAATAAGGAGTAGCAAGTCTTAGTGGATGAACAATCTTGTGTAGAGTTTGAGATAGGGTAGTATAGGGATAAGATATTGTGTGATATAATCCCCATGGATGCTTGTCATTTGCTATTAGGACATCCTTGGCAGTATGATGTACAGTCCCAACATGATGGGAAGTCAAACTCTTTTATAATAACCAAGAATGGTAAGAAGTATAAGATGGATCCTTTACCGAATGAGAGTGTGGATAGAAACATTGGGTCAAGTGTCGTGGTAGTGAGTGGGAAAGAGTTGTTAGACACTTTAAAGGAGGAAGGAACCCAATGGTATGCTCTAATTTTGAAGCCCAAAAATAGTCTTGATTTGCATGACCAAAGTAAGGAAGAAATCCCCAAAGAGGTACAACAACTATTGGAAAAATACAAGGGTATCATGGTGGAGGAGATGCCTAATACATTGCCACCTATGAGGGACATAATCCATCAGATTGACTTCATACCAGGGTCTAAATTGCCAAACAAACCCTACAAGATGACTCCATCTCAGAATGAGGAGATTGCCAAGCAAGTGCAAGAGTTGTTAGATAAGGGTTTGGTGAGAAGAAGTCTTAGTCCATGTGTTGTCCCAACAGTCCTAGCCCCTAAAAAGGATGGTAAGTGGAGAATTGGTATGGATTCCAGGGCAATCAATAAGATTACCATAAGATATAGGTTCCATATGCCTAGGATTGAAGATCTAATGGACAGTTTGGGAGGGGCTTGTTATTACTCCAAGATTGATCTCAACAGTGGGTATCATCAAATTAGGATAAGACAAGGAGATGAATGGAAGACTTCCTTCAAGACAAATGAAGGTCTCTATGAGTGGTTGGTGATGCCATTTGGCTTATCCAATGCTCCAAGTACATTCATGCACCTCATGAATGCGGTATTGAAAGACTTCATTGTCAAATTTGTTGTGGTATATCTTGATGACATTCTTGTGTTTACTAGGACAAGGGAAGAGTATTTGCAGCACTTGAACCTAGTTTTGAAGAAGTTGCATGATGAAAAGTTGATGATCAACATGGAGAAGAGTGTCTTCATGAAGGAGGAATTTGTCTATCTTGGTTTTCTGATCTCCAAGGGTAATTTGAAGATGGATCCAGCAAAGGTGGAGGCTATTTTGTCATGGCCAACTCCCAAGACATTAGGTGATGTGAGAAGCTTTCATGGATTGGCAACATTCTATAGGAAGTTCATCAAAGGTTTAAGTCATATATGTGCACCCATCCTAGATACAATCAAGGGAGGATAAAAATGTAAGTTTTCTTGGACCAAGGCAGTAGATGAATCTTTTGAATATCTAAAAAACAAAGTAGCACATTAGCCCATTCTCATTTTACCTAATTTTAACAAATAGTTTACAGTGGAGTGTGATGCTAGTAACTTTGCCATAGGGGCTGTCTTGAGTCAAGGGGGCAGACCAGTGGCTTTCTTTAGTGAGAAAATCAATGATGCTAAAAGGAAGTATTCTACATATGACTTGAAATTGTATGCAATGGTACAAGCCTTGAAGAAATGGAGGCATTACCTTTTGCCTAAAGAATTCACTGTTTACACTAACAATCATGCTCTTAGTTTTTTGAATTCACAGGAGAAACGCAATCACAAACATATGAAATGGGTCGAACAACTTCAAGCCTACACTTTTTCCATCAAACACAAGAAGGGGCAGGCCAATAAAGTGGCAAATGTATTGAGTAGAAGGGTGTGCATGGTTCAAGAAATTCAATTGCAAAGTGTGGGGATTGATTCCCTCAAATAAATGTATAAGGATGATGAAGATTTCAAGGAGATATACGAGGTTTTGTACTTAATTTTCAGACTCTTATCATACTAATTTTTCTGAATTTTTGTTGCAGCAAGGGTTGTTGTTCAAAGGGAGACAATTGTGTGTCCCTAGGTGTACCATGAAGGAGAAAATCATTAGAGAAAAGCATTGTGGCAGTTTGGGGGGCCACTTTGGGATTGATAAAACACTAGAGCAGGTGAAGAGATTCTATTTTTGGCCAAAGTTGCAATCAAATGTTAGAAAGTTTGTTGAAGGTTGTAGTATATGCCAAAGGGCTAAGGGAATGTCATCAAATGCATGTTTATATCAACTAGTCCCTATTGCTAATAGGCCATGGGAGAGTAATAGCATGGATTTTGTTTTGGGTCTTCCTAGGACTCAAAGAGGTTTTGATAGCATCTTTGTTGTGGTGGATAGGTTTAGCAAGATGGCTCATTTGTTTCCATGTAAATGTACTAATGATGCTTCCCATATTTTTGGATTATTCTTCAAAGAGATTGTTAGGATACATGGTTTTCCTCTTAACATTGTGATTGACAGGGACCCTAAGTTTGTGGGCCACTTTTGGCATACTTTGTGGAAGAAGTTGGGCACTGAATTGTCTTTCACTTTAGCCTATCACTCTCAGATTGATGGCCAAACTAAGGTGGTGAATATGTCATTGGGGAATCTCCTTAGATGTCTCACAAAGTAGTATGGAGAGGCATGGGATATGATCATCCCTCAAGTAAAGTTTGCTTACAATGATTCCACAAATAGAAGTACAGGGAGAAGTCCTTTTGAGGTTGTCTATGGCATTCATCCAAGAGGGATTCTCGAACTAAGAGATCTACAAGGATTGGAGAGAAGGAGTGCTTAGGGAGAAGACTTTGCATTGGCCACAAAGGACATCCATGATAGAGTTAGAGAGACTCTCCAAAAGAATATAGAAAAGGACAAGGAGAAAGCCAATGAGAGGAAGAGAGATGTGCAGTATAAGGTAGGAGACTTGGTGATGGATCACTTGAAGAAAGAAAGGCTTCCAAAGGGGTAGCCAACAAAACTTCTCATGAAGAAGATTGGTCCTTGCCAGATTGTGCACAAGTTTGGTCCCAATGCCTATGAGATTGAACTTCCTTAAGGCTTGGCTATATCCCCCATATTCAATGTTTCAGACTTATTTCCTTACAAAGGTGATAATGTTGTAGATTCAGATGCAAGTCTGATAGTAGAAGGGAAGGAAGAATGGATTAAGGATCTACCACCTAGCCAACCATTGAAGTTGGAGAGCATATTGGACACCAAGGTGATCAAGAAGACTAGGAAGAAGACATACAAGGAGTATCTTGTCAAATGGAGTGGCCTACCTACTGAAGATGCCACTTGGATGAGTGAGGAAGATATTTTGAAACATGGTACTTCTGTTGTTGATTTGGTTCCTCAATGGACTTGATTTTTTTTTTCCACCCCCGGGAATATGGTGCAGGAGCACCTAGTGACTCAAGGAGTTCATTATCTTTTTCTGGTGTTGTCTCATGTTATTGTGATGTAATAAGGTCCATTGGACATTTCATGTTGATTCCACATTGATTTGACAATAATGTAAGGCCTTGGTGGCAATAGTTGCAAGTAGGCAGTCAAGTCCTAGTTAGTCTAGGAAAGTCAAATCCTCCATAAGTGTATGAAGTGCATCTCATTTTCATGTTTATAGCCATTCATGGTATATAGGAGGCTATTCTAGGTGAGTTTAGAATGATTTGAGGAAGGGGAGCATTCACATTGTAAACAAATACACCAAATTGCATTGTAACATGATGACAAAAGGGGTAGTTTGGCAGGCGTGAAGGTAGTTTTCAATTGAAAATCAACCACAATTGCCTTTCAACTATTGGTATAGGAAGTACACATGTTTAAAAAGGCCATGATCATGATCTTGGAGATGTAGATGAAGATTTGAAGAAGAAATAAGCAAAATTCTCTCTATTTTCTGCATTTTTCTGTGTTATTTCCTATTACAATCCATACCCTGTATCTACACGATCCTGTCATCACTCCATATCATTTGGCATTGTTAATAGATGGTGTTCACTATTGTTTGAGGTTGATTGGAGGTTTTGACATTATTTTGGAGCAGAGATATTGGGGTGTTTTTACAAACGGCCTGTTAAAACCCTAAATAGGGGTTTGGTTGAAACGATGGTCTTCTAACCATTCCACTAACCGTCCTCACCACAGGACTAGTAGAATGTCTTGTTTTAATCATTTCTTAGGTGTTTGGTACATTTGTAATGCAGGGAGATTGATTCTTGAAGAGTTTTGTTGAAATGGGCTTGATAAACCCATGTATCAAGCCATTTGAAGGAACACACATGCATGAAACAAGTACAGTCGACTATAGCCAAACAAAACCTATGAAATCCTTGGTTTGGGCACTAATCTAACCTTTTCAATTGGTTTATTTTATTTTGTGAGTTGATTTTAGAGGAGTCTTTTTGTAAATTAGGGCTAATTGGGGCTCTAGGCTACTAGGGACATTCATCATTTGAGGCATTCTTTCAAAAACACCTCATACCCATTTTTGAATATGTCAAAGGTCTCCCAAAAGGGTATCTAAAACTGAGTTAGTTTTGTGGAGTACAGGTCCCTACCAAAAGTTATTTCTGACTATTCCCATTTTGAGGGCTACAAGGAGTTCAGATAGTTTGTGAAGGGAGAGTTGATTGGGCAGGTCTAAGACCTTATTGAATGGTTTGGATGGATTCTTCAAGATGTCAAGGAACACTCTATATTACTACCTTGAGGAGGTTATATGTTGTCCTCTATATTCCATATGAGCCTTTGATCTAGGCTAGTGGACTTTTGCAACCTTGTCTTGGTAAAACAGTGAGATCCCCTTTAAATTGAATGATTTGTCAAACATCTTGAAGTTTATTTGGTTACCCTCTATCCTCTGCATCATCACCTAAACCTAATTAACTAACCTAATCCCCCACTTCCACAACCTAAATTCTAATCTAATCTTGGTCAAATCCCAAGGAAGCTTCTACTTCTTGAAGAATTCATTTTAGGGTCACTCCAAAGGAAGCATCTACCCCCTGAAATGAGAATACACTTATAAAAGATTACAGTATAATCGTCTTTTCTTACTATCTAAAAATTGACATTAAAGCTCACACATTTGATGATTGCACTTCTACCTCCTCACACTTTCTTCTAAAGATTTGATTAGTTAGGCATACTCTATACTTGATCACTGTCACAAATATGTCTTCAAGATGAATTCAGATAGTATCAACAACATGTGTTCTTTCTCCTATAGTTGCACATCAATAATGCATGTTTATTCGACTTTTATCTACTTGTGAACCTTTTCAATCATCTTGCAATCATACCTCACCACACTTACATTGATTTACTATTTATACATGATATTACATTGATTACATTGATTGTCATCTAGATACAAAATGAATAATACATTTACAGGTTGGCCAAACAACAACCAATATGAAACGTGTAGAGGATAGGTCCTAATTGAAATCACATGTTACATCAGTAGAAGATAAAGCCTTGCGGAAACCAAAAATTGCTTAACCAGGTCCAAAACATCCTTCACAGCTTGAAACCTCAAGGAATTACATCCATACATTCCACTCATTTGGAAATAGGACAACTTTAAGGAAAACACATGAAGACTTGAAGTATAACAACCATATCAACTTGTAAACCTTGTGCGATACTGAAAAAAAGAAAGATCTTCATGAAAGATATTAACATACCTTCATAACCACATAGCCAAATATTCAAATGTAGAGGAATACAGAGAATCCTACTTCCATGTAGTGACTATTTTCATAGAACCAACATTGTGTTCACTCTATCTTTCGCAAAACATACTTCCCATAGTTCACACATCATGTTACATGGAACATACATAATATAATATTGTATGAAGCTATGTTCCAAACCATAGAGGCTCAATATCAATGGAATGAAAGTGCATAGAAATCCTCTAGACAGTCTTCAAGGATAATCATCTTAACACAGAAACTATCACCAACTTCCTTATAAATTTGTGGATCACATTGGGGTAAAACTATCCTTATAATTGGTTTAAATCAATCTTTGGAAAATTGCATTGACTTCCTCAGTTTGTTCCTTAATGTCAATCTGGGGGATCGTAAACTTCAGAAAGGTGAAGTGGATATATACCTAAGGGCTGAGGATATCAAAATGAGTTTCATGAAATGCATTACTAATCTTAAAGTTTAACAGTTCTACTAAAGATCACTTTAATTCACTGAAATCTATTCATAATAACATAGTCCTTAAATTCTTTAAGTTCTTAATCAATGCACTCTTTCAATCACACTTTGGTTTCTATTTTAATTGAACACCTTCAAATCACTAAAATATTTCTAATCAAACTGTAACACATAAAAGATGTAATACATAAATTGTAATTAAATAAATGTAGTGATAGGATTTGTTGTGTCCTGGTGATAGGATAGCAGAAACTGCATGGACTGCTTCTTCTCTTTAAAAGTAACGTAACCTTATCTATTCTGTATATCTGAAGAACTATAATCACACCACACCATAATGAATTTTAATAAACAAATTCCACACTTAACAAATTAACATCACACCCATAAAATCAATGATCAATTTGGAATTCATACCTCACACAAAGTAACAGGAAAACAAATCCAATCGATGGCCGAGGAGTGGTCCCTACCTCCTAGTCAGTTGATTGAAGAGAGATAAATAGTTTGCAGAAGTAACTTCAACATATCGACAATAGTTCAAAATTATATTGCTTTGAAAAAATAAGATTGTTATGTTCATATGAGAGGACACATATTTATATCTTAATACAAAACAAAAAAATCTAAATATGCATGTTCACAGTTTGAAGTTGTATGGATGAAACTACATCAATCAATTCTGAAAACAGTGAAGTTACCTATGGCCACTATTTTCTAAGATCTCTAAACAGATTACTAACCATATGCTAAAAGATAGTAACTAATAGAAACCAAAAGATCATGTAACTCTCCAAAGAAATCTTCATTCCTTCTCCTCTAAACCACAAGATCCCTTTTTCACACAACCACTAAGATTAGTACTTCATAATTAGTTACTTTCTAGAGTATTTCGCATCCTACAATTCACATCAATTATTTTTAATTCTTTACAATTATTATGGCAATTTAGGAGGAGAAAGGCCAAAATATAAGATAGGATAAATACAAAACTAGGCAATCTCATGCTAGGATTAATGACAAACTTTTAACCCATTATTTCCCCCCCAGCTGAAGACATTGCATGTCCCCATGCATTACTTACAGACTTAGGCTGGACAACTATCAGTTTCTCGACTATTGCTATTATCTCTTTACCCCAATTGTCCTTCAAACTCTTAGTTATCTTTATGTGCTCTGTTATAGGGATGTGGTTTGCTACAACCTTTTTCTCCAGTGAAGCCTTCAATTTGTTAACTATTTATTAATGGTCTACTATGGATATACATTCGTCAATGATCTTTTCTTTCCATGAGGATTTCAAGTTTTCAATTACCTTTTGATGCTCTATTATGGGTATATACTCTGTCATGGTTTCCTATTCCTAGGACTTTTTTAGGTCACTGATGGTCTATTGATGTTCTTCTATGGTCATATTGGTGTCCATGATTTCTCTCTCTATAGTTCCCCTTTAGTTTTCCACTATTTGTTGATGCTCCTCGAGAGATATGTAACCTGCAACATCAGATCCTTGATTCCTAGACAACTGTCCTAATTGGTGTCTCAATTCTTTGGCTTGCTATTAGCCTCTGTCATATACTTGTTACAACTAATTTTGAAGGGATTGAATTTGAGTCTCCAGCCAATGCACCCTATTTTTCAAGATCCATATTTCCTCTATAGAACATTTCTCTATAGTTTGTGTGTTTTCATGTGCTCTCTCCTTTATATCCTTGGTTACGGAGTCATCTTTCTGATGTTGGCCATGGAGAGGAAAAGTATTCATTAGGATTATAGGGCTTGTGTATTTTCTAGTAGTCTATTCAAAACCATAGACATGTTGTGGAGTACTGGTTTGTTGCATCAACAAATCATGTTCATTTCTTTGCAAAGAGTCAATTATTGGTTGATTATTTTGATCAAACATATTTACATCATCAGAACAAGAAAAGTCACCATACTATTCATGTAAAGGCCTCTTGAAGAAGATATTCTTTTGACCATCTACATCTTCCTCCCCATTTTGCCTTTCAGGTCTAGTGAAGGTTCCAGTCATATCTCCTTCATTAACATTTGGTTCAGGAAAATCATTCTCTATATCAATTTCCATTTGTTTCCTTCTTTCTTTATCTTTTCTTTCTACCTATTTTGTCTCCTTTTCTCTCGATTTTTTCTATCTCCACATTTTAAAAGATTAGCAGCAATAATTTCAACATCTATCTCACTTTGTTTCTGGACCATTGTACAAGAGGTAGTAGCTAGTTTCTGCAATTTCGAGGTTCCTCCTCATATTTTCTCTTAAGCCTAGTGTTAGACAAGTTTTTTATTAGGGGGGTATTAGTTCCGCCAACATCTTTACCCTTTTTAATTTGAGTCCTTAACTTAACATTATGACAAACACTTTCCCTTGTCTACTCTGCATGCATTATTTCTTTCTCAGATTCCTCTCTAGGATTTTCTTTTCCATGGGCTTCTATATCTAGGTCATTCCACTCTGGATTTTTCTCAATTTCACTATCTCTATTTTTAGGGTTTCCTTTACTAGTCTCAGCTCCATGAGCCTCTAACTCAACTTCTGCAGTTGAAGAATTATAGGAACTTTCTTCCCCTAAAAACACATCCCAGCTAATAGGAGGTATGGATTGTTCTAAACCCTTCATGACAATTAGTTTTATTAACCCATGGTGTGCCAAAGAATTCCAGTGCCCTTTTTGCACTGCTAAACTCATTCTTTTAATTGATTGAAAGAGGTAATGTAGAAGATTAACTAAGTCATTGTGTTTTAGATGACACAGTAACCTAAAATGATGTCTAAATATATACATATACCTCCCTTCTCCTATAATGTACTAGATTATGACTTTGGCTATGACTAGCCAATGTTCTAGAAGCGAAGCCTATAAGGTGCCTTGTTTAGGAGTTATCTGCAATGTAGCTTCCTCTTTCATAAACTACTAAGAATATTGTTGAAGGTTAGTTGTTCTAGTTGTAACCGCTGGAAAATAGGCTTTCCTGATCTAAGGTAATCCAGTGACCTCGGATATGACTTGCTCAGTGATTGGTAAAGAAAGACCCTGCACTGTTGTTGAATTGCTATCACTACTAAATGCCATGGCGAATTTGAAAGCCACATTGAATCATCATACACACAGAGTTTCTTGAAGAAAACATGCCACTTTGTATCCTTAAAATCTTGATATACGTTTGCATTAACTCTTACATTTTTCATGCTAGTGGGCTCCTATCGATTGTGAGGGCCACCGATGATGGTGAACACTAGTTATAGATAGATATTGAATAGGACAAGAAAAAGACAACAAGAGTTGGAAATGTGTTGTCTTTTGAAAAAAATCCAAGAACGGAAGGTAGGATAGTAGTAGGAAAAAGGTCTTGCCAAATTACATGTCATTGAATAATGATATGTTATAAATCTGCATATGAAATCTATAGTAGTGAATGATTAATGTTATCATAGCAGAGTAATTTGGTGACATGAAGACAATCACGTCATGGTAGTTTAGCAATTGTTACCCCCCAGCTAAGCATACGGTACCATCCTCAGCGTTGCCATAATAAATGAAAGAAATAAAATAAATTGAAATGAGTAGACATAAATACAATACTTGTGGCAAGTTACCATTAAAGTACATCAATGGTGAGATAAAAATGACAACACACAATGAGGACATCGTCAAGACCGAGGTGGCCAAATCAGATTGGCATGGAGTGAATTCCATGCAAGATAGTGGAGGATCATTCCTGAGGTGTCAACACCAGTGGGGTGATCATTTGAGGGGAAATCCATTGCGGAGGAAATCCATCTAGATGTGAAGTACGTGACGAATTATGTAGGGTAGCAAGGATGTAATAGTGGAAAGAAATTGATATTCAGGGAGTGGCAAGAAGTTGAGCGGTAGTGAGAAATGATTAGCAGAGCAATGAGATAGGCATTAAGTGCTGATGTGGACAATTTGCCTGGAATCAAGAAAAAAATGAAATATGTTGGTATGATGATGGAGATCCATCCAATAGATTCCGATGACAATGGGACCCTCTAGAGTGCCTAATCAAATGTTGGGTATTTCGATGGAGACCACTGTGAAGGAGGGCACCTATCACTCGATATAACAAAGGGTGACAGGGAGAGATAGAGAAGGTAGCATGTTACAAAAGCGACATGATTTTTTTTTGGCAATAGACTGGTGATTACTCGATTTTCACCCTAATGCCACCTAGAAGTGCTAGATGAGCCAATTTTCACATCTAGGTTTATTTTGTAGTTAAACCCTCTCAAAATCTGATTTTCATGTAGTAACTGGCCAACAATGCCCGAAGGTTTTCATTGTTGCATCTTTTATTACTTTTTTTTAATTGGAAGCACCTAGGAGTTACTTGAAGAGGCTATAGGAAATTGGTCAAGAATATGAAGTTCCTTCATCAAACCAGATACAAATTTTCCCTTTAAAATATACCTCTTGTACAATTTCAAGTGATGCCCATTAACAACAAGAGCTAAATGATCAAAATCTATGGTACGAAGCTTGACTACACCGTTGTCATAGACAATCTCAATCTCATAAGGACCTAACCATCTAGTGTGGAACTTTCCTTTCAAATCATGGAACCTAGAATCATATAGTAGTGTCTCTAGTCACCTGGCTGAAATGACCGCTATCTGGTGAAGTGATCATGTCATAGTGCACATTATTTCTGAATAACTTCTGTATGAAAAAGAGATTGCTGTCAGAGTTCATCCAGAGAATGGAGTTGAGCAATCTAATTTTTCTAGACATTAGTGAGACTCATTCCTAATTGCAAAGCAATTTGGAGAGTCTTTATCTCAAACTCAATGGGAAGAATGACTTTCTTACCATAAACCAGCTCATACAGTGTATGGCTAGTGGAGGTCTTCCACATGGTGCGATATACCCATACTATTTTTAGATGTCTTATTGCCCAATCCTTCTTATGAAGGGCCACAGTCTTTGTCAAAATATTCTCCAGTTCTCGATTGGTCTCCTCTACTTATCCATTTTCCTATGGGTGATATGGTGAGGACTTGTGGTGTCAGATTTCATATTCATGAACTAGATCAGTAATCAACTTAGACGTAAAGTGAGGGACTTGATCAGTAACAATCTCAGTAACAATCAGCAACTTTAGTATCTCTTACATGTTTCTATGCCACAACCTCTACCCATTTAGTAACATAATTAGTACTTGAACTAAGATATATTTCTTATTCTTCAATGGGGGGTTAATTAGCCCCACAAAATCTAAACCCCATTTTTCAAAGGGTTCAAGAGACAACTGGGGTTGTAGACGCATCTCATCAGAATGTGTGGGTCACCCCATACGCTAGCATTCATCATAGTGTTGCACATACCTTTTATAGTCTTTATGAAGTGTAGGCCAATAGTACCTAGTAGTTAGGATCTTATTGGCAGTCCTTTGAGTAGAAAAATGTCCTTTGCACAGCTCTGTGTGACATGCTCAAAGTATATTAAAGACACCATCTTCAGCTACACATCGGCACATGATCTTGTCAATGCCAGTGTGGAACAAAAGTCCATTAATCCATGTATATTGACCACTTTGCCCCACAAGTTTCTGATGATCTCGAGGGGTAAAGTGTGGGGGAAACTTGCAAGTGAACAAGTAGTTTGCAATGTTTACAAACCATGGACTCTTAACTAATATGGCAAATAGATGCTCATTAGGGAAAGCATCATCAACAGGCACTAGCTCACTCTCACATTACAACCTAGATAGAAAGTCTACAACCATATTTTTTCAATCAGGTTTATCAAGTATGGTTATAATAAAAGTCACCATCTAATTACTCTTCTTGTAACTACTGGTTTATTCATTAAAAATATTATTGTAGAATAATCTTTATGGACAAAGACTTTACAACTAGTTATGTAATGCCCAAGTTTATTAATGGCATAAACAACAATAAGAAATTCATTTTTAGTAACCGTGTAGTTCAATTTAGCACCTAAATTATTTTTACTAATATAATAAATGAAACAAAATAATTTGTCCTCCTTTTGACCAAGGATAACTCCCATTGAAAAATCTGAAGCATCAGTATGGATATGAAAAGGAATCTCCAAATTAGGTCCTCATAATATTGGTGTGGTCACAAGCTTCTCCTTGATGGTTTCAAAATCTTGTTAACATTCCTGCATCTAAGAAAAAGTGTTATCTTTGCTCAACAAAACAAAAAGATGTGTAAAAATCTTACTAAAATTTTGGATAAAATGCCTATAATATCCTGCATGTCCTAAAAGGCTACGAACATCCTTTTGACATACAGGACTAGGCAAATCCCTAATTATCTACACCTTCTTTGGATCAACTTGAATTCCTTTAGCAAAAATATAGTGTCCAAGTACTATACCTTATGTCATCAACATGTGACACTTTTCATGACTTAAAGACAAATTAGCATCTTCACACTGCTGTAAAAATTACTCATGACTTTTTTTGGCTACCTCATAGGTATCACCATACACAATAAAATCGTCCATATACACTTTGACACAATCATGAATCAAATCAGCAAAAATACTTAACACTACCCTCTGAAAAGTAGCAGGGGCATTACATAAACCAAAAGGTAAAACATTATAAGAAAATGTCACCCATGGACATGTGAAAGTGGTCATGTCTTGATCCTCAAGCACAATGTGAATCTAATTATACATCCATTAAATCCATATAGGAAGGAGAAGAATTTCTTACCTACAAGTGTATATAGAACTTGGTCAATAAAAGGTAATGGAAAATGATCCTTTTTAGTAGCCTTGTTAAGGGCCCTATAATCAACACATATCCTCCATTTACCATTTTTCTTAGGAACTACCACCAAAGGGGAAACCCACTGACTATCAAAAATTGGATATATAAACCCTATATTTAATAACTTTTGTAATTCTTCTTTCACAATGTCTTGTAAGATTGGGTTTAACCTTCTTTGGGGTTGTCTAATAGGATGACTACCTTCCTCTATGTAAATGTGGTGTGTGCATGTATCTAGGTGTATACCACACATATCTTTATATTCCCATGCAAATGCATTTTTGTGGTTTCTTAACATGAAAAGTAAATCTTGAATTTGTGCATTACTCAAATTTGGATTAATATTTAAAGTACATCCTAGTAAGTTTATAGCTTGAAATTTTGAAGGCAAGTCTATAGCATGTGCTTGTGAGGTTCATGATGAAGAAGTGTCAAAAAACATGAATGGACTACTAGATATACATAATTATGCAAAAGTAATTGATGTAATGTAATAAAATGTTGCAGTGATTGTGAATCATTTAATAACGGAAAGTTCCCAAATTGACTATTATCTATACAAGAATGAAAAAAAAATCTTTCTAAAACATCATTAGACACATATAGATTTTGAAAAAAAATGGAAATAATAGTATCCTTTGATAGTTCCTCAATATCAAGTGCTTGATCGATTGTCAGTATAAGCAGAGATTCCTCCAAATCACTGTCAACCCATAGGGGATCTTCAGTCTCCAACAATTGCTAAGTAGGTGGATACAAGGTTAATTGCATCTTATTTTTCCCATTATAAATAACCATATTACCTAACCTATAGTTGATATAAGCATCTGCAGCAACCAACCATGCTCTTCCTAGGATTAGGGGGTACCCCCCTAGCTTTATTTTGGGCTGCAAGATCATGAAATCAGTAGGGTATTCCCAAGAGTCAACATAAATAACAACATCCTGTATACCTTCAAGTTTGACTAGGGAGCGGTCTGCCATCTGCAAGACTATATGTGTAGGCCTAAGTCCTTGAAGGCACAACTTTTCCTTTATCTCATTGGTCATGACATTAAAGGAAGCTCCCAAGTCAATTAATGTATTTAGAATTATAATGTGACCAATTCATACTTGAATTGTAGGACTCCCTGGGTCTAAATATTTTTGAATTGAAATATTCCCCAACATGAAATCAACAAGTTACCTAATAACTTGCACTATCTTTGGGTCTCGTTTCTTTGTATTCTTTCGAGTAGACCAGTCCTAAACCATATTTGTGTACATAGGGATGTCCTTAATGGCCTGTAAAAGAGGAATCTTAATATTAACATTTATCAATTTATTTACAAAATCAAACTTTGGCTCAACCACTTCCTTCTATTTTGGTTGAGATTGGAACCTATTAGGGTATGGAGGCAACCTAGATGGTTCATATGGTTTGTCTAATTGTTCTTCATGTTCATCATTTATTTTAGTAATAGTGGGCCCTTTAAGGGCTTTACTAGCTTGTAATTGAACTCCATTAATGTCTAGTGTGTTGATAGGATAGGTTGGGTAACTTTCCACCTCATTATTGTAAACTAGTTGTGCCACCTTGTTATTTGGTTTTGGAGCTAGTTTTGCAGGCATGGGTGTTGCCTTAGGTGGCTATGATGGGTTGGATAGTGGACTAGTGGATGAGGGTGGTATAGGTTGTAGAAGTTGCTATTGTGGTTATTAATATGGAGCAATAGTGGGTGGTATGGGGTATGGTGGATATGGTGAATACGGTGGTGGTGCTGCCCTCCATGGTTGTTGAAATGGTTGTGGAGAGGGTTGTTACTGTGGGTATTGATTCGGCCATGGAGGATCAGATGGAGGTTGTTGGAAAACTCCATACCACCTAGATGAAGTATGGTATTGAAAAGGAGTAGGTTGGCCACTTGGTTGTCCCATAGAATTATAGGGTGTATTATAGTCATGAACCATATTTGGTGGCATAGCCCTTGCATACTAGGGTCTCCTTTGAGTCATGTAATTAGAAAAGTTTTTCAGGATACTCTACTTCTATCATATCCATAGGTAATGGTTGCAAGGAAGTATTTTTACTAACCTCTTCTAAGAATGAGATCTTTGTCCTATTGTAAGGGCATTCTTCACTAGTATGTTTCTTGCGACATGTGGGACAAAAGATGGCCAGGGCTTTTTCAGCTTCTTCATTCTTTTTACGTGTATACAAAGTATCAATTTGTTTACCCATATTATTTAATAGATCAGTTTTTAGGTCATCAAGTAACATACCTAACTCACGTTTGGTAATACCTGATGTTCTGCCTTGAGAAACTTGCCTTCCTAAGTATCCTCGAATAGATCGATTATACCTCAAATAATTCTGGCAAATTTCACAAATCTCATCAAAGGACATTTTAGAAATATCTCCTGCACCTATAATATTCAAAGTATCAATGCAATCATCATGAATTCCTCTTAAGAAATGCATTTTAATAGTTTCAAGTAATAAGTCTGTTTGCCATGATCTTTGAAGATTGAACAAGAATCGTTCAAGAAAATCTTCGAATGTTTCATCTTCTCATTGAGACATCCTAAAAATCTCATCCCGAAATTCTTTTGTCTTATAATAATTCTGATACTTTGTCAAAAATCATTCCTTCAAGTTATCCCACGTGCGAATTGTCTATCATCTGAGTCCCATGAACCATCATAACGTAACATTTTTTAGTGTAGCTGGAAACCACTTGAGTTTCTGCACATCACTCTGATAACCATAACTTCAACACAACACATCAAATTCAAATAAGAGCATGTCAGGATCTTCAATAGAGAGACCTCTAAAAATTGGTAAGGTCGAGTGAGGTATATTTTTCATAGGTGCCTCTTCATTAGGACTCCCAATGGGGAACTCAAAAGTGATTGGTTCATGATTGACTAAAGTTTGGTCATTGTTCATTTGGTCATCTACATGATTATCACCAATGTTGTCTAATGACCATAGTGCCCAATGAACAAGGAACAATGAAGAACATGGTTTGTATTGCCTTGGTATTGCCTTTCTACCACTTCTTAATGTATAAGAAGATTTGAATTGTTTAATAAAATTAGGAGCAACAGGACTAAGAGGTCTTCTTAATGGTGCTACTTGGGACTCAAGCTTATCTAAAGTTTTAGATGTAGGAGGGATGGTCAAATAAGAGCCAACATCTACTTCAGTTTATTCACTCAAAGATTCTAAAGGTATAGTGGTTGACTCAATGACACACCTTTCTATATCAGGCTCAACTTGCTTCCTTTTTACTTATTTTTTATAGGTTGTGTCTTAATAACGCATGTAGTATTCTTTTTGTTTTTATGAACTACTCACAACAGGTTGTTTTACAAATCTACCTTTATCATCTCTAGTTCGACTCATGCATCTATATGATCTACAACAGACCAAACCAAGGTTAATCACCTAGGAAAGGTCGACACTCACGCTGACTTTCACCTTGATGCATTGGTCCTAACTCAACTCACTATGATTGTAGGCTTTTAACACCTTTCCCTAGAAATAATGCTATAAATGTTGGGTAAACTTTGGATTGGAGTTGGGATAAAACTATCCTTATAATTGGTTTAAATCAATCTTTGGAAAATTGCATTGACTTCCTCAGTTTGTTCCTTAATGTCAATCTAGGGGATCATAAACATCAGAAAGGTGAAGTGGATGTATACCTAAGGGCCGAGGATAACAAGATGAGTGTCATGAAATGCATTAATAATCTGAAAATTTAAGAGTTCTATTAAAGATCACTTTAACTCACTGAAATCTATTCTTAATAACATAGTCCATAAATTATTTAAGTTCTTAATCAATACACTTTTTCAATTCTACTTCACACTTTGGGTTTTGTTGTAATTAGAAACCTTTAAATCACTAAAACATTTTCAATTAAACAGTACCATAGAAAACACATAATACATAAATTGTAATTAAATAACTTTGGTGATAGGAGCTGCTATAACCTAGCAATGGGAAAACAGAAACCACATGGACTGCTTCTTCTCTTTAAAAGTAATGTAAACTTATCAATTCTATATATCTGAAGAACTATAATCATGCCACACCATAATGAATTTTAATAAGTAAATTCCACACTTAACAAATTAACATTACACCCATAAAATCATTGAGTAATTTAAAAATCATACCTCACATAAAGTAACAAGAAAACAAATCCAAATGGTGGCTAAGGAGTGGGGCCTGCCTCCTAGTCAACCAATTGAAGAGAGCTAAATAAGTAACTTCAACAGATCGACAATAGTTCAAAATTATATAGCTTTGAAAAAATAAGATTGTCATGTTAATATGAGAGGACACATAGCTATATCTTAATACAAAATAGAACATCTAAATATGCATGTTCATAGTTTGAAATTGTATTGATGAAATTACATCAATCGATTTGGAAAATAGTGAAGTGGCCTATGGTAACTATTTTCTAAGATCTCTAAACTGATTACTAACCATATTCTAAAAGACAGTAACAAAGAGAAACCAAAAGATCATGGGACTCTCCAAAGAAATCTTCATTACTTCTCCTCTCGACCACAAGATCCCTATTTCACACAACCACTAAGATTAGTACTTCATAATTGGTTACTTGCTAGATTATTTTGCATCCTCCAATTCACATCAATTATTTTTCATTCTTTACAATTATTATGGAAATTTAGGAGGAGAAAGGCCAAAATGTAAGTTAGGATAAATACAAAACTAGGACCAATCTCATGCTAGGATTAATGACAAACTTTTAACCCGTCAAAAGGATCATTCTAACCATATGACAATATCAATACTTCTACTTCCATCTTAATGTGTCTTCTTTCTTCAAGAGCATGACATCTAACCATGAACACTTATTACACATCCATAATAGTGTTGACATCAATTATAACCTTGTGATAGTGTTGAAATCAATGACAACCATAGGACTCATATGTGTAATAATCTCCCCCTTTAGCATTGATGGCAACACATGTTTGAACATTTCTCCCCCTTTTACATCAAGGACAAAGGAAAACTACCATCAGCTTCATCAACAGCCATATATCTACACATTCTTCTTTAGGTTATAACTTTTTCTTGCAACAAACAATCTCCCCTTATCATCAGCAACCACTCCCTGCTCCCCTTGAGAGGTAGGCATCATCAGTCTAGGAAAAAAAGATATAACATTAACTCCTCCTAGATATATGCATCACTATGCATCTTCAGCAAGAAGAGGGAGGGGAAATTACCCATAACATCTACCAGAGATCCTCAAAGGTGTCCTTTGCAAGAGCCTTTGTAAAGATATCTACAATTTGATCCTTTGTTGGGACATATTGCAACTTCACTTCTTTAGCTGCAACCTTCTCTCTCCAAAAGTGATACTTGATTGCTATGTTCTTGGTTCTAGAATGCATCACTAGATTATTGGAAATATTGATAGCACTTATATTATCATAGAAAATAGAAATGGGCTCATCATACAAGACCTTGATATCCTTCAGATTTTGCTTCATCCATAACACTTGTGTACAACAGGAGGCTACTATAATATACTCTACTTCTGTAGTAGATAAGGACACTGAATCTTGCTTCTTTCTCTCCCATGAAACCAATTTGCTCCCTAGAAAGAAAGAACCACCACTTGTACTTCTTCTATCATCAACACAACAAGCCCAATTAGCATTAGTGTATGCAATCAAATCAGTCATCACCTTTTGGATACCATAGACCATAGTCAAAAGTTCCTTTCAAATATCTTAATATCATTTTCACTTCTTTCTCATGTGTTATCTTTGGATTGGCTTGCTATTTAGCAACCACACATACTACATGAATAATGTTAGGTCTAGAAGTAGTTAAGTACAATAGTGCTCCAATCATAGACCTATATATTATCTTATCCACCTCTAGATACTTATCAACTTTGTTTAAGTGACATCTAGTGATGATGGAGTACTCACTAGTTTTGAATCCTCCATACAAAACTTCTTCAACAATTCTTTGACATACTTAGCTTGAGAAATAAAGATACCACCATGTAGCTCAGAAATTTGATGTCCAAGGAAGAAAGATATTTCACCAATCAAGGAAATCTCAAATTATTTTTGCATCTCCTCTATAAACCTCTTACACATATCATCATTTCCACCAAAAATGATATCATCAACATAAACTACAACTATCAAGATCATGTCTCCTTCTTCCTTTATGTAAAGATTGCTATCTATAGTACATTTCTTGAAGCCCTGTTGAAGTAAGCATTTTTCTAATCTTGCATACCTAGCCCTAGGTGCTTGTTTGATACCATAGAAAGCCTTTTTGAGTTTGCATACCATGTTTGGATCTTCTTATATCTGAAAACCATCAAGTTGTTCAATGTATACTTCTTCTTCTAGGTCACCATTGAGAAATGATGACTTGACATCCATCTGATACACTTTGAATTTCTTGTGAGTAGAAAGAGCAAGGAACATTCTGATTACCTCCATCCAAGCTATTGGAGCAAAAGTCTCCTCAAAATTAATGCCTTCTACTTGAGTATATCCTTTGCATACTATCTTGCTTTGTTCCTTATAACTTCACCTTCTTCATTCAGCTTGTTCCAGAACACCCACTTTGTTCCCACAACACTCTTATTAGCTGATCTGGGAACCAATTCCCATGTTTGATTCTTTTCAATCTGACCTAGTTCTTTTTCCATTCCTTTTATCCATCCATCATCTTTGTTGTCTTCAAAAAAGGACTTAGGTTCCACTTTTGATAACAGACACAAGTTTGCTTGCTTGTGTATCTTGGCAAACATTCTCATTGTCTGCACAGCTTCATTTTTGTCTCCAATGATTTGTTCTATTGAGAGGGTCTTCTAAACATACTTTTCTGGGGTCTTAGGCAAATGTTCAGGTTCTTGTTCCTTTTCTTCTTTCACTTCTTCTACTTCATCTTCAATGCAAGGAGAGATATCAGATTTGGTGTCTTGTGAATCCTATGAGAATTAATAGAAGTATTCATCTACTTTGACATTTGTGCTTTCAATCATCTTTCCCAACCTTTTGTTATAGCATCTATAACCCTTGATTCTAGTTGTGTAACCAAGAAAGATTCCTTCATCACATCTTGAATCAAACTTTCCTAGGTCTTATTCATCTTTTTTGATATAGCATTTGCTACCAAAGATCCTAAAGTATCTGATAGTGGGAGGTCTTCCATACCACAACTTATAGGGGGTCTTAGTGCTAATGACCCTTAACTATACTCTATTAGTTAGATAGACAACAGTGTGAATTGCATCCTTCCAATATATATCAAGCAGATCTACATCTTTCAACATTGCCCTAGACATTTCTTGCATAGTCCTATTCTTTCTTTCCACTACTCCATTTTGTTGAGGGGTTATAGGAGAAGACAAGTGCCTCCTAATACCATGATCTTCATAAAAAATTTTAAATTCATTTGAAGTAAACTTACCTCCTCTATATGACATTAAACAATTGATCTTAGTATCAATTTCATTTTCAATCAAAGCTTTGAAAACTTTAAACTTATCAAGGGTGTCATATTTTTCTCTTTAGAAAGAAACCCAAGTCATTCTAGAATAATCATCAATGAGAAACATAAAATACCTTTCACCTTGTTGACTCTTTACTCTTGTAGGTCCATATAGGTTTGTGTGAATCAGCTCCAATGGCTTTAAAAAAGAGTACTCCTCACTTTTAAAACTTGTCTTTGTCTAGTTTCCCATTTGATGTTCTTTGCATATAGTATTTGTAGGCTTGATTATCTTACGAATATCTCTCACTGCATGAATAGAGCTCTTATTCTTACCATGTTATCAAATTTTTTGTGTCCCATTCTTTTGTGCCACAGTCAGTGCTCACTGGATTGAGTCAATAGACATGTTCTTCCATTTGCCTCTTTCAAGTGATAAATATAACATGTCTTGATACCTTCTGCAACTAGCTTTTTGGACCCTGCCTTCCTAATTTCACAACCATTAGCATGAAAAGTAAGATTGTAACCTTTCCAGCACATCTGATTGACACTGAGAAGATCATGTTGTAGCCCTCTAACATAGAGAACATCGTCAGTCATGTTCTTTCCATCAATAGTTATGACACCTTTTCCACAGATTTGAGCTTACTCATCACCTGAAAAATTAATAGCTCCACCATCCTACTTCTGAAGGCTGATAAACTTGTCTTTGTCACTAGTCATATGATTTGGATAGTTCCACTATCAATAACACAAGCTTTGGTAATTCTTCTTTTGTATGGAAAGTAGCCATACAACCATAGATTTTTCATTGTTTTGGACTGTTTGTGAGGTATCAATTTTTCCACATTTTCCAACCTCATTCTTTTTGTCACCAACACTCATGGCCAAGAAAAGCATTTCATCATTTGAATCATCATGATCCTCATCTTTTGAAGAACAACTATCTTCTAAGGAAAATAGACTCCTTTTGAATTTACTATTTTTGTTTCTTCTCCTAGCTTCTTTTAGAGGACATTTAGAAGCAAAGTGACCTACCTTTTAACAATTAAAACATTTGAAGGGTAACTTACCTTGATATTTCCCAAATCCTTTCTTCAGTGTTCTTAAAAAAATTGCTTTAGCATCATCAAGACTTTCATCTTCATTAGAAAATTGATCCTTTATCTTTTTACTGGCTTTGAAGGTAGCTTCTTTCTTTGGAACATCACTATCAAATTCTCTCACTTTAAAAGAAGTAAGGCCCAAAACATTGGTCTAAACAATATTTATCTAAGTTTGTAATCTCCTTAGCAGATACGTTATGACTATAAGATTTGGGAAGAGATCTCAGAACCTTCTTCACAATTTCATCCTCTTTTATTTCACCACCAAGATCTTTGATGCCATTGATTGGCTTCATTCACTCAGAACATAAATCAAACAATGTTTTCATTCTCTATCATTTTTAGGGTTTCAAATCTACTTTTGAGGATTTATAGCTTAATTTACTTTACTTTCTTATCTCCTTCATAAATGGTTTCAAGTTTCTCCCAAGCCTCTTGAGAAGAACTAGAACTCATCACCTTTGAAAGTTCTGAATTAGATAATCCACTCATGATGGAAAAATATGTGTTGGCATTGTTCTCATGCTTCTTGATTTCATCTACATTCGTAGGAATAGTAGCAAGAATAATGTAACCTTTCTTGACATAATCCTAAACTCGACACCCTAGAGAATTGATGTAGGCTTCCATCCTTATCTTTCAAAAAGCATAATTTGTTCCATCAAACCTAGGTATCTTACTGGATCCTCCTTGTGCCATCCCAGACTTTCCTCAAGCAGTTAAGCTTCCCTTAGAGGAACTTGGCTCTGATACCAATTGTTAGACACATAAGAATACTGAGAGGGGGGTGAATCAATATTCTTCCAAATTTCTCTTTCAACAATTTCAACTTATCCAGAGTGGATTAAACCTTAAGCATTACAGTATTTACTTGAGCATGAAAGATTAACACAATGCACATCAACACATAAAACTCGATATATGTGGAAAACCATAGAAGGGAAAAACTATGGTGAGGATTAACTCACAATATGTGAAGCTCAAATAATAACTTTGTTTTAGGGGATATAACCCAAGGAAGCTGCTACTCCCTAAGCAAATTTGATTTAGGCTCACTCCCAAGGAAGCCTTTACTCCCTGAAGACTTTGTTTTAGGGTCACTCCCAAGGAGTCATCTACTCACTGAAATGAGAATACACTTACAAAACATTATAGTATAATAGTATTTTCTTACTATCCAAAAATTGACATTGAAACTCACATGTTTGATGATGGCACTTCTACCTCCACACACTTTATTCTAAAGATTTGATTAGTTAGGCATACTCTATATTTGATCACTACCACAAATATGTCTTTAAGATGAATTTGGACAACATCAACCACATCTTCTCTTTCTCCTATAGTCCCACATCAATAATGCATCTATTTTGCTTCCGAACCCTTTCAATCATCTTGAAATCATACCTCAACTCACTCACTTTGATTTACTATTTATACATGATATTACATTGATTTCATTGCTTGTCAACCAGATACAACATGAATAATACATTTACAGGTCGACCAGACAACACATAATATGAAACATGTAGAAGATAGGTCCTAATTGAAATGACACCTTACACCAGCATAAGATCAAGCCTTGCAGACACCAACAATTTCTTAACCAGGTCTAAAACATCCTTCACAGATTCAAACCTCAAGGAATTACATCCACACAATCTTCTCATTTTGAAATAGGACATATTTAAGGAAAACACATAAATATTTGAAGTATAATGACTATATCAACTTGTAAACCTTGTGTGGTACTAGAAACAAGAAAGATCTTCATGAAACTTTTCTAGATGAGTTCACATGACTCATAAAACACACCTAAGCATTCATTTGCCACCACACATCAAAGAATTATGCTGCATAGATTCAATCATAAACTCTGAGAACACTACTATTTGGAACACACTGCAACATGCTGTCATTTGAAAAATTGATCTGTGGACCACCAAGAACCTTGAAACTAAAAGGAAACATATAATGCTCATATAGAAAAATGCCCTCAAAACTACAAGGGTAATCATTCATTTGTGGAGGAATGTGGCACATTCCATCAAACCTTCAACACTGGCTTATTCTGTTGGAACACATGTCGATACTCTGTCATGCACATCTTTCATAGTGGAAGAATAAATGATCTAAATCTCTGGAATTACCATCTTCATTACAATATTAACATACTTTTAGAACTGCATAGCCAAATATTCAAATCCTGAGGAATGCAAAGCATCTTACTTCCATGTAGTGGTTATCTTCATAGAACCAACATTGTCTTCACTCTATCTTTTGTAGAACATACTTCTAGTAGTTCACACATCATGAAACTTGGAACATACATAATATGATACTCTATGAAGCTACAGTTCCAAAATGTAGAGGCTCAATATCAATGGAATGAAAGTGCAGAGCAATCTCCTAGGAAGTCTTCATGTCTCCTAGACAGTCTTTAAGGATAATCATCTTGAGGCAGAAACTGTCACCATCTTCCAGAGGCCAGACCTTAGTAGAAAGGATCATTCTGACCATCTGACCATGTCAATACTTCTACTTACATATTAATGTGTCTTCTTTCTTCAGGAGCATGACATCCAACCATGAACACTTATTACACATCCATAATAGTGTTGACATTAATGATAACCTTGTGATAGTGTTGACATCAATGACAACCATAGGACTCATATGTGTAACAAGAGTACTTCATGAGACTAAGGTACCTCACCTTACTTCTTTGAGCATTCACCATTGGAGTTGTTTCTTCCTAAGGGGACAAATGTGATTTTCCACAGATGCATCATCTTCAACATTCATACACAGGTATTCTTTTTTTGGGATAGGGGCTACTTCATTGTGGGGGGGCTACATAGTCTCTTTTACTCTCTTATAGGGAGGTCATATCTGCATCATCATAGTTAGAGTGACATGGTTTTAGACTTCATGCAGAGTTATCATCTTCAAGGAGGCTTCCTAGTCTTCTTCATTTTATTTTCTCTCTTTTGGGGGCTAGTTTTTCACACTAGGCTGTCTACCTTTCTCCACTTTATGAGAGATTACATTGTACTTGGGTACCTGATCAGACCTAGTTACCGAGACCCACTTAATTTACTCACTTACTCACCTAAGTTTCACTTAAGGGGGGGTGTAAGTGTAGTCAAAGCTCAATAATTAGTTTAGTTGAGCTTGTTAGTTTAGTTAGCGATAGTTAGCTCATGTCACTCATCCATGCACATGAGTTCACTCATGAGTGCATGATTTCAATCATGTTGAATGAATCATGCACACGTGCATGTTAATGGTAACTAATGCATGGACATCTCTATTTCCAAGAGATGTCACATGCCTATATGTATTGACCTTTTGGACTATTTCATTTATCTTGTTTTATTTGCATATTGCTTGATTATCTTTACATTATTTTGAGAGTGCAACTGCTAGACTTTCGTGACTCATGCTAGTAGTTTGTATCCTCCACAGTGTTCCTATTTCTGAAAACAATTTCATTCATTAAAGATTAATTGGTTTTTTCTAATGTCTCATAGGCTTTGTGGTCACTTTTAGATGTCATTGTTATAATTCATTGTATATAATCACAAGGCTTCATTTAGAAAATAATCAACGTCAAGCTTTTGCTTATGTACTCCTATTAAACAAGCAATTGTTTTGGTCAAAGTTTTCTAGAAAAAAATGTATAAATCCCTTGTCATATAAATTTTTGTTTTTAAGGGACTTATTCAATAAGGATCACTTGTTTTTCTTTTGTTATTGTAAGTTTAAAGGACAAAGTAATGTGTAGGCCAGTGGTAAGATCCTTGCCTAGAGTATGAGAGGTCTTAAGTTTAATTCTTGAAAAGATGTTTCTGTAGGAATTTACACTTACCTTGTCTTTGGTTTCACCCATAGGTACACCTAAAAATTTTACCTTGTGCGCCTTTATTACAAAAAAGGTGTTTTTGTAGGGTTTTAAATGTACCCTTTATTTGGTTTCACTCGTAGGTACACCTAAAAGGATTTCTCAGTGCTCCAATTCGACATAAACAAATTTATAGGAATAATTGTATCACAGATTGGCAAGTTTGATGTGAAGATTGTGTTGGAATTAGGGCTAACAATTGAGAGGGGGGTGAATCAGTTGTCTTAAAACTTTACAAGCTTGTTGCAGTTAATTCTTCTTTACAACTTCTTAACAGATTAATGATTTAATCATGAAAAGAAAGAATTACTAATACATGAGAAGAAACATAAATAACACACTTGACACCAAGATTTTGAGGTGGAAACCTGGTTAAGGGAAAAACCACGGTGGGGGTTAACCCACAAAGACTATACTCTGTTAAAATTATTACAAATCTAGAAGGCACATACCTTCGGGCTCACTGCTCAAGAGAGGCTCACTGCCTACAAGAATATTTACAAAAGTATTGCAGATTGTTTGAACTGATGAGTAGCATCTGCCAATGCAAGAATTTTGTTTTGGTTAAGCATAGAATACTGATTTTACACACTTAATCTCTATTCTGCTCTATTTACTGCTCTACCATAATTCAGACTTTAGATATTTTCTCTTTCGCACTTACTCCATATTCATACAACCTCACTTGACACAATACTCGAGTCCATTGGTTATATATATCTACATTAAAAAACTCAATCACCTTTCTGTTGGCCTCATGGAGAATTTAACAAGCAATATAAGAACTCTGTTCTGTCAGCTAAATCCATACATCAATGTTGATGCGTACCAAAAATAACACTCGCAGATTACCATACAAGTCAGCCACTAATATTATATCCCATACATAACTCACCAAAACACTTCTACTAGATCTGCACAAGGATCTAAAACAAGTCAGCCTATTCTTCACTGAACTATTCTTGTCATGTTAGGACTCGATACTCAGATGCTCATAACTTTTAATCCCTTTGTAACTAGAGGCTGAAATCTTGGATTTAGATTGTTCTAACATTCCTCTACACTCCCTCAGATTTGCAACATGCAATAATTAACTAGAGAGATCTGCTGACCAAAATACTAAACTCTACCATATATACTATTCCTATCTATCTAGACTGGACAAATCTTGGAACTAACTTCCAGTATGATCTGATACAGGACTGCAGATGTGTGGAATGGACTTTGTTGCCATCAATGACAACATCTGTCATGTGTAGCAGTGTCTCTTGCCAACAATCTTCCCCTTTGGCATTGATGGCAACACTTAGTGAAAAATGGCTAAGTGTTGGAGTTACTCCCCCTTACTCTGTACACTTGTGTTCTCCACTGTTTCTAAAGCTCGCCCTTTTCTAGATTCCTCATTTTTCACTACTCTTCACTTCCCCTTTGACATCAATGGCAAAGGATGGAATCCACAAACCAAAATTTAGCCAAAAATTCTGTATACAGTGCCACATATGCACAACCAATCCTTAAGTTATATATACATATACTTAAGTACATCTCCAAAAATATTCTTTAGTAGGACCAACTTTATATCTAAATTCTTCTTCTTACTATTCAAAGTTAAAATGTTGCCATTGAACAAAAATGCTTGTGCTTCAGCCTTCCAGAGGTCAATGGGATCACTTGTTTGTGTAGCAATTCGGGCTTTTGTCACAACTTTGAACATTACTTCTATTTTAGGTGATATTAGTCCCCGAAGCTCACCCATTCTTGCTTTAATGTTCTCCTTTTCTCTTGTCAACTTCTTCATTTCTTCCATCAGGCTGATTGCTTGACATTCCTTACTTGCCACTGATACTGTCAACAGATCAAAAGATTGGGACATACTTGATAATTTATGTTTGGAGTCCTTAATTTTATCTTCTATATCCTCTATGACTTTAGGAGAGCTAAACAAAACTTATATATACTGCCTCTTTATGAAAGAGCATTTTGAATGCTCTTTATACTATTATCTAGTAGTAATCTGTCTATCCCAATCATGCCTTTAAGTACATCAAATCTTTTGCTATTAAATTCATTTTGAACTTTAACTTCTGCAGATTTTTCAAAGGACTCAAAGTGTGTACTTACAAAATTCACAAGGCTCTTCAGATTTCCTAAGGGAGAGTCAGATGGATTCTTATGGAATGTTGGCATTATATTCTCCAATATACCAGATGCAAGGCTTAGCAGCTCATTGTCCTCTATGTGAGATTTAAATGCCTTTTCTCTTTCCTTGGCTCATGTGAAAGATGCTATCTTCATCAATTGGACTAGAGAGAAAGTATCTAGGTTGAGTGGTCCTTGAATTAGTTCAGATTCATCAAACTCTAGCATCTCTTTACTCAAAAAACTTTTCACTACATTTGTAGTGTCTCTTGCCACATTTTTTGGACTAGTTTCCTTTCCTTGAGTTTTCATAGTGTCAGTATTAGGACTATTTTGTTTGAGTGCATCAACATTTGCACCATCTTCTTCTATTTTATCTTCCTTGCCCTTGACTTCTTCTTCTTTCTTTTGATGTGGGTTAACTTCAGTGGGAATTTATGTTTCCATGTTTACTTCTATGTTAACTTTATCTATTTTATCCCGAGTATTCCTTTTGTCTTCAGCCTCTTCTGATTTCTGATCCTCATTCTTCTCTGAGTCATCTTGAGTAGGGTTTAGTGTCTCTTCATTAGTTTTCTCCGAAGAATCTAGAGTATCATTTTGGTCATTATTTCCCTCTCCAATCTTTCCTTCTGAAGTCTCTTATTCCAGAACTGAAGGATTGTCTTCCTTAACTTGTTTTTCTAAAACAATATAATATTTATCTTTATCTAGGGCCTTCTTCAAAATTTCTTATGTTTCCTTTACAACTTCCTCAGTTTCACCTTGGAGCATTAGCTTGTTCATCCAGATCTTGCTTCTAAATTTCTCCTTAACTTCCTTGAGGATTTTATCTACTTCCCTTCTAGTCATTACTAGACACAAGGTGGAGAGGACATATTCTCTGAGTTCTATGTCTTTACCCTTGGCGCCTTCCTTCCTCATCTCTAGTATTTTCCTTAAACTTTTAGGAATTTCTTGCAAAATTTCCATAAGAGCTCTATTGAATTTTCTCAAATATAGGATGTTGGAATCCTCCAAGATTTTCTTATAGGCCTTAGATTTCCATGAACAGTAATTATTTTTAGAATTTCATCAACAGTCATGGCAATGTTACTAGTCTCTTACTTTTTACTTGCCTTTTCACTTTTGGAAGGTTGGTCCTCAAGAGCCCTTGAAGTCTTGTCTCTCTTAGATTTTATCTCTTTAACTTCTTCATCTGTCTCTGTCTCCTCATCATCTTTTGTGCTCACATACATTATTGTGGCCTTTGTTTTCTTTCTCTTACTTCCTTCATCGAATGGTCTTTCTTCTGGTTTTCTAGGTGTAGGGGGAACAGAAGTAGCAGAAGAGCTCCTAGTAGTCCTTGAAGTGGACGATGGTTCCACTGGAACATCTTCTTGTTTCTTGTCCTACTTTTCCTTTTTAGCCTTTTCAATTCTTTCTCTATTTTGCTTCACTGCCTCCTTGGTTAGGCCAATGCTATTAGCATACCTTTCAACTTGCCTCTGAACTTTTCTCTTGGTCTCTGGTTGCTTGAGCTCAACATGCAATTTTAAACTTAGCTCCTTATACATTCCAAACCTTTCAACAGAGGTGTGTTTTAATTTTCTCAGGAGATATTGAGCATACATGTCCAAGATCTTTTCATCAACCTCATAGCCCATAGGCATAATCCATAGAGTTGTAGGTTCCACAACCTCCATTAGGCACTGATCAGTGTCTACCATAAAGCAAATTTCATCCTCATACTTCTCAACTATTGATTTGGGAATTCTTTTGCTTGAGTGCATCATACTCTAAAATTTTTTAAAGTACCTCTAGATTGTAGTTTTCTATGCCTTAGAATCTCCAATGCTATGTAGATGATCACTTATCTATAATGCAACTAGTATGTTATTGGCCCATTCTACACCTTTTACTCCAAGCACTTCATTCATGAAGTAGAGGAATAAGCATATGATTAGATAACCATATTTGAAGGTGTTTTTCTTGTCCTTAATTTTACTCAAGTTCTCAATTAGTTGATTTTGTAATAGCTCACATAGTTCATAATTTGCATTTACTTTCAAGATTTGATATACTGCATATATGGCAGTTCTAGAGATAGAGTTCTCCCTGCTGGAGTGATAAATCTTGTAACCAATCACCATAGAGGAAAACTTGACATCCGGTTCAATAATATCATTGATGGTCATTGCCCTTTTTTCAAACTTGGCACTGATTGCATCAGTAACAGTTTGGTTTTTTACAGATTTCAACATAGGTAATCCACCAGTTGAATTTAACCCAGTCACATTTTGGATAACATCCTTTGTAATATTGAAAGGTTTCAACAACCATATGAACTCATCATGTATTTTCCTCAAGATGTAAAGAACCCACTCACTCTCATCAAATGTCAAAATTCAATGACTTGTAGAAAATGTTTGCTCTTTAGGGTTTGGAATTCTTATTTCAAATCATGGTTATCATCCTTCAGATGGTTCACAAACAATTCAAGCAATCTCTGATTTCCAAATTCATCCACATTGCAATGAATGTATGCCCTAATATCTTCTACATGTAGTAATTTGTATGGGACACCAGAAAATGCACCTAACGGTTCAACTTCGACTGACTTGCAAGGATGCTTCTTAAAATTTGGACAAGGCCTTTCGGTAACATCAACAATAAGAGGAGTACCCATCTCAATAGATTACAGGTTTAAAGCTTCATAGAAAAGTACCCTTTCCTTCCTTAAATTTAGGGTTGATAAGTTTCTGGTGGAATTCGTTCTTCATACTTCAATCTCAAGATTTTTGGTGCAGATGCTCTTCTTCTTGTTCTCTTTGAATGCAAAGTGATTCAAATTCTTGAATGAGAGACCTTTTATCCTCCACAAAAGCTACTGTGTCATTGTAATAAATGTGTTTCCCTAACTTCATCTGGTTACTCTATTTCTTGATGCAGTTACTTATGAATTGCTTTCCAAATTATTAAATCCACTTCTTTTCTCTTAGAAATTCTTTTAAATGATCTGTAGTAACCCAAATTATCTTTTCTCATCATGCCAAATTTAAGCATCCACTTACTGACTGGGGGAATTTGATTTTCACTGTAGCTCCCCCTGAGCCAAATCTCTTGACTCAATTCACGGAGGAATTATCAGCACCAGATTCTGGTGCGGACCTATCACCATTGTTCATTGCATCTTTCTTCACCCATGTCTTGTTCATTTCATTGTAGATATCAACTTTACCCTTACCTTTATCTTGTCTTTGCTTATCCAATTTTTTGTTTACCAGACCTCTTCTTTCATTATTCCTGCTTCTGCAAAATCTTGCAATATGACCAGATCTATTGCAATTAAAGCATGCAACATTTCTTTGTTGATTCATTCTTGATCTTCACTGATTGGCCATGTGTCAAAATCCATTGCATGCAAAGTAGTAGCCATTAAAAGAATTTCTGTTTCCTTTATTGTCAGGATTATTTATTATCATACTTCTACATTTATTAGATCTATGACCACACCTCTTACAATTGAAGCTTTGACCAGAGAAGGATGGACTACTTTGATTCACTCAACTTCTGCACTGAATAGCTTTATGACTAAATTTATTACACTTGAAACAATTTCCATTGAAAGATGGATACCTTTGAGTATTAGGTTGTCTTACTAGGGGTCTTCTAGGTCTATTTCTTACATTCCTTGGTTGAAAATTTCTTTGTCCAGATCTAGAGGTTTCATCTTTCTCATATCCAAGACCATGCTTTTCATCAACCTTCTTCTAACTTTCAAGTTTGGATGAGCTTATCTTGAACTTTTCTTTGTATTCATTTGCAACTTCTAGGTCATGTCTGAGAATGACAATTTGTCTTTCAAGTTTTGTCTCATTGTCTCTACTTTCATGTAGATCAAACTCTAGATGGCCAACTATTCTATCCAATCTGCAGCATTCTTTAGTTCTTTCTTTTAGAATTTGATTCAGGTCTTCTTTTTTTTTTTTTTAAATGTGTCTGGTAAACTTTTTAACTTGACCGGCGACGCTAGTGCGACACGCCCTTCGGGTCCATGCGAATGCTTTTGCCCGGAGTAATGAACTGGTGAGGCCACAACTGGGGGACCTCATCCCCTAGGAAGAACACTTCAAACCCGCGAGCTCATTGGCCCAGCGAAGGCGTAAAGCCTTGCGAGCTTGTTGGCCCAGCGGGGGTTTGAACTCTGGTGGCTGCCACTACAACCGAGCGACTTAACCACCGAACCATGCCATTATCGGCTGATTTAGGTCTTCTTCAATCTTCTTCCTTTGCTCAATTTCTTTGGTTAGCCTCATTGCCCCAGACTCCATTTCATGCTTTAGAATAGAAACTTCTTTGTTAGCTTTTCACATTCCTTTGTATTTTCTTCTAAGGACTCATTCATGCAATTTTCTTCAGTAAGATTAGCTAGCTAATGAAGTAGCTCCTTCCTTTTTCCCATTGATATCTTTAATTTATCTTTTAGCAAGTCAATGAAGTCATCAACATCCTTAAGGTTTACTTTCAGGTCATCCACTTTTGCTTTGGTCTGGTCAAGATCTTCTAAAGCCAATTGAATTTGTTCTTTGAGTGAACTCATTGAAAACTCCTTCCCAAATCTCCTTAAGTTGTTAGGCTTCTTTCAAGGAAGTTGGCTCTGATACCAATTGTTGGAATTAGGGCTGACAACTGAGAGGGTGGGTGAATCAGTTGTCTTAAAATTTTAAAATCTTTCTATAGTTAATTCTTCTTTACCACTTCTTAATAAAATAATGACATAATCATGAAAAGAAAAAATTAATAATACGTGAGTAGAAACATAAATAACACACTTGACACAAAGATTTTAACATGGAAACCTAGTTAAGGGAAAAACCACAGTGGGGGTTAACGTACAAAGATTATACTCTGTTAAAAGTATTACAAAGGGGAAGGCACATGCCTTCAGGCTCACTGCCCAAACCTCGCTGCTCAAGAGAGGCTCACTACCTACAAGAATGTTTACAAAAGGATTACAGATTGTTTAAACTAATGAGTAGCATCTACCAATGTAAGAATTCAGTTCTGGTTAAGCACATAATACTGATTTTATACACTTCATCTTTATTCTACCCTATTTACTGCTCTGCCATAATCTAGACCTTAGATCTTTTCTCTTTCACACTTCTATCTACCTTTTTCGCACTTACTCCATATTCGCACAACCTCACTTGACACAACACTTGCATCCATCAGTTATATATATTCACATTAACAAACTCAATCACCTTTCGATCGACCTCATGAAGAACTTAACAAGGAATATAAGAACTCAATTCTATCGACTGAATCCATACATCAATATTGATGCGTACCAAAAATAACACTTGCAAATTACCATACAAGTTGGCCACTAATATTATATCCCATACGCAACTCACCAAAACACTTCTACTAGATCCGCACAAGGATCTAACTCAAGTCGGCCTGTTCTTCACTAAACTATTCTTGCAATATTAGTACTCGGTACTCAAATGCTCATAACTTTTAATCCCTTTGTCATCGGAGGCTAAAATCTTGGATTTAGATTGTTTTGATGTTCCTCTACATTCCCACAGATTCATAACATGCAATATTTAACTGGAGAGATCTACTAACAAAATACTGAACTCTGCCATAGACCATGTTCCTATCTATCTGGACTGGACAAATCTTGGAACTGACTTCTGGTATGATCTGATACAACACTGTGGATGTGTGGAATGGACTTAGTTGCCATCAATGACAACAACTTTCATGTGTAGCAGTGTCTCTTGCCAACAAATTGGTCTATATCTGAGCCACAATTCTTTCAAAGGTGGAATTCCTATTAATCTATCCAACCTAAAAAGTCTAACAGTTTTGATTTTTTTCCAACAACAAGTTGAGAGGAGAAATTCTAAAGTTTTTCACAAATATGTTGGTGCTTGAAAAATTGGACCTATCAAACAATAAATTAATAGGAAAATTTTTAAAGTCTTGGGGATAAATATGGATTTTTGAATTAGACCTATCAAGCAATAGATTAATAGGTGATGTTCCAAAGCCTTTAGAAAATATGACAGAGCTTTATAGTTTGGACCTATCAAAAAACCAATTAAGAGGAAAAATTTGATATGTTTTTGGAAATGCCTTGATGTCTTTAGTAGTAAACCTATCAACCAACAAATTAAGAGGCAAAATTCCATATTCGTTAAAACTACACACAAGTTGGGACATGTCTTTAATTTATGAGAGAAGCATAAATCACGCAGAAGACCTTTAAGACAACCAAGTGGATATACTTAGATTCTAGGCAAAACACATAAGAAAGAAAAATAATCATGAAGAGTGTTCAATATTGGCTAAATAGTAGTTGAGTGAAGAGGCAATTTTCGTGTCATTCTATTATTGTGAAAAAGATTAAGATGATAGATGAGCATGACTAAGATCTCTAGAACTATTATCTTCAAGAAGCTCAAAGATATTTCTACATGCATTCTATGACTTATTTACCTAGTAAAAAAAGATATACATGGTTTAGGTCTTCCTAACTTCTTAGTTCCTTGCACGAATAAAGTGAATTCAATTGAAATGATTTTAATATTTTATACTTATGATAACTACTTACTTGTGTTTCTATCAAAATCGGGTAAAAGTAATTTATAGATTTTAGGTTTTGGAAAGGAATACAAAGCACCCAAATTTAAATTTAGAAATTAAATTTTGAAAATATAATGAAAGAAGCCAAAATTAAAGTGGTATTCATTACACTAGTTTAAGTTAGTTTAATATATTTAATGTTGAAACTTAATTAGTTGTGATTGTTGGTGTGAAAAGGGTTATCACCTAACAAGTTTACCCTTGTGTGGATAATTTACATTATTTAAATATTTACTAGTTAAATCATATTCACACATCACACATAATTCACACATGTTAAGTTGACTTAGTGAGTCTTCTAGGTGTTTCTAGTTGAGTCTAGTTGTGTGTTGAGTTGCTGATAGTTGGAGTGGGTTGTCTTATCCTCCACATGTGCAATTAGTTATCATCCTCTAATTATCACATGTTGTAGGAATATCTCCACTTTTCACTCCACCTTTCTAGCTCTCACCTTGCTTTCACAAGCAAGGCTTTCTTCATGTATTGTACTCTCTTGTAATCTAGCAATCTTTTACATTCATTGATAGAATAGAATTATTCTTTCATTTGATCTCTCTTGTGCTTTCATGAAGTCCTAGATCCGGGGTGGCTCCAATTGTAGCCAACTCTAAAAGTGATCGGTGTAGGCTCTGATACCAAATGAAATGTACTATTTTCTAGAGTAAAATATGCATAGCAATTACAATTTTAAAATATCACAATAAATTTAAATTACAATATCCTATATATTAAATTTATATAAAAAAAGAAAATAACAATGATTCCTTTATAAAGACTTAAATAATTGAAAAGGATTAATCCAGTTCTTAATTAATATTCATCATAGAGAGAAAAGAAATACAATAGATGACCCTAGTGACATAAAGATACAACTTATGAGCTCAAGAACAAGTGGAGATGGTGAAAATAGAAATATAATGATAAAGCACAAATCAGACCTAAAAGGTCCAGAGTTTATAAAAATAAAGGATAAAACCTTAATGAGAACTAGTACCTAAAACCTTGAGAATTTAACAAGTCCTAACATGGTGGTTTATTTAAACAATGTAATATGAAATTATTTTATGCTAACAAATCTTATATGATAGCTATCCAATTAAGGACATAATAGAATATTTCTGATAATGAAGCTTCAGTGCTCTTATTTTCAAATAAAGAGATAAAGAGAGAGAAAAATATAAAGAGTGATAGAGAGATGCATTGCCAAATGTGTAATAATATGTACTAAGAGATGCTAGACCTATGCCCATCTCACCCTCCAAGCTACTATCATGTTCCTACCAAGTTTACTTTAAAATTCATAGGTTTACTATCATTACTATCTTTACTAAAGTATTAATACAATGAAGAACATTCAAGAATTGATCCATATTTGGTTGAACCCCTCAAGGCATTAACAACCAATGAGTGCACTCCATTTCATACAAGTCAACTAGTGGCAGTTCAAATTACAAATTTATTCCATTCCCTACTATAAACATTTTTAAAAAATCATTCAAAAATTCAATATGCAAACTAACTTGTAAATTAAACTATCACTAACACTTGTATTAAATTTCTAAGATGTCTTTCAAATTTTAGACCTTAGTTGATTCATATTTTTCTCTATCCCAAATGTTATGATTCATTCATTGAAAAAATTAATATTGTATAATCAAATGTTGAAGAAGAAAATACCTTTCCATTTCTTAAAAGTGATATTTATAGTTTAAATTGTAAATTAATTGCATCCCCTGCTATAAACTAGTAATTTTAAATAATTTGAATATTCAATGTAAAAAATAATTTTTAAATTAAACAGTCCCTAACACTTGCAATTAAATTTCAAAGTAATTGCATCCCTTCTATAAAGAATTCATTTTTAAATCATTAAAAAATTTAACACATAAATTAATTTCCAAATTAAACTATTTTGTTTTTAACATAAAAGGTGAAGATTTCACCTATATATTAAATCAAAATAAAAAAATTAGAGTCATAATGATGAAAACTAAAGTTCTCTAAAATTTTACTATCAAAGATAGGGCTAATTAATACCAACCCCTAATCATGAGTAAGTGTACTCAAAAGCTTTGAAAAGATCTTGAAGGCTAAGGAGCTATGAATATGATCATCCTTTCCAAAAGTAAAATTGATTAAGCTTCAACCTTCCATTTCAGAGAGTTATCCTATCAGGGGATTTGAAGTAGCTTAGGAGGAGAATTCTTGTCCCATCTCATACCTTGGCAGATCAGGAGCAAAGATTAAATGGTCTGAAAGTCACTGTGAAGTCTTATCAATGAATGTCAAGGCTCACTTGACAATTGATGCACCTGAATATTGGAATAATAATTAATGATCTTTACCATTGGGCCAAATTTAGCATAAATGACAATTTGTCTTGAGGAGCTCGAGAGATACTCCGTCCAAATGGAACTATTTAAATGAAAGTACCATCAATTCATGGATTCACATGCAAAGGGTGGCTGCCCTTCCCTAGTTGCTCCTTGGGTTTGGAACCCTCCTGAAGGCATGAAAGGAGCTGAGGTGGTAGGGAACAAAGATGTGGAAGAAACAATATTTCCTTTTCTAACTGGTCAATGGCCAAGTTTTCCAACACATCTATTGTCTTGTTGCCTTCTCTATATGTGTGTGAGATTTGAAATGAGTCCAATTTTTCTATCTAAATTTTAGCTTGCTGAATTATGCACCCAATTTTCTAGTATTCAATGGATCTGAGCTTAATGGAATTAATGGTGTTGAGAGAATCCCCTTCAATCCATAGATTCTTATAACTAAAAATTACTGCTAATTGCAAACCATGGATGAGAGTCCAAGCTTTTGCTTCCCCATTTATGCCTTCTTGAAATTTAGTGGCTTTGGCTACTACCATGTTCCCCCTATCATCCCTAATCACACAACTGGGGCCTAAAATTCTTGGGTTACTTCTTCAAGCCTCATCAAAATTCATTTTATGCATATGTAAGGGTGGAGGTATCCAATTTACTATAAATCTGTCTATTTTAGAAGAAGAATTTTGGTTGGTGTATACCTTTAATCCTAGGTGTATACACATTTGTATTAATCATACTTAGGTGTTTTTGGCACATGTTCTTTGAACTTGTCAAGGAAGTTGAGATGTTTTGAGAGCACTATGTTTGTGGGAGGTTACTTGCCACATCTCCATGTAGAGGAGTCCTACCCTTTTATCATCGAGATTCGAGTACCTTCTCTTCTGTATTTATACTCACCTCATTTGGTAATACAATCTGGTTGATTCATTACAAACTCATGTGCTTGTTGTTTATTCCATGATCTTGTTTTCTACATGGTATCAGAGTTGTGTGGAATAGTTTCAGGCCATTGATATTTGCTGTACAACTCACCCCCATTTGGTAGGAATCACGCTGGTCAAGTCATACTGTGAGGCATTGTTTATTGTTTGGTTATTGTTTTTTAATTGTACATGTTTTGTTGGTTTTAAAGAGGAGGCTTAACATCTGTGAAAGGAGGCTCTGCCTCTTGTTTTTCACCGGGGTCTGCACAAAGGCTGACCCACGACCCTTCATCTTTCTTTGATTGGCTTTGAAGAGTTGACTATTAGTGAAACTCGGTGGCATTAGACATTGGAGAACCTCTAAGCTCCGACGGTGGAGCACAAAGCCCCCATGCCTCAGCATTACAACTGGCACCTTCATGTGTGGTGGTTGGCATCTTCACCTGCGCCTCCACATGGCCCTCACATGCACCTTCACAGGCCTGAACGCAGGATATGACATCCGCGAACAAATTGCATTCATAATGCCCTCATTGGGCCTTGCATTTCATCCGTCTCTGGCCTCTCTAAATGATCTAATTTGCCCCCTTTTGGCATAATCTAGGGTCTATTTCCAATAACAGAGCAAGGGTACGTGTGAGAAGAGGATGACCAACAGTGGGGGTCGTGCCATGTTACAGGGGTTGGAATGACTGGAGCTGTGTATATATCAATGGCTTGCACAAATTTGCAAAGAAATTAAGACTTTTTTATTGCATTTTGGCCTAGATGACTCAAATCAACCATAGAGGTTGAAATTTTGGCTGCCATTGTCCCTTGTACTCCCATGCCATTTTTTGTCTTGGTTTGCCCTAATTTTTCCCTTAGTATGATATGTGCACTAATGGGCTTTGTATTTTACCCTTTTTTATTTTCAAGCATTTAAAATTATGCTTGTTTTAGTGTTAAATATGGACATCTTGTCTTAAACATAACACTAAGCAATATAAAATAAATTTGGGGTATTAAATTAGGGGAAAATAGCTTTGAGGAAATAATAGTTTTTCAAAAACCCTTGTATCTTCACTTGATAAAGACGAAGGGTTAGGTCTGGGTTGGCAGGAGGCCAATTCCCCATCACATATAAAACTATTGTAATCTTCATCTCTTGCCAACTTCAACGACTGGTTGGACGACTCGGTCAACTCAAGGCATAGCCATTTTTATCAAACTTTACAGTGCAAATGCATTAAATAGGCTATTTTTGCAAAAAATTCATTTTCTAATAACTTTTGCTGAGTAGCTCGAAATTGAGCACCATTTTTTGAAAAAGTTAATGTTTTCACATTTCCCATCTCATGAAGCTACTTGCATTGTAAATCGCACTAAGTTATAAAGTGCCAAAATTGGGGGGATCACCTAATCAAGGGGTTACCTACTATGTTAACTTTCTTTTGTCTACATGAATTAACTTGTTCTAATCATGGGATATGAAACTCACTCTTTTGTAATTAACCTAAACAAGGGAAACTATAACTCCTAGTGTGAAGGCATCCTAAAACATCTTGGGATCCATAATCTCATACCCATCTATATGGACTTGTCCCTAAACATGGCAAACAATCACAAAAGGCTAAGTGGTTTAATCATTGTAATTACATTGTTGGATTGATCAGTTTACATATACCAGATGTTGCTTTGTATGCCATCATGGATATTGACTATCCACATGCATTATGGATCAAAATTTGGGAGATATATAGAGACTCAAATGTTTCTCCATTCCCACACGATCCTACTTTGATCACAACTTTCATCCATAATCATGACACATAAACAAAATGTTCTAGTGACATAGAAGAAGTCATCACTCCTACTGTTGCTTCATCAAATACTAGAGTCGCTTCTTCGAAAGCTTCCAGTTCTTCTTTGCAACAAGATACTAGTCTTCCTAGCATTGTTGATTGGCACAGATTTCTACCTAACATCACTTGTCTATTTGTAGAATCCCACATTGCTAACATGGAAATACACATTGAGGACATCAGTCTTCTCTTCGATGATAGTTTCAATGAAGCTACATCTCCATTGTACTCTTCAGATATTCATGCTCTACATCATCATGCACATGGTTTTGGATTGCCATCATCCTCATATATTGGCCATGCACCTAATTTGATTTTGGCATCCTTTGGCATCGACATGGGGACACCTAAGCACTCTTCGAGAGCATCAACATGGACACCATCATCCTTGGATCAGCTTCAACATGATTCAAGATCATACATACATCTTCTCTCATGGGAAGATATCCTACATCTTCAAGTTGTTTATTTTCTTGCTGAGGGAAGGAATGTTGTTCGGTGTTCTTGGATCTACATCTGCATCCTTTGTCAACTATCTAGCATCACTGCAGTGGGACACGTATTATGAGGGGGTCTTATAGACCTCCTATCATTTTCTCTCCCATGGGGGGAATCTTACATTGTACTTAGTGATAGAAGTAGTAGTTCTTCACCTATATAATTTCTCTCTTTTGGAGGTTAGCTTTTTCCCATTGGATTTTCTACCTTTCTCCATGTTTGAGAGTTTGCATTGTACATGGGTATCTCACCAAGCTTATAACTGGGACCCGTTTTCATAATAGTTACCTATGCTATGCTTAAGGGGGGTGTTGGTGTATACCTTTAATCCTAGGCGTATACACATTTGTATTAATCATACTTAGGCATTGTTCTTTGAACTTGTCAAAGTAGTTGAGAGATTTTGAGAGGTGTCATCTTGCATCAACACCTTGTGCTATGTTTGTGGGAGGTTACTCACCACATCTCCATGTAGATGAGTCCTATCTTTTTTTCATGGAGATTTGGGTACCTTCTCTTCTCTATTTATACTCACCTCATTTGGTAATACAATCCGGTTGATTCATTGCAAGCTCACGTGCTTGTTGTTTATTTCATGATCTTGTTTTTTACAATTTTTAACCACCCTTTTCTTTAGATTAGCTTGAAAGAGTCTCCATTTATTCAACATAGAGAAATCCCAGTTCATGAATGTCATATACTTGTTTCCTTTCTTCTTTAAATTTTCTAGTAGAACTTTTGATATGGATTTTTCCAACCTATCAATAACCTTCTCCATAGATGACTTTGTTTGTCTAAAAATTTTATATTTCTTCTCCTTCCATAGGTGTCACAATATTTGAGAGGGACTCACTTCCCATAATCCTGCAAAGGTCGAACCAGTGTAAAGGAATGGTCATCTCCTAAGTAGTTCTAAGATCTTCGAGAGAGAAGAGAGGACCAGTTGAGGTGACTTAGGACCCAATATCAACACTTTTCGCTAAAGGGACAATGAAGTAAGAGATGATCAGTGTAGTCTTCCTATTCCTTGCATAAGACACATTTGATATTGTGACTATTGTTAGGTTTGCTTAGTCTTACACCTGTCAAGATTCTATTATGCAGTACAAACCATGTAAATGCACCTGCTTTGGGGAGGGTGGCATCATTCCAACATAAGTTATATAGCCAATTTTTGATTGGAGATTTTGCAATGCTTCTGTATCCTTGCTTAACTATATATTCAAACCTAAATTATCTATTGTCCATATGATTTCATCTTCTTGGTGTGAGAGGAAGATTGGTCTATACTCCAATATCTCTTGTAGAATTACATTTTGTTCTTGTCGGAAGTCACATTCATCAAATCTTCTCCATCTCAACTTGCCTGAGTTATCCATGTACTCATCATGAATATAAGATTGAATTAACTCATCCCAATGGAGCTTTAAATATACCACACCATGAGTCATCCCAAAATTTGGCCTTGGTTCCATTATGAAATAACCAAGTAAGGTGGGGTAAGGTCACCTTTATATTGTAAAATAAGAAATTCCAAATGGTTGAACCTTTGGGGGAATTTCCTGCTTTGAAGATCCTTTCTTTGTTTGCCCTATCCAAGTATTTTGAATGCATCAGTTTGACCCAACAAGAATGTGGTTTCATGTACATACCCCACACTAATTTTGCTCCTAAAGATTGGTTATGAAGACCCGTATCAAGAAGACCTACCCCTCCACTTAGTTTTGGATTACATATTTTGTCCCACACTAGCAGATGTATTTTTTATTATCTATTCTTCCCTACCAAAGGAATTGTTTGAAGATTTTCTCCATATTCTGAAGAATGTCATTCAGGATTTTCAAAAAGGATAGTAGGTAAACTGGGAGAGCTTCCAGTACCACTTTTGTCATTGTTAATATCCTAGCTATTGTCAACCATTTCCTCTTCCTAGTGACCACTTTATTTTGTATGTTCACTGAGATGTCCTTCCAATAATCGTTTCTACATCTCCCCAAAAATAGAGGGATCCTCAAATATTTACTTGGCAGGGACGCTAATTTATAGATGAGAACGTCAGCGATCAGTTTTTTCTTTTCAATTGGGATATGGAAGATAAATAATTTAGATTTACCTAGATTGATCATTTGTCTTGAAGCTTTGCAGTATACTTCAATAGTGGACTTGGTAGCCCTGGGTTTTGAGATAGTAGCTTGGCCAAACAACATTGTGTCATCTATGAAGAGCACATGGGTAAAGGATTCCTTTGTATGATTTAATTTGATTCCTCTCCATATATTTTATCTATTAGCCTCTTTAATAAACCATGAGAGAGCTTCAACCATCAAGATGAAAAGGTAAGGGAAGAGTGGTTCCCTTTCCCTAAACCCCTTGTTGATTCAAAGGGGAGTGTTTCCTTCACATTTATTAGTAAAGTGAACTGTGTGCCTAAAATACAAGAAGAGATCCACTTCCTCCAATGTCTAGAAAAGTCCATCCTCTCTAGAAATTTATTTAACAAATTCTAGTTTACTATGTCAATTCTTTCACCATATCTATCCTGATAACTATCACTAGAAGCTTGTGCTACTCAATTGAGTGAAGGAGCTTGTTTGTAACTATTGTCCCTTCTGTTGTCTCTTTACTTGGTACAAAGCCCCCCATGTTTTTCTAATATCAAAGAGAGAAGAAGGAAAGCCACTTTTGATGCTATTGCCTTCATGATGATTTTTAGCTGATAGGCTTATAGTGTGAGCATTTTGCTTGCGGAAATATTCAGTCCCCAGAAATTTCAATCGCCAAAAATTTCAGTCGCCAAGCTCCTGGAAATATTCAATCGCTGGAAATTTTAGTCCCCAGAAACCTCACACCGGAAAAGTTTGTAATTCTGTCATTTTTCATTATCACGGTGACTACCGAAAAATCATCCTTTATGCACATGATTTAATGGATTCTGAGGTCCACACATGTATACTCCACCATGTATATTAAATACAAACACAATACATACAATGATGGACTTTGTTTTAATCAATTGTAACCCTAGAAACCATCAGGTCTGACCAATACATACATCAAGGTTTGTATATCATATACAAAAGACTTGTATATAACATACAAATTGATTCCACTATTTCGTTGTATGTTAAATTGTATGTCATTTTGTACATTACATTCTCTATCAGCTATGTATATCATTTTGTATCTCTCGTTGTATATCTGACCATATACAAACCACCAAATATACAACAGCAGACACCAAGTCTTTCACAAATTCCATTAATACCGCATTTAAATCCGAAGAAGAATTTATCATTATTGTATCTCAAACTATACATGCAAAAAGTAAACATACAACCTTGGACCTCTTAGGTTCATTAACCAAATTGTACTTATTTTTCCCTCATGTATTGTATATTACCCTTTGTGCATTCCGTTACAACACAACATATGGACAAATCTGGATCTAACCCTTCATGAATTGGATTGCAACTAATTTCAGTTACGACATTGTATATACCATTATATATTACTCTGTATCTTGGATACATACAAGCTGTAAATGCAATAAAAAATATGCATACGTAATTGCACACTAAATTGAATTGGTTAGATTTTTGGGTCCGGACATGCATTTGGATTTGTATAACAAAAGCAAACTCTTATGCATACAACCGCAGACTTCAAACTTTCATTAAATGTATCCTAAAAATGGTGTCAGGTCTGACCATTCACATTAGTGTAAAGTGTGCTATGTATGTTATATACAAAAGTATATAACCTTAACTTTATGCACGCAATTTAATGGATTCTGAGGTCCGCACATGTATACTCCGCCATGTATATAAAATACAAACACAATACATACAACGATGGACTTTATTTTAATCAATTGTAACCCTAGAAACCGTCGGGTCCAACCAATACATACATCAAGGTTTGTCTATCATATACAAAAGACTTGTATATAACATACAAATTGATTCCACTATTTCGTTGTATGTTAAATTGTATGTCATTTTGTACATTACATTGTATATCGGCTATGTATATCATTTTGTATCTCTCGTTGTATATCTAACCATATACAAACCACCAAATATACAACAATGGACACCAAGTCTTTAACAAATTCCATTAATACCACATTTAAATCCGAACAAGCATTTATCATAATTGTATCTCAAATTATACATGCAAAAAGTAAACATACAACCACAGACCTCTCAGGTTCATTAACTAGATTGTACTTATTTTTCCGTCATATATTATATATTACCCTTTGTGGTGCAGAGCACCTTAAAGCATTTTGAAGCATTTTGATAGCAATTTTGTTAAGTTGTGGTTTTTGTTCAGCATGTTTGTAATAAGGCTTTTTAGCCATGGTTGTAAGGTCCATTTTGTATGGTCAAGAGGTTTGGGGCGACCATATAAACCTCAAATCCTTCTTAGTCCATTGGACCCTAGTTGAGTCACTTAGGCCTAGTAGGTCTAATGATGGATTTTTGAGTATATTTGCAAGTTTTAGTGTTTTGGCATATTTTAGATAGTGTGGTAGTTGTTTGGACTCCATTGGACAAGTAAAACCAATCGAGATCCTTGTGTTAGTGCAAAATGCCAAGGTTGTCAATGTGTCATAACACATTTGGGCGGTTGCAACTCACTTTGGATAGTTCAAACTATTTTTGGATGTTACCTACCGACTTGGATTAGTTCATATTGCTGTTCTCTTACTCCATGAAGGGGGAGAAGATTCTATACGGTGTTTTCGGCACAAAAATCAAGAAAACTGACTATTTTTCCAAGATTTCCTGCTATTGTACGGTTTGTACAGATTGGTCAAGTGGATCAATGTGATTTTTCTGAAACTAGATTGAGTCAGGGTTCAAATGCATCAAGTTTGAAGTCTTGAAGTGGTCGTAGTAGGAAGTTATTGCATTTTTAATTTAGACTGGTCTAAAACCCTAGTTTCTAGGGTTTATCATACAAAATTGGCCCTAGAATGCATTCTAACTGGTGAAACTTCATGCCACTTGGTGAAATACAGGATAGGGTTGTATATTACTTGATTCCAAAAGCTTTTGGTTGGGAAAGACAGTCCTCGATTTATGGAGTGATGCCCTAGGTCAAATATCTCTGTGTTTGACTGAAATTATGCAATTTGTTGATGTAAATGACAAAATCCCAATAGGGTGAGTGAATGGATGGTGGTTTTGAGATCTTTACATGTTGAGGAAGTGATCCAAGTTCCTATCCCAGTTTTATGACCCCAAATTAGACCACTTTCTTTGTAACCTAGACCTAAATTGATCAATTAGGCCTAGAGACCTAGTGGGTGTTTTGAGTTGCTGGAGTAGAGTTGGAACTGGAGGCTTGGAAGTTTGTTAGAGTCCCCTAAAGAGTATTCAAATCCACCATTTGTTTGCCTAGTCATTTAGGGTTTGGTCAAATTGTGTAGTGAAAACTAGTTTAGGATGGCTAGTAGCCTCACTAGGCCAAGTGAGGGTTGGAGAGTTGTGAGAAGTTGGGGATCAAACCAACTATGGAAAAGGTGTTTGTAGACCTGTCTCAAGGTGTGGAAGGAGTCTTGAGGATTGAACAATAGCCTAGTTTACAAATCCTTCATATGCCCTTGGATGTGACTTTGTTTGGATTGAAGTAGTGAAGTGGGTGAGTGGGTAGAGAATAGTGAAATCTTGTTGCTTCCTTTGTGCCACTCTGCATCAGGTGGCATCAGAGCCATCAAAAAGCTGGGAGATACAGAAGAAGAGGAGGAAGTTCCTCAAAGGGTGACAAATGTCAAATTGGTAAAGATAGTGAGAGAGCGAGCAGCCAAGAACAAAAGGATGGAGGCTGAGATAGAGAAGTTGAAGAAGGATAAGGATAAGAAGAAGAAACTAGACGTCATCTTGGATTCAGATGATGAGGATCAAGATGAAGAAAAAGAAGTGCCCATGGAAGAGCCACAAGGAAGCATGTCAAAAAGACAATTCCTAGATGCACTTGGAAAGTTGAGTAGGAAGGATAGTAAGGTGGACTTACCTATATTTCCTGGTAAGATGAACCCAGAGGAGTGCCTTGATTGGATAGAGGCAATGGAGAACTATTTTGAGTGTGAGGAAGTGGCAAAAAATTAGAAGGTGAGGATTGCCAAATCTAGGATGAAAGGGCCGACCTTGAGTTGGTGGAACTTCATTCAAAATGAGAGGATAGAGGATGATAGGAACCCTATCACCACATGGAGGAAGATGGTGCTTGAAATAAAGAAGCAATTTGTTCCTGAAGACTATGAAGTCAACTTGCACAAAAAGTTGCAAAACTTGAGACAGAAGGACATGGATGTGAGCACATACACTGAGGAGTTTCACAAGATGTCTTTGAAAGCCAAGATGCCTGAGAATGAAAAGAAAAAGATTGCAAGGTATCTAAATGGTCTAAAGTTCTCCATTCAAGATGAACTAAGTCTCTTTAGCCTTGAGACAGTGCATAAATGTTTTCAAATGGCATTGAGGATTGAGGACAAACAAAGAAGGAAAGGTGATTTAAACAGCAGGGGCAGAGGCAATCTAAATTTCAGAGGCAGAGGCAGATTTTATAATAGGGACAACTTTTCAAGACCCCAAGATGGCAAATCACAAGAGGGCGGTCGAGTGCAGGCTGACAGAAATAGTGCTAATCAGGGCCAGTTTAGAGGGAGAGGTAATGGTAGAGGAAGAAGTGGAGGCAGGGGTCCCAATGTGTTCATAGGAAGGTGTTTTTCCTGTAATCAGATAGGACATCAGTCCTTTAGGTGCCCGGATAAGATGGGAAACATCCCTGCAAATCAGAAAGACAGAAGGGTGCAGCTCCTTCAAGAGGATGACTGTCAAAGCACCACATCTTACCAAACTGCCTCTTCCAAGCCTGCAGCACCAGAGAGTGGAGAATGCATCATGTTCAACCGGTCCCTCATCATGCCTACCACCAAGGAGCAACCCCAAAGGAACAATTTGTTTAGAACCACTTGCAAGGTGAAAGGGAAAGTCTGCAAGGTAATAGTTGATTCAGGTTCTTCTGAGAATTTAGCTTCTAATGACATGGTGAATAAGTTAGGATTGCAAAGGATACCTCATCCTAACCCCTATAGAGTCTTTTGGCTAACCCAAGACCAACAAATTGTGGTGAAAGAACAATGTTGGGTTGAATTCAAGATAGGTGAATATTGTGATAGGATCCTTTGTGAGATAGTAGACATGGATGCATGCCACCTTCTTCTTGGCAGACCTTGGCAACATGATGCAAGTGCCCAACATGATGGTAAGTAAAATGTGATTCATTTGTCTAAAAATGGTGAAAATTTCATAATGACTCCTTTGATTGATGACTACAAGGAAAAGATCATTCCTAGTTCAGTTATGTTGGTAGGTGAAAAGGAATTTTTGGCTAACCTCAAGGAGGAGAAAGTGCCATGTTTTGTAGTGGTCATCAAGCCCAAGGATGCAAATCCTAAGAAGATCAAAGAGCAGAAGCCTCTTAGGAGGATTGGACCAAAAGAAGTGGAGGAACTATTGGAGAAGTTCCATGATGTGATAGCCGATGAAAGTAAGGATGCCCTTCCACCAAAGAGGGAGATTAGTCATTGCATTGATCTCATCCCTGGATCCACCCTACCAAACCAAGCAGCCTACAAGCTAACCCCTGAGCAAAATGCAGAAGTGGCAAGACAAATCCAAGACTTGTTGGATAGAGGGCTTATAAGGAGGAGTATTAGCCCATGTACAGTACCTGCAATACTTACACCAAAGAAGGAAGGCACATGGAGACTATGCTCTGATTCAAGGGCCATTAACAAGATTACTATCAGGTATAGATTTCCAATGCCTAGGATAAAAGATTTAATGGATTTCTTGGGTAGGGATAAATATTTTACCAAGATAGATCTAAAAAGTGGTTACCACTAAATTAGGATAAGGGAAGGGGATGAGTGGAAAATGTCCTTCAAAACCAATGAAGGGCAATTTGAATGGGTTGTGATGCCTTTTGGCTTATCAAATGCACCAAGCACCTTCATGAGGTTGATGAATGAGGTGCTAAAACCTTTCCTAAATAAGTTCATTGTGGTATATTTGGATGATATATTGGTTTTTAGTGACAGCAAGGAAGATCACATAAAACATATCCATCAAGTGCTTAGAAGGCTTCAAGAGAAGAAGTTGAGAATTAACCTTGACAAATGTGTCTTCCTACAAGAAGAATTGACATTCTTGGGGTTTATCATCTCTAAGGGTAGCCTCAAGATGGATCCAAGCAAGGTGGAAGCCATTCTTAATTGGCCAACACCTACTATAGCCTCTGAGGTAAGGAGTTTCCATGGTTTATGCAGTTTTTATAGGAAGTTCATTAGAGGGTTTAGTGCCATATGTGCTCCAATTGTTGACACTATAAAAGGGGCCAAGAAGTGTGTATTTGTGTGGACAATGAGGCCAATCAAGCCTTTGAACTGTTAAAGAAGAAAATATCAGAACAACCGGTACTTGTGCTGCCTGATTTTGATAAGACCTTTGTTGTTGAGTGTGATGCAAGTAAGAGGGCTATTGGGGGAGTCCTAAGTCAAGATGGGAGGCATGTAGCCTTCTTTAGTGAGAAGTTAAATGCAGCAAAATAGAACTATTCTACCTATGATCTCAAGTTATATGCACTGGTCCAATCATTGAGGAAGTGGAGACACTATTTATTATCCAAGGAGTTTGTTATTTTCACTGATAACCATGCTTTGAGCTTCTTGAATAGACAGGAGAAGTTAAACCACACGCATATCAAGTGGATGGAGTACATCCAAGCATACACTTTCTCAATTAAGCATAAGAAGGGAGTGGCCAATAAGGTAGCCGATGCCTTAAGTAGGAGGAATCTTGTTGTTCAAACCATTTAGTTGGAAAGTATAGGTATACATGCCATTAAAGATCAGTATGCAGAAGATGAAGACTTCAAGGAACCTTACCAATCTTGCAAAGCCATGATAGGCATGTATAACACTAATTTTTGTGATTTTCTGATACAAGATGGATTTCTTTTCAAAGGCAGCCTGTTGTGTATCCCAAGAGGGTCTGTTAGAGAGTGTATCATTTAGGAGAAGCATTGTGGCAGCATGGCAGGCCACTTTGGCATTGATAAGACCCTAGATTTGGTTAGAAGATACTACTATTGGCCAAGGTTACCAACTAATGTAAGAAAGTTTGTAGAAACTTGTCAAATTTGCCAAAGAGCCAAGGGACATACATCAAATACAGGTTTATACACTCCACTACCTATCCCTTCAGAGCCTTGGGATTCCATAAGCATGGACTTTGTACTTGGTTTGCCTAGGACCAAGAATGGACATGATAGCATCTTTGTGGTTGTTGATAGGTTCTCAAAAATGGCTCATTTCATCCCATGTAAAACCACACATGATGCCTCACATATTGCAGGTCTTTTCTTCAAAGAAATAGTCAGATTACATGGTTTACCTTTGTCCATAATCTCTGATAGAGACTCCAAGTTTATAGGACACTTCTGGAGAACACTTTGGAAAAGACTAGGTGCAAACTTGTCATTATCATCAGCCTATCATCCTCAGTCTGATGGTCAGATTAAGGTGATCAACAGGTCACTTGGCAACCTTCTAAGATGCCTAACTAAGGAGTAGGGTACTAGTTGGGATTCAGTTTTGGCTCAGGTAGAATACTCATACAATGACATGATGAACAGGAGTACCGGCCTGTCACCTTTTCAAATTGTTTATGGCACTCACCCAAGGGGTATTTTGGAACTCAGAGAGGTTAGAGGACTAGAGAAGAGTAGTGCCTTAGCTGAAGATTTTGTCCAAGTGATGAGAGATGTCCATGAGCAAGTAAAAGAGAAGTTACAGTCTACCTCTGTAAAGTACAAACAGTCTGCTGACAGAAAGAAAAGGGATCTGCAGTTCAAGGAAGGGAATTTGGTCATGGTACACCTTAAAAAGGAGAGACTCCCTACAGGTAAATACACCAAGTTAACTATGAAGAAGATTGGGCCTTGTGAAGTGCTAAGGAAATGTGGAGAAAATGCCTACAAAATCAGACTGCCAGATGTTGTTTCTTTGTCACCAATTTTCAATGTATCAGACCTCTATCCCTATAAAGGATCTGATCCTCAGACAACTATTGCAGAGGAACAAACCGATCAGACACTTCAAGAATTGATTCCTTCATCTCTTGATCAGATTCAATGCATGTTGGATCAAAGGATTGCTAAACAAACTAGGAGGCACACCTACTATGAGTATTTGGTGAAGTGGCTCAATAAGCCTCAAGAAGATGCCACTTGGATGAGCAGAGTAGCCATTGAGAAGGAAGGTTTCACGTTTGACAACATTCCCAACTCAAGAGACTTGAGTTCTGTTTGATAGTGTGTGTATGGTGCAGAGCACCTAAAAGCATTTTGATAGCAATTTTGTTAAGTTGTGGTTTTTGTTCAGTATGTTTGTAATAAGGCTTTTTAGCCATGGTTGTAAGGTCCATTTTGTATGGTCAAGAGGTTTGGGGCGACCATATAAACCTCAAATCCTTCGTAGTCCATTGGACCCTAGTTGAGTCATTTAGGCCTAGTAGGTCTAATGATGGATTTTTGAGTCTATTTTCAAGTTTTAGTGTTTTGGCATATTTTAGATAGTGTGGTAGTTGTTTGGACTCCATTGGACAAGTAAAACCAAACGAGATCCTTGTGTTAGTGCAAAATGCCAAGGTTGTCAATGTGTCATAACACATTTGGGCGGTTGCAACTCACTTTGGATAGTTCAAACTATTTTTGGACATTGCCTACCAACTTGGATTGGTTCATATTGCTGTTCTCTTCCTCCATGAAGGGGGAGAAGATTCTGTATGGTATTTTGGGCACAAAAATCAAGAAAATAGACTATTTTTCCAAGATTTCCTGCTATTGTATGGTCTGTATGGATTGGTCAAGTGGGTCAATGTGATTTTTCTGAAACTAGATTGAGTCAGGGTTCAAATGCATCAAGTTTGAAGTCTTGAAGTGGTCGTAGTAGGAAGTTATTGTATTTTTAATTCAGACTGGTCTAAAACCCTGGTTTCTAGGGTTTATCATACAAAATTGGCCCTAGAATGCATTCTAACCAGTGAAACTTCATGCCACTTAGTGAAATGCAGGCTAGGGTTGTATATTACTTGATTCCAAAATATTTTAGTTGGGAAAGACATTCCTCCATATATGGAGTGATGCCCTAGGTCAAATATCTCTATGTATTTAACTGAAATTATGCAATTTGCTCATGTAAATAACAAAATCCCAATAGGGTGAGTGAATGGATGGTGGTTTTGAGATGTTTGCATGTTGAGGAAGTGATCCAAGTTCTTGTACCAATTTTATGACCCCAAATTAGACCACTTGCTTTGTAACCTAGACCTAAATTGATCAATTAGGCCTAGAGACCTAGTGGGTGTTTTTAGTTGCTGGATTAGAGTTGGAACTGGAGGCTTGGAGGTTTGTTAGAGTCTCCTAAAGGGTATTCAAATTCACCATTTGTTTGCCTAGTCATTTAGGGTTTGGTCAAATTGTGTAGTGAAAACTGGTTTAGGAGGGCTAGTAGCCTCACTAGGCCAAGTGAGGGTTGGAGAGTTGTGAGAAGTTGGGGATCAAACCAACTGTGGAAAAGGTGTTTGTAGACCTATCTCAAGGTGTGGAAGGAGTCTTGAGGATTGAACAATAGCCTGGTTTACAAATCCTTCATATGCCCTTGGATGTGACTTTGGTTGGATAGAAGTAGTGAAGTGGGTGAGTGGGTAGAGAATAGTGAAATCTTGTTGCTTCCTTTGTGCCATGCTGCATCACTTTGTCCATTCTGTTACAACACAACATATGGACAAATCTAGAGCTAACCCTTCAAGAATTGGATTGTAACTGATTTCAGTTACCGCATTTTATATACCATTATATATTACTTTGTATCTTGGATACATACAAGCTGTAAATGCAATAAAAAATATGCATACGTAATTGCACACTAAATTGAATTGTTTAGATTTTTGGGTCCAGACATGCATTTGGATTTGTATAACAGATGCAAAGTCTTATACATACAACCAGAGACTTCAAACTTTCATTAAATGTATCCTAAAAATGGTGTCGGGTCCGACCATAAACATTAGTGTCAAGTGTGCTATGTATGTTATATACAAAAGTATATAACCTTAACTTTATGCACGTGATTTAATGGATTCTGAGGTCTGTACATGTATACTCCACCATGTATATTAAATACAAACACAATACATACAACGATAGACTTTATTTTAATCAATTGTAACCCTAGAAACTGTCGGATCCAACCAATACATACATCAAGGTTTGTATATCATTTACAAAAGACTTGTATATAACATACAAATTGATTCCACTATTTCATTGTATGTTAAATTGTATGTCATTTTGTACATTACATTGTATATCGGGTATGTATATTATTTTGTATCTCTCGTTGTATATTTGACCATATACAAACCACGAAATATACAACAGCAGACACCAAGTCTTTCACAAATTCCATTAATACCGCATTTAAATCCAAACAAGAATAACTTATCCTAATTGTATCTCAAATTATACATCCAAAAAGTAAACATACAACTATGGACCTCTCAGGTTCATTAACCAGATTGTACTTATTTTTCGCTCCCATGATTTATATTACCCTTTTCATGAATTGGATTGCATTTGATTTTGGTTATGACATTGTATATACCATTATATATTACTTTGTATATTTGATAAATACAAAACCGTAAATGCAATAAAAAATATGCATACGTAATTGCACACTAAATTGAATTGGTTAGATTTTCGAGTGTAGACATGCATTTGGATTTGTATAATAGATGCAAACTCTTATGCATACAACCACAGACTTGAAACTTTCATTAAATGTATCCTAAAAATGGTGTCAGGTCGGACTAGATACATTAGTGTAAAGTGTGCTATGTATGTTATATACAAAAGTATATAACCTTAACTTTATGCACGTGATTTAATGGATTCTAAGTTCTACACATGTATACTCCGCCATGTATATTAAATACAAACAAAATACATACAACGACAGACTTTATTTCAATCAATTGTAACCCTAGAAACCGTCGGGTCTGACCAATACATACATCAAGGTTTGTATATCATATAGAAAAGACTTGTATGTAACATACAAATTGATTCCACTATTTCATTGTATCTTAAATTGTATGTCATTTTGTACATTACATTGTATATCGGGTATGTATATCGTTTTGTATCTCTCATTGTATATCTGACCATATACAAACCACCAAATATACGACAGCGGACACCAAGTCTTTCACAAATTCCATGAATACCATATTTAAATCTGAAGAAGCATTTATCATAATTGTATCTCAAATTATACATGCAAAAAGTAAACATACAACCATGGACCTCTCAAGTTCATTAACCAGATTGTACTTATTTTTCCCTCCCGTATTGTATATTACCCTTTGTCCATGCCGTTACAACACAACATACGGACAAATCTGGATCTAACCCTTCATGAATTGGATTGCAATTGATTTTGGTTATGGCATTGTATATACCATTATATATTACTTTGTATCTTGGATACATCCAAGAAGTAAATGCAATAAAAAATATGCATACGTAATTACACACTAAACTAAATAGGTTAGATTTTCGGGTCCGGACATGCATTTGGATTTGTATAACAGATGAAAACTCTTATGCATACAACCACAAACTTCAAACTTTCATTAAATGTATCCTAAAAATGGTGTCGGGTCTGACCATACACATTAGTGTAAAGTGTGCTATGTATGTTATATACAAAACTATATAACCTTAACTTTATGCATGCTATTTAATGGATTCTAAGGTCTGCACATGTATACTCCTCCATGTATATTAAATACAAACACAATACATACAATGACAGACTTTATTTTAATCAATTGTAACCCTAGAAATCATTGGGTCTGACGAATACATACATCAATGTTTTTATATCATATACAAAAGACTTGTAGATAACATACAAATTGATTCCACTATTTCGTTGTATGTTAAATTGTATGTCATTTTGTACATTACATTTTATATCAGGTATGTATATCATTTTGTACCTCTCGTTGTATATCTGACCATATACAAACCACCAAATATACAACAACGAACACCAAGTCTTTCACAAATTCCATTAATACCGCATTAAAATCTAAACAAGCACTTATCATAATTGTATCTCAAATTATACATGCAAAAAGTAAACATACAACCGTGGACCTCTCAGGTTCATTAACCAGATTGTACATATTTTTCCCTCCCGTATTATATATTATGCTTTGTCCATTCCATTACAACACAACATATGGACAAATCTAGATCTCACCCTTCATGAATTGGATTGCAATTGATTTCAGTTATGGCATCCTATATACCATTATATATTACTTTGTATCTTCGATACATACAAGCTATAAATGCAATAAAAAATATGCATACGTAATTGCACACTAAATTGAATTGGTTAGATTTTCGGGTCCGGACATGCATTTGGATTTGTATAATAGATGCAAACTCTTATGCATACAACCAAAGACTTCAAACTTTCATTAAATGTATCCTAAAAATGGTGTTGTGTCCAACCATACACATTAGTGTAAAGTGTGCTATGTATGTTATATACAAAAGTATGTAACCTTAACTTTATGCACATTATTTAATGGATTCTCAGGTCTGCACATGTATACTCCACCATGTATATTAAATACAAACACAATACATATAACGACAAACTTTATTTTAATCAATTGTAACCCTAGAAACCGTCAGGTCCGACCAATACATACATCAAGGTTTGTATATCATATACAAAAGACTTGTATATAACATACAAATTGATTCCACTATTTTGTTGTATGTTAAATTTAATGTCATTTTGTACACTACATTGTATATCAGGTATGTATATCGTTTTGTATCTCTCGTTGTATATCTGACCATATACAAACCACCAAATATACAATAGTGGACACCAAGTCTTTCACAAATTCCATTAATACCGCATTTAAATCTGAACAAGTATTTATCATAATTCTATCTCAAATTATACATGCAAAGAGTAAACATACAACCGTGGACCTCTCAGGTTCATTAACCATATTGTACTTATTTTTCCCTCCCATATTGTATATTACCCTTTGTCCATTCCATTACAAAACAACAAACTAACAAATCTAGATCTAACCCTTCATGGATTGGATTGCAATTGATTTCGGTTATGGCATTGTATATACCATTATATATTATCTTGTTTCTTGGATACATACAAGCTGTAAATGCAGTAAAAAATATGCATATGTAATTGCACACTAAATTGAATTGGTTAGATTTTTGGGTCCGGACATTCATTTGGATTTGTATAACAGATGTAAACTCTTATGTATACAACCACAGACTTCAAACTTTCATTAAATGTATCCTAAAAATAGTGTTGGGTCCGACCATACACATTAGTGTAAAGTGTCCTATGTATGTTATATACAAAAGTATATAACCTTAACTTTATGCACACAATTTAATGGATTCTGAGGTCTACACATGTATACCCTGCCATGTATATTAAATACAAACACAATACATACAACGACAGACTTTATTTTAATCAATTGTAACCCTAGAAATTGTCGGGTCCGACCAATACATACATCAAGGTTTGTATATCATATACAAAAGACTTGTATATAACATACAAATTGATTCCACTATTTCGTTGTATGTTAAATTGTATGTCATTTTGTACACTACATTATATATCAGGTATGTATATCATTTTGTATCTCTCGTTGTATATCTGACCATATACAAACCACCAAATATACAACAACGGACACCAATTCTTTCACAAATTCCATTTATACTGCATTTAAATCCGAACAAGCATTTATCATAATTGTATCTCAAATTATACATGCAAAAAGTAAACATACAACCGCGAACCACTCAAGTTCATTAACCAAATTGTACTTATTTTTCCCTCCCATATTGTATATTACCCTTTGTCCATTCTGTTACAACACAACATATGAACAAATATGGATCTAACCCTTCATGAGTTGGATTACAATTGATTTCGGTTACGGCATTGTATATACCATTATATATTACTTTGTATCTTTGATACATACAACCTGTAAATGCAATAAAAAATATGCATACGTAATTGCACACTAAATTGAATTGGTTAGATTTTCGAGTCCGGACATGCATTCGGATTTGTATAACAGATGTAAACTCTTATGCATACAACCATAGGCTTCAAACTTTCATTAAATGTATCCTAAAAATGGTGTCGGGTCTGACCATACACATTAGTGTAAAGTGTGCTATTTATGTTATATACAAAAGTATATAACCTTAACTTTATGCGCGCGATTTAATGGATTTTAAGGTCTGACTTAATGGATTTTGAGGTCCGCACATGTAGACTCCGCCATGTATATTAAATACAAACACAATACATACAACGACAAACTTTATTTTAAGCAATTGTAACACCAGAAACCGTTGGGTCCGACCAATACATATATCAAGGTTTGGATATCATATACAAAAGACTTGTATATAACATACAAATTGATTCCACTATTTCGTTGTATGTTGACATGTATGTCATTTTGTACATTACATTGTATATCAGGTATATATATCATTTTGTATCTCTCGTTGTATATCTGACCATATACAAACCACCAAATATACAATAGTGGACACCATGTCTTTCACAAATTCCATTAATACCGCATTTAAATTCTAACAAGCATTTAGCATAATTCTATCTAAAATTATACATGCAAAAAGTAAACATATAATCGTGGACCTTTCAGGTTCATTAACCAGATTGTAATTTTTTTTCTCTCCCGTATTGTATATTACCCTTTGTCCATTCCGTTACAACACAACAAGCGGATAAATCTCAATCTAACCCCTCATGGATTGGATTGCAATTGATTTTGGTTATGCCATTATGTATACCATTATATATTACTTTGTATCTTGGATACATACAAGCCGTAAATGCAATAAACAATATGCATACACAATTGCACACTAAATTGAATTGGTTAGATTTTCAGGTCTGGACATGCATTTGGATTTGTATAACAGATGCAAACTCTTATGCATACAACTAGACTTCAAACTTTCATTAAATGTATCCTAAAAATGGTGTCGGGTCCGACCATACACATTAGTGTAAAGTGTGCTATGTATGTTATTTACAAAAGTATATAACCTTAACTTTATGCACGTGATTTAATGGATTCTGAGGTCCGAACGTGTATACTCCACCATGTATATTAAATACAAACACAATACATACAATAATGGACTTTGTTTTAATCAATTGTAAACCTAGAAACTGTCGTGTCTGATCAATACATACATCAAGGTTTGTATATCATATACAAAAGACTTGTATATAACATATAAATTGATTCCACTATTTCGTTGTATGTTAAATTGTATGTCATTTTGTACATTACATTGTATATCGGGTATGTATTTTTTTTGTATCTCTCGTTGTATATCTAACCATATACAAACCAGCAAATATACAACAGCGGACACTAAGTCTTTCACAAATTCAATTAATACCACATTTAAATCTGAACAAACATTTATCATAATTGTATCTCAAATTATACATGCAAAAAGTAAACATACAAACACAAACCTCCCAGGTTCATTAACTAGATTATACTTATTTTTCCCTCCCGTATTGTATATTACCCTTTGTCCATTTGATTACAACATGACATACGGACAAATCTGGATCTAACACTTCATGAATTGGATTGCAATTGATTTTGGTTATGGCATTGTATACACCATTATATATTAGCTTGTATCTTGGATACATCAAGCAGTAAATGCAATAAAAAATATGCATATGTAATTGCACAATAAATTGAATTGGTTAGATTTTCAGGTCTAGACATGCATTTGGATTTGTATAACAGATGTAAACTCTTATGCATACGACCACAGACTTCAAACTTTCATTAAATGTATCCTAAAAATGGTCTCGGGTCTAACCATACACATTAGTGTAAAGTGTGCTATGTATGTTATATACAAAAGTATATAACCTTAACTTTATGCATGCGATTTAATGGATTCTGAGTTCCGCACATGTATAATCCGCCATGTATATTAAATACAAACACAATACATACAACGACGGACTTTATTTTAATCAATTGTAACCCTAGAAATCATTAGGTCCGACCAATACATACATCAAGGTTTGTATCATATACAAAAGACTTGTATATAACATACAAATTGATTCCACTATTTCATTGTATGTTAAGTTGTATGTTGTTTTGTACATTACATTGTATATCGGGTATGTATATCATTTTGTACCTCTCATTGTATATATGACCATATACAAACCACCAAATATACGACAACAGACACCAAGTCTTTCAGAAATTCCATTAATACCCCATTTAAATCCAAACAAGCATTTATCATAATTGTATCTCAAATTATACATACAAAAATTAAATATACAACCGCGGACCTCTCAAGTTCATTAACTAGATTGTACTTATTTTTCCCTCCCGTATTGTATATTAACCTTTGTCCATTCCATTACAACACAACATACGGACAAATCTAGATCTAAACCTTCATGAATTGGATTGCAATTGATTTTAGTTATGGCATTGTATATACCATTATATATTACTTTGTATCTTGAATAGATACAAACCATAAATGCAATAAAAAATAGGCATACGTAATTGCACACTAAATTGAATTGGTTAGATTTTTGGGTTCGGACATGCATTTGGATTTGTATAACAGATGCAAAATCTTATGCGTACAACCATAGACTTCAAACTTTCATTAAATGTATCCTAAAAATGGTGTCTAGTCTGACCATACACATTAGTGTAAAGTGTCCTATGTATGTTATATACAAAATTATATAACCTTAACTTTATGCATGCGATTTAATGGATTCTGAGGTCCGCACATGTATACTCCACCATGTATATTAAATACAAACACAATACATACAATGAGAGACTTTATTTCAATCAATTGTAACCCTAGAAATCGTCAGGTCTGACCAATACATACATCAAGGTTTGTATATCATATACAAAAGACTTGTATATAACATACAAATTGATTCCACTATTTCGTTGTACATTAAATTATATGTCATTTTATACATTACATTGTATATCGGGTATGTATATCATTTTGTATCTCTCGTTGTATATCTGACCATATACAAACCACCAAATATACAACAACAGACACCAAGTCTTTCACAAATTCCATTAATACTGCATTTAAATCTGAACAAGTATTTATCATAATTGTATCTCAAATTATACATGAAAAAAGTAAACATACAACCGCAAACCTCTTAGGTTCACTACCTAGATTGTACTTATTTTTACCTCCTGTATTGTATAGTACCCTTTGTCCATTATGTTACAACACAATATACAGACAAATTTGGACCTAACCCTTCATGAATTGGATTACAATTGATTTCAGTTACGGCATTGTATATACCATTATATATTACTTTGTATCTTGGATACATACAAGTTGTAAATGCAATAGAAAATATGCATACGTAATTGCACACTAAATTGAATTGGTTAGATTTTTGGGTCTGGACATGCATTTAGATTTTAACAACAAATGGAAGCTCTTATGCATACAACCACAGACTTCAAACTTTCATTAAATGTATCCTAAAAATGGTGTCGGGTCTGACCATACACATTAGTGTAAAGTGTGCTATGTATGTTATATACAAAAGTATATAACCTTAACTTTATGCACGCGATTTAATGGATTCTAAGGTCCGCACATGTATATTAAATACAAACACAATAACTACAACGACAGACTTTATTTTAATCAATTATAACCTTGGAAACCGTCAGGTCCGACCAATACATAAATCAAGGTTTGTGTATCATATACAAAAGACTTGTATATAATATACAAATTGATTCCACTATTTCGTTGTATGTTAAATTGTATGTCATTTTGTACATTACATTGTATATCGGGTATGTATATCATTTTGTATCTCTCGTTGTATATCTGACCATATACAAACCACCAAATATACAACAGCGGACACCAAGTCTTTCACAAATTCCATTCATACCGCATTTAAAACCAAACAAGCATTTATCATAATTCTATCTAAAATTATACATGCAAAAAGTAAACATACAACCGTGGACTTCTCAGGTTCATTAACCAGATTGTACTTATTTTTCCCTCCCGTATTGTATATTACCCTTTGTCCATTCCATTACAACACAACATACAAACAAATCTAGATCTAACCCCTCATGGATTGGATTGCAATTGATTTCGGTTATGGCATTGTATATACCATTATATATTACTTTGTATCTTGGATACATACAAGCCGTAAATGCAATAAAAAATATGCATACGTAATTGTACACTAAATTGAATTGGTTAGGTTTTCAGGTCTGGACATGCATTTGGATTTGTATAACAGATGCAAACTCTTATGCATACAACCACAGAATTCAAACTTTCATTAAATTTATCCTAAAAACGGTGTTGGGTCTGACCATACACATTAGTGTAAAGTGTGCTATGTATGTTATATACAAAAGTATATAACCTTAACTTTATGCATGTGATTTAATGGATTCTGAGGCCCGCACATGTATATTAAATACAAACACAATACATACAACGACGGACTTTATTTTAATCAATTGCAACCCTAGATATCGTTGGGTCTGACAAATACATACATCAAGGTTTGTATATCATATACAAAAGACTTGTATATAACATACAAATTGATTCCACTATCTGTAATTGTTTTTGAATAGATTGAATAGTTTTTCCCAACTCAATACCAGTCTTTAGATAGTCATGAAGGATGGCAGTCAAGTTAATGGTTTGGATAAACAATTTGGAGCATATCATCTAGATCTCAATTTGCCTATCGGCTATTCTGTTGCGCACAAATCAGTGCAACTGCTAGTATATATAAAGTTACATAGATAAATCAATCTGAATTCCTCAAATGTGGATAGTGATTTTACTTTTAGAATAAGCATTAGACTTGTCTTATTGAATTGTTTAAAACTATTAAACTATTACTAACACTTGTATCTAAGATATCTTTTAAACTCTAATCCTTCTTAGTTGCTTCATATTTTTCTCTATGTCAAATGTTAGGATTCATATGTTGGTAAAAAAAATTGTATAATTTAATGTTGATGAAAGAAATTATAGGTTGAAAGACAAAGGGTTTATTTCAACCAAAGACTGCACCCATTTCTAACAAGTGCTATTTAACTATTACTAACACTTGTATCTAAGAATTCTTTCAAACTCTAAACCTTCTTAGTTGATTCATATTTTTTTCTATGTCAATTTTTTTTAACATAAAACATTTTTACAAAATCCATGAAACAAAACTAGACATTCAACATCTGGTTTGAAATAGCCAGAAAAACTACCCCAAAATACAAAAACCAGTGGGAAATACAAAACTTGACACCCACATGGCCACAAAGTCACATCCTGACACCCACATGATCACACAGAAATAGCCAAAAAATAGATTAAATAGTTCATCTGCAGTAGTAGGCTACTCCAAATTGGAGTCATGATGCTCTTATGAAGGTGGCATAGGAAATGGCAGAGCAAACATGGGGGTACCTGGTACTCACAGAGGCCCTGGTGCCAAATTTGGTGCATAATGCCTTAGAAACCTATAGCATTGAACACCTCCTTGGCCCTTATCACTAAACCTCCAGGGAGCTAAAAGTGATTATCACTAAGCAGATAATTAAGTGCATTGGCAAAATCAAGGAGAAGGTCATGTTGAATGCTAGTATATACACACACTACGTGATAATCCAAATGTAGCCAAACCCAATAAAAAATTCTGCCTATTGGGACCATACCACCCTCATAATCATATACAGTCAGTGCATCTCTCCATTTGGCAACATTGAGAAAAGAAGGTTTCACCACTGTGAAACCAATGGAGTGGTTCTACTCTTGATCTTGCACCAAATCACATATGTTAGACATAAAAGAGGAAGCTATTTCCGATCCCTTGAACTACCTTTCTTTTGGCTGAAAAAGGTAATAGCCAAGCACGTATAGAATGGAAAATTCAATACTATCACATTCTACCTCAAAATCTACCTCAAGGACATTGTGTTCAAGGCTTTGTGATATATGGGTTCTCCTTCAACTAGAAGGAGAAAAACATGTAAATTTGGACTCCAGAGTGCCATGGATGAAAATTAGTGAAAAATAGAAGCTAGAGATATGTAACAAACATGAAAGTAAAATGAATAAATAGCCATTTTGGGAGACCTTGAGAGAGCTTATCAATAAATACAAGGGTGATGTACATTGAATGTTCAACTCTCAAGGATGCAAGGTGGTAAGAGTAGAGGAAAAGGACTCTTGTTGAAAAGGTTGCAGCCTTAAAAACTGACAAATATCCCGTCACCTATTAAAATTCCATGGATGAAACTACATCAAACTAAAATCAATAAAAATCACATGAATGAAGCCATCACCTAGATTACATAGAGGCTTGAATCATTATGATAAAGTACACTCCCCAATGGCCAGCACCACATCCATGCCATAACATAAGTTCCTCCACCTTGCAACGGTCCTTGAGATTGGACATTCTTATTGGCCGTTAGGATCGGATATGCTTGATAGATATTCCATAAATGGAAAGATCTTCCCCTTCATTACACTCCTTCCCTATCTATGAAGCCTTTTTTCTAGAAACTAAAGAGCTCTCCAACCACTTAACCAATCCATACACACCTTCATGGTAGGAGAAGCATTCTGTTCCACATCAGATCTACTTGTAATCACCAGCCATCCAACCAACAATAAAAGATCTTTCAACCAATTGACCAATCCTTAAACACCTTCATGGCAGGAGATGCATTCCGATCCACCTCATATCCCCGACCCTCTTTATACTGGCATGACTATTCGTTACTTCTTCAATGAATCATAGTCATCGCTGATCACATCTAAGATATCCAAGGGAACAATACCTTGAATAGGATTGGACAATACTTCATCTTGTAACTGATATATTGCTCCATTGGCTAGAAAATCTACTATCATATTGTCGTCCTTGTAGCAATGTGTGATTTGATAGGAATCCAACCTCTCAAAGAGTTCCCAGTCTTGTTGAAGTATGTATTCTAGATGCTAGTTCTCCATTTTCTTTCTTATCAATGTCCTTATTAAATTTAAGGAATCTCCTTGTATCCATACTATCCTAAAACCATTCTCCAAGGCCATTGGAAGATTGTACACTAGAGTAGAAGCTTCGGCCACATTATTAGTTCTGTTGGGTAATTTAGTTTCAAAATGGCCACAAGTAACTTTCCTTCATGATCTCTAATGATACAAACCATACCAAAAGGCTCCAGATTACCCCGACAAGCTCCATCAAAGTTAAGTTTAACAAAAGGATGTTCCAGTGGGCACCACTTGATACTTCTTCTATCCACCTTCTAATGAGAACCAAGATTAACCAACCCCCAAGAGTTTATGTTCATAATTTTCCAATTTTTCACCATCGAATCATCTGAACTAGTCCATTTCAAATTACACGTTCTTGATCTTCTAAGCTTAGAAAAATGATCTATGCCAAATGTTAGGATTCATATGTTTGTACAAGAAATATTGTGTAATTCAATGTTGATGAAAAAGTTTATAGGTTGAAATATAAAGGGTTTATTTCAACCAAAGAGTGCAACCATTTCTTACAAGTTCTAGTGACAAGTTTAAATTAAAAATTAATTGCATTCCCTTATATAAACAACTCATTTTAAATTGTTATGTATGAAAAGTGGGAAGATGGTGGATAGTATCAAGATCTATCAAATCAAACCCTCCTTTCACACTAACACTCAAGGAAAACAACCAATCCGAGTCACTACAGATGAACAAAACTCAAATACAAGTTGGTGTACTCATGAATGATATGGAAATATTGAGAGATTTGTCAAATCCTAATTCAAATAAGCCTCCAACCCTAATTATAATGGAATTAGGTATAGACAAATAAATTGCTATAGATCACCAGACAAGAAGGCACTCATGAAGGATCAGAAACATACCATAAATTGGAATTCTATAGATGGAAGCTTTGCAGACTATGGGGTGGTCACCCTTGTCCAATAGGATAGTTTTTCTGGAAATACAGAATAGTGAGTAATGTTAGATGAAGTTCAGCTCCTGAGTTTGGGATACATCTTGTCAGGACAACTACAGGGCAGGTGCCCCAATCTAGTAGGGTAGAATCATAACAAATTTTCTCCAGATCCTGCATCCTTATCCTCTGAATTGCTTCTCTATACTTGCACTTCACCAAATCCCACACCTATAACCTATAATCACAAAGAGATGGGTTTAGGGGTTGTGATGTTTAAGAGCTTGCCTTGGTCAAGCCTCAAAATGGCATTCAAGTCTTCCAACACCGTTGTTAGAAGAGTGTGTGCCCAAGGGAGGGCAGAGGCCAAAGCAATGATGAAATAAAATAACTGAAGCACAAATAGATGTCACCTTAGAGGTGAAGCCCTCATGGATATGAAGATCCTTCAAATCATGAGGAGATGGAATGATGAAGCAAAATCTACAAAAAACAAACACAATAACAACACAATTATGTTCTGCAACAAAATGAATGCCTTGAAATCCCTTAGCTCAATATCACAAGTTTGCATTATCCATCTAGGTGTAAAATTATTACAAAAACTCACTTATATATGCTTTCCCACTAATGTTAATAATTCAAATTGAAAAGATTGACAGAGGGAAACCTTTTTAAAGGTCCTATGCTAACACATTTAAAATTGGGTCCCAGCAAATTAGTCTAGACTTGGGTGTGGGTGCCCAAGTTCCAAGGCACATTTAGGTCTTTATTAAGCATTTAGAATTGGCCCCTAAGTCCCAATTGACATGGGTTTTGGGGGAATTTTCTCTGGGATAAGTATTAAGCATGTAAAGTGTAAACACAGGGACGTAGGAGCTAAACTAGGAGGTAAAAAGGCATGAGGTTACTTTTTACTCCATAAAATTTAGCCCCCACTTTAATGTATGTATGATCTTATGATTCCATACATGCATTAAAGTATGGTTGAAGCACATAAAACACATCAAACACTCCAAGCACATAAAGCTAAGGCATAGCCAAAGGTTGGAGGACTATTTCTAGCCCCAAATCTTACGTAAGCAATGGAAAACACATAGAAGACACACAAGACAAAATGAAGACAATAAGAAGAATGCAAAACATAGAGAATATAGTGAAAGCACACCTTACATGAAGAAGACATGAGAACAGTCATGCAAAACATGAAGTATACATGAAGAGAGGACATGATTAAGAAAATACATACATACATACATACACCTATACATATACATATACATATACATATATATGTATATCTATATATGTATACATATACATGCACATATACATATACATATACATATATAATTAAATGATGGGGAGGGAGCTCATCACTACACGCTAGACATGCAAGGAAGACACAAAAAACACATGGATTACATGAGCACCATATAGTATGTCATTGACATACTATACCTCTTATACACGACAAACATGAGCAATAGGGAGGAGCTCATCACTATGCCACTATCTAAAACATGCCAAACACATTTGACAATTGAGCTAAGCTACCACAACCACCAAAGACATGCTTAAGGGTGGATGACTCAAGATCAAGCCCCACCTCCGTGGAGGACTTTGTATAAAAAGATGTCCACTAGCTCAAGAGATACACCATCCTACCTTATGCAAAAGGGATTTATATAAAAGAATAGGCACTAGCTCAAGAGATACATAATCTCACCTTGCGATGACAGGCTTTTTCTTGCATTTTAATAAGGATGTGCACTAGCTCAAGAGATACAACATCTCACCTTGTGGTGAGGGCTTTCAGACACACTTCGTCAATGTAAAAGATAATTAGACATATACCATTATATATGCCCCCACCTTAAGGTGGTTGATGGCACTTAATAGTATCAAGCACATTAAAGTAGAGAGAAAACATAGAAGGAAACAAGACCTCTCACAAAGCTGATGCTCCTATTGGGAATTAAGGTGTCTTAACCTTGGTAATTCCTTTCATTATTTATGTTTGTATTTATTAATTCATTGCCTATGTTGTAAATAATTGTAAATTCCATATTCTCATGTTGTGGGATGTGGCACGATGATGTGTCATCCTACATGGAAGATGACAACTTGTAATTTTGTCCTCACATGAGGAGATAGGCATCCCACTTAGTGGTAGGAGAATTTTACCATGCATCGGTATCTTGGATGTTGTGTAAGGGAGTGTTGACCAAAATAGTTATGACGGATTCCTATGATGACGTTATGACATGTAAGAGTCATAAATAGAAGATTGTAAGACAGGTGAAGGCATGTGTCATGAAGCATCTTTGAAAAAGGCATATTTGGGTGCCCCAAGGTGGACTATGACATGTTGTAAGAGAATATGCTATTTATAGCATGTGTATGATAGATTCTCGTACAGCTGTAAGTTATGACAGCTATGACAGATTCTATGATGGTTGTAAGAGTCGTAAGAGCATCTGTCATAGCCCATTTTTGAAATAGGTGACCTCTTTGGGATGGGGGTTGTAGACAAATGTTAGGCACATTCTACAATGTTGACCAAGTGTCCTTAGGCATCAGTTTTGGGACATGAGGCCAAGTTGGACACCCATCTCAAGATAGGACTAATATTGCCTTGTATATTCTATATAAACAGGTGCTTGGAGGAGGAAAATTAGTACAGGTTTTATAGGTACTATTATGCTGCCAGATTGACTCCAGACACGAGTGTTGAAGACCATTTAAGCTTGCATTGCAAGTGTATTGTAAACAACTTTTACATTTTTTAATACATTGTGTAGTTTCTGAGTGTGGGGTTTTTCACCTGATAAGGGTTTTGCCCACTGTAAATCTTTGTCTCTCTTCTTCTGTCTTCTTTCTAGTTCATGTGTATTGCTGCAATATCTTGTTTACATGTTTCATGTTGCTCTTATTGTAAGGATTAAATTGAATTTGTATAGTTCTCCCCTAATTAGATTAGTGTAGGAAGCGATTTCCACACACCTAGCTTCCTTTCAGTTGCTATCAGAAACTTGGTCACCTTTGGTCCTAGTTGTTGGGTAGGGGTTTTTTGATCTGATCTTAAGTTGAGTTGGAGTCTATACAGAGTATTCTAAATCTTATTGCAGCAAGGAGATGGCAAGCACATCCGGGAGGATAGAGATGGAGAAAATCAATGGCAGTAATTTCGAGCTGTGGAAGCTCAAGATGGAAGACATGCTTGTAGACCGAGACCTCTAGAAAACTATCAGTGGAATTAAACCAACTACAATGTCACAAGATGACTAGGATCTCAAGGATTGGAAGGCTAAGGGTCTCATAAGACTTAGGCTTGCTGATTGTGTTTTGTTAAATGCCCATGAGGAGACTACTGCAAACTTGCTTTGGAAGAAGTTTGGAGATGTGTATCAAGCCAAATCCTTTGTTAATAAACTTTTCTTGAGAAAGAACTTGTATTCTCTTCGAATGGAGGACAGAGGATCTATTGTAGAACATATGAATGCTTTTAACATGTTGGTTGCACAATTAACATCCATTGGTGTGAAGATGGAGGAGGAGGATCGATGTATGACCCTGTTGTATTCTTTGCCAGATTCGTGGGATCATCTTGTCATGGCTATTGGAAGCACCACATCCACATTCAAAATGGATGAAGTGGTTTCTTCACTGTTGTCTGAAGAGATGCAGAGAAAGTCTTCTGAGGTAGCCAAAGAGGCTCTTGTGGTTTGTGGAAGACCCAAGGAGAAAGGGAAAAAGAAGGACAAGAAAGCTGAGAAGGGTAGATCCAAATACCATGGGAGATCTAAATCTCCTAGAAAGTCTAAGGCTCTCTATTGGAACTGTGGCCAAACTGGGCATTTCTGAAAGGAATGTAAAGAGGAAAAGAAAAACAAGAAGAAAGCCCTAGATTTAGATTCTGACAAGTCACAAGATGATGGTGATGCCTTCATCGCAGCCTTGGTAACCCATGCATCTGATGATGTGTGGCTGATTGGTTCTGGTGCATCATTCCACATGACCTCACATCTAGACTAGTTTACAAAGTATGAGGAGTTCGATGGTGGAAAGGTGTACTGGGTGACGACTCTCATCTGAAGATTGTTGGTTATGGAAGTCTCTATTTGATTCCCTGATGGACAAGTGAAGGGGATCTCTAGGGTTATGCACATCCTAGGCTTAGCATAGAACCTGCTTTCTATAAGTATGTTGAATGATGTAGGTATGCAAGTTGTCTTTTTGAAAGAAGGATGCAAGATTACTAGAGGAGCTATGGTGCTTGCTAAGGGTACTAGGAGAGGTACTTTGTTTCATTTGGAGGCATGCATTTTACAATGCGATAGTTCTTCTAACTCAAGGAAGAGGGCAGTAGTCACTTCATCCCCACCATCTAAATGAATAGTGAAAAAGTCTGTTGTATCTAGTCTTGATGGTTGTAATCATGCCTTGGAAGTTAAGCTTCCTACTGAAAAGACAATGTTATGGCATAAGAGATTTGGCCACATTGGTAAGAAGGGTTTGCCTACTCTAAAAAGTAAGAACCTCATTGAGGGGTTAGATGATTGTAATCTTGAGTTTGACTTTTGTGAACATTGCATATGTGGAAAACAAAATCATCTTCAGTTTTACTCGAGTTCTCATAAGTCTTCTGGTGTGTTGGACCTTGTTCATTCTGATGTATTTGGTCCTGTTAATGTTCCATCATTATTAAAATCTATATATTTTGTATTTTTCATAGATGAATATAGTAGAAGGACATGGATTTATTTTCTCAGAAGAAAATCTGAAGTCTATAGTAAGTTTAAGGAGTTTAAGGCCTTTGATGAAAATCAGACTGGTAAAAAGATTAAATGTTTGAGAACTGACAATAGTGGTGAGTTCTATTCTATAGAATTTGATAAATATTTTAAGGAACGTGGGATTGAAAGACATAAGACAAATCCATACACCCTACATTAAAATGGAGTTGCAGAGAGGATGAATAGGACACTGATGGAGAAGGATAGGAGTATGCTTAGTGGAACTGGCCTAGAACAAAAGTTTTGGGCTGAAGCTGTTGCCACTGCTTACTATCTGGTAAATAGATCTCCTACATCAACTCTTGTTAGAAAGACACCCATGGAGGTGTGGTCTAGTAGAAAGCCTTCAATAAGGCATCTTCATGTTTTTGGTTGTGAGGCATATGCACATGTGCCTAGGGAGAAGCAGTCAAAGTTGGAGAACAAGGCTATTAAGTGTATCTTAATTGGCTATGGTGTCAGTGTGAAAGGATACAAGATTTGGGACCCTGTGGCTGAAAAAGTTTTGTATAGTAGAAGTGTCATCTTTAGAGAGCTTACACCTTCTTCCACTATTTTATAGCCAGAAGAAAAATAAAAGAAAGAGGATGTTGTTCAGTTTCCTACTACCCCTAAGAAGACTGAACAAAAAGACAATGTTGGACCTGATGATGAGGAGAGCTCTAGCAGCTCTAAAAGCTCTGATAAAGAGGCTAAACGTCAACCTCAACTCTTGAGGAGATCTACACAGATAAGAAAGCAACCTGAAAGGTTTGGTTTTACATTGCTTGATTCTAGTTGTGCTTATACTTTGGTTACTAACAGTGATGAACCTAGAACTATATCAGAGGCTATGGAAATGAAAGATGCAGGTTCATGGAAGGAGGCCATGGAGGATGAAATGGCTTCTTTGGAAAATAATCAAACTTGGGACTTGGTGCCTTTGCCTACTGGATGGAAACTCGCTGGATGCAAATGGGTGTTTAAGAAGAAATTTGGTGTGGATGGCAGTGTTGAGAAATATAAGGCCAGATAGGTTGTGAAGGGGTATTCACAAGTGGAGGGTATAGATTATGGTGAGATCTTCTCTCCCATTGCAAAGATGACATCCATTCGATTCCTATTGTCACTCGCAGTAGCTTATGACTTAGAGCTAGAATAGATGGATGTGAAGACAACTTTCCTTTATGGTGGTTTGGAGGAAGAAATCTACATGTCACAGCTAGAGCATTACATGGTGAAAGGTAAAGAAAATTTGGTTTTCAAGTTAAAGAAGTCTTTGTATGGTTTGAAGTAGTCTCCTAGGAGGTGGTACTTGAAGTTTGATGCCTTTGTGTTGTCAATTAGATTTGTGAGATCAAAATCAGATCACTGTGTGTATTATAAGTTTGATGGTGATCGTATTCTCATTGTTGCATTGTATGTTGATGATATCTTGCTCGTTGGGAAGGGTAAGAATATGATTTCTGATTTTAAATCTCAGTTGTCAGCACAGTTTGAAATGAAAGATTTAGGGGCAGCTAGGTACATTCTAGGAATCAAAATCAGAAGAGACAGAACTAACAGAAAACTTTGGTTAATCCAGAGTAAGTATGTGAAGACCGTGTTGAACAAGTTCAGCATGGCAGATTGTAGACTGTTGTGTGTTCCTATTTCTTTGGGGACAAAGTTGTCTATTGTGGATTGTCCAAAATCTCCTAGTGAGGTGGAGGACATGAGCAGAGTACCTTATGCTAGTGTTGTTGGTAGTTTGATGTATGCTATGGTCTACACAAGACAAACATTGCCCAAGCAGTGGGAGTCCTTAGTCAATTTATGGCTAATCCTGGATGGGTTCATTGGGATGTAGTTAAGCGAGTCTTCAGATATTTGAGGGGTACTTCCGAGTATTCCATATGCTATCATGGTAATGTTATAAGACCTCTGTATTCTGTTGATATTCATGGATTTAGATTAGGCAGGTGACATTGATAGCAGGAGATCCACCAGTGCTTGTGTGTTTACACTGTTTGGTGGTGCTATTAGTTGGATGAGTAAGCGACAACCTGTGGTTGCTTTGTCCATGACAGAAGCTGAGTATATGGAAGAAACTCATGCTTGTAAGGAAGCTATTTGGCTTCAGAGATTGTGTTCAGATATTGATGTTGATGTAGGTCAGATAACGATCAGTTGTGACAGTCAAAGTATGATTTTTCTTGCAAACAATCTAACTTTCCATGCTAGAACAAAGCATATTGTTGTTCAGTTTCACTTCATGTGAGACATGGTAGAGGATGGGATTGTAAATTTGGAGAAGCTAGATACTTTGAAGAATGTTCTAGATGCATTGATGAAGCCAGTGAGCACAGAGAATCCCAGATGGTGTTCGGAGTCTATGGGCCTCTTGGCCTATAGCAGTTAAATCCTGTTATTCTATTGGCTCTTACAAGGTGTTCGACAAGTGGGAGAATGTTGGGAATTAAGGTGTCTCAACCTTGGTAATTCCTTGCATTATTTATGTTTGTATTTATTAATTCATTACCTATGCTGTAAATAATTGTAAATTCTATATTGTTATGTTGTGGGATGTGGCACGATGATGTGTCATCCTACATGGAAGATGACAACTTGTAATTTTGTCCTCACATGAGAAGATAGGCATCCCACTTAGTGGTAGGAGAATTTTTCCATGTGTCAGCATCTTGGATGTTGACCAAAACAATTATGACGGATTCCTATGACGAAGTTATGACATGTAAGAGTCAGAAATACAGAAATATTGCCTTGTATTTCTGACTGTAAGAGAAGTTAGGAATCTGTTATGATGAAGTTATGACATGTAAGAGGCATGGGTTTTGGGCCATGAGGACAAGTTGGACGCCCATCTAAAGATAGGACCAATATCGCCTTGTATATTCTATATAAATAGCTCCTTGGAGAAGGAAAAGTATTACAAGTTTTACAGGTACTGTTATGCTGAGTGTGGGGTTTTTCACCCGATAAGGGTTTTCTCCACAGTAAATCTTTGTCTCTCTTCTTCTGTCTTCTTTCCGGTTCATGTGTATTGCTACAATATCTCATTTACATATTTCATGTTGTTGTTATTGTAAGGATTAAATTGAATTTGTATAGTTCTCCCCTCATTAGATTAGTGTAGGAAGCAATTTCTGCACACCTAGCTTCCTTTCAGCCCCCAAAGGTGACATGTGCCATGATCGTTGAATGTTCCCACAAACACATTGTTATGAATTGCTAAGATAATCAACAAGAGATAAGGTTAGAACATATTAATCTAAGATAGTAACCAAAACAAATCATTAAAGCTATGCATAAATCATATTAGATCATATCAAAAGACAAGGGCTACACTTGCGGGTTTAGAACCAAGTATAGCCAATGGGCTTATACTGTAGGTATCTCAGAACCAAGTGTAACAACAAGGTGAGATACAAAACCATCAAAAGTGTATGGAATAGACTAAGAGTATTGCCAAAGTCAAGCATGGATATATATATCAACCTCATCTTCATAGATGGACTGGGTCCATTTTTTCTTACTTGTTGAAGGAACGCATGGTCTATATCAATACTTGTTTGTTTTTGTCATCCATTGACTAGGTATAATCATTGAAGAAGTTGAAACAATAAAAATGATATAGGAGAATTAGGTACCTTAGGAACACCATGTAGAAGGATGCCCCCAAGACACCATCTACAACACTATGCCCCCATGGCATGATACACACCAATAAAGTAGAGGAGAGAAGAATAGAAGAATGTAGAAATAAATAGAAGAATGGTCACAACAAAGGTTATCTCCTGGTATCCTTGAGGTCTTACAAGAGTATTAAGGGTCATCCTAGGAGACCTAAACAATACATAACACATCACGAGGGAACGCAACACATAAGAGGAGGCCACATAGGTGAGAAAAGATATACTATGACAATGGTGGCCACAAAGGGTTAGAAGTATTTACCTATTATCTCTGATGTTGATCTTCACATATATTGTTAAGGCTTTGTCCCTTGTTCTTCCTTCTCATTGAATTATGTTATCATCATTGTCCCAAATTTGTGAAAGAGGAAACTACAGGAGTTGGCAATGGAAAACCTCTTTCTTGATTTTTTTTCCCTTGCAATACTCAAGGATGGTAGAGAAGGAGCCTCATATATTCCCATTTTAGTCGAATGAGGTGATGAAGGGGTTGGGAAGGTTCCCCTTTCAACTAGTTTAGGTAGTCTTGGAATATCTTGGTTCTTAGGAACAATATGTTTATCTATGTTCTTCGATGTATTAACAGTTTCCAAGCTATGTAAGTATTTGGGTAAGGGTAAATAGTCTATTTCTTTATTTAAGATGTAGTCAAGAAGTTTTTTAAGATCAGTAGATGAATCTCCAGTATCAATAGGTTGCAGTAGTTGTTCACAAAGAGAGTTTTCATCATCCAATACTTCATCTTGGCTAGGGAGAACATTGTTATGAAGAGATGGTGAAGTAGTGTTAAGGAATGTCTCAATGATTTCTTCCTCTTGCATCGACATGTCCTCACATGGTGAGTTTATGTTAGGAGAAGGCTCAAAATCATTACACGAGTCACACAAGGCTATGTTAGCCTCATATGTCTTGGAGATGATGTCCAGTATATCATCATGAAATGCAGGAAGGGGAGGAGGAATGTCTTTGTCATTACCTTCCTCATGATCTTTCATAGAGATGAAATTAGTGAGATTTTCCTAGATTGAAGGGTAGATAACCTTGACAGTCATAAATCTTTCAAAATCATATATGCAACACAAGATTTCATATGTGGAATTCATGGAAATGTCAATATCATAAATGTATTCTATTTGTTGTAGGACGTGAGGATGCTTGTCAGTGAATTTGTAGGAATTGTCAACATCTATGATGTATGCAAACAAAGTTTCCAAAGATGAACAAAAACAGGCGTCCATAATGAAAATAGTTTGACAGAATCAGGTTTTTGAAAGATTTCAAGTAGACATGAGTTTCCCAACAAACAAAGTAGGTAGGAGAAAAAACTACCACACAACAAGGAAAGATGAATGTTTTAGAGGTTTGTGAAAAATATGTAAATAGAGTGTGTAAACCATTAGTGTTGAAATACACACTGTAGAAAAAAAATATGCAAATTTACAAGCACAAGTATGAAATGATGTAAAATTTTCAAATGAGAAATGAAAATATGCTTTAAATCATTTCTAGAGCTCAATTGAAAAATGTTTATGATAGCAGCAAAATATGAAATGAGATCTTGACTACAAACCCTAGGTTTTGGAATTACTAGGTTATATGAAAAATGCAACTTTTTAAGAAACACCTTAGAAATTGAGATCTTCAAATGCAAAATGTGATATGATGTAATGATGAATGACTATAATATGGACTAGATCTGATGTAAATATTAGAAAATTAAATGCTTCAATGATATGCAATGCAAATCATGCAAAACTATGCCTTAATGTAAGCCTAAAATGCTTGTTTTTCATTGTTTTCAAATGCATGTAAGATTTTTTAATGCAAGATGATTAATATGATATGAATGAATGCAAGGATTGATTACAATACTCAACATGATGCAAGTTCAGTAGGAACATAGGTTCACTAGAATGTTATGTATGAAAAGTTGGAAGATGGTGGATAGTGTCAACATCTATCAAATCAAAAAGCATCCTTTCACACTAACACTCAAGGACAACAACCAAGCCACTCTACAGATGAAGAGGAATCAACTACATGTTGGTGTACTTAGTAATGATATGGAAAGATTGTGATATTTGTTAAACTTTAATTCAAATAAGCATCAAACTAATGCAGGAGCATCCCAGGTTGCAGAGAAATCTTGCATCAACCAAAAATATTTGAATTCTGTTTTTTTCTTTTTTTTTTTTAGTTCAACTCAGTCATTGTTAGTTTCAATATTTTGTAACACATTTTTCTACATCTTCATATCAGATCTCACAGAGTTGGACTTAGCATCTAAACAGTGTCATATACATCATATTTAGATTTCAAGTGATTTGGATTTGTTTCCTAAAAGTTATCGCTATCAGAAGATCATTAGTTTCCACAAAATAAAGCATCCAAATAGTCTGTTGAAAGGAGAAGGTTTGCGGAGCACTATCATGACTTATGGAGCCTAATGGAACATCATACATAGTACATAAGGATCAGACAAACCTTCCTTGAGGTCCACAACAAGTTCATACATTTGTGGAGCAATATAATATGTTGTAGGCCGACCTACATGTTTCTAGATGCTACACCTTTCATTGGAGTTTGTAACATCTTGTGGCTGACATAGAGGATTTTATGAGCTTGAAGATGATATACATAGATCTCTTAGATGCATTAGGATGTTAGTAGTTCAATGATGGGATTTTGATAGTTTATAAGAAAGATTTCTTTTCGAAAGGCACTTCAATGCCACATATTGCATATCTGTTGCAACTGTGAAAGAAGGCCTGTGAGCCCTTTAATTGTAGCCCACATGTTGCCGGCATATAAGCACTTTGATTATCTAATATACTGAGCATTTGAATCTTCCATTGAATTCTATATTTTTGTTTTTTCCTTTGTGTTTACTCTAGTTGCATGGTTTGGACAGTTCATTCTTTAAAGCCTCCTACCATGACTACACCAAGTGGTATTAGAGCAAAGTTTTGAATCCTTTGGGAAATGAAGGCATTGCATAAGATCTTGCGGTGAACAGAGTGTTGACCTGAGGCAGTTTACTTGTGTTTGTCAATAAAGCATCGATTATGAGGTAGTTGCATCCATGTAGTCAGTTCACCGAAGTGAGGTAGTTGTACCAAATCCTAGGAAGATCTATGCCATCGAGGATGATGCCTGCTATGGCCAATGTTGTTGGAAAAATGCAAGAAATGACAGAGATGATGAGGAAAATGAAAGTTTGATTGGATGTTGTAGAAGAAGAGGACTAAACCCTAGACATGAAGATGAAAGTGATGGTGAAGAATTTCAAGTTGCTGACAAAATGAAGAAGCCCTAGAAGAAGAAGAACCAGATTAGGTAAAAATGTTGAAAGTTATTTCTAAGATTTGTAAGAGATCTATAGTGGAAGTATCAAACTATACTAGAAATTTGAATCATGATAAATTTATTGAGTAGATATATGACTTGGAGGAATACTTTCAATATGAAGAAATTGAAGATCTAGAGAGAGTAATATTTGCAAAGACTAAGTTGAAAGGACATGCTGTTATTTGGTGGAAAGAAGTTCAATTGGGTAGGAATAGGAGAGGAAAAGAGAAGAGCATAAAATGGTATTGGATGGTGACAAAGTTGAAAAATTAGTTCATACCTGCTGACTATGAGTTGGAATTGTTGAAGAGATTGTAAAACCTAAGGCAAAAAGAGAAATCTATGAAGGATTATGCTAAGGAAATTCATATGACAATCATAAGGATTGGACATAGTAAATAAAACAAGGAGAAAGTAGCTAGATACATAAATGGATTGAGGATGAACATTCAAGAAGAGCTAAGTTTGGTAAGAATGACAATAATAGAAGTTCCTAAGCATATTAGATTGCATTGAAAGTTGAAGACAAGTTGCATAAGAGGCATGAGAAAAGATAGAGAGGTAGAGGAGGTAAATTTCAAAGAGGAAAAATACATTCTAGAGGAGAAAGATCTTATGCAGAGCATAACAAGGAGAGAAGCCCATACAAGAAGGAAGACAGAGATAAGAATTCATACCTGATAGATGACAAAAGTTTCTACCGCAAGAGGAGAGGGAATCATAATTCTTACCACAATGAAGGATACAGGAGAGATGAAAGAATATTTGATAAGAGATCATTTAGAGGAACTTTTTTTAAGTGTGAAGGTGAAGGACATAGAGCATTTGAATGTCATTAGGGAAGTACAAGAAATAGGACAGAGAATAGTGCAAGAGAAACTAATGCGGAGGAAGAACCTATTGGATCACTTAGTTCAGTTGGAAAGCTAGAGAAAGGAGAATCATTAGTCATGAGGAGAGCATTATTTGAAGTAGAGACAACTAAGGAACCATCACAAAGGAAAAGTTTGATCTAAACCAGATGCAAATAAGGAGCTAAATCTTGTAATGTTATTGTTGATAGTAGTAGTAATGATAATTTAGTTTTAGAGGAGATGGTGACTAAGATGAATAGTGAGAGATTGGAACACCCTAAGCACTACAAGATAACATGGATTCAAGATGAACACAAGCTACTAGTGAGTGAACAATGTTTGGTGAAATTTCAGATAGGATCTTATAATGATGAGATATTGTGTGATATTATGCCGATGGATGTATGTCATATATTGTTGGGGAGACCATGGTAGTATGACAGAAAGGCTATATATGGTGGGAAAATGAATACTTATACCATAATATCTAATGGGAAGAAACATATCTTGATACTTTTAGAAGATGAGCCTACAAGTGAAGTATGTGGGACTACTAGAATCTGTTTGGTTGATGGAAGGAAATTTTTGGATGGATTGAGACATGAGAATATGTGTTTTTCTTTGATTCCTAAGAACTGCAGAGACCTAAGTGTTGTAATGTTCACAACACGCCCCATTATGCTCCTTAGCAAAATGGGGACCCCTGCTGATGTTTTGCTTTTTGCTTCTGCTTGTGTTTTTCTGCTTTCTGGCGGTCTGGTAAAAATGAAGTTCAGGTGCATCATCATCATGATATAGCATGAGGTAGGTCATCATCATGAGGTCAGTTTGTCAAAGTTCATATTTTATTGCTGTGACCTCATATTTAGAAAGAGCTTGAAATTCCATGCAGGTTTGCCTTTTACTTCACTTGAAAATTCGTCCATATGTGAAAGTTATGCACGGTCAAAGTCTTGGTCAAACCTGATATTCGCAGGAGGATCATCATATTTTTTATATCCTAAGTCATGTTGTCAAGATCATCATGATCTTGGTCTATCACCCGATAAAAATCATGCAGTCGCAATATCCGGACGTCAATCTTAGGTGGTAGTGCCCTTTACCCGTCAAAAGGCCTTGTGCGCATTATGCAGCATCATGATTTTCTTAGGAGCGTCATATTTTATAAACTTGGTTTTGTTGTATGAGGACATCATCATCATATTTGAAACGCACCCCCCCGATAATATCCTGAGGTTCAAATATCATGATGATATCAACTTTAAGTCAAGGTAAGTTCCCCCCGTCGAAGTGGTCTTTTGTATCGCGAGCATCATCATGATATTTCAACATTACCTGATCTTATAATATCATGCTGATCACCCTGACTTAGAAGGATCCCCCTTCGGCATATTTACATGCGCATGCTATAAACCTATCGCAAGGTCATCATCCTGATATTTGCTGAAGTTCGAAATATGATGATGACGACTTCATATCACCCTGATCTTTCACGAGGGTCATTCGCTGAAATTCACTAAGTGGAGACATCATCATCATAAATTGAAGAGGATCCTCATCTTCATATCCTCCTGATCTCCGGTTGGCGAAATATTATGATGATCACCCTATTTATTAAGAAGAGGTCGATATTGCATTCCTCAACAGCATCATCATATTTTACAATATCACCCTAGCGCAAATATCATGATGACCTCAACTCATCCTTGTGCTTCGAAGACAAAATATCATGATGATGTCATCATGATAATTCGATGAGGAGGGTCATCATCATATATTTTTTTATCCTGTCATATCGTCAAGATCATCATGATCTTGTTTGTTTACCCGATATTTCATAAAGTCCTCCTGCCGATGAAATGCAACCTTTTGCAAGTATCCTGATGATCATCATCATCACATTTTCCCTTCGGCAGGATTTCTCCCAAACATGATCCGGTTGGCGAAATATCATGATGACGTCATGTTTTAAGTTTAACGAAGGCTCCGAATATCATGATGACGTCATCCCGATCTGATAAACGAAGAAGTAAATATCCTGATGATCATCATCATCATTTTTTCCTTCAAACAGGATATTTTTTCAAGCACGATCCGTTTGCCGAAATATGATGATGACGTCTTGTTCCAAGTTCGACAAAAGCCCCAAGTATGATGATGATCATCATCATCCTGATCTTTCGAGAGGGTTACCTTGGCCGCGAAAGGGTCATATTCACTTCATCATCCTGATCATGCTCCTTAGGTGACCCGATATCACAAATATCCCCTGATCTTAACTGAAGATGATGATGACGTCATCCTTAGCATTTCAATGAAGCCCGAATATCATGATGACGTCACCATCATCTTCCTTTCCTCAGCAGCATGATTATATTCATATCCTCCTATTCTTCTTCAACATGATGATGATGATGATGTTGTTCTTTTCCACAATATGCAGAAGCGGAATATCATGATGATGAAGTATATCGACCAACATGTTTTTTTTTTTTTACACGCCGATAGTGATGATCATGCCGATGGGTGGGAAATGAGGCGGTGGACATTTTAAAGTGTTTTTTTTGGTGCCTCTGGCATTTTTGCAGTCAGCGATAGTTGACCTGATCAATTTTGAGCAGTCTGAGCGCATTTTGGATGCGTTTTGAGAGGATTCTGGATCTGATTTTCTCCATCTTACGCAGTCACCTGGGTTTAAATGGTTATTTTAATTTCATGCTATTTTTATGTGATAAATGGAATACTTATTGCTTGTCTTGTCTTGCAGGCTTGCAGTTGAGGAAGCAGCTGGAAAGTCAGCGCAGTGACCTCATGGAGGCAGAAGATCTGATCTCAGGAGCAAGAAGATAAGGATGAAGTGCGAAAGTCAAAGCCATTCAAGTGAAGAGGAAGGTTGCAGCTGAAGGTATTACTGCAACAGACAAACAGAAGTTATTGCCCAGCTGCCGGAACTTCTCAGAAGGGGCAATATTTCGCCCAGATTTGACCACTGCTCAGAGATATTTTTGAGAACTAGTTCACCTGCATTTATTGCTGTAACCAAAGGTTTGAACCAGGGGTTCAGTTAGGTTTTTGCTGTAGTGAGGACAATCAGAATTTCTTTATATTGTGCCTCTCTACACTGTAATACTTTACAACAGGGATTTTTAGGGCCTACAACAGAGATTCTAGGAAAACACAGCAAGATAGCTTAGCATAGTTTAGAAGTAGAAGAAGGAGGTCGCTTGTTTGTCTGCAGTAAGATGCGCGTGGAATGTCTGGCTGTCTTACTGTATCTGTAAAGCTTGTAAGTTCTCTGTAGTATGATCAATGAAACTAAGAGTCATTCTTACATTGTAAATCATGTATGACTATTCGCTTCTGATACAATAGAATCTGGAGTTCTGCATCTATCTTCTGAGTGTTCTCCTGCTCTTCTTTGTGTTTTGAAACATCTTCTTTGAGAGCTTGCAATTTTAAATGTATGTTTGTGAAAATGCTCAGAACTTACATTTAGGGTTTTTACTGTGGATTTGATCAAACTACTGTGGTATTTACATAGTGCATAACAGAAACAATTAGATCCTTCGGTAGATTAAATGAGGTGTAGATTAGATCTTTCTAACTTTTCCCAACCCATCTGAAATATTTAGCTGAAAACGTAGAAATCTAAAGGAAATTGTCTCAAATTTGAAGAAGCATGCATAACAGAGCTATAGTAGACAGTTTTCATAAACAGATAAAGAAGAGAGCTGCAAAAAATTCAAGAAAACCCTCTGAAACTTGCAGCCCGGTAACACTTTATGCAAATGAACAGAATACTTGTTGAAATCTATGACCTCTTTGCATATTCTTAGTCCAGTAAACCACAAAACAAACCTAAACTACGTAAGGCCCCTTGAACATTACAGCTTCACATTGACCAACTGAACTTGACCAACCGAACCATTGTAGACTTGGGATTAGTTGAATCACCAAATGATTCCTTCTTGTCTTTCAAGTATAGTTTCAGTTCATTTTATGTGAATTTTAACTTATTGTTATGATTGCATCAAAACAGTCATCAACAGTTTTCTGGCGCTAGAAGGAGGGCTAGAAGGCTGTATAAAACAATCATCAACAGTTTTCTGGCGCTAGAAGGAGGGCTAGAAGGCTGTATAAAATAATCATCAACAGTTTTCTGGCGCTAGAAGGAGGGCCTGCCTGAGTTAGGTTTCATTTCAAACTGGCTAACGACAGTAACAGAGTGACTAGGTCTAGGTTCAGTTCAGGAGATATATTTGTGCAACTACCTGATACAAGGCGAAGTAAAAGCCCTTTAATTTGGAATCCAAAAATATCGCAAGCAGGAAGTTCATCTGGGACACCCCCTGGGTCACCTTTTAACATCCGTAGTATTGTAAGTCCTGACAGATCACTGTTCAGATCTTTAAACCTTGGTTCAGGCACTCCTGGAGGTCTCAATCCTCCTCTAAATCCTAATCCACCAATCAATCCAGGTATTTCTGCAAGTTCAAGTCAAGCTCAAACACCTGCAATGGCTTATTTCGATGTCAATTCTCCCATATTCTTCAATGATTATCATGACATGCCAAAAAATCCAGAAAAGATATGTCCCAAATACCAGTTGCATCAGGACCCGGAAGATCATATTAGAATATTTAAGGAAGCATGTTTTAGGGCTATGTTAGAGCACGAGGATGTTGTGTGTAGATTGTTTCCTTACACCTTTAATGAGCAGGCCTCTAGCTGGTACGTAAACTTACCCAATGGTTACATTTCTTCCTGGGCACTTATGGAAGAAGCATTTCTGTCAAGATTTAGAGGACCCATTGACCCTTGTGCTTTGTATCATAAGTTGGCTGCTATAAAACGAGGTGAGGGAGAGCTAATTGATAATTTCAATGACAGATTTCAAAAGGCCTATTCTAGGCTAGTAGCCCCTTATACCATAGATGATGCTCCCTTGTTGGCTATGTACTATGCTGCTTTGGATCCTTTAACTGCCATGTTTGTCAAAAGGAAACCTGACATAGATTCAATATCCAAAGCCTATAAAGAGGCAGCCTCAATGAACCAAGAAATGAGACATACAACTTACAGTCCATTTGGAGGAAATTTTGGGGTGCAGAATCAGGCACACCCATGGAATGGAGTCCCTGTGCAGCATGCTCCACTAATAAATCCGGTTCCTTCTTACACACCTGTGTATAATCCTACTCCAATCCAGGCTATAACTCCTTACACGGCTAGTACTTCCAATAACAGTCAAAATAATGGTCAGCCTTTCTTCCAACTTCCTAGGGATGTAACTATGGCAAAAGCACAAGAGGATAGGGAAGAAATCAAAGAGATTACTGCACATTTGAAAAGATTAACAACCGAAGTGACACAGCTAAGAAATGAGAATCTCTATGGCAGAAGTAACCAAAACTACAATCCACATCAAAATCACAACCAAGGCCAAAATCAGAATTATAGTCTCAACCAAAATCAACAGTACAATCAGAACCAAAACTACAATCAGCATCAAGGCCCCAGTCAGGGGCAACCAATGCAAAATAGGGGGCCAGTGATAGATAATAGGACCTGGGGCAATAATAACAAGAACTAGAATCAACCAAGGCCACCCAAGACATGGAACACTGGGCCCAACAATGGTACTCTGGCTTCTCCTTTTGAGAATACAGATAATCATGGTGCAAAACAAATAACTAGCATACAAATGGCCAATACAGCACCCAAAAATTGGTGCCGATTTCACAATACTAATGCCCATGCTGAGCATGACTGTCCACAGTTCCACTTGGCAGCTAGTATCTTCAACGTAGATGTACAGCCTCCTACCTCTGAATTTCTCATCCCTAAGGGTAATGAGGTAGTACCCTCAGAATATGACACAGCATTAGTCTTAGAAACGTTTACCTTTGCAACTGCAGAAGAGAAACAGGATGAATTGCTAGAGGATGAACCATACTGTTGTGAAAGTCTTTATCCTGAATCAGCCTTTGTGTTAAATGCTTTTCAGTTTCCTTTTGAATCTGAAAATGAAATATTAAATGAAACAGAGGAGGTGCAGGCCTTTCAACAGACAAATAAAAGCCACACCTACAATTTGAGGAACAACCCTAGGCCAGGAGGACCTTTCACCACTTCCACTCCTCCGAATAACATCAATACACCCCCAGATTAGAATGCTAGCAACAATCCTGCCATACTTAAAGCTAGTCAGCACACAAATAACGGAACAGCAGTGCAAAAGGATCAAACAAGAAAGATAGAAACAATAGAGACAACAAGACTAATGAATTACTTATCAGAGGAAATAAAGAAAATGAAGGTCAGTATACCTCTAAATGAATTATTAAAGACCCCAGGGATCAGAAATGCTTTTTTAAAATCCCTGGATACATCCATAACAAACAAGGTGTCTGCTGATATAACTGTTCCTAATAGTGATTCACCACCTAAGGAGAAGGGTAAGAAAGTTGAGCAGCCTTCCAATACAAATGTGGTAATACATACGGATAAGAGGGATACTCAACCTTTCTTGTTAACTGTTAGGTTGTGTGGGAAGAATATACACAATTGCATGGTAGATTCTGGTGCTTCAGCCAACGTAATGCCCTTAGGAATATGTAAAACTCTCGGGCTGACTCCCACCAAATCTGCCAAGGTTGTCACACAATTAGATAAGACCGAGGTTAGCGTGATAGGAGAACTCATGAACATACAAGTGCAGTTAGCTTCAGACCCTAGGGTGAGCCAAATCATTGACATCCAAGTAGTGGATATACCCGTAAATTATGGAATGTTGCTGAGTAGGGATTGGTCCAAGACATTAAACGGATATATGGCTACTGACTTTTCACACATGTGGTTACCATGGAGAGGCATCCCAAACCAGATCAGAATAGGGGCAGAGCCCAGAATGAAACATATGATAACAGAGTATAATCGAACTAATGAAATATTATATGCTGTTGTTGAACCAGGTGTCTATAGAATTACCAACAATGGGATGTAGATTGAAGAGGTTATGATGTTAAACATTAGAAAGAAGTGTGTCAGCAATAGAACAGCACTATTCATTGAGTCTGACAGAAATTCTTCAGATGAGGAAAACAATGCAATAGACAAATTTGGTCGTGCCATTAGACAAGAGGTGGAAGAGTGCATTACACACAATCTCCCAGTCCAATGTAAGTTATATAAAAATAGGTGTAGAGTCCATGATAGGCAACATTCTGAGGAGAATTGTGAAATTTGCAAAGACATCATTGAATATGAATACAAAAAGTGCATAGGGAGGATAGAGTCACAAGAGAAAAATGAGAATCCTGATCCAGCACAGAGATATGTTCAGGATAATATAAGTGCCTTGATTCCAGATCTAGGGAAAGAAATAGAGGACAAGGGTAGTCATCTTTCTGAGCTGCAAACTACAAACACACATATGCAAGATAACCAAACGGAAAAACCCATGAATAAACAAGATAACACCCCACAGGCAATAAAAGAGACAAAGTATGCCAAGGTAAAAGATCAGAAAAGTAGAGATGGCATGTGGACATTAAAATGTGATGGGTCCAAATCAAAACAGGGCGTAGGTGCAGGTATTGAACTCATAAATCCTCAAGGTAAATCACATTTGGCAGCATATAGATTACAATTTTCCTGCACTAACAATATTGCTGAATATGAGGCCCTAATTTTAGGACTTGTCATGGCCATCAAGAAAGGGGTAAAAGCCATCAGAGTATTTTCAGACTCTGAATTAGTAGTCAGACAAGTGAGGAAACTATATGCCTGCAATTATAAGAAGATGATCAGTTACAGACATAGAGTTTGGGGTTTAATGGATTCATTTGATGCTTTTAACATAGAGCACATTCCTAGAGAGCTAAACCACAGGCCAGATGCGTTAGCAGTTGCTACTAGTACATTAGAACCATTGACACTGTCAGGATTAAGACGATTTGCTGTTGAGCTAGTTAACGTGCCCAGTATACCAGACAACGTTACACACTTTCAGGTATTTGGAGAGGATCAGCAAATTATTGATTTTCTGACTTGTAATGAGGCATTTGAGGCCCAAATTATTGATGAACAAGAAAGGCCTGAAGTAACATGGGACGAAGAAGATATGATCAACTTAAAGAGCAACTTCTTGCCAAAAGGAGTAATTGAATTAGAACACATCTTTGACTTCGACGGAATAGTAAGACAGAAGGACTTACCCAAAACAAAAGGGGGTAAGTGTGATTTGCATAACTTAGGGACTGAGCTAAATCCACAAAATGTACTAATTGGGAAAGCTTGCTCTACGAAAATCAGAAAAGAGGTTCTGGATGTTCTGAAAGAATATAAACATGTCATAGCATGGACTTATGAAGACTTGAAAACATTTGATGAGTCCATCATAACTCACGTCATACCTTTAAGAAAAGAAGTCAAACCATTTAGGCAGAAACAGAGGCCTGTAAACGCCATTCTAGAGCCTTTAATCTTTGAGGAAGTTAAAAAACTACTGTCCGCTGGAATAATTTTTCCAGTCAGACATTCTATCTGGGTAGCTAACTTAGTACCAGTGAGGAAGAAAAACGGAGACATCAGGTTGTGCGTAGACTTTAGAAATTTAAACAAGGCTTCTGAAAAGGATAATTATCCTTTGCCCCCAATAGACGAAGTACTGCAAGCAGTAAATGGCGCAAAGATGATGTCTTTTTTAGATGGTTTTTCAGGTTATAACCAGGTTTTAATTGACAGAGAAGATAGACTAAAAACCACCTTCACTTGCAAATGGGGAAATTATGCGTATAGAAGAATGCCTTTTGGTCTGATTAATGCAGGTGCCACTTTTCAGAGGGCCATGGACGTTGCATTCCGTGGATTATCAGGTAAATGCATTGTTGTGTATATGGATGATTTGACTGTGTATTCCAAGGATGCATCCACCCACGCTGAGGACCTCAAAAAAGTACTCCAGCGATGTGAAAGGTATGGGATTTCCCTTAATCCTAAGAAATGTATATTTGGCGTAACTGAAGGTAAATTATTAGGCCATGTCATTTCTGAAAATGGAATTTCAATTGATCCGGATAGAATAGAATCCATAAAAAATTTGCAAATACCAAACAGTAGGAAAGAATTGAAATCATTTTTTGGTAAAATTAACTTTGTTCGGAAGTTTATAACAGGTTTTGCAGAGATTGTGCAGCCGTTGAATGCCATGTTAAAGAAGGATGCACAGATGGAATGGACGCCAGTAGCCAAAGCCGCATTTGAAGATATCAAGGAGGCAATTTCTAATGCCCCTGTATTGGCAAGCCCAGACTACACATGCCCGTTTTACATCTACTCCTTTGCATCTTCTCATTCTGTCGCTGCTGCCTTGACACCGAAAGGTGAAAATAATGACGAGAGGCCCATAGCATTTATGAGTGCGCCTCTGAAGGATGCACAGCTAAGATATCTAGATATCGAAAGACAGGCATTCGCATTAGTAAAGGCTGTAAAAAAATTCAGACACTACATTCTGCGCAGCCAGATTAAAGCCATAGTACCAGACGCAGCAGTAAAGATGTTGCTGATGCAGAATGAGCCTGGGGAAAAAAGAGCCAAATGGATCACCACACTGCAAGAATTCGACATGGAGATCATTCCCGCAAAGCTGGTCAGAGGGCAGGCGTTGGTGCAGACAATAGCAAACATGGATCCAAATCTGATAAAACAACAATATGTATTGAATTCCCAAGATGCATCAGGCTAGTACGATGATTTAAGCACCTTCCTGATAGCTGGAAAGTACCCAAGCAAGATGAAGGCTTCTCAGAGGAGAGCTTTGAAGATTAAGGCACAGCATTATATGGTGCAAGGAGGTCTTCTATTCAGGAAGAACCATGATGGAATTTATTTGAGATGCATAAACAGAACTGAAGCTGATAAAGTGTTGACAGAACTACATGACAAGTACAGAACCGGCCATGGTTCCCATTTAGCTACAGCACACAAAATACCGAGAGCGGGCTATTACTGGCCCACTATATTCAAAGATACTAAGAGTCACATCAGAAGCTGCCACACCTGTCAGACTGCAGCAGACAAAGGAAGAAATCTGGCCAATCCACTGCAGCCTGTGATCGAGTCCAGACCGTTTGCACAATGGGGCTTGGATTTTATCGGAGTCATCAATCCCCCATCTTCTGCAGGACACAAGTTTATATTGACGGTAACGGACTATTGTACAAGGTGGACTGAGGCCACCTGCTGCAAATTTTCCACAACTGAGGTAGTTATCAAGTTCTTTGAAGAAAACATTATCACCAGGTTTGGAACGCCCTATTCATTGGTATGTGATAACGGCCCTGCTTTTTCTTCTTTAAAATTTTCTAAATGGGCATTTGAATATGGGATCATTCTAAGGTTTTCTTCGAATTATTACCCTCAAGGTAATGGACTGGCTGAATCAACAAACAAAATCTTATTAGACATCATCAAGAGGTTAATTGCCAAAAGTCCTAGAGAGTGGAATACCCTATTAAGATATGCATTATGGGTAGACAGGACCAAGTTCAAAACAGCTTTAGGTAGCACACCTTATCACTTAGTTTATGGGACTGATCCCATACTTCCGGTTAATCTAAGAATACCAACCTGGAAGTTTGCCAATGAATATCTAGGCTTTGATAACCATAGGGAAGCCAGAATAGTGCAAATGTTGCAACTAGAGGAGAAAAGAGGTCAAGCCCTCGAGAAGTTTGCCAAACACCAAGCAGTTGTTAAGAGGTGGTTTGACAAAAGGGCAAGAGTCAAAACATTTAGGATATCAGACTTAGTGTTGTGCTGGGACAAAGCACATGAAAAGAAAGGAAGCTGTTAGCACAGTAAAATTTTCAAAATTTTACTATTCCCTTATTCCATCATATTTGAATAAACCCTAAAGGAATATCCCAAAAGGACCACAATATAAAATTTTTGTATCTCATAAAATGTCTAGGGATGAACAGTGTCAAAAATCATCAAAATCAATCCATCGGCATAAGGTCGTGTGGCTTACACCGATACACAAGGAATTGTTTGAAAACAACCATCGGCGTGAAAATAGAGATCGGAAGAAGAATCATGGAGCTCACCGATGGAGTAAGCAACACCAATGACTTTACATCGGCAAGAAAGGCAAGTGGTCATGCCGATCGGTATGACAAATATCTATCGGATGATCTTTTAGAAGTTGCCCCGACAGTATATATCATACCGATGAAGCACTTTCGGCAAGAGTTTCACCGAACAGCACGCGAGGGTAACAAAGCAATAGTCATCGGTGAGAAATGAACCATCAGAATAGAAAACAAGTAAGTCTCCGACGATCAAAAGTCCTGGCGATAAGAAAGTTATCGGCAAGACTCACAGCGATGCATCTTCAACGGGATAGCTTGACATATCGGAACAAAAGAAGCAAGTCTTGCTGATTCATAAGTCACGGCGATTAAAAGATATCGGTGACACTTTACTAAGCTTTGCCCGATGAAGGATGTGATAAAGGGCATCGGGGAGATGATTTGGATCGGGATATCTTGAGAAAGCTATCCCGATAGAGAATGTCATTCTGATAAAGATAAAAGTTCATACATAAACAGACTATCAGTAAGACAATAAAGATCGGGGAGACATAATTTTAGTATCCCGATGGTCTCAATCTTCCCAATAAGCAAAGTATATCGGTGGGACTTGCCATATCGCGGAGAGATCTAAAACCCTTGGCGATGAAGGAAATCATGCCGATGGTCACACCCACTTGAAATATGATACTACATGGCATCAGGGATACAATTGAGGGGTCACGCCGATTGACCGTCCGCGCCATAAAAAAGGGTTGAGGTCGTCCAGACATTTCAAAAAGCACGCCGATAGGAAGAGTTATGGCGATGTGACACTTCACAGCGATGAACATTGAATTGATCAGATAATTAATACAAAACGGCTACAAAGTTCATACGATCATTATAATTACAAAAAACCGTCCGAGAGTAGAATACAGAAGAATTCTCAGGGCAAAAGCAGAGGCTTCCAATTCCAGCCATCGAGCGACAGGTACACATACACAAACCACTATATTACCTGTATTTGAATTTCCTGCCAAATTTTTCAAAAAATGGAAACTTCGGGGAAAGGAAAAGGAAGAAAATCACAAGGGGAAACCAGTAAACCAAAGAAGCAAAAAACTGATCAAACCCCTGAAGAAAAAGTGAAAGACAGGAAACTAAATCAGGACTTGATTGATCAGTTGCCTGGGTCAGCTCCCAAGGCCAGGAGGTCTGCCCAACTCAGGGCAGAAGTAGAAAAATTGGAAGATAAACATAAGCGCCTGGGAGATATTTGGACCCCAATTAGGGGATATGAACTCTTCAGGTTTCACTACAACAGAAGATTTAGAAATGCCCCTGTGTCAAACCCATGGCACATGAATTTAGGCAAACTAGTTGTACCTAATGTATTCTTGAATGTAGAACTCCTGCAACTGTTAGCCAGGCATTACAATTCAGGCCTGAAATCTATCTGTAACCCTCAGGGAGAACCAATTGTACACCTATAAAAAAATGCTATTTGTGAGGTGTATGATTTGGATGATTTGTGCACTGTCCCTGTTGTTTATGAAGATTTGGATAAAGAATACTGGAGAATGGATACAACCTACAATGGATGGAGGTTACCCATTCATAGACCCAGGATTGAAGGAGAAGTGATACCCTTGACTGAGAATGATGGCCCTCCCTTTCATGTATCCATTTTTGAACCATACATTCAATATACTTACTATTCTGTAGGCCAAGTCCTTGGATCAGAGGTCCCTGAGTTCATGGCTATTCCTCTAATGGTCATAACCTCTGATATTCAATGTCACAATGCCAGACAGTTTGATTATGCCTCCTATGTTGCTACTAGAATAGACTCTGGTCTATCTGCAATGAAAAACAATGCTCCAGCATGCTCTTTTGAGCATTACTCGATGCTCATGCATATGGTCTTATACTACGGCCAGGAAGTAGGATTGTGGCCAAATGAGCTTCAAGTTGTTGCTGCAGGTAAGAAAGGGGAGAAGATACCTGTACAAATGTGGACCAGAATCTGGGATAGCAGGTATGCTAACTCCAGCTATGCTCAATTTGAAGAGCATTGTGTTAAAGTGCTGTATAGGTATTTCAACCACCCCTGTGAATATTCAATTTCAGATGAAATAAAAAGATTCCTCAGACCAAAAGATTTTGGTGGCCCCCCTGCTGTCACTCATAATTGGGGAGACTGGTATTGTTTTGAGGATGCTACTATGATCAGAGTGTATGGTTTTGAGGATGCTCCCTTTATATTGCCTAAAACTGTCCCTGACAGGATTGCATATCTGGAAATAATTAGGCAAATGCATTGTTCCAATGTCATGCATCTAAGTTCGCATGATAAACAATCATTCATGCCTAGTACCTTGTGTTTTGGAGATTTTACTGTGGTTTCAAAAGAAGGGTACAATCTCATTTTGGATAAACTAATGCATTATAACATGGTGACTGCTGAGGTGAGGAAAGGGTTTGACCCTGAGGGTTTCATTGACTATGCAAGAAGAAAACAAAATCTCAGTGGATACATGCACATACATTATCCACATGATGATGTCATTAGAAATTTGGAAGAGGCTGAAGTCGATTTGGTGGTGGAGAAATATAACAGAGATTTGAATGAAAAGAAAAAGCAGTTGGCAGAAGTTGAAGTGGTATCCTCTGAAGAGGAAGAATTGACTGAACAGCCACAAGATAAGACAATAGAAATGTCTAAAAGAAAAATGCAACAATATCAGCCTCCAGTTGTGATACATGATGAGGAGGGGTCTGCTGATGAAGATCCACGCCAAAAGGCTTATGATTCTTTTGTGTCAGATGATACATTCATTCATTCGAAGGAATTTAAATCATTCCTGTATAAATACAAGGGAAAGGAAATTAGAGAGTCAGTAGATAATGTTTCTGCTGACAATGAAAAACAGTTATTAGAGATGTTAAAGGAGACAGTGGACAAGGAAATGCAGGATATGACACCAAGCAGAGGCAGACAGCTGCTTAAAGATGCGGGGGTTATGATTTTTCCCGGCTTGGATTTAAATTCTGCTCTGGTTTTTGATAGTTTTTTGAATAATGCTGATGATAAGTATAAGCTTACTCCAGAAGGAGTTAATGAAGTCTATATGGGAACGAGATACAATAATGATGAAAATTCCTTAATGATATGGGCATTGTATCCTCCCCATAAGAAGACGGCCATCATAGACACTGAAAAAACTTTTGGCCATGTTATGACTTTTAGAGAAGGTGAGACTGACCCCATAATTACTGCAGACATTGGTATCAATGTTGCAAAATTGAATAAAGCACAAGCTCAGATGTTAATCAAGGAAAGAGATGCTTATAAGCTGAATTGTGAAAGATTAACAAAGGAGAATGACTACTTGAAGGACGCTGTTAAGAGCACCTTTGGGCAATCTACGAAGAGAATAACTCAAGGTGAGAGCTCACAAAGTAGTCAAGAGATATCCCATGATCAAGCCAAACAAATTTAAATAGATGCATTTGTTACAATACTGCAGAGCAGGTATGCAAACATGGTACGGTGGTTAAACCAGTTTTGGGATAACTACTCAGAAAATCATAAAGCAGTCAAAGAACATGAGAGGCTTGATCAGAGGATACAAGAAAAGGTGATCGAGTTGCAAAACAGAGGTACCACTGATAGCACAGATATCTCTGATGCAAGAGCATTGCTCAAAAGGCACCAGAATTATTATGATAAACTCAAAGCTGATGCTAAGGAAGGGACTGATGCATCAGACGCAGGGGTGCCCAGGATATTCAAAGATAATGGAGAGATAGAGAGCAAAGAAGAGTGGACTATTGATTGTCAAGTTATATTACACAAAGCCACAGGAGCCCTAAAAGATAAAGCCTCTGTATCTACAGAAGTTTGCAAGCAACTGGAGGAAATGGTCACCCTCGATATAATCACCAGGAGTGCAGTCGAGCTTACTGATTCTCACCGTGCGCAGGAGTACTTGGATCATATAACAAAAGTCTATTTATGGCTAAACAGAGCCTAACGAAGATTATGTAATTATTGTTTGTATTGGTTAAAATCCCAAGAGACTTATTGAAGAGTTGTATCTCTTCATGGAAATATCTATATAAGTTCAAACAATCTATGCTGAAAAATTCATCAGCAGTAGAAGTATTCATATATACATATACATAATATTCCAAAATGACCGTGTTGCATATTTTATTTTGAGGAAGAAATTTGAAGTTCTCTGATTCAGTATTTCTACTTTGGTATCAGTTATTTGTTGAAATTATTCAATTGTGTGGCTGTCTCCATTTCTGCATTTCCCTGTTATTCAGATTAAGATATCAAGTATATATTTAATCTGTCAATACACATTCGCTGTATCTGTGTGATTAATTCGGTTGGTGTCCATCCTAAGGAATTAAACCCTTCTGATTCATTCACAGTAGCCTGGAAGTAGTAAGTTGGGATTACTAAGTAGAGCCATATAATTAGGATTGACACACTATCTCCAGTAAAATATTATCTGTTAATCTTGTCTTTTCATTTCATTTGGTTCCTTCAAGTAAGGATTAAAATACCTTCTGGTGAATTATAAGATATCTGATTTTATTTGGTTGGATTATCAAGAAGAGTTTGTCAGTCATTTACTTGCACGTTTATACAAGCTATAAACCAGAACTGTGCCAAATATCTAGAATTATTACCATTTAGAAACTACTGTTCTTAGTCCTTCAAATTGACTCTGTTACCCAACAAGGCACTGGTCTCATTCAACTCATTAATTAAAACCTTTTTTGATATTGCTTATACAATTTCTGCCAATCACTTATTAAACATTACACATAGAATTAATTAGTCAGCTTTGTCATCTATCTTATATCCTATGCCATTGTAGATAGACCTAGTTAGTCCATTCATCCACACTCAGACTGCTTTAATATTTCAAGGTTCCCCCACCTAGGTGTAGCAGGACCTAAAGTGTAGGAAATCATCAAACCTTGAAGGTTGATTTCGTCAAGTTAGTTCAAAAACGTTGCAAATCCAAATATAGAGCATGGCATCCTCTTAGGATTAGTAACTTGCATTTTTGAGTCCTAACAAATTGGCGACTCTACTGGGGACTAGTAAAAAGACCTTAGAATTTAATCCTTTCTTCCATAGAGTCATTTAAAATTTCTTTTTGGTAACTCTGCTGGTGACACAGAACCTTACAGATAAAAATATAAACTTTTCCTATTCAATAGGTGGCGACTCTAGTTACAATCATAACAAAAATTTCAAATGGATGGTAGGAGATCCAAGATGGAAGGAAGAAACTTGCAGTCATCTCCACCACTTAGAAACATTTCCAAAAGAAATGTGAATCCAAAATATTCCCACCAAGATAATAATCTAGACATCCAGGAGAATGATTCAGAACAAAATATTGCAATTCACAATAAATTCACACCTCTACATGATTCAAACGAGAACCTCAGTGGAGCAACTGATGATATTTTGGCAAGGTACAGACCCACTCCTCAAGAACAGCGGGATCATGATGCAAAGGTCATGAGGGATATTGATAGGAACCAGGCTGAACATGATTTCAAGGTCTCGTTTGACCAGGGAGAAGAGATAGGATATGAATTGTCAAATCAGGGAATAAATGACAATCCAGAATATCAGGAAATAAATAATCAAGACATGAGTGATGAGAAACAGGAAATACTCATGCTCAGGAAAGAACTCGAAAGGTACAAAATACAAGAGGAGAAGGAGTTATTGCAGCAAGAAATTCAACAGAGGAGAAATAAAGCCAAAATAGCTCCCCCCAAATATGTACCCCCGCATAGAGGGAATATTTCAAGGAATACACAACAAAATACAAATAGTGCTCAAAACTAACATGCTTCTGGAAGTCATCAGAACACTATTCCCCAAATCCCCAGACCACCTCCCATAAGTAATGCATCCCTACATGTGGCAAATAATTACCCACCCCCTGGTCAACAATATTATAGGCCACAAAATCAACACATAAATCCCCATATGAACCAACATCAACAATATGCATATCATCAGCCACCAGGTGGATATAATTACTATCCCAATCCACCACATCTCAATTTTCCTCCCCAAAACCTTGCTAATATATGCAGTCAATTTGATTTAACTGGATATCAGTTATATCCATATCCTATGGATAGTACTTGGAGAAACATGGTTCCCAAGTTTACTGGAAACAATGCAGTATCTGCAGAAGATCATATCAGAAGCTTTAATGCTTTTGTACAGGATATAGGTATGGACTGGGAAGACATTAGAATGAGATTATTTATGATGTCCCTCACTGAAGATGCCAGAGATTGGTTTAATAGCTTGCCCGATGCATCAATCAATTCAATGACTGATTTCCATAACCAGTTTAAGGATCAGTATGGTAACCAATACGCTCCTGAGTTTGCCTTACATGAACTGATAAGTATACAGAAGTATCAAAATGAATCAGTATTTGATTTCAACCTGAAGTTTTCCAAGTTACATAATAAGGTACCACATGGAGCCAAGTTATCTGACCAGGCTGCACTAAGTATCTATATGAAGGCATTTGACCCCAAAACAGGATATGAACTCAGAAACCGGTGTCCTGCAACGTTGGCTGAAGCACAGAAAATAGCCATAACTATTGAAAATAATAGAAAAGCTGCAGGAATGGTCAGTAAAAGGGAAAATCATAGAAATCTTCAGAATCCAAATGCTCAACAGACTAGACCAGAGGGTCAGCATAGGCAGGATAGACCTAGGTTACATGATATGCCTTACAATACAAATTGGAAGGATGGAAGACCTATTGACAACAACAGAAAGCAGCCATATGGAAAGGATACTCCTGATCCATTGAAGAGAAACATGGCACATATGGCAGAAAATAAACCTTGGTGTTCTGTATGTAACTTGCCACATTCACCTGAATACTGTGAGGTAGCTAAATCAATACAGCAAGAGGAAATGCTATATAACTATAATAGAGATAATCACACCATTAATATGATGCAGGATACACCATGTGTGGTAACAGAAGATTATTCTTCTTCAGAGGAAGAAGGGTATGAGTATGATGTAGGGAACCAAAAATATCATGTTAACATGGGAGAACAGCAAGTATTCTCAGACCAGGAAGACATTTATGACAATAAACCATATGGTCAATGGAGAAAACCTACCGAGGATGAAAAAGAAGCTCTCACAGTAGCTGCAGTGGCTCAAGCTCGAAACACTTATAACTTAAGGAATAGAACAATAAATGCTGGGCAAGGAATTCCTGGGAGTGTATTCATAAAAGACCAGAATAACAAGGGGAATAATACAAAATCATCACCTAAAGAACCAGAAAAGGGGGATAAAAATAAAATGAAAGAAAATATAGAAAAAGAGAATACAAAAACAGAAAAGAATGACCAAATCATAACCCCTTCTTTTGACATTGCACAGGTAGTGTCTCAGGTGAAAATATCAGTCCCACTCTTAGAGATGATGAAAATAGATAAATATAGGAGTACAGTCGTCAAGATGATTTCTGATACACCTAATCCAAAACATAAAGGGTTTGAAAAAACAACAAATAATGTGCATCAAGAAAATTTTAAGATGCCTGAGGTATACCTTGGTGACACACTTACAAAAAATCCCTCACAGGTAGATCCATTCTATACTACACTAGTAATCAAGAACAGAATAGTCAGGAATTGTATGATTGATTCTGGTGCTGCTATGAATATCATGCCTATAGCAGTGATGAAAGAATTAGGGATGTGGGTTGATACTACGTATGGCCAATGTTATGCAATGGATAACAGATCTATTCCAGTAGTTGGTATTATGAAAGATGTAGAAATAAAACTTGCTTCATATCCTGAGGCAACATATAACATTGACATCACTGTGGTTGATATCCCACCGTATTATGGAATGCTGTTATCAAGGCAGTGGGCTGCAATGGCAAGAGGCAATGTTCAATTAGATCTATCATATGCCACCATACCAGTAGGTGACAAAGAAATCAAGTTGTGCAGAGAACCAAGGTATGACAATATTATAGAAAGAATGGACCGGCATCAGGTGAATTTCTTTTGTGACACAGATTTAGGGGTTTTCAAAGTTGGAGAAACTACCCCAGAATTGCATAACACTGACCCAATACACACTGAATCTATGAAAAGAGAAAATGATTTGTGGAAAATGTATTTCGATGGTGCATGCAGCAAGATAGGAAATGGGGCCGGAGTAGTTTTTATCTCACCAGGAGGTAAAACATTCAAATACTCTTTCTTACTGACATTTGAATGCACCAATAACGTAGCTGAGTATGAAGCCCTACTCATTGGCTTAGACATAGCCACCAAATACAAAATAAAAAAGTTGGCTGTCTATGGTGATTCTGAATTGGTCATCTCCCAAGTAAGAGAAAAATATTTATCTAAGAATAAAAGATTAAGACAGTACAGAAATGTAGTTTGGGATAGTGTTGAATTATTTGATGCTTTTTCAATCAGCTGGGTTGATAGGTCTAAAAACATCATGGCAGACTTTTTAGCAAACATTGCATTAAAGAGAGATGATCTAACATTAGGAGGGATCACAGAAGTAGAATTTAAAACTAGACCTACCATCCCTGATAATATACAGAACTGGCAGGTGTTTGACAGCGATGCTGATATAATCAATTTTTTACATTGTGCTGATTATTATGAAAATCAAGAAATTGATTTCAGTGCATTTGTGGAGGAACACAATGGGAAAGAAACCCTATTTGGCCAAGAAGTGGTTCAACTGAAGACGAATAAGATACCCAAAGGGCTTATTGCATTAGAAAAAGCATTTGACGGGCATGATAGATACAAGAAGAAAGAAACACCAGTGATACCTGAGAATCTTGAGGAAGTGAACTTGGGGACTCAGACAACCCCAAAAAATGTATATATTGGGAGGAATCTTGACCAGAAAATCAGAAGTAGAATTATCAATCTACTTAGGAAGTATAGGCATGTGTTTTCTTGGTCATATGATGACTTAAAAGCATATAGAGAGGATCTATTTCAACATGAGATACCACTCAAACCAGATGCAAAACCATTCAGACAGAAACAAAGGCCGATTAATCCTACATTGGCTCCGAAAATGCTGGAGGAACTTACAAAGTTAACGAATGGAGCTATAATCAAGCCTATTAGACATTCTTCCTGGGTCTCAAACTTAGTACCTGTCAGGAAAAAGAATGGTGACATTAGACTGTGTGTGGATTTCAGAAACCTGAATAAATCTTCTCTCAAAGATAATTATCCTCTTCCCAATATGGAGGCGATATTACAGAAAGTTACTGGATGTGAATTACTATCCATGATGGATGGTTTCTCTGGCTACAATCAGGTAAAGGTTAAGGAGTCTAAACAATTCAAGACCGCATTCACCACTCCGTGGGGAACATATGTATACTTGAGAATGCCATTTGGATTAACTAATGCTGGGGCAACATTTCAAAGAGCGATGGATGTAGCTTTTGCTGAATTGATCAATAAGATTATGATAGTCTATCAAGACGATTTAACAGCATATTCAAAAAAGGCTGAAGATCATTGCACACATCTAGAACAGATATTTGTCAAAGCCCTAGAATATGGAATATCATTGAACCCTAAAAAATGCCAATTTGCAGTAACAGAAGGAAAATTGCTTGACCATATAGTCTCGAAGGAAGGAGTTAAAATAGATCCTGAAAGGGTGGAGGCAATTGATCAGGTCCCTATTCCAAAAAATGTAAAAGCTATACAATCATTTTTTGGTCAGATAAATTTTGTCAGAAGATTTATACCAAATTTCGCAGAGATTGTTTGTCCTATATCAAGAATGCTGAAGAAGAACTCAGATATGAAATGGACAACAGAAGCAATGGAAGCATTTGGTAACATTAAGGAGGCCATCAAACAAGCTCCAGTCTTAATATCCCCTAACTTCGGCAAACCTTTCCAACTTTTTTCATTTGCTTCCTATCATACAGTGGCAGCAGTGTTGTTGCAGAAAAACAATGATGGATATGAACAGCCAATCTCTTTCTTTAGCAAGTCCCTTCAGAATGCAGAGTTGAAGTATGACATTATTGAAAAACAGGCATATGCATTGGTAAAAGCAGTAAAAAACTTTAGACCATATTTGGTAGGGGCTAAAATCGTAGCATATGTTCCTAATGCTGCAGTCAAGGATGTACTGATTCAAACTGAGGTCACGGGTAGGAGATGTAGGTGGATCAATAGGATTCAGGAATTCAACATTGAAATCCAAATCACTAAATTAGTAAGAGGACAGGGTCTTGCCAAATTGATGACTGAAAATAATCTAGAAGCTTCCCATATATGTAATATTGATGCAAGTACCAGTATTGAACATACTCCATGGTATACTGATATAGTATATTATCTAACACATATGAAGAGCCCTGAAGGATATGATGATAACAAAAGAAGGACACTCAAACTACAAGCTTCAAAATATGTACTCATTGGTGGAGATCTCTATTGGAAAAATAGAGATGGGGTTCTACTATTATGTTTGGATGAATATCAATCAAAACATATTATGAAGGAATTGCATGAAGGCATGTGCGGAGGACATTTCTCAGCAAAAACTACAGCCCACAAAATTTTGAGGGCAGGGTACTATTGGCCTAAAGTCTTTAACGATTCATACCAGTACACTAGAAAATGTGAAGCATGCCAAAAATTCTCAGGGAAGTTAAAATATCATGGAGCACTACCTTTAAAACCTATGCAAGTTGAGGCTCCATTTTATCAGTGGGGTATTGATTTTATAGGTGAAATTTCAGAGAAATCAAGTGGGGGGCACCGATGGATTTTAGTAGCTACTGATTACTTTACAAAATGGGTGGAAGCAATCCCAACCAGACAGGCTACTAGTAAAGTTGTGATAAATTTTCTAATGGATAACATTATATGCAGATTTGGTACTCCTGTAAGACTGATTACTGATAATGGGATGTGCTTTAGATCTGATGAATTCAAAGGTTTTTGCAGCACACATGGTATCACTGTTTCTTATGCTGCTCCTTACCATCCACAGGCCAATGGACAAGCTGAATCAAGTAATAAGAGTCTGTTGAAAATCATAAAAAGAATGTTGGATAGAAATAAAAAGGCTTGGGATTCAAAATTAAGAATGGCAGTATGGGCTGACAGGATTACTATAAAAAGGGCAATTGGGAGATCCCCTTATGAATTGGTATATGGAACCCAAGCAAGATTACCATTAGAAAATCTTATACCAGTATACAAATTCATTCTCCAGGAAGACTTGAATATCCCTGAACCAATGGAGGAAAGGTTGGAACAATTGGCAGAGCTTGATGAAACAAGAAGAATGGCTCAGAAATAGAATATTAAATTACAGTCACAGGTAAAATATCTCTTTGACAAAAAGGCCAAAGAAAGAAAGTTTGAAATAAATGATCTGGTACTAATGTGGAATGCAAGATGTCAAGACAAGGGAAAACATGGAAAATTTGAAGCCCTGTGGTTGGGTCCTTTTGTTATCACTGGCAAGGGAGGTGATGATTCTTACTATGTACAGAATATGTCAGGAGAGGAGCAGGAATTGCCAGTACATGGGCAATACTTGAAGCAGTTCTTTTCATAAACATGTACAAAGAGAATTGAATGTTGCCAGTGCATGGACAACATTCAAATAATTCTCAAAAATATTTTATTCCATGCACAGTAGTCTAGGAATCATTCCCGCTCCCCATCATTTGTTCCTTTCCTTTTTCCAGTTCCATAAAACCTCACCCCAAAATAATAAAAGATGTGGTCTACTTCCCCAGGAGATCTGGATCCTTGTATACTCACAGGGAGTATTCATCCTAGACAGAGCCACTGTTAGCACAGTAAAATTTTCAAAATTTTACTATTCCCTTATTCCATCATATTTGAATAAACCCTAAAGGAATATCCCAAAAGGACCACAATATAAAATTTTTGTATCTCATAAAATGTCTAGGGATGAACAGTGTCAAAAATCATCAAAATCAATCCATCGGCATAAGGTCGTGTGGCTTACACCGATACACAAGGAATTGTTTGAAAACAACCATCGGCGTGAAAATAGAGATCGGAAGAAGAATCATGGAGCTCACCGATGGAGTAAGCAACACCGATGACTTTACATCGTCAAGAAAGGCAAGTGGTCATGCCGATCGGTATGACAAATATCTATCGGATGATCTTTTAGAAGTTGCCCCGACGGTATATATCATACCGATGAAGCACTTTCGGCAAGAGTTTCACCGAACAGCACGCGAGGGTAACAAAGCAATAGTCATCGGTGAGAAATGAACCATCGGAATAGAAAACAAGTAAGTCTCCGACGATCAAAAGTCCTGGCGATAAGAAAGTTATCGGCAAGACTCACAGCGATGCATCTTCAACGGGATAGCTTGACATATCGGAACAAAAGAAGCAAGTCTTGCCGATTCATAAGTCACGGCGATTAAAAGATATCGGTGACACTTTACTAAGCTTTGCCCGATGAAGGATGTGATAAAGGGCATCGGGGAGATGATTTGGATCGGGATATCTTGAGAAAGCTATCCCGATAGAGAATGTCATTCCGATAAAGATAAAAGTTCATACATAAACAGACTATCGATAAGACAATAAAGATCGGGGAGACATAATTTTAGTATCCCGATGGTCTCAATCTTCCCGATAAGCAAAGTATATCGGTGGGACTTGCCATATCGCGGAGAGATCTAAAACCCTTGGCGATGAAGGAAATCATGCCGATGGTCACACCCACTTGAAATATGATACTACATGGCATCGGGGATACAATTGAGGGGTCACGCCGATTGACCGTCCGCGCCATAAAAAAGGGTTGAGGTCGTCCAGACATTTCAAAAAGCACGCCGATACGAAGAGTTATGGCGATGTGACACTTCACAGCAATGAACATTGAATTGATCAGATAATTAATACAAAACGGCTACAAAGTTCATACGATCATTATAATTGTAAAAAACCGTCCGAGAGTAGAATACAGAAGAATTCTCAGGGCAAAAGCAGAGGCTTCCAATTCCAGCCATCGAGCGACAGGTACACATACACAAACCACTATATTACCTGTATTTGAATTTCCTGCCAAATTTTTCAAAAAATGGAAACTTCGGGGAAAGGAAAAGGAAGAAAATCACAAGGGGAAACCAGTAAACCAAAGAAGCAAAAAACTGATCAAACCCCTGAAGAAAAAGTGAAAGACAGGAAACTAAATCAGGACTTGATTGATCAGTTGCCTGGGTCAGCTCCCAAGGCCAGGAGGTCTGCCCAACTCAGGGCAGAAGTAGAAAAATTGGAAGATAAACATAAGCGCCTGGGAGATATTTGGACCCCAATTAGGGGATATGAACTCTTCAGGTTTCACTACAATAGAAGATTTAGAAATGCCCCTGTGTCAAACCCATGGCACATGAATTTAGGCAAACTGGTTGTACCTAATGTATTCTTGAATGTAGAACTCCTGCAACTGTTAGCCAGGCATTACAATTCAGGCATGAAAGCTATCTGCAACCCTCAGGGAGAACCAATTGTACACCTATCAAAAAATGCTATTTGTGAGGTGTATGATTTGGATGATTTGTGCACTGTCCCTGTTGTTTATGAAGATTTGGATAAAGAATACTGGAGAATGGATACAACCTACAATGGATGGAGGTTACCCATTCATAGACCCAGGATTGAAGGAGAAGTGATACCCTTGACTGAGAATGATGGCCCTCCCTTTCATGTATCCATTTTTGAACCATACATTCAATATACTTACTATTCTGTAGGCCAAGTCCTTGGATCAGAGGTCCCTGAGTTCATGGCTATTCCTCTAATGGTCATAACCTCTGATATTCAATGTCACAATGCCAGACAGTTTGATTATGCCTCCTATGTTGCTACTAGAATAGACTCTGGTCTATCTGCAATGAAAAACAATGCTCCAGCATGCTCTTTTGAGCATTACTCGATGCTCATGCATATGGTCTTATACTACGGCCAGGAAGTAGGATTGTGGCCAAATGAGCTTCAAGTTGTTGCTGCAGGTAAGAAAGGGGAGAAGATACCTGTACAAATGTGGACCAGAATCTGGGATAGCAGGTATGCTAACTCCAGCTATGCTCAATTTGAAGAGCATTGTGTTAAAGTGCTGTATAGGTATTTCAACCACCCCTGTGAATATTCAATTTCAGATGAAATAAAAAGATTCCTCAGACCAAAAGATTTTGGTGGCCCCCCTGCTGTCACTCATAATTGGGGAGACTGGTATTGTTTTGAGGATGCTACTATGATCAGAGTGTATGGTTTTGAGGATGCTCCCTTTATATTGCCTAAAACTGTCCCTGACAGGATTGCATATCTGGAAATAATTAGGCAAATGCATTGTTCCAATGTCATGCATCTAAGTTCGCATGATAAACAATCATTCATGCCTAGTACCTTGTGTTTTGGAGATTTTACTGTGGTTTCAAAAGAAGGGTACAATCTCATTTTGGATAAACTAATGCATTATAACATGGTGACTGCTGAGGTGAGGAAAGGGTTTGACCCTGAGGGTTTCATTGACTATGCAAGAAGAAAACAAAATCTCAGTGGATACATGCACATACATTATCCACATGATGATGTCATTAGAAATTTGGAAGAGGCTGAAGTCGATTTGGTGGTGGAGAAATATAACAGAGATTTGAATGAAAAGAAAAAGCAGTTGGCAGAAGTTGAAGTGGTATCCTCTGAAGAGGAAGAATTGACTGAACAGCCACAAGATAAGACAATAGAAATGTCTAAAAGAAAAATGCAACAATATCAGCCTCCAGTTGTGATACATGATGAGGAGGGGTCTGCTGATGAAGATCCACGCCAAAAGGCTTATGATTCTTTTGTGTCAGATGATACATTCATTCATTCGAAGGAATTTAAATCATTCCTGTATAAATACAAGGGAAAGGAAATTAGAGAGTCAGTAGATAATGTTTCTGCTGACAATGAAAAACAGTTATTAGAGATGTTAAAGGAGACAGTGGACAAGGAAATGCAGGATATGACACCAAGCAGAGGCAGACAGCTGCTTAAAGATGCGGGGGTTATGATTTTTCCCGGCTTGGATTTAAATTCTGCTCTGGTTTTTGATAGTTTTTTGAATAATGCTGATGATAAGTATAAGCTTACTCCAGAAGGAGTTAATGAAGTCTATATGGGAACGAGATACAATAATGATGAAAATTCCTTAATGATATGGGCATTGTATCCTCCCCATAAGAAGACGGCCATCATAGACACTGAAAAAACTTTTGGCCATGTTATGACTTTTAGAGCAGGTGAGACTGACCCCATAATTACTGCAGACATTGGTATCAATGTTGCAAAATTGAATAAAGCACAAGCTCAGATGTTAATCAAGGAAAGAGATGCTTATAAGCTGAATTGTGAAAGATTAACAAAGGAGAATGACTACTTGAAGGACGCTGTTAAGAGCACCTTTGGGCAATCTACGAAGAGAATAACTCAAGGTGAGAGCTCACAAAGTAGTCAAGAGATATCCCATGATCAAGCCAAACAAATTTAAATAGATGCATTTGTTACAATACTGCAGAGCAGGTATGCAAACATGGTACGGTGGTTAAACCAGTTTTGGGATAACTACTCAGAAAATCATAAAGCAGTCAAAGAACATGAGAGGCTTGATCAGAGGATACAAGAAAAGGTGATCGAGTTGCAAAACAGAGGTACCACTGATAGCACAGATATCTCTGATGCAAGAGCATTGCTCAAAAGGCACCAGAATTATTATGATAAACTCAAAGCTGATGCTAAGGAAGGGACTGATGCATCAGACGCAGGGGTGCCCAGGATATTCAAAGATAATGGAGAGATAGAGAGCAAAGAAGAGTGGACTATTGATTGTCAAGTTATATTACACAAAGCCACAGGAGCCCTAAAAGATAAAGCCTCTGTATCTACAGAAGTTTGCAAGCAACTGGAGGAAATGGTCACCCTCGATATAATCACCAGGAGTGCAGTCGAGCTTACTGATTCTCACCGTGCGCAGGAGTACTTGGATCATATAACAAAAGTCTATTTATGGCTAAACAGAGCCTAACGAAGATTATGTAATTATTGTTTGTATTGGTTAAAATCCCAAGAGACTTATTGAAGAGTTGTATCTCTTCATGGAAATATCTATATAAGTTCAAACAATCTATGCTGAAAAATTCATCAGCAGTAGAAGTATTCATATATACATATACATAATATTCCAAAATGACCGTGTTGCATATTTTATTTTGAGGAAGAAATTTGAAGTTCTCTGATTCAGTATTTCTACTTTGGTATCAGTTATTTGTTGAAATTATTCAATTGTGTGGCTGTCTCCATTTCTGCATTTCCCTGTTATTCAGATTAAGATATCAAGTATATATTTAATCTGTCAATACACATTCGCTGTATCTGTGTGATTAATTCGGTTGGTGTCCATCCTAAGGAATTAAACCCTTCTGATTCATTCACAGTAGCCTGGAAGTAGTAAGTTGGGATTACTAAGTAGAGCCATATAATTAGGATTGACACACTATCTCCAGTAAAATATTATCTGTTAATCTTGTCTTTTCATTTCATTTGGTTCCTTCAAGTAAGGATTAAAATACCTTCTGGTGAATTATAAGATATCTGATTTTATTTGGTTGGATTATCAAGAAGAGTCTGTCAGTCATTTACTTGCACGTTTATACAAGCTATAAACCAGAACTGTGCCAAATATCTAGAATTATTACCATTTAGAAACTACTGTTCTTAGTCCTTCAAATTGACTCTGTTACCCAACAAGGCACTGGTCTCATTCAACTCATTAATTAAAACCTTTTTTGATATTGCTTATACAATTTCTGCCAATCACTTATTAAACATTACACATAGAATTAATTAGTCAGCTTTGTCATCTATCTTATATCCTATGCCATTGTAGATAGACCTAGTTAGTCCATTCATCCACACTTAGACTGCTTTAATATTTCAAGGTTCCCCCACCTAGGTGTAGCAGGACCTAAAGTGTAGGAAATCATCAAACCTTGAAGGTTGATTTCGTCAAGTTGGTTCAAAAACGTTGCAAATCCAAATATAGAGCCTGGCATCCTCTTAGGATTAGTAACTTGCATTTTTGAGTCCTAACAGAAGCCATGGAAAATTCGATAAATTATGGCTGGGTCCATTACAAATTTCAGAAATAATAGGAGATAACACCTTTAGACTTAAAACCTTGACTGGAGAAGATGTGCCATTACCAGTTAATGGCCAGCATTTGAAACACTACTTCCAGGCTTGAAGGTTAGGATGAGGCAGTCCTTTCTTTCTTAATGTAAAGTGCTGTAGATAATGTACAGTTCTTCTTTTGCTGTTTTCTTTCGGGTTGGTTGTTTGTATAGTTCCTTTCTGTTTGTTTTTGCTTTTTGTTTCTTTCTGTTTGTACAGTTTTTGTTGTTGCTGTGTTGTTTGTACAGCCTGTTTGTTTGGTTTGTTTGTTGTCTCCTCAGCAGGGATCTTTATTTTACTATAGAGTATTAAGGAGCAAAACTAGCAACCATTCAAAACAGTATATAATTTAGGATATTCAGGTTAACCATTTGCAATTTACACATAACCTATCACTGTCATGAATGTAGAGAGTTGTTCATCTTCTGAAGTTTTGTATTCAATAAATGTGATTGAGAATTCGAAGCAGGTTTCTCACGATGACACACCTAAAATCCTTGGGTTTGTTGAACATACCAGTGTAGATATTAGGTGAAAAATCAGAGGTCACCCTTGCTACCATTACAATTCTCAGCTTAATTTCAGCAAGTGCCCACTCCTTGCATCATGAAGTTACAAATTGCTATATCTTATGAAATCTTTCCAAATTAGAAAACAAAAAAAATAATAATAATAATAATATAAATAAATAAATAAATAAAATGGATTATACTGAAAATCCAGATTAAGCCATCTAAGTAACTCTACCGGGGCTATGGACGCTCGCTGGCAGTGGGGCTCTACTTAGGAGAATTGTAACGATAACCTTGCCGGGGCTATAGACGCTCGCTGGCAGCAAGGCTCTATCCGGTTAGCTATGAGGGAATATCCTCACCTACGTAGGCTAATGTCAGTCACTGGTTTGTTCAATCGATCTTCAAGATGAGGATAATTAATCACATGCACACAACTAAACTGAAAATGGAAATTCATGCATCTTTATTGAATACTTTGAGTCTCAAGCTGAATAGTAATTTGCAGGAAAGATAGTTGGAAGTTATGAGTTCATTTCACCTAGTTTCCTTGAACACTCTGAATTTAATTGTTTTGTTTTGGTTGCTAGTTGTTGTGATGTTCACAACACGCCCCATTATGCTCCTTAGCAAAATGGGGACCCCTGCTGATGTTTTGCTTTTTGCTTCTGCTTGTGTTTTTTTGCTTTCTGGCGGTCTGGTAAAAATGAAGTTCAGGTGCATCATCATCATGATATAGCATGAGGTAGGTCATCATCATGAGGTCAGTTTGTCAAAGTTCATATTTTATTGCTGTGACCTCATATTTAGAAAGAGCTTGAAATTCCATGCAGGTTTACCTTTTACTTCACTTGAAAATTCGTCCATATGTGAAAGTTATGCACGGTCAAAGTCTTGGTCAAACCTGATATTCGCAGGAGGATCATCATATTTTTTATATCCTAAGTCATGTTGTCAAGATCATCATGATCTTGGTCTATCACCCGATAAAAATCATGCAGTCGCAATATCCGGACGTCAATCTTAGGTGGTAGTGCCCTTTACCCGTCAAAAGGCCTTGTGCGCATTATGCAGCATCATGATTTTCTTAGGAGCGTCATATTTTATAAACTTGGTTTTGCTGTATGAGGACATCATCATCATATTTGAAACGCACCCCCCCGATAATATCCTGAGGTTCAAATATCATGATGATATCAACTTTAAGTCAAGGTAAGTTCCCCCCGTCGAAGTGGTCTTTTGTATCGCGAGCATCATCATGATATTTCAACATTACCTGATCTTATAATATCATGCTGATCACCCTGACTTAGAAGGATCCCCCTTCGGCATATTTACATGCGCATGCTATAAACCTATCGCAAGGTCATCATCCTGATATTTGTTGAAGTTCGAAATATGATGATGACGACTTCATATCACCCTGATCTTTCACGAGGGTCATTCGCTGAAATTCACTAAGTGGAGACATCATCATCATAAATCGAAGAGGATCCTCATCTTCATATCCTCCTGATCTCCGGTTGGCGAAATATTATGATGATCACCCTATTTATTAAGAAGAGGTCGATATTGCATTCCTCAATAGCATCATCATATTTTACAATATCACCCTAGTGCAAATATCATGATGACCTCAACTCATCCTTGTGCTTCGAAGACAAAATATCATGATGACGTCATCATGATAATTCGATGAGGAGGGTCATCATCATATTTTTTTTATCCTGTCATATCGTCAAGATCATCATGATCTTGTTTGTTCACCTGATATTTCGTAAAGTCCTCCTGCCGATGAAATGCAACCTTTTGCAAGTATCCTGATGATCATCATCATCACATTTTCCCTTCGGCAGGATTTCTCCCAAACATGATCCGGTTGGCGAAATATCATGATGACGTCATGTTTTAAGTTTAATGAAGGCTCCGAATATCATGATGATGTCATCCCGATCTGATAAACGAAGAAGTAAATATCCTGATGATCATCATCATTATTTTTTCCTTCAAACAGGATATTTTTTCAAGCACGATCCGTTTGCCGAAATATGATGATGACGTCTTGTTCCAAGTTCGACAAAAGCCCCAAGTATGATGATGATCATCATCATCCTGATCTTTCGAGAGGGTTACCTTGGCCGCGAAAGGGTCATATTCACTTCATCATCCTGATCATGCTCCTTAGGTGACCCGATATCACAAATATCCCCTGATCTTAACTGAAGATGATGATGACGTCATCCTTAGCATTTCAATGAAGCCCGAATATCATGATGACGTCACCATCATCTTCCTTTCCTCGGCAGCATGATTATATTCATATCCTCCTATTCTTCTTCAACATGATGATGATGATGATGTTGTTCTTTTCCACAATATGCAGAAGCGGAATATCATGATGATGAAGTATATCAACCAACATTTTTTTTTTTTTTTTACACGCCGATAGTGATGATCATGCCGATGGGCGGGAAATGAGGCGGTGGACATTTTAAAGTGTTTTTTTGGCGCCTCTGGCATTTTTGCAGTCAGCGATAGTTGACCTGATCAATTTTGAGCAGTCTGAGCGCATTTTGGATGCATTTTGAGAGGATTCTGGATCCGATTTTCTCCATCTTGCGCAGTCACCTGGGTTTAAACGGTTATTTTAATTTCATGCTGTTTTTATGTGATAAATGGAATACTTATTGCTTGTCTTGTCTTGCAGGCTTGCAGTTGAGGAAGCAGCTGGAAAGTCAGCGCAGTGACCTCATGGAGGCAGAAGATCTGATCTCAGGAGCAAGAAGATAAGGATGAAGTGCGAAAGTCAAAGCCATTCAAGTGAAGAGGAAGGTTGCAGCTGAAGGTATTACTGCAACAGACAAACAGAAGTTATTGCCCAGCTGCCGGAACTTCTCAGAAGGGGCAATATTTCGCCCAGATTTGACCACTGCTCAGAGATATTTTTGAGAACTGGTTCACCTGCATTTATTGCTGTAACCAAGGGTTTGAACCAGGGGTTCAGTTAGGTTTTTGCTGTAGTGAGGACAATCAGAATGTCTTTATATTGTGCCTCTCTACACTGTAATACTTTACAACAAGGATTTTTAGGGCCTACAACAGAGATTCTAGGAAAACACAGCAAGATAGCTTAGCATAGTTTAGAAGTAGAAGAAGGAGGTCGCCTGTTTGTCTGCAGTAAGATGCGCGTGGAATGTCTGGCTGTCTTACTGTATCTGTAAAGCTTGTAAGTTCTCTGTAGTATGATCAATGAAACTAAGAGTCATTCTTACATTGTAAATCATGTATGACTATTCGTTTCTGATACAATAGAATCTGGAGTTCTGCATCTATCTTCTGAGTGTTCTCCTGCTCTTCTTTGTGTTTTGAAACATCTTCTTTGAGAGCTTGCAATTTTAAATGTATGTTTGTGAAAATGCTCAGAACTTACATTTAGGGTTTTTACTGTGGATTTGATCAAACTACTGTGGTATTTACATAGTGCATAACAGAAACAATTAGATCCTTCGGTAGATTAAATGAGGTGTAGATTAGATCTTTCTAACTTTTCCCAACCCATCTGAAATATTTAGCTGAAAACGTAGAAATCTAAAGGAAATTGTCTCAAATTTGAAGAAGCATGCATAACAGAGCTATAGTAGACAGTTTTCATAAACAGATAAAGAAGAGAGCTGCAAAAAATTCAAGAAAACCCTCTGAAACTTGCAGCCCGGTAACACTTTATGCAAATGAACAGAATACTTGTTGAAATCTATGACCTCTTTGCATATTCTTAGTCCAGTAAACCACAAAACAAACCTAAACTACGTAAGGCCCCTTGAACATTACAGCTTCACATTGACCAACTGAACTTGACCAACCGAACCATTGTAGACTTGGGATTAGTTGAATCACCAAATGATTCCTTCTTGTCTTTCAAGTATAGTTTCAGTTCATTTTATGTGAATTTTAACTTATTGTTATGATTGCATCAAAACAGTCATCAACACTAAGTGCAAAAAACATCACATCAAAAGAAGAAGAACCACTGCCAGAAGAGATAATTGAATTGTTGATAGAGTATGAAGACATCATATCAGATAATGTGTCTGAAGGATTGCCACCAATCTAGAGTATGAGTCATCATATGGACCTTATACATGGAGCTAGTTTCTCTAAGAATGCAGCACATTAAATGAGACCAGCAGAGAATGTGGAACTGAATAGACAAATATAGGGATTGTTGAGGAAAGGATTGATCAGAGAAAGTTTGAGCCCATGTGTGGTACCTGTAGTACTAGCACTAAAGAAAGATGGAAAATGGAGGATGTGTACAAAATCTAGAGCAATCAATAAGATCATAGTTAAGTATAGATTTCCATTGCCAAGGATGGATGAAATCATGGACTGTCTGAGTGGGACAAAGTATTTCATAAAGATAGACTTAAAGAGTGGGTAACATCAGATTAGGATCAGAGAAGGAGATGAGTGGAAGACTAGATTTAAGACAAATGAGGGATTGTATGAATGGTTAGTGATGCCTTTTGGATTGACTAATGCACTGAGTACTTTCATGAGGTTGATGAATGAAGTTTTAAAGAAATTCTTGGGTAGGTTTGTTATTGTATTCTTGGATGATATTCTGATTTTTAGTAAGACAAAGAAGGAACATTTGTGGCATATTAGACAAGTAGTGTATAGGTTTAGAGAAGAGAAATTGTTGATAAACATCAAGAAATGTAGTTTCATGAAGGAAGAACTGGTATATTTGGGATTTATGATTTTTGTGGAAGGATTGAAGATGGACCCTGAGAAAGTTAGAGCAATTGTTGAGTGGCCAACACCTATGAACATTGGAGAGGTAAGATCATTTCATGGTTTAACAATTTTCTACCAGATGTTCATAAAAAATTTTAGTACAGTATGCACACATATGACATAGACAATGAGAGGTGATAGAAAGGATTTTAAGTCGACATATAGAGAAAATAGGAGTTCTAAGTTAATGAATTGAATGGTGATAGAGTAGCTAGTGTTAGCATTATTAGATTTCAACAAAGTATTTTAAGTTGATTGTGATGCTAGTGGAAGTGCAATAGGAGTAGTATTATGTCAAGAAGGGCTAGACCCGTAGCATATTTTAGTGAGAAGTTGAATGATACAAGGAGAAGATATTTAGTTTGTGATCAGGAATTCTATGCCATAATTCAAGCCTTGAAGAAGTGGAGACATTATTTGTTGCCTAAGGAATTTGTATTGTACACTAATCATCAAGCTTTGCAGTGTTTGAATTGTCAAGGAAAGTCGAATTAGAGACATGTGTATGCACCAAATATAAATTTTATTGAAAGAGATTTAAAAATATTTATAACCCCAAAATTTATATCAAATGCACCATGAAAAGATTAAATATATAACTATAGAAACTAAATAAATGTTACTGAATGTATTGAAATGTGGTTGCTCTATTGCTAGCATAACTCGATAATCTCTCGGTAAATTATCCTTTTCAATAAATGGGATAGGTAGGTTTTTTATATAGTTTGGTAAAACTGTTTTGAGAGTGGTTAAACGATAAAGTTGGTTGAATGGTAAGTTAGTTAATATTTTTAATTTCTTTTAAGTTTGTGAATAGGTTTAACTTTAGGTAAATAATAAATTAAGTTTGTTAAATTTAATTTATTATTTATAGGAGGGGATGAGAGGGAAGATTTAATTAATTAATTAAAATTAGTTAAATCTTATGTGAGGGGTAAGAATTAATACTTCGGATAATTAAGGATAATTAGGGATAATTAAGGATAATCAGAGATTATCAGGGATTTGGTCAATTTTAGATGTCTACATTTTGCCCCTCTTTGAGACAATGTTGTGAGGCAATGTCATTTCAAAGAATATTAAAACATAGGTTGGGAAGATAAAAGATTGGGTAGAATGGGTGGATTGGATGGGGCTCATAAAAATGAAGGATTGATAGATGATGCCCCCTCAAGAGGATAAGTAGGGATGAAGGAGATGGATAAGCTTTTGAAAAAGGAAATGAAGGGAAAGAGATAGAGTTATGCTAATTTAGTTTGAGTAACATGATGTTTGATATAGCATTGGACGTTATGCACCAAGGTATAAAGACCAGGGTGATGATGTGTCAAGTGTGGAAACGATTGGAAGTCACTAGAAAACATATTCCTAAGCCACCATGATATGAAAGACCATGATGAAAAAATGGTAGGTATGTTGCAAGGACTGATATAGATGCATGACAACAATGATATAGCACACACAAGTAAAAAAAGCAAAGCATGCATACATGATACAAAGATCCTCACTATATTTCCCCTAGTCAAGATGAAAATTGATAATTGATTGGATTGATTGGATTAGATAGTTTTGTCATTGTGGGGAATGATATATCCCCAGCGCAACACAAGGATGTGGGAACAATATATCCTATTGATGATGATTATTATGATTGATAGCGTTGTTGATGTGGGAAGGATTTATTCCAAGAACGATGTGAGGATTACATTGTTGATATGGGAATGATATATCTTGAGAACAACATGAGGATTGGGAATGATATATCTTGATGATGATGATGATGATTGATTGGATTAAGATGATTGAGAGTTGCAGCAAGGCTGGGAACAGGAAATAGGATAGATCACTTGGCAAGATTTGCATTGATTAGGGTTTCTTATGATGGATTGACTACTTTAAGACTAAGATTGGGAGTATTGCATTGGAATTCCTAGGATAAGGTTTTGCTTGAATTTCTTTCAATTGACAATGCATTTTATTGCTGGCAATGGATTGTAGTGGATTAGGATTGGATTGCATCTAGATAGAATTGTGGTCTCCAAATGATAACTAGTAACAAGTGAGCACCAGGTGTTGAAACAAGGATGGGAAAGTTGGTCGATGTAGGCAGATGAACTTAATGGATTTAATGGATGATGGAATAGATAATAAATGGAAAGGAGGTTTAATGATAGATGGATGGGTGAAGCGAGTGGTGATAATAAATGGAGAGAAATGTGTAGGAAGGATGGGTGGACAAAAAGGATGGGTGATATGATAAATGTAGGATTTGGATGGATAAAAGGATGGACAATAGGATAAAGGAAGGAGTATACAAGGAGTAGTGATAGAAGGATAATGGATGGGAGATATATGATAAATTGATGGAGGGAGCCTAGGATGTGATCTCCAAGGACTACGTCGCATAGGAATAACATGCCCCAACTCTAGATATTATGCCTTAAGATTTGGTGAGGTGATGCTTATTAGGATGCATGATGGGGATAATGTTTGGAAGGGATGAATGGACTTAGTAGTAGATGGATGTATGGAGGATATTCTTAGAAATTGATGGGTGGAATTTGGAGTATGACAAGAGGTATCATAAGCATTTTTCAACATTGTGCCCCTGCCCTCATCAAGATCAAAAGTAGGAAGGGAAGATAGATGGTGCAATGAGTAAAGTATGATAGATATAATAGGATTGGGTGGATGGACAAGGGGATTGGCTATGATAGGATCAAGACTTGGAGTGGGCTTAGGTGAATGGATAATAGGATTAGACTTAGGTGGAAGATTTGATGATTTAGACTTTAAGTGTGTTGGGGATTGTCTTAATGGATTAGGATTTGGAAGGTTGGAAGGATTATATGATGGAGGCCCCATAGGGATGGATGGATGAGGGGGACTAGTAAATGGATTGGTGTATGATTCCAAACTTGAGGTGGTATTTCCCTTGTCAAGGGTAGCATTAACATGGCTTAAGGATTCTTGATCTTGGTGTAAGGAGGGACTAGTAATAGTATACTCATGTTGTGGAGGATTTTGAGATGGACATTGAGGAATATTCATGGGATTGGTTGATGTGGAGGGACTAGGTTGGCATGATGATAGGGGTGACTCATGGGATTGGGATGTTGATGTTGTAGAACAATAAGAGAGAAAACATACTATAGGAAGATGACCATACTCTTTTGGAATGTGTGCTTTAACAAGGGGAGGCCATTTCTCATATTCATGTTCTATTTCTTGAAGTTTTGCATCCCATTGAGAGTGGGGTATTGGTGGAGGATTGGAGGAACATGGTGGTGAAGGCAATGAAGGGATTGATGAAGGTTTGTGGACCAATGGGTTAGGATCAGGATTAGATAGAAATTGTTGTTGTTGTTGGATTTGTAGGTTTTCAGGTAGGCATTCGATTGGGCAATAGTTAAAAGGATTTTAGTCGGCATAAATGGTAACCTCCTGGTCATTAAATGTAAATTTAATGCATTTATTATAGGTGGATGGAAAAACCCTCATGGCATGAATCCATGGGTGTCCTAGGAGTATATCATATAGGAGATTAAGATCTAGGACTTGACAAGTTATTTCCACTAGGGATGGACCTAATTTGATGGGCAATCAAATAGTACCTTCAGATCTCCTTTTAGTTTCATCATAGGTTTTAATAGTGATGGAATGGTATTTTTCAATATCTGCAGTGGAGTATCCCAATTGTTTAAGACACCTTAGAGTGCACAAATTTAGCCCTGAGCCACAATCTATTAGGACCCTTTTGACTAAAAACCTTTTGATATTAACTTATATGTAAAGGGGTTCATTATGGTATGAAGGTTTGTATGAAGTTGATGGGGATGATATATAGGATGATGATGATCAATAGGAGGTTGATGATCTATAAGTGTCAAAGTATGGTTTATGAGTATCAAAATATGCATCACCTCAGATTATGATTTTGGGTTTTGGATTTAACATGGATTTGTTGATGATCACAACCATTTTGACAAATGAGGATTGGATTTGGTTCAAGGATGAGAATATGAGTAAGATGACAATAAATGAATTAGGTGGGAAATGGATTAGCTTTGATGATTTGATTGATTGAAGAGCTTCATAAGATTTAAAATGACAAGATTCCACTTGAGATGTTACATGAAAGGATGATAGGATCCCAATTTTGGAGGCCAAGATAATGATATAGGAGACAAGATGAAGGAATTTGGTTGCAGTGATCATAAATTGATACCAAATGTGTCTAGGACCAAAGAATTTGGTTTAATTAGGTTGAAAATGTGAATCTAGTTTGATTTGACACGAGAATAATGTAGAAACACTTGGAATATAGATCTTTGGCTGATTTGACTCTTTGATTTTAATGAAATGTGGTATTTTGCAAGTTTTCTTCCACAAAACTCACATGACTTTGGTACACAAACAAATAAAGCAAGAATGACATAACTAGTAGTAATTATTATTTACAATAGTGGGCTTACCTCACCTTTCAGTGATTTTAGATAGGAGTAATTGGAGTGGGTAACTAGAGTATGCCAAGATTGTCAACCATCTTGACACCTCTCACCTTGAAAGGATAAGTCTAAACAAGGAACCATGTCACCTCAACCAAAGACCCTACATGATAAGTAACTTCAAGGTACCATTCATATTCCTTGCACCACTATAGTAAATGACCAAAAGGTCATAGGCTTCTACAACAAAGGTTCGTAGTGAGGGAACTCCTACAAACACCATGGCATAGTAGCAATGGGAAATCAAAATCTCTTACCCACATTCGGATTCACCTAGGACCACAAGGCCCACCCCTTATGGCACAAGTGGTTTGAGCTCACCTTTTGGTTTTTGCCCCTTTATATAGCTCGCTAGAGATACATGCTTGTGGTGGAACCCCAGGGTGAACTCCTAGGCAAGCCACCTACTAAAAAGAAAAGGGAAAGCTTGTGTATTGTTCTTTATCTTGCACCATGATTGCACGTAGTGCAAGGGGAGAGAATACTCAAATAAATATTGTGTTGCTATGTTCTCTTGGACCCAAGATCATAGTAAAGGGAAGTACTCAAGTCATCAAGGTGTTTCTTTTTCTCATCTCCCAAAATCACATATAGCACAGATACAGGATACTCAAGGAAAACACAATGTGCTATTTCCTAACCAAAGACTTGTATGCAAGGGAAGAGGAACAATAGACAAAAATGCTTTCGATGACTACCTAACAAATGTGCAAGCCCAGCAAACACAACAAACACTTGTTCTTTTTAGAGCACCAGATTGAAATGTTCCTATTTTAAACACACAAGTTCATTTTAAAGCACCAAACCAAGTGTTCCTATGTTAGCAAACACACAAAGGGATCTTGCAACAAATGTATTAGTAATCTCTAAAATCTGTTGTCTTGGACATGCATAAATCTGCAAGAAAAACATTAAGACAAGACAAATTATCATGCAAAAACCCACACAAAATGTTAAATGCATTGTGAGAAAAATGATGTTTGTTACTTTAGAACAAAAGAATGAATTTTAGTTGATTATTCCTACAAATTCTAGCCCAAATCAGAAAGAAATACTTGCATCACTATGTAGCTCTTGAGTCACCTTTCCAATGCCTACAAAATTGTGAAAATCTAATGAAAAACAAGAAAGTTGTGTTCATTTGAACAAAACAATCTCCAAAGGCTAAAAACAGGCACTTTGATGATTCACTCTGTCACTGGTAGTTTCTCTGTATGATCACACATGTTAGTCTAATTAGATGCATCTAATGTTTCAAACTAGTTATCTTAGCAACAAATGTTCACATTGTTGTTGGCAGTTATAGTTTTCTCCATTCTCATGGTCAGACACTTGTTTGGTAGTTATGATAGTAAGGTTTTTAAACAACAAACACCTAGTAGTTATAAAATAAGCATGGATGATTTAATAACCCCTCCACTACATCAACATCATTAGTTATCAAATAATACCAAAAATCTCATAAGGAATAAGTCATCGTGGCTTAGATCACAAAGGCAATAATATTGAAGTCGTCTTAAGCTTGAAACTATAACAAAAACACAAAAATCTCACTATAAGACCAATAGTAGAGCTTAAAAACCACAATTTAGCATATGAAACCATACACAAAAACAAAGGTCAAAAGATTAATGTTTTGTAAATTTGAAGAATAGTGATACCAAGCTTATAACTGTCATTTTAGTGTTTTGAAAGAAAAGCGAAAAAGAACACATGCATCAAAAAGTCCATTCTTTTTGGCATATTACTTTTATTGCATGAGACAATTATACACTAATAGAAACAATCATCGAGCTTAGAAAAAATTTAGGCATGAATTTATTTTTCTTCTTTTTTTTTTTTTTAAAAGAGTGGTAAACCACCCAGACCAAGAAATATATTAAATAAAACTGAATACAAGAAAAAAGTGAGGCAAAGGCCTCAACCCAGAAGTCATAGCTAAACACAACTGCTGGCAATAAACACATCCCCAAAAAATATCTGCCAATGGTCACATATGGGCTTGGTCAGCAAAGAGGGGATTAATATGAAGTGACCCAAAAGAGACATTAACGTTTCACTAAAACGTTTAGGAGTCTGCATGTTAATATGTCAGAGAAGGACACAAATGAGCTCAAGCCATAGCCATTGGGGTGTCTTAGGCATTACAAACATTTAAACAGAGATTTGAATTGGGTTGTATCCCATTTGCATCTACAACTATCCCAAGAAAACTCGTATGTTGTGGAGGGCCAAAAACCAAAATGACCATTTCCTTGTACAACAAGAAATTATTTGAGCACTAAAACACTATGGAAGCCACTAGATATTAGATGGCGTGAAAATGTAGAAGAATGCAAATGAACTCCATTTGGCAAAGTGGTATAAGAATACCCAGCATCAGTAGTAGTAGAGCAATAAATAGCAGGTCTCACAAAGTTTACAATCTTCTATGTCTGTTCCTTCCTTTTGTAGCTTGAAGATGACCGCAAAAACCTACGAATGGTAGTAGCTATCACCTCTCGAATCCAATCACTTTAGAAAACAACAAGAAAACAAAAATGCAGCTATCTAAGATGCAGTCCCACAAAGCAATCCCAACCATATACCCAATACATCCATAAGAAAGATGTAATCGAGAAGAACTCCCAGTGGCACTCCAACTATGAAAACAAGAAAATTATCACATAAGCAATGATGAATTGTATTCCTATTCCAATCACCACACCAAAAGCAGTACCAAAATGTAGCTAACCCAAAGGAGGGCTCTTAGAACTAAAATTCTCCTAAAAATACTTTCTGGAGAACAAACGTAGCAACTAGTCCCTCCAATACCAGTCTGGATCAAGAGACCACTCATATTATCCATTGAGATCACCCTGAGAACAGAGTAACCATTTAAAGCCAAAAGATCACTGCCAAGGGAATAGCTAAGGGCCAAACGACACCTTTGCAACCTCCCATGTCGTTGGCCCAGCTAAAACCATATCTTATGTACCAGACAGGCATAGAACACCCTCTGTCTGAGAAGGCATATTGGAAAAGAATACTAGAGAAGATTACCCCTCATCCAACCAAAAAGAAAGACGACAAGTCAAACCTCCATACAAACACCCCAAAAAACAAACGTGCAACCCCTCAAAGACACAGTACTAGAACCACCGTCCCCATATCTCCTACCCATGTTGATATCTCATAATGGGACAAATAAGGGCAAATATAGGCATGATTTTTTTTAATGGCACGAGATAATATTCCCAAACAATCAGCGAGATTAGACAATTTTGGTTATGTTTTAATATCTATAATATCTAATAAATTATAAGTCTTTAACCCAAATTTATGTGAGCTTAAATATTTATTTATTAGAAAACTTCAAGCGTGAATTTTTTTAATGGCATGAGACAATATTCCCAGCACTATGATGCTCACATATAAAAATGTAAAAAGCAGTGTGAAAAAACAATTTTTCTAGCACTATAATGATTCACATATAAAAATGTAAAAAACAACATGAAAAAAATAAATTTTCCATCACTATAATGCTTCACATATAAAAATAAAAATGTAAAAAAACAGCGTGAAAAAACAAATTTTCCAGCACTATAAAAACCAACGAATTTTTTATGGCGTGGGACAATTTTCAAAGCACTATAATGCACAAATAAAAAAAGTTACAAGAGGTTAAAAAGAATATGTGAAAGAGATCTTGGGATAATATCTCACTACTATTTGACAAAGCATGTTTCTAAAATGAGAAGCCAAAATTAAAGTTCTTTGTGATAAATTTGATTTCTGTATTGGTTTTCAATAAAGCATCGACATACTCACACATGATATAGAAACCTATCAAAGCATTAATAAAACATCTTCTAAGAAAAGAAACATGGTTGTTTAAAGAAAATCAACTGATGGGCAAAATTTTTGCATGATATTATGCTTTGATAGACATGCCAAAAAGAATATAAAGGTTGCAGCTAAGTAAGGGATAATTCAAGCAACAAACAACAAGTTTAGAAAATTTACCAACGTGACACTTTTGATGGCATGAGATAATTTTTCTAGCATTATGATGCTCACATAAAAAAAATCCTACAACTAACAATGTAAACATTATGGAGGCATGTCTATACTCGTTGGATGAAACTTGCTTGCACAAATTCACACTTACAAAAACAAATGATTAGAGAGTCGTGTGTTCACATTAGGTTCACCATTGTATGCACCAAATATAAATTTTATTGAAAGAGATTTAAAACTATCAGAATTTATATCAAATGCACCATGAAAAAGATTAAAGATATAACTATAGAAACCAAATAAATGTTACTGAATGTATTGAAATGTGGTTGCTCTATTACCAGTGTAACTCAGTAATATCTTGGGTAAATTGTCCTTTTTGATAAATGGGATAGGTAGGTTTTTTATAATGTTTGGTGAAAGCGGCTTGAGAGTGGTTAAATGGTAATGTTATTTGAATGGTAAAGCTAAGTAATATTTTTAATTTCTTTTAAGTTTGTGAATAGGTTTAGGTTTAGGTAAATAATAAATTTTGTTAAATTTAATTTTATATTTATGGGAGGGGATGAGAGGGAAGATTTAATTAATTAATTAAAATTAATTAAATCTTATGTGAGGAGTAAGGATTAATACTTAGGATAATTAAGGATAAAGGGATAATTAGGGATTATGAAGGATTTGGTCAATTTTTTATGTCTACAATATGAGATGGGTAGAGTTCATTCATAGTTACACATTTGTATTGCAGTATAGGAGTGGGGAGTCAAATAAAGTTGCAGATGCATTGAATATGAGGAATTTGCTGACAAAGATGAGAATAGAAGTGTAAGGTTTTGAAAAACTTAAGCATATGTATGAAGAGGATCTTGATTTTGTAAAAGCATGGAGAGCATGTAAGGAACCTATTGTGATAGATAGGAGTAAGTGGTTGGACTATTTCATTTAGGAGGATATTTTTTTCAAGGGAAATTGGTTATGTATACCTACGAGTTCAATGAGAGATAATTTGATAAAGGAGAAGCATAGTGGTGGATTGGTAGAACATTTTGGAACTGACAAGATAGTAGCTTTCATAAGTGAACATTTATTTTGCCCTCAGATATATAAGGATGTATTAAAGTTTGTTCAGAGTTACAGAATATGTCAAGTTGCAAAAGGGAGTAGTCAGAATAGTAGTTTGTATAAATCCTTGATAGTACCGGATAGACCTTGAGAGGACATAAGCATGGATTTCATATTAGGTTTTCCAAGAACATAGAGGGGATATGATTCTATATTTGTAGTGGTCAAATTTTTTTCAAAAAAGTCACATTTCATTCCTTGTAAGAAGACAAATGATGTAACGTATGTTGCTGATGTATTCTTCAAGGAGATTATGAGATTGCATGGATTACATAAGAGTATAGTTTCATATAGGGATACAAGATTCATTGGATATTTTTGGAGGACATTGTGGAAGATGATGAAGATAGACCTAAAGTTTAGTTCAACATTTCATCCATACATAGACAAACAAATAGAAGTTGTAAATAGGAGTTTGGATAACTTGTGGAGATGTCTGGTAGGACATAAGGTAGGAAATTGGGATCTAATTTTACCGCAGGCAGAGTTTGCATACAATAATTCAGTGAATAGGAGTCCAGGGAAGACACCATTTGAGATTGTGATAGGAGTACACCCTAGAGGAGTAGCAGAGCTAAGAGACATCAATATGGAGAACAAGAGAAGTGCATAGGTAGAAGAATTTGCAGGATACATGGAAACACTACATAGTCAGGTCAGAAAACATTTGGAGGAGATGAATATCATGTATAAGGAGAAAGCAAATGAGAAGAGGAGACATAAAAAAATTTTAGTTGGAGATGAAGTTATGATATATCTAAGGAAGGAGACATTTCCAGTAGGGACATACAATAATATGAAGATGAAGATGTTTGGACCATGTAAGATTCTTAGGAAATTTGATTCAGGAAATGCATATGAAGTAAAGCTACCAGAGACATTTGGTATATCACCTATATTCAACATTGTAGACCTATACCAATATCATGAAGGAGAGTCAAGTGACAACATTGAAGATAAATTGAAGAATCAGTTACCACAACAATAACTAGAGTAGATAGAGCAGATCTTGGATAGCAAAGTTTGACATAGTACCAAAGGCAAGAAATAAAAAGAGTACCTAGTCAAGTGGAAAGGAAGACTGAAAGAAGATTCATCATGGATATCTCAGGCTGAGGTGGATAGCCTTGGTTTTCATCTAGCCCCAACAAACTAAGGGACTCACTTTTTAAACAACCCCAGGTGTCTAATGCAAGAGCATCTAAGGTTACAGAGCAATCTTGCATCAACCAAAAATATTTATATTCTTTTGTTTTCTTTCATTTTCAGTTCAATTCAGTCATTTGTAGTTTCAGCATTTTGTACTGTATTTTACCATATCTTCACATAAAAACTTGTGGAGATGAACTTAGCATTTACAAAGTGTCACATACATCATATTCAGATTTCAAGTGATTTGGATTTGTTTCTTGAAAGTTATCACTATCAGAAGATCATCAGTTTTCACATAACATAACATCCAAAGAGACAGTTGAAAGTAGAAGGTTTGTGGAGAACTTTCATGACTTGCAGAGCCTAATGGAACATCATACATGACACATAAGAATCAGATAGGCCTTCCCTAAGTTTTGCACCAAGTTTCAACCATTTGTGGAGCAATGCCATATGTTGTAGACCAACCTACATGTTTCAACATGCTACACCTTCCATTGGAGTTTGTAACCTCTTGTGGCCAACTCGGAGGATTCTATAAGCTTGCAAATGATATATATAGATCTCTTAGATGTGTTAGGAAGTTAGTAGTTCAATGATAGGATTTTGACAGTTTAGAAGATAGATTTCTTTTTTTAAGGCACTTCAATGCTATATCTTGCATATATGTTGTAACCCAGAAAGCAGGCCTATGAGCCCTTTTATTGTAGCCCGCATGTTGCCGACATATAAGCACTTTGATTATCTGATAAACTAAGCATTTGAATCTTCCATTGTTTTGTGTTGTTCCTATTGTGTTTACTCTACCTACATGGTTTTGACAATTCATTCTTTGAACCCTCCTACCACAACTGCAACACAAACCCAAATTATAATGAAATTGAGTACAGATGAATAAACTTCTATAGATGATCAGACATGAAGGCACTCAAGAAGGATCATAAACATACTAGAAATTGGATTTCCCTATATGGAAACTTTGCAGACTATGGGATGGGTACCCTAGTCTAATAGGGTAGTTTTTCTACAAATCCAGAACAGTGAACAGTGTCGGATGATGTTCAACTTTTGAGTTGAAGATAAATCTTGTTGGGAGGACTACAAGGCAGGCACTCTAGTCCAGTAGGGTTGAATCACAACAACTTTTCTCTAGATCTTGAATCCTTATCCTCTGAATTGCTTCTCTATACCTGTACTTCACCAAATCCCACACCCATAACCTGCAATCACAAAGAGAGGGGTTTGGGGGTTGTGGTGTTTAGCAGCTTGCCTCGATCAAGCGTCAAAATGACATTCAAGTCTTCCAACACTGGTTTTAGATAGAGTGCATGCCTAAGGGAGGACAGAGGCCAAAGCAATGATGAAATAAAATGATTGAAGTGCAAATAGATGTCACCTTAGAGGTGAAGCCCTCAAGGAGGTGAAGATCCTTCAAATCATGAGGAGATGGATTGATGAAGCCAAATCTATAAAAAACAAACACAATAACAATAAATTCTGCTTTGCAACATAATGAATGCCTTGAAATCCCTTAGCTCCATATCACAAGTTTACATTATCCATCTAAGTGTAAAATGAAGACATAAACTCACTTATATATGCTTTCTGACTATTAGTCGTAATTGAAATTGAAAAGACTGACAAAGGGAAACCTTTTTAAATGTCCTATGCCGACACATTTAAATTGGGGTCCCGACAAATTAGCATGGACTTGGGCGTGGGTGCCCAAGTTCCAAGGCACATTCAGGTCTTGATTAAGCATTTACAACTGCCCCCTAAGTCCCATTTGCAATGGGTTTTAGGGGAATTTGCTCTAGGATAAGTATTAAGCATGTAAAGTTTAAACACGGGGACCTAGGAGCTAAACTAGGAGATAAAAAGGTATGAGGTTACTTTTTACTCCATAACATAAGTAATCTAAAAATTAATTTATAAATTAAATTATCACTAACACTTATAATAAATTTCTAAGATGTCTTTCAAATTTTAGACCTTGGTCGATTCATATTTTTCTCTAACCCAAATGTTAGTATTTGTACATTAGCAAAATGAACACTATCTAATAGAATGTTAACAAAGAAAATTGCATGTTTAAATACATAGCGTGTATTTTAACTGCATTTGTACCCATTCTTTACAAGTGTTAGTGATAGTTTAAATTGGAAATTAATTGCATTTCATACTATAAACAATAGCAATATAAATCCAATTTTATTTGTTGACATGTCTTCTAGCACAACGTTACAAAAATGGTGAATCTTCTCACTTAGGCCTTAGACGTGTGGCTCAAGGGAATGACTATAAATCAATTTTTGCAAGATGTTGCAAGTGCAATGCCACAAAATTGCATTGTTTATGTACCACACCATCATATATGAGATGAGATATGTTATCTAAAGGCATGAATCTATGGGTATAAGATTGTCTTGACATGTGGAAGGAAGATTACCATGAGACATAACAATGTCGTGAGGGGGTATTGAAGGAGGTAAATGGATTTATAATTGGTGATCCAAATCCTGAAAATGCGTACAGATGTGCAGAGTTGAGACTTCCTAGGAGGTCACCCATACCACTACTGCCAGTCCTACTCCAACTCAAACACTCTTAACCATAGAGTTTCATTATCATGAGAGATGGGTTCGTGTGAACCACTACTCATAAAATATGTGGTCAATGAGATCATGGTTTTATTTTTCAAAATTATGGTTAGAGAATGAAAATGGGGCTCTAGCCAGAATTATCGTGATTCTTAGTTTTCTCAGTCAAAATTATTTTTATAAAAATTGGTAACTGTATACCAAAAATGCATGATTTGCCTGCAGAAGAGGACACAAAGATGTAGTCAGCTTGTCAACGTCCTCTTTAAAGTTTGTGGTGTCACCTAGAAGTTTTATGAAATTTTGCCTTTAAGGGATCAATTTCAGACCCACCTATCGGTTGCTAAATTTATTTTGGTGAGTATAAATGACCTGGATTTGAAGGAGAAAGAAACAATAATCATTGAATGAAATATCTCACATTAGAGGCGGCCGTAGAAATCCATCCATGCCACTGCTTGAGTGTGGTATTGTAAGCATGTTCAACAGCCTGCTTGAGGCTCCACTCCGCATGTTCCACCAAGGCCCCCAATAGCACAACCATGAAGTCCATAGCCCTTGTTAACCACAGTACCCCTTTTGTGCAGCTCAGTGGCTTCTTCGTTGTTTCTTGTGCGGATTCTTTCCAAACTATTTCGTATAGAAAGTTGTTCTCAGAATTACTGGACTCATACATGTCATCCAATCTCTAACAACAAACAAAAGTAGCATTTTACGTATCGAACGCCCATTTTTTACAAAACTCTACAAGAAATCTCAATAATATGAAAACGTGAAGTTTTTTACTAATTAAGATGCCCATTTAGTCTTATTCTATACACTTTATGAATTTGATTGATTTTTTAAATTCTCTTTTCCTTTGGGCGGACATTATAGCTTCTCTGAATACAGATCTGTCGATGCAATTCAGTGGTCTCTTAAAATAAGAGTTGAGGATTTGTATCAGTTTACTCTACTAATGTAACGAAACCCTTAGAAGAACATGAAAAGACTGTGTGCGCTGTGGCGTTTTCCTCGCCCGAGCAAAACGTTAGTTGTGTAGAGCGGGCAACAACCAGACTTTCAGGAAATGACCACTTCTTCTGACATGGTCATACAGCAGAGTCTGCTGGGCTGCGGGTGGAACGATGCTCTCCTTCGTAGTTGATGAGAGGAGAGATGGATGAGGGCATTGAGCGCTCTCTTTTAAAATAATGGAACAGCGAAAGCAAAGAACAATAGAACAGTAAACAATAAACAATCACACAGGACAAGTTAATTTAATGTGGTTCATCATATATATATGGCTACGTCCACAATAGCAGGGGAAAACTCTGTATTATATTATGTTCTCCGTCTTATTTACAGCAGCATATACATATGCTTATTGTTTACAATATCCGTGAGAGGATAAGGTAGGAAGAGCCAAGACAATGAAGAGTCACCACAAAAGGACAAGAGGTGACCATTGGGTTTCATATTCAACAATCTCCCACTTGAAACCTAACAACTGCTGCAAACTTTCAGAGGTATTCCCCTACTTCAGGCCTATTGTTAGAGTTTGACAATGCTGAGAGAAGCTCTACAGAATTTGACCTTCTCTCTTCATACAACCTTGGTCAATGCATCAGCTGGATTGATCTTTGTATCAATCTTTTCAACTTGCAACTTCCCTTCTTCAATCATGCTACAGATAAAGTGATACCTTAGCTCAACGTGTTTAGTTCTATTATGAAATGCCACATTCTTGGCCAAATGGATAGTGTTGTTGCTGTCACAAAAGAGTGTGAAAACTTGTTGTTTGGATCCCAACTCAGTTAACAAATGCTACAACCAAACCATTTCTTTTGCACCTTTGGTAAGGGCAATGTACTCAACTTTTGTAGTGGAAAGAGCAACTACTTGTTACAACTTTGAGACCCAGCTAATAGCTGCCCCAGCAAAAGTGAAAACATAACGTGATGTAGATCAGTGATAACTTTAAGAAACCCCTTCTGAAAAAATATATAAAATCCTGGCGAATCTTCCATTTTTTTGGAAAAAAAAAAAATTTCTATTGGTGAATTTTTCCTTTTTTTGAAAAAAATATTTAATTTTATTGGCAAATTTTTTAAATCACTAGAAATTTGTAGAAAATCCTCATGAATCTTGACAAAAAATAGGAAAATGCATTAATTACCATGGCGAATCCTTCGTAAAAAGAAAATTAAATTCCTATGGAAAATTAAAGGCCTGAATATGGCAGTGATTGACTATTTTAAGGTATAGTGGTTGTGTCTATAATTCCTTAATTCTTTAATATTTTAAATCAAACATTGAATATTTTAAATTGGCCCTAAATTATTTTTCACCACCATTGATTTTATTTATAATCTAATTTGGGTTCTATTATGTGGACCAAACTGTACCCACGGAGCTGCAATGCCCATAGGGCCTGAAATTGCATTTGGGCCAGTGATTTTAATGGAGATCAACGACCCAAATGCAATTTTGGGCCTCATGGACATTGGAGCTTCGTGGGTACATTTTGGCCGATGGAATTTAACCCTAGCTGTTAGATTATAAATTGAGATCAATGGGCTAAATACAATTTCAAGCTTGATGGATGTTGGAGCTCCATGGGTACATTTTAACCCATAGAATACAACCACAATTGTTAGATTATAAATAAAATAAATGATGATGATTAAAAATTGGTGACGTGGCCCTAAAGTAACCAATACTTAAATAATATTATTGGCAAATTAATTTCATTTTCTACTAAAACTTATAAAATTTAAATGAATCTGATCTAACTAGTTATCGAATGTTGTGGCAGTTTTTGAGTTTAAAAATTTAATAAAATAAATATTCTGGCAATTTAACTAGGACTAAAATAAAATTTTGTGAAAATGTGGTGATTCAAGTCACCTTATAGCTTGTACTATTAGCCAAATTTTGAATCCCCAATTTCAACTATTAGCCAGTTGGTGAATATTAGCCTCTAAAAAACTCACTAGTAGACTTTCTTTTATCCAAGTCACTTGCTATATTAGCATCAACAAAACCTTGTAGCTGCGCAACTTTCCTACCAAAGCATAAGGCATAATTAGAAGTGCCTTTTAGATACCTCAATATCCACTTCACAGCTTCCCAATGAGTTTTACCCGGATTACTCATGAACTGGCTCACAACTCCCATTGTATGGGAAATATCAGGACGGGTGCACACCATTGCCTACATAAGACTTCCCATGACTGAAGAATATGGAATGTGTTTCATGTAGTCTTGGCCTTCTTGTGTTTTGGGACACAATGCAGAAGACAAGCAAAAATGATCAGCAAGTGGAGTGCTAACTTGCTTAGAACCTATCATATTGAATCTATCCAAAAGTTTTTCATTATACTTTTGCTGAGATAATCTGATTTCTTTCTTCTTTCTATCTTAGATTATGGTCATACCAAGAATTTTCTTTGCTGCCCCGAGATCCTTCATTGTAAATTTGTTACCCAAGAGTTACTTCAAATCACCAATAACTCTCATGTTGGTGTCAGTTATGAGCATGTCATCAAGATAGAGTAGAAATAAAACAAATTGATGATTTTTCAGCACCTTGTAGTATAGATATGGATCAAATTCACAATGTATAAACTAATTCTCCATCATGAAGTTATCAAACTTGATGTACCACTATCTTGGGGCTTGTTTTAGCCCATACAAGTTCCTCCTTAATTTGCAATATAGATTCTCGTGTCCTTGTTTGACAAAACCTTCAGGCTAATGCATATACAATTCCTCATCTATGTCACCATGGAGAAATGCAGTTTTAACATCGAGTTGCTCAAGCTCAAGGTCATAAACTACTACCAAGCCCAAGATGACTCAAATTGTGTTCATCTTTACGACTAGTAAAAAGATCCCATTAAAGTCTACTCCTTTTTGTTGATCATACCCTTTTACTACTAGTCTGGCCTGGTAGCGTTTTGTGCCTCCTCCTTCCTCCTTCAATCTATACACCCATCGATTCTTCAATGCCCTTTGATTTGGTGGAAGCTGGACAAGATCTCATGTATGGTTTGTCATTAGTGACTTTATTTTGTCCTTCATTGCAGCTATGTACTTCTCACTGTCCCTATCATTGCAGGCCTCTCAAAAATTAGTTGGTTCTAATTGATCAGATATGAGCAACTGATAATCATCCAATTTGGACACAGGTTTCCTCTCCCTAGTAGACCTCCTTAATTGAGGAATTTGTCCTTGTATATTGCCCTCTTCATGTGAAATTCCCTGTTCATGAGATGCTATAAAAGGAACCTTGTTTACTTTCTCAACTTCAACAATCCTCTATTGTTAATTATGCTTTCCAACATCACATCTCTGTATGCCCTTTCCCCTCTATATTTCTTGTGACTCCCTTACTGCCTGCGTGGGAGAATTAAAATGTTGTCCAAGAGTGAAGTGTGTGGGAACCAAAGGAAGGAGTCATGGATGACAAGGACTCTTCCTTCCAAGTTGATTTCCTTGACTTTTAATATCAAATGTATTATTCTATGTTGAGGAGACTTCTTCCACATTCTTTTGGAAGATTTCACCTTCTTCCCGAGGCCATACGTAAGAGAAGATAGGCAAGTTAAATTTATTTGAACACTAACCATATGACTATGTATTATTATATTTTGAAGGCATTTCATCCTTAGTTCGCGTTGGAATTACTCCCACTGAATGTTGTGAGTGGGTATTGGTCGGTAGATATGAGCCTGAGTGCTCATTAACATCAACATTTTTAGAATGTGAACCGGTGTTGAGGTGCGACAGAGTAATCTATTTGCCTTGCATCAATTTTTCATCCAGAAGAGACTGTGAAACCATAACTAGAGGCTGCGGTAGGTTTGGGATGTCCAAGGTTGAAGCGCCATGTGTGTTGAAAAAACTTATATCCTCTGTGGAATATAAAGGAGGTTGTGTAGAGTGTGAAGAGAACTATTCTAAGTATTGATTTCTTTGTGTATCTCATGACTATGTAGATGCCAATGTTGGATTTGAATTTCCATCTGTACTTGATGCCACATTTGGATGTGAAAACTATGTATCACTCCCAATATCATCAATTGATATATACTCCTTTGCTTGTGTTTTTTGTGCTTGTAGGGCTAGGAACACTTTTTCATCGAAGACCACATTGCGACTGCAAACAACTTGCTTTGCACCAGCATCCCACAACCTAAATCCATATTGCTCTTCCCCATAACTGACGAAGATACATTGTTTAGATTTGAAATCCAATTTTGTTTGCTTCTCCTTGGGAATGTGAGCGAATGCCTCGCAGCCAAAGACTTGAAGGTGATTGTAAGAGATATTTCTATCAAATCACTCTTCTTTTGGAATGTTAAAATTTAGCTTAGTAGGACTTCTATGGATCAAATAGACCGTTGTGTTAACTGCCTCAGCTCAAAACTCTTTACTCAAACCAGCATTAGAGAGCATATTATGTGCTCTCTCTAGAATCGTACGATTCAGCCTTTCAACTACACCATTTTCTTGAGGTGTAAATGGTACAACCTTGATGCATTGGATGTCATTATCTACACAATAAGTATCAAAATCCAAAGAACAAAACTCCCCCCATTGTCAGTTTTTAGACATATAATTTTGTTCCTAATTTGATTTTCAACAACAGCCTTAAAAGTTTGAATTTTGTAAACACTTCTGATTTTCTATTGAGCATATAGATCCAAACTTTATGGGTGCAATCATCTAGAAAAGTTAAATAATAGTTTTCTCCTGCAATGGAGGTTAGCTCCGTGGGACTAAACACATCCGAATGCATGAGTTCCAATGGTCTTGACTTCTTGTTGTGGTTTTGGAGAAGCTGGTATGTCTTTGTTTCACATAAAGGCAATGCTCACATAGCTCTAAATCTGTTGATTATGAACCTGAAAGTTGACCTCTTTTGAGAAAAATTTTCATTCCCTTCTTACTCATATGCCCAAGCCTCTTATGCCAAAGTTCTGTCCCACTGTCAACTACCGCCATCATAGCTCCCACTTTAGTGTGACACTCTAGCACATAAAGAGGTCCTAATTTGCTACCTTTTCCAACAACTAAGGCTCCTTTGGTCACTTTCCAAATATTAGAAGAGAAGGTGATGCTACACCCTTGAGCATCAAGTTGTCCCGCATAAATCAGGTTCGTCTTTAGCTTAGGAACATGTCTTACATCACTTAATAGCCACTTGTTTCCATTCTTTAGTTGTAACATTATGTCACATTTTCCAACTATCTCGCATTGCTCATTGTCACCGAGATAAACTTTGCCAAATTTTCCTTCTTGATAGTTTTTGAAGGCATCCCAGTTTGAGGTTGTATGAAAGGAGGCACCGAAGTCTAATATACATGAGTCCACTATAGTTTTACTTGTTGTCAAGACTTAAGCTCCTGAATCATCTTCATATGTCGTATTAACCTCATTTTCTTTTAGTTGTTTTTGTGCTTTCTTGTAATGCCAACAATCCTTCTTGACATGTCCATCTTTTCCACAAAACCAACAACCTTCTTTCCATCCTCTTGACTTAGATCTCTTGGCAGATTTAGATCTTCTCCTATTATTTTTTCCTCAATCTTGGGTTCTTCCCCTATTGTCTAAAACCAAGGCTTCTCTGGATGTTTTATTTTGTCCTCTTCTCATGTCTTTATTGAGAAGTGTAGCAATGACATAGTCAAAACTTAACATTGCTTCCTTTTTCTTTTCCTTGTCTTCAGATCCTCTTCTTCTGGATACTGAATTGTTGATAGCCATCACCACGCTATCCTAGCTATCGGGAAGAGAACACAAGAGCAACATAGCTCTCATTTCATCATCAAAATTGATTTCTACTGAAGCTAGTTCGCTAATCACGGCATTGAATTCATTCAAATGATTTGAAAAACCTTTTCCTTCTTTCATCTTCAAATTGAATAACTTCTTGAACAAGAAGACCCTATTGGTTGCTCAAGCCATCTCATACATGTCACAAAGCTTGTCCCATATTTGTTTTGCCTAAGTTTCTGAGGCAACATTAAAGAGGACATTACTAGATAGTGAAAGGATAATTGTAGCAGCTACTTTTTGATCCAAGACATCCCATTCATCATCAAACATTTGTTCTAGTTTTTCTATCTTTCCTTTCAGTGTGATGGCTAGGTCTTTTTGAATCAATAGGGCATGAATTTGAAGCTTCTATAGCCCAAAGTTCTGCCCCAAGAATTTCCCTATTCTCCATTTGTCTGCTTCTTCCATCTCTTCAGAAATTTGTAATGAATTCCTCAATCAGCTCCTTACCCCAGCTTTGATACCAATTGTTAAAATAATGGGACAACAAAAGAAAAAGAACAATAGAATAGTAAATAATAAACAATCACACAAGACAAGTCAATTTAACATGGTTCACCATATATATGGCTACATCCACAAAAGCAGGGAAAAACTCCATATTATATTATGTTCTCTTTCTTGTTTACAACCGCATATACATATACTTATATTGTTTACAATATCTGCAAGAGGATAAGGTAGGAAGAGCCAAGACAATGAAGAGTCACCACAAAAGGACAAGAGGCGACCATTGGGTTTCATATCTAACACTCTCTTCATCCATTCTCCTCCTTCCACACTATCGATTTTCACTAGCAAGTTCTTCATTGCCGCTCCACATGTGCAATTGAGAATTCAAAGGTGTAGAGGAAGTGCAATTCCTATGGAGACTACAATTTTTGTTCATCAATGTTGTGAGCCTGCAATTCCAGTTCATTAATGTTGTTAGGGTGTTATGGTAGTGTAGAACCCTACATAACCTATTTCAAATTTTTGTTTTGGTGTTGTTCACTGATTTAGCTACACTATAAAATCCAAAAATTTGAACTTGATGGTGGAGCATGACGGAAAATGGCAAGTGGGAAGGGAAAACCAAAGGCGGTTGTGGATCCCATCCCCTATGCCTTTTGTTGGGAGAATATGGAGTATATCAATGCCATTTTGTATGTGATTTGTACATTATGATGTCTTTGGCATATCATTTTGTAGGGAGAATAGACGCTTCCCTTGCATGCTTTTGTGTATAGATAGTAAACATGCACACTCTTACACTCCGTACATTAGGATGCAACTATATCAAAAGATAAGGATTTGGGGTCTGCAAGAAACTTTAATGAATCTGAGATTCAACATGACTTTTTAATAGATGTGAGATGCTAAATTAAAACATATTTAGGGGGAAACTTAGGTCTATATTTCTTATTACTAGTGTCCAAAACATCCTGTAGATGCAAAAGACTTACTAAACTTACCTTTCTTTCTCACCTTCAAACTTATCAGTTAATGATATATATGAAATTTCCTACATACATCAACACTTTATAAAGTATAGGCTCTCGTGAAAAGGGTTAAGATTGGTAGATCTTCATCCTTAATCCAGTGATTGACATATCTTCCTCATTTTGGACCAATACTCTTGTGGGAAAATTTCTAGGTAATAGACCCAATGTGGACAACATCTAAAACTGGGTTAAAATGAAATAAATGTTGAAAGGCTCATTGGAGATTCTAGTGTTGATGAAGGGATTCTTCCTCTTTTCATTTTGACTTTTGGAAGACAACTTGTAGATCCTAAAAGGTGGTCCATGGTTCTTTGCCAAATCCTTTCTTTTCCTTAAGGAATGGGAGATAGTCTTGGAACTTGAGAAAGTTTGAATTTATAGTGTTCATGTTTGGGTCAAAATCCTAGATTACCTTTAGAGTATTGGGATGATGAAGTGTGTATAGCTATTGCTATCTCTTTGGGTGACTTCATTGTTGCTAATGAGGTGACTAAATCAAGGAAGTAGTTTTATTTTTCTAAATTATGTGTTAACATTGTTGTTGACAAAGCACTCCCATCTTCCATCACTTTGTCTTCTAATCTTGGGAATTGAGTGCAACAAATCATTTATGAGGACTCTCAAGTGATGTGCCTCAATTGTCACAAACCAAGACATGCTTTGTCAATGTGTAGAGCTAGTTAAGAGTAGAATTTCAAGAATAATATTCAATAGGATCCTACTCTTGGGATTGAGGAGCCTACCAAAACTTCAAAAAAACATGGGAGGCATAATAGCCCTCTCTTGGACAAGACCAACTCGGAGTCTCTGGTAGTGGAAAAGAGTTGAAAGTTGGATGTTGTGGTTCATCATAGCTCATCCTCACACAAGTAAAATATAATATATATAACTTTAGACAATAATTGTTGCACTCCTCCCAATGTGGTTCCTTGTGTGAATCCCACTAGTAAGAGATTTACCCCAATTAATTCCTAGGATGCCAACTTGAAACAAAGTTCTTTAAAAGTTTTGAGTTTCAAACCACCTTGAATTGGTGGCTGTATTTTTTGGGGCAGCTCAGCCCTAGCTCCATTATCCCCCTGCTTGCAGTGTTCAATTTTTTTTTTTAATTTTTGGTCATGTTCCTTCCTATTTCTTGGTATTTTTTTTTCTTTGTAATTTGTTGTTCTTTCTATTATTTTGGGGTGTGTCCCCTTCTTTGTAATATCAGTTCATAGCTTCAATTAAAATCGCTTACCATAATTAAAAAAAATAAAACTAATTAATTCTTCCTTAACCATCTTAAGGAGGAGGACAAAGCTTCTACCCTAAGGGATCATTAGCACACCTTTATTAAGGAAATGGTAAAAAATTTAAAGTTGGTGTAAATTTATGTGTAAATAGAGACAAAGGTGACCTAGTTATTAAAGGCATTCATATTTTTAGTGAAGCCTTGTTGCCAAAGTTAGTTTGCAGGTTCATTTCTTCTCTTCAGTGCTCTTGGATCCACATTTTAAAAAAATCACAATGGTGCTCCACCTTCAAGTGTGCTCAATTTGAGTGATCTACCTTTGGGATTAGCTATCTTAAAGGGAATCGAATCTACTAATAATTTAATTGAGAGATATACATTTTGGAAGATTTTGGATAATTCTTATATTTCATTTGAGGAAGGTCATTGGTTGACCAAGACTCCTTTAGGAAATCTTCTTGACTTTAGGGGTCTCTCCATTTTTTTTACTACTTATTTAGGATTTAAATTTTAGGAAGAAAAGATAGAGAGTTATAGTATATCTACATCCTATAAAAAATTACCTACAATCCTTGATGTTGAAGGAAAGGCCCATTTTTATATTTCTATTTTATTGCAAAATTTTAGGCCTATTTGGAGTCCTAATAGAGATAACATGGGCTAGAATTTCAAAGGTAATGGTATTTATATGGTTAAGGAAGCATATGACAAACTGATGATATGAAGGCTTATTGAAAGATCTTATTTTCCATGGTATCAGGTCTAGAATGCAAAAGTGTGGACCACAGATAAGATATTTCTTTGGTTGGCCTACCATTAGAAGATTCTTACTGGGGATCAACTTTCGAAAAAAAATTTAATAGACCTAGGATGTGTCCTCTTTGTTTGATTAAGGCAGAAAATAGTAACCATCCTATTTTCCTATGTGATTATGGTACTAGAATTAGGATTCTTTTCCTTCATATATTTAATGTTGTTTGTGTTTTTCTTAGTTCTCTATGCGAGAAAATGATGTCTTGGGTTCCTACTTTAAATATTAAATTTGTTTATCATATATGGGAGATGGCCCCAAGTATCATAGATTGGAAAATATGGCTTGAAAGAAATAATAAAGAACTTCCAAGTTAGAAAAAAAGTGTATAGATAATATTTGGAAATAAATTATGCATGCTTGTAATTGTCATTGTAAGATTTAGTTAAACGAGAAAAATTAATAATCTATCATATATAGCTTAGTTGTTCTAAAAATCTAACCATAAATCTATCATTATTTTTGAAGAAAGAACGATTAAAAGGAAGAAGAGAAATCAGAATGAGGCTTTGTGGATCCTACATCCAAAAGGATGGATAAAACTCAATTTTGATGATACTTCAAAAATAACTCCAAAATTTCTAGAGGTGGGCCAGTCTCAAAAATTATAAAGGTAATGTCATTGGATTAGGAACTTAATTTTCTATTTTCATCATAAATAATTTTGTTGAGAAGGAGGGAAAAGTTTTGTGGATGGAACCAAGTAAAGGATTTAGTCAACGTGAAAAATGCAAAAATTTGATTTGGAACCAAATGAAAGGATGGGAGAAAAGTAAAGAAATCATTTTGAACTAAAAGTGGGAAATAGAGGTGGAAGTGGAGGGAAGTGTGTGAAGTGAGTCGGGAAGGCAATTTGGTTTTTATGAAGGAATAAAATGACCCTTAAGAAGATGTGGGGAAATGTAGGATTTTGGTGTGGAATTAGATGTTAGGATGGGATATGAGGTGGAGGAAAGATATCCTAAAGTTCAATGAAAGTGCACAAATAGGAAAATAAAAGGTGCATATGTGTAGGAATTTGAGCTAGAACTAGATGTTGGAATTAAAGGGAAAAAATAGATGGGATCTATAAGTCGGGAGATTGTCCCACACAAAGAGATGGGGATAATGCAAAAAAATGAAGGGGAACCATAGGTGAAAAGGCATCTAGTTTAAAGAAGATACTCCATAGATAGGAAGGAAGGCTAAAGGAAGAAATATAAAGGAAGGCCATAAAGTAGGATGGGATAAGTGAAGGTGAATATATCTAGTCTGAAAGGACTTTGAAATTCTACCCAAAATTTTATTTTAGATCTTTTGGTGTTTTGATTTCTTCAGTTTGGGTTGGATCTTGGTTTTGCATTTTATTGTGATCTTTGTCAATTTCTACCCCACACAATCTATACAATATAGATTTATCGACAATGACTTTTCTGTAAACCCTAGAAAATGGAAAAAAATTGTTTAGCCGAAATATGAAATGTTTTATATCAAAAATTTTCTCTTAATCTTTCTGGACTTAAGGGCAAGGTGTTTTTGGCTAGAAGTGCACCAAGCAAAACTCACTTCTAAAATTCTCCCAAAAATGAGAAGTGGCTTCAAGATATGAAGCTCTGATACCATGTAAGATTCTCCAATGGACTCAAGAACCTAGGATCACTTGCAAAACCATGAGTAACCTTCCACAAGAGAGGTGAATGAGAATAATGTTGAATTAGGTGCAATAATGAACAATGGTATTATTACAAACTCCATTGTAAATGTACAAGAGAGATGGTGCTTATAAAGACAAGGTTGAGAGGTAGCAAATCATGTGATCATGACAAGTGTTCTAATCATATGACATGATACACAAATATTAAATTCCCTAACTACCTAAGTTATCCTAACATTTGAACATGTGTTAATATGTCCTAACTAGGAACTAGTTAGATAAAGTACTTTGTTCACACTACAAAGGGGAAAAATGGATATGAAACACCCCCATTCAAACCAACATTGAGAAGATCATAAATTTCAATATATCTTACAAATTAGTTGCTAAATATGTGTAGGTCGAAATACACATTGTGTTTCTCAACCTAGAATTTATCACCAACATTCAATTGCACAATTTCAATGTATGAACCCCAATATTTTAAAAAAAATGTGTCACCTAAGAAGGTCAAAATTTTGAAAGACTTCTTAGAAATCATGAACTAAATATGTATATGTTGAAATACACATTGTACTTTTTAACCTACATTTTTCTTAAAGAATCCTTATTAGAAAACAATAAATAACAAACATATTAGAAATGGTGAATAAATTTGAAACATAACTTACAAATAATGAAATTTGCACTATAAAAGGCTCACAACTTATTGCATTTTATATGGATGGGGAGAAGGCAAAAGTGAGAATTTACTATCAATCTTGTGGTCCAAGATGTAGAAGATGAAAAACCTCATTTCTCATCTAATGATTTAGAATGGAGTTTGAATGGTGTTGAAGATTATTTTGATAACCACTACTTTCCTAAAACATTTCCACATGAAAATGAGCTTGAAAGTAACCATCAATGACTTAACTAAATGTACCCAACAAGGTAATTACACTATTCACTTCCAAACATACTATGGAAAACTAAAGCACCAACTTGATGACTTGGTAGCTTTGTTTTCGTCCCATAGTCAGTTGGTTGTGTTTCATCTATAATTTTTTCTTTGTAAGAGGTTTATGGTCCATTCAAAACCAACTTATCCTAATCAAAACGAGAGATATACTATTGGGGACCCTAGTATAAACAACTTTAAATCATACTATTGTTCTAAAGGAGATCTTTTGATGTCAACAATTTAGTGTGATGGATCCATATTGAAATACATTTTCTATGAGTCTACCTTATTGGCCACTTTAATTGGTGCCACATTAGTGTAAAGGACATTAAAATCTCACATTCCTATCTAATATACTATGTAAGATATATATTATATCAAATTGTTACCTATCTCATTTATAGTTTAAACTACTTACTTTATAACTCTATAATGATACACCATACAAATAGAGAAAAAAGATGGGAATGGTAGCTATATGATGAAATAAGACAACCCAAGCACACAAATCTCATACAACCATAATTATTAATAGAAATAAATCTTCAAGAATTTTAATTCAAAAATAAAATGATACCTTTGGACATCCATAGTTGTCCAAGCAAGTAATTAACTTGATGACTTATATAGATCCAACTAGTTTTACCTACAATGGTACCTTCAAGAGTTGATTTTCCAAACCTATATAGCTACATGAGATCCATTAAGTTTTAAGGTTTATATTTGATTTTCCAAACCTATAGGGACAAATCATAAATTGAAATTTATTTGAAATGTTGGGATTAGTACATTTGAAAAATAAAGATTAGAACATATGCTCTAAAACCAAAATGATTCTTTCATATCCGCATGTATCTCCTTATATACATCCATAAACCCTTGTATATCTATTCTTATATTAGTGGTCCACATGTATCACCTAAGTGACAGCTAAAGATACCATTTTCCATTGGTGTTGTTTTATTTCTTGATATATTTTATAAAACCATTTTCTAACTTGCAAGTTTTCATTGTAGCCTTCTATTATAGTTAGTGAATAAAATTGTACATCAAAAAATATAATGCGTACTTCAACCTACACATGTTTAGTTCATAGTTTGTAAGATGTATTTCAAATTAATGACTTCTTAGTTGATTCATAATTTGTTGTATTTGAAATTATGACATTCGTACATTGGGAAAATGAATATTATGTAATTGAATATTGATGAATAAAATTGTAGGTTGAAAAACACAATGTGTATTTCAGCTTGTACATGTTTAGTTTATGATTTGTAGGGTGCATTTAAAATTTATCATCTTCTTAGTTGATTCATGTCTTTTTATATTTGAAATATTGGGATTGATGATATATTTGTTGATTGTGTGCATGCAAATGAAGAACGTGAAGAGATTTGTGGTGAACTACTAAATTTTTTAGGAGGTGTATTCTAGGACTAACACTCATATCTACATGGAATTATGTTTTAATTCTACAAGATAAACATCCCAAACATGAGTCTATACTACATACAATTTCATTCTTTGAGTTGAAGGATGTTCCCACCTACCTCTAGACCTACACAATCCAATTGATCTTACTATATGGTTTGAAAATTTAAAGTAGGAGTGAATTGACATCAATAGGGTTATGATGTCAAATTTGGTATATATACACAATGTCAATCTCCATTGAATAAATATAACTCAAAGAGTGTATTCTAAACTATTTGAAAGATAATGTACAATTGAGTGTGCTTTGGAGGCTCGAATGAGAGTTTGCCAAGGGTTTATCACTTATTTGTTTTCATCACTTGAGATCCAGTTTATTTGCATTGTTTTTCTAGCAAAGGAGAGTCACTTTCCTTTCCATGAAAAAAGTTAAGAATGAATAGAATCAATCAAAAGTCCGCATTTTTTAGAGTGGCTAGGCCTAATAAATAAATCCATTCCTAAATACTTAAAATGAAAAGACCCCACTCAAAAACCCATCAAATTTGCAATATTACCTTACACCAAGGCAGAAAAATAGAAAAAAAAAGATTTATTATCTATCTTGAAAGAAGCTCTGGAAGACATTTTTATTATTATCTTTATGGATTCTATGAGTAAGATGGGTATACTTAGCTAAATGTTTATTTTTTATTTTACATTTAAAAGTACCAACTTCACGACAACAAGGATGACCTTGCAATTGTGGACATGGTCTAGTTAGGTATCCAGTCCTAACTATGCACAACAAATTCTCATTTATGGCTATATAAATACATTAAGGCATTGTCCTAATTTAGATGCAATCATTATTATAAAAATTGCAAATTAAATTACATTTTTTAATGATTTTCATAGAAAAACACTACAACTAGGTTATTTATAAGTGCTTTGGCATATACTTATTATTTACTATTATTTTATTCTACAATCACTTTTAAAAGTCATCATTTTTGGTAGCTCCATATATTAAGATGCTAATATTTAATTTAACTTACTTTTTTACTTTTCTATTTTAAACTGTTAAAACCAAATACCCCCAAAAAAATCAATTTGCCATAAAATATTTTAACTAAATACACAATAGGCATATTGTAATTTTATATGCCAATTAATAGATAATTATTTAATATTTAACTAGAAAAGATTGTTCTGTAGGTTAGATTGAAGACATCATTGTTCTTGTTAATTATATTATGTATAGTGTTTGATTATATATCTCAATAAAATAATATTTGAACAACTAAAGGAAAATGTTCTATAAGAATGCACAACATAATTATCAATTACATGAGAACAACCAAACTAAACAATTAAAAAAATTATATTACTCCAATATATATTATTTAAATTGTAGAAGTTTATTTAAAATACTACGGTCTTATAAATATATCTTTTATTAAATTTAAAAAAAAATTAAAATAATTTTAAAAAAATAATTTAAAAAGAATAAAACAAAGATTGTTTTTAAATATATAAATACTATAATAGAAATTATCCAATCTTTAAAACAATTTTATTATTTAAATAAATATTTATTAACATTTAATTTGTATATGCTATTTAAAAATAAGAAAATTTCATTGAAGTAGTATTCTAAATTAGAAACCAAAATATACTCCTTGTAAATATTTATAAATAAAGATATGAAATCATTTCATTACATTGCCTTATTTACGTAAGTTTATATAACTACTTATTTATAACATTTATAAGACCAGTGGTTTTATTGGATATGTAGTCTCCCATCACAGAAAACACGTGAGTCCACAGGAATAAGTTTTCATTGGGATGGCTACATCGTTGCAGTGCTAATCTAACAGGGATTGTAGCAGAGGCATTGAAATAGAAAATTGCATGATCCATGATGAGCAAGATCTCCAACTACACAGGCATAGTTGCAGTCACTATTGAAGACGCATGGCCCGTGGTATGCACCGCTCGGAGCAGGGCAATAATCAACGGACACTTGTATTCATGAATATATTAAAAATCAGTCAGTATTTCAGAATTTTTAAAGAAAAAATCAACGACAATATAATTTTATTCGTAGCAACAAGTGAAACCCATCTCTTAATCTAAAAAATATTGATTAAAGAGAACAAGAATGCATATTACCAGAACCAAAAGGTGCTGTGAGTAATAAAAGCACCAAATACACATATATTCCCTTCGCCATATAATCAACTACAGACGTCCAGAAGTAATAATGTATTCTGTGATAAAAAGACTTGCCGGTGCTACTTATAGCTAAGACACGACTTCTTTACAGCTAATCTCCTTCGTGTGTATCGCGTAATTTTATTTTATGGTTGTTATTATTGTTGGTTTTATATTGCTGCTTGCATCGGGGCAATCTCGAAATTATCTAAAGGCAATCTCCTTAGTGGGTGTCCGGCGATTCCAAAAAAGAGCATTTTTTTGGGGAAGGTGCAAATGGTACAAAACACCACCACCATGTTTCCGGCAGCGGCTTTTCTCCATACATAACGGCATGCCTAAGACATCATAACACTATTATAACATACCATCCATATCATTCATTACGTCTTTGCCCCTCTTGTAACATCCCCTACTTTTTCACAAATCTGTCACATCCCACGTGGATGGAGAATTGTCCTGGAAATTATGTGGCAATAATAAAAATAAAAATAAATGAAACTAAAACGTCATATTAAAGGCAGAAACATATATCATTTAAGAAGGATGGGCATGAGCTACGTAGAGGGGAAATGGATCTACTACTTCATCCATGTGGGTATGGCCTACATTGATGACAATAAATTTAGATGACAAATGGACGAGAAGGTGAATAAAATGGTTTGAAAATATCATTAATAGGCATGGCATCCATTGACCGCCAATGAAAGTGAAAAAGGAGACAAAATATTAGCGCTAGTATGGGCGCCCTGCAAAGAAAAATACATTCTAACTACCACAACTCTTCGGGAGAGGAGACGGCGCAGATTATGGACGCCCATCAATGCATTAAGAAGAGAGGAATTTTTTATCAGAGGGGAATTTGAAGAGTGACAAGGGATTATGGAAGACACGAGGGCATGAAGGAGGGAGTTTGAAGGGCATTTTTGACTGAGTTGAGATGGTGATCTGGCTGTGAGTTGAGAGGGGTGTCAGACCTTGTGGAGATTCAGAGTTAAAATAGCTTGTGTCTAAGGAGAGCAAGTAAACATGATAAGTGTGAAGCGGCGATGGAGGAAGAAACAGGGCAGAGGTAGAAGATTGAACGATACAACTCATACTTCTATTCTGTACTACAACCATGTTCAAACTGCTAAAGCATTCATCAACCACATGGTCTTTGATGAGGTGCCACTGAGGATGTTAGGACAATTGCTGCGAAATGGAGCCGACACTCACCAGGAGATAGTGCACTATGCTGTGGCTCAAATTCAAGTATAGTATTTTCTTCAAAGAGCTGAAGGAAGAGATAGGAGATGAGAGGGCATCCAAACTACTGTAGCAACACCGTCATCAAGAGGAGCTCCATGAAACAGGTACCATCGCTACCAAATGACTGATATTATAGCTTAAAGTATGTTGATATTCCATGGCCGAAGCATATCTGTTGTCCATAATACTTATTAAACTTTTGCCAAGCATAGGATTGTCGTTCCAACCTGGCTGTGGGATGTGTAGGTGCGTGTTAATCAAAAGTTGCAAGGGAAAATATTTGGTGATAGCCCAAATAATAAGATCTCTCTTTCTCCACACCCGTAGGGCAAACCGAAATGCCAAAAATGGGTTTGTTGGAAAGGCTTTGGAGACTTTTATTTAATATAAAACAATATCGTGCTAATCTGCACTCAATTTGGAGCTTGGGAAAAAGTCAAGGACGCCCATCGAAGAAAATTTATGCCTAGATTTATGTCGGCTATTGTATTGGCCAGGCCACTGTGTGGCTTTATGGCCGTCACAAAACTTAGGAATAGAATTCAGTAAAGAAGAATTTATGCACGAACTTTCTCTTGAATGATTTTAAATTGTGATATTTGCTGAACATTTTGTGAATAGTTGCCACGCCATTATGGTAGATGTTCATATTTCTTACAATAAGTGTCAAGCATTTTAACAAATACTTATCCCACTTCAGTTATGTGTGTAAGGTCATTGCAAAATTTATATTTTTGGTTGAACTTTTCCCATGTGGTTTCCTTATGCTGCAAATAAATACTACTTGGGCTCCATTTTATATAATGTTTGGCTCCACTATTTAGTGTATAACTAGGAACCACTCCACAATAGATTGAGATATCATATTCTTGCTCCCTTAGGCATCAGACTTCCTGCCCAATAAAAGAGGCAATATATTGTTGAATAGGGTGCCATATCTTCTTGTTTGGGTGGTACACTCCTTTGGAATGAGGGATTTTAAATAATATAGTTGGGAGGTGTGTTTAGAATTCTGTGTATGCCAACATTGTTCTTGTGTTGAAGGTCAATTCACAAGTGCTAGAGTTTAATGTTTTATTACTTTACAATATAAAGTGTCTAATATCTTGATATGGAATGAAATATCTAGACCTGCTTGTTGATTGTCATTATCTTGAGAATAGGGGTACCCATTTAAATGTATGTTGTAGCAACGGATGCTTTTATTTATTTTAGCGACTGAAATGATTTGTTATACTAGAAATATTTAAGCCTAAAATTATTTCATAATAAACTCCAACACATGTGGGAGCCTTGATGACTAGGGCAACGTATAATGGGTTTATGAAAGGAAAGATTTATTCTATTATCATGCCTATTGAGTTGCACATCTAGAATACTAAGGTTATGTGGAAATAAAAGTTATACCCTGGCAATAGTAGGTGGTAGAAATATTACATTCATAGTGAATATACTATTATTGATGCTACTAAAAACCAGCCTCTCAGGGGGAGTAAAGAAAAGTAGTTGTTGAGTATAAATGGCTATTGTATTGATATGACTTATCCACATGCTATTGCTGATCTTAATACTCCAGTACATTGTACTAGGTTGATTGTTATATGCTAGTCTTGATTGTTTAGTGCTATTGGCACTAGAGATCATTAAATATTAAGACCATTGATATCACTAGTTGTGAAGGTTAGGCTATTGTGTGTAATTGACTAAGATAAGAATGTTTCCATTTAGTTGAATATTGCACCATAGTTTATATGGTGTATTTATCTTGAAAAAGATAATTCTAAAGACTATGATATAAGCATCTTACCATGCTTAATTTAACATTAGCTAACTTGGACCGTGTGGTATATGCAAGATGATGTTGTGTTTCATAAGTTTGAGTATAAGATTAGAGAAGGAGTTTTAAATGTGTGAGTTCCCTGCATTTGGTAACTAAGTCAATGAATATTATAAGATATGGTACATATTCTAGCATGTTGGTACCTCAAGAAGTATTTATGTGGGGGTTGTTTTGGAATTAGGAGGGTATGGGCCAATAGGAAGGGTAATTTGGTATATACTAAGATATATCTAGATCACTTCTTGATATTCTCATATGCATTCAAGCTGTATTGGAAAACAAAACCTCATTTGTTATGACTCCTAGGAGTTGATAGGGTGACAAACTTTGTTGCCATCTAACACCAGAGATATTGGAACTAACAATTTAACTAGTAGGGGGTAGGTGCACAAAATTTGTTTCGGCATGGCTATCTAAGGAACGATATTTCATGTCAGGTATCTTACCTTGGATATGACTTGGGTTTTAATCATGCTTCAAGCAAGTTATATTTAAAGTGGTAGGTCTTTTGAATTTTAGACATGATTGTTTCAAGTTGATACATTTTGTGTTTCTAACCATAAAGGATGTTATAATTTGATATAGTCTTGATACTTGATATCATTGAATCTAATACGATTGGACTCCTTTTGGGGATGTATCAATGCTTTGTAAAACTATTGCATTGGGAAGATATTTGATTGCTATTTTCCTATGTTCGGATATGATGGGACTTCTTTTATGTTGACTATGTTATGCTTATTTTTGTTATAAACTTGATTATGGGAATATTAGTAAGCATTGATATGAAATTAGGATCACAACATTTGAAACCCTGAGGATAGGAAGCTGTGTGTTTAACCCTTGAGATATTATGTGAGGAGAACTACATGTGACTTCGATCCCGTTTGGAAGCGGGTATGTAGGGAGTTCTTGGGTGAAGAAAGCCCCTGGACTTCAAGTCCGTAGGGGAGGGGTTTAGGGAATGACTCTGAGGCATGGAGTATTCCTAAACATGATCAACCTTCCCTCTTTGATATGTTTTAGCTTGAGGTTGAAACTACATGATGGAGATATGAACCCACCTTCCAATTAGTAATTCTCATTATATAGGCCTCAGTCAGAAAAAGGCACTCTATTAGCACTAAGCTCCTATACTCTAAGGTTGTTGGGTTAGGTTATCTAAATCTACCCCAATCTTGGATGAGCTTTTAGAATTGTCATCTTTATGGTTTATCTCTAATGAGATTTGTACAAAGGTGATTTTGGTAATGTCTAGATTAAAATAATCAGAGTCTTGTGTATTGAACACTATAGGCAATTAATGGTAAGGATTACCAACTATGTAGGGGATTCTACCATTACGTCTAGTTAGTGGATAATTGTATGCTAAGCTTTGTGATCAATAATATGTAAATGTGATGCACTCAGAAATAGAATATTGTTTAATATTACTATTGTGGGTTTGACTTGGTATGATGAATACTGTGTTCCAAGTGACAACTAAATGTATGGAATGTCCCTTGATATTACTTTATGTTGTATATGTTTATGCATATGTATCAAGATAGAATCCAGCTCATGTGGGACCAATATGTTTATTGAGTGTTGACTTGTAATTTAGACCCCTAGACCTAAAAAGACCATATTTAAAGGTTTATGGACTTCTATGTGCCATGCAACCAAGTTAACCTAATAAGTATTAGCAAATCCTTGTGATATTTTGATTTTGTTTCTCTTGGCTATAAGATGACCCACATGTTGGGATCGAGTCTGATATAGGTGCAGATAGCCAGCTATCACCAATACTATGTAGGTGCTATCCGTCGTATCTGAGGATGAGTCGGTTGTCACCAGTAGCATGGAGGTGATGGATACTAGGAGCCATCCAAGTTATGATACACGTGTGGTTTAGCTGGTTGTCACCAGTATCGTAGAGGTGACAGATACTAGGTGCTATCTATTGTATCTTAGGGTTAGTCGGCTATCACTAGTACCAAGGAGGTGACGGATGCCAGTAGTTACACTTTGGTATGATAGGGCTTAGCCGGCATTCACTAATACCATGCAGGTGATAAATGCTAGGAGCTACCCCATACTAGGTTGGACCGACTTTCGCCAGTGGCATGGAGGCAATGCATGTCAGGATCCACTGACTCAATGGTTCAACAGGCTGTGGAAATCATCTTAATAGACAAGTGTGATGTATGTTGTTACACCTACTTCTTAGCCAGTGATGACAACAAGCAATATGTGATGCTTTCATGTCATCAGAGTTGGTTGTGAATTTGTATGATGTTACACCTACTCCTTAGCTAGTGTTGACAACAAGTAGTATAGGATTCTTGCTTGTCATCACAGTTGGTTGTGAATGTGTATGTTGTTACACCTAGTCCTTAGTTAGTGTTGACAACAAGTAGCATGGGATGCTTGCTTGTCATCATAGTTGGCTGTGAACCACGAAAAGGATGGGAGCTTATGTGTAGTGAACCAGGTAATGGGAAAGTGCTTGTAGTAGGTTACATCCACTTTCTATTACTAGTCGGTCACTATGTATGTGTGAGTCAATCCCTATGTGCATGTGTTAAGTACCTTATGTGTTGTGTGTTGTTGCACTTGAGCCCTTTCTAGTGATGACCATAAGTAATATGTGATGCTTTCTTGTCATCATAGTTGGCTGTAAATTAGGAAAAATGATGAAACCCATGGTGTATCGTTAGATACACTGACTTCCTATTTCTAGTTGTGATATATTTGAGGACTTAGGGGCTATTGAATCAGGCAAATGTGGAAATGCTTGCAATATGGTCCCAACCATTCCTTTTGCTACCTAGTCACAATGTGTACCCCTGATGTGCATATATGATCTAGTCACCTTATGTATATAGCTTTCTTGCATGAGCTAATCACATGGTGTTTGTGTGATTTAGTCACTCTAGGTGTATGTGATGCATGCATGGGACATTCACTCTATGTATAGGTGGTATGCATGAGCTAGCCACATTATGTATATGTGACACATGCAAGAGTTATTCATATTGTGTAAATGGGTTGCACCCTTGAGCTAGTCACACTGTGTATGTGTGACCCATGTGATAGATAGTCACATTGTGTACATGTAATTTATGCTTGAGCCAGTCACTATGTTTGAGCAAGTGGCATTTGTATGAGCTAGTCACTATTTAGTTTTGTGTGTTTTCATACATTGATGTTGGTACTGAGCCAACCTATGATCGGATTGTATTTGCTATAATACAATTGCTTATGACTTGAATTTGGATCATATGATTTACTTTAAAAATATGATTTAAAAGTGAGACTAGAGATCTCATAGCAAAAGAGAGGATGTAGCCTCTCTACTATTGATATACGAATTACGGTGCCTCTAATTCCCATGAAAGGATACATAGGCAGGGCCATTGTAAATGAATCCTTGAGGTTTAGGTTTGGGTTTAGGGATGATCCTGACCTCAGGAGCTTACCATACTCTAGTGTGAGTATATGAATTGTGGCATAAAGTAGTCACCATGACTATATTTGGTAAGTCTCTGAAGTGGGAACTTCTAATATAGATAGAAGATGCTTGGTTGATTAAGTTAATACTTAATTTGTAAAAAAAAATTAGTAATAACTAGGGTGGTTATTACAAAATCATGGAAGTTAAGGACTTGTGTGTTCTTTTTTCTTGGTTTTCTTGTTGTTGCGTGTTTGCTCTTCAGCTTTCCAGTGTGTTTAGTGCATTTTTGTATTTTTCTTTTTCTTGAGCTTTTTATTCCATGCTCTCTCCTTGCTTTGTATCTATTAATGGACAGCAACATTCATGTCTTCTCCTGATTTTGTAAATTAATGTGCATAACTAATATTTGTAAATCTGAGACTATATTAACTTTCTTAAAATTTGTCAATATATATATATATATAATCTACTATTTTAGGTTTTCTTTTATTTTAGATGATTTATAAGGAAAGAGAGATAATTTTAAAGTGGAGGTGGAAAGTGAGAAATCTTTTCTAATGTTTGTTTTAAACCTCCATTTAATATCTGTGGTTTTCTTTTATATGTTTTCTATAGACATACGGAGGAAGGCGCCTCAGAGGATATGGGCGTGGAAAAAGAGCATAGAAGTCACCTTTTTTTTCCTTCAGAAAGTACATAGATGCAAACTATTAGGTGCCTCAATTACAATGATAGCATCAACTCTTAAAGAACACATCATTTAATTGCATATTAAAAAAAACTAAATCTACTCAGCCCGGCGCCTATGTGGATATGGGCGTACCAAAAAATACAAAAGGAATTGATTTAAAAGAAATCAAGTAGAATCAATGAAGAATTGTCGATTCCTTCAGTCGATTAAAGCAGTCAAAAAAATAATAGGTCGAAATTGTAGGTAAATAGTCTACACACAATGTGTCGGCTGTTTGCGCGGTGTGGTTTCATAGAGGCCACCTGAGAATTCTTTAGGGGCCGCCTACATACCTCATAGGATGCGCCTACGAGCTGGCAGTCACAACAGTCGACAATATTTTAAAAATACAACAGCAACAGCATGGGTGTAGGTAGAAAAAGAGAAGCTATGTTTTAATGGATTCAATCTATATCTTACTGTAGCGAGGTCAACGACTATAGAGAGGATTTTATTTTATTTTTCTATCTTTTGTAACTTCGGGGAGTAGAAGTTTATCAATTATAAAAAAAATTATTGCATTCATAATTTAATAGAATTTGTGTTTGCTAAATTGTTCTCATCGTGAGTCTCATGAGACATCATTTCAACTGATGTGATGGAGTTTTTAGAGAGAAATCATTTCAAATGCTTGGTCTGTTGTGTCTAAGTTCCTCTTGTGCATGTACATGGTGCATAATGGCTTGGGTCTCATATATCAACTCACCCGCAAAAGATAGCATCAGAAACAACGTCAGCTTGGGCTCCCAATTATGCCGATGCAGCTCAAACCAAGACTTTGAGCATCGGTTTGCAAGGAAGATCAGATCTCCCAGTTGAAGACAATAGGCTCTTCTATCTCCTCTTTGCCCATTAGTCTTTTGCATATTGCTTATCCTTGAACAGAACTATAAAATTTTGTTTCCTTTCAATTTTGTCTTTCAAATTACTTTTATAGAACACTTCAAAATAATTTTTCCTTGATTGCGGAACTATATAAGGAATTAAAGTGCCTATATATATAAAGATATATATAATCTTCTTGTATAAATTAAGTTTAAGTAATAAACTTTCATTGTTAAATTGTTTGATTTGGTTTCTTTTTTGTAAATTTTGGTTTAGTTTTCTATAAGTAACATACATAAGGATGGTAAACATTTAGAGTCACGTTTAATAGATTTAACACTTTCCTTTAGTTGTTCTCAATTTTTCTTCAAAATAGATTATAATTGGCAAGTAAGGTGTATAAACAGTGGGTAGTTTAGATAATGTAAATATGTTTTTTAAGTTACTTAAATTTTTGAACTCATCAAACTGAGCTAGACACTATTGTATGGTATGAATCCAATTTAGGCATTGTTAAATACAACATATTAAACCATTGAGTCATCCTATCTAACCATGATCTGGTAACCCTCAAGACCTTGGGGAGATCTCTCAATCTCATTACAAAGAGGAGTTCGATTTTGACTCTTGCGGTTTGAAACCATCCTGATTTGCGAGTCAACATCTTCTCACAGTAGATGGAGGGCCGCCAAACCGGAATCCCATCAACACTAGCTCAACTTTCCTAGAAAGTCTACCAAGGTTTTCAACCATTTGTTACATGTTTTATCTTATCCACGAGTGAAGTCATGTTATCATAATCATACCCCATGGATGCAAATCCACCACTCTGGTTAAGGCGGAACGATCCTCTAAACATACCCAATTTTGGTTATCTTTTACCTATGAATCCTGATAGGTTCATCCCAAAATTTCAATGGAATGGAACTTGTATAGTTGAGGAACATATTTTTTCATATAAGGATGCGCTTATTCGAGCTCAAATTCCACATGAAGATCTAACTTATCACATGTTCCCTTATATCTTGGGTGAATCTGCATATAACTAGTATATGTCACCATACTTGCTAGGTCAATAACTTCATGGGCTTATTTGAAAAATGTATTCTTAAATCATTTTACATGCCGATTGACCCAATAGCCACATATCATTATTTTGCATCTTGTTGCAAAGAACTTATGGAGCTAATAAGACTTTTTAACACATGATTTCATAGATTATATAACTTCTTGGTAGATCCATATAAGCGAACATAGGTTATGGCTATCCAAATATATTTGAGTGTGTTGGACCCACTTACATCTATGTTCATAAGGAATTAAACCTCTGCAATCACTACCCTATGTCAGACATACACTAAGACCATCACAATTGAGAGATAGTTGTGACCACAAGGATATGTTTCAAAACCATTTTCTTTGTTATGTTGGGAAATAGGTGTTGTACACCTTGCATAACATTGTATTATTTTATTCATGTAGAATAAATATTTATTTGTGGTGCATCATAATTGATGTCTTTAATCACATTAGATATTTATTTGGAGGCCACTTCTAAATGTTGTATGTATAATTGGGATATTATTTGTATTATTTACTTATTGGGAGAAAACGTAGTACCAATATTAAATAAGTGGGTCAATGGTTTTATGTTACCCATGGTTTTGAGGCACATGGTTTTTTCAATGTAATATATGAGCTTGAATTATAAAGAAAGCACAATGTTATTATTTTGCGGTTGACTATTTCATTATAGGTGGATTGGAGGTTTGTTATAGGTTTTCATTGTATTGAGCTCTCTCCTATAAGTGCATATTATGAAGGATGGCAGGTGATGTGTGGATTCATGCTTGGACACATAGAGAATGCATTGGAGGTACTTGATGTTTCAGAGGTATTCATGGAGACTCCTGAGATGTATTATAATTTGATATTGTTGAATAATACATATGAGTGTGGATGCTTTTGGAGGTTTATTTTTTCCCTCTTGAGGGTTTTCCTAGGGTATATCTTGTGTTACCTTGATGATTATCATTTTATATTTTTATTATGGTTTAGTTTTGCATCTTATTATCCTATTGGGTTATGTGGAATTAGTTTTATTTGACTTGCAAATTCCTAACATGTGGTATCAGAGCCATATTTATGGTTGAGGGAGGTGTGAGCTCCCTAAATTTGATAAATCTTGTGTGTGTAAAGAATGGATGCAAAGTGAAAGCCATGGCAATGCATGGAAGGATTGTGGATATTAGAAGGTCTTGTGCAGGTTGTATTGCAGATTGGGGGTTCTGGGTATCAGAGATTTGTTATGTATGTTGCAGATCTCAAAATTGAAAAATCATAGCTGAAGATGGTTTCTTAGATTGATTTCATGATGGTTTTGAGGAGGAATTTTAGAGATGACCTCTTGGAACAAAATGATCCTTGCCGTTAGATTCAAGAGGCCTGAGAGGTGAAGCAGACCATATAATTTTGTCCATTTTGGCCACAGAGCCTGGAAGGAGAAAAAATGCCCCCTGCTTGGTTCATCGGTATAGCCGTACGATCGTCAGGTATGCTGCAGATTTTTTAAAAAATAAAAAAAATTTCCCCTGCACTTCATTTTTAATTAAAAAAATCTAAAACTATAGAAATGGCATTTAGAAAAATTAACTATTTAAAAACAAAAGAAAATTTAGGGGGGTGGGGTCACCAGACCCCTGTACCCCCTACACCTGCGCAACAGGGGTCGGACAGGGCCACATGACACTTGTTAGCCATGGATCAGAAGGCCTTATGGCCCCTGATCTCGACTCCCTGTCACTCTGGTAGGGCTTGGTTGGCAAGTCAGTGGGGCCACACTCCTAGTTGGTAAGGTGGTGCAGTCATGGTAGGAGGGTTCACAGAATGAATTACCCAAACCATGCAACTAGAGTAAACACAACAGAAACAAATCAAACATAGAATACAATGGAATATTCAAACTCTTAATCTATCAGATAATAAGAATGCTCATTTGTCAGCAACATACAGGCTACAATCAAAGGGCTCATAGGCCTATTTTCTGGGTTACAACAGATATATAAAATATGGCATTGAAGTGCCTTCTAAAAAGAAAATTGAATTTCAAATCACATTATAGAACTATTGACTTCCCAATGCATCTAATAGATCTATATATATCATCTTCAAGCTCAAAGAATCCTCTGCGTTAGCTATAAGAGGTTACAAACTCCTATGAATGATGTAGTGTGTAGAAACATGTACGTCGGCCTACAACGTATGGTATTGCTCCGTGAATGTATGAAACTTGGTGCATACCTCAAGGAAGGTCTATCAGGTCGTTATGTACCATGTATGATGTTCCATTTGGCTTCACAAGTCACGAAAGTCCTTTGCAAATATTCTCCTTCAACTGACTATTTGAATGCTCTGTTCCATGAAAGCTATTAATCTTCTGATAGCAATAACTTTTTGGAAACAAATCCAAATCACTTAAAATTTTGATATGATGTAGATGACACTATGTTGATGCTAAGTCCTTCTCTATGAGCTCTAATATGATGATGTAGTAAAATGCAGTAGAAAATGATGAACTATAAAATCATTGAACTGAACTGAAATGAAAGAAAAGAAAAGAATGCAAATATTTTTTTGGTTGATGCAAGATTGCTCTGCAACCTGGAATTCTCTTGCATTACAAGGGTTGCTATTGGTGGGATTTGCACAGCTCCTAGTAGAAACAATTTTGAAATGACAATAGACATTTAAAATTTGTTATGGCAGTGGAATAAATTTAAAAATCAGACCTTATAAATAAAAAATTAAATCCTCCTTAATAATGCCTATGTGGTCCGTGAGTTTTGGTGGAGAAGAAAAACAAATAATTTTTACCTACCAGTCAAAGTCAATGCCAGAATGACATGCCACATCACCCACCACCTCACGCCCAGTCATGTGTACAGTCAGTGCTTACATTAGTGCCACATCATCAGGTATGGATAGGGTTCCTCTAGGGGTCCACTTTTAGCCCTCGGAGGGCACTTTCTTCTGGGAGGCATAACTTTCGCCCATTGTATCAGTTTTTTGACTTCTTATAGGTGTCAGAAAGATCTATCTAAGAACAATGTAGTGGTATAGGTTTCATGCTTAGATTTTTTGGTTGTGTAAGAATTTGGCGCCTGAAGCTAGGCATTACTTTGGGACAGTTTTATGCTCATAAATTTTGCATACGGAATCAAATTTTTTATTTTGGATAGGCATTGGAGAGCTACTGCAATGTATTAAAATTTCGATCATGTAGATTTTTAGTTTGGTGTGCAGAGAGATTAGTACTTGTTTGATCACTTGTATGAGCTTGATATTTAGAGTGGATTTATGAGTGCATTTAGATGGACTTATGGGCACAAACTTGTGGGAGTGCATGTTGTTATGAGACCATCAACATGGTATAGCATGTTTTCAGATTTGGTACTTTTAGACACAGGTTTATAGGTGTTTTTAGAGTCTGGACTTTGACCAAGATAATACACAGGTTGTCTTCTAGTTTGAGGACATGGTTGATACGTGTTTGAGACTTGGAGTCTCATTTCAGTGGGAGTTGAGTACATGTACAATGATGATGATGATTACGGTGTCATGGATATGCAGGTATACTTTTGCATTGGCACACCATGATCATGTATGTGATTGATAGGTATGGGCTATGATGTTTGATTCATGATTATAGGTGGTGTTGTAGTGTTGTTTTAGCAGATTGTTCTTATCTCCTAGATGCTTGATTAGTTCCTTGACTATGGTTACTTGTTGTGGACTTGTTGGCAAATTGAATCTAGCATTGATCTGGTGTTTGAGTCTTGGAGTCTATAGGTTATCTTCTTTGATATCTCAGTTTACAGGTTACTAGTGTGATGATGAGTTTGCATGTTACATTTGTTTTGGATCTATGAGTTATGTATTTTTGTGGGCTGATCACCTATTTGCCCACAGTGGGATGGCTCAGATGTGGATTGTCTATATCCATGAGATTGATTCAGTGTTTATGCAGACTTTGTTAGTTGATCTAGTTTGTGGTCATTTGTATATTGGTATGTTGCTTTGGCAAGAGAGGATGGACGATTAGAGTGCCTAGATAGTTAGTTATTGGGAATTATAACATGTTTATCACGATGTCATGAATAGATTGGATACATGGTTTTATGTGAGCTTTTGATAGTGATGGTTTTATTTTCTTGGTTTGGAGATCATGGTTTTACTCGACCTTTTGGGAGATGTTGATGTTATAGTGGGAATCCTTTATTGTGTTGTGTCCATGGATAATCTTCATTTAGGAGATGGTTACTTTGTTGTCATGGATAGCTCAGATAACAATTTAGTGGGAGCTTTAGCAATGATATGGATTCATCATTTGTGATGAATGATCTTTTACAGTGGTTGTGGGTGTACTTTAATATCTCGAGTTCCATTTTTAGTAGATGGTTATCTTCATGTGATTCCAGAGATGTTGATCCTTTGTTTAGATATGTTGATATTGTATCTTGGTGGACTCTTGATACCAGTTTAGAGTTTTGACATGATAGATGTTCTCTTAATATAGGATGTATGCATCATTGCATGTGATCTCCTTAGATGAGATGGTTAGATCATGACGTCATGATGGGCTTCTTGATTATGCAAACGTGCAGTGGGAGCATTGAAAGTGATCTAGTTGGCTCTCTCGCTATTGAGTACTTTGGTCATTTGCTTGAGAGATTAATTTTAGTGTGATGTTGCATTTGGAGTTTGGCATGGACTGATCATGGAGGTACTCATGGATACTTGGAGACTTAGGTGAGGCTAGAGTCTTCTTGGGATTAGAGACACTTGTTGAGATGGTTACTCTTTGGAGGTTTCAATAGATAGACTAAAGAGCCTTACACCTAGATATGGACATGAGTTCATTATGGACCAAGAGGAGATTGTTCTTGGAGAGAGTCATTGTGGCTTGGTGTATCCTAGAGGAGCATTCTCCTTCTCCACTCTTGGTCTACTTAGAGGTTTATTATCTATGAGGTATTGCCCATCCTTTTAGATGCATTTTCTTTATGTTTTATCTTCTCATAGATATGGATCTTGAGCTATGGTTATTGGTTTTGGAGGGTTCATTTGAGGGATGTTAGCATGGTTATCTCATTGTTTGTATCGTTTACTTTATGATGTTCATTATGAGTTTAGGAGATGTGATTGGGCTTATTCCTAGTTATGGAATGGTTTTGAGTTTGATCTACCTTGATTAGAGAGGATTACATCCATGTTGGTTACATGTTACATATGTTCATTTGATCTATGAGATTGAATGGTTGGGTGTTATTGAGGCTTTTCATTTGGAGTTGTAGAGGAGATCATACTTGACACAACTTACCACATTGAGGTGTTTGTAGAAGGAAATTATGATTTTTAGGTTTTCTCTCTTTGTCTTATGGATACTTCTTGGAGGATCATGTTGTTATGGTTGGACTTGGGAAAGTTATGGTGACATGTTGTGAGAGCGTATGCAATGATTGATCTTGCATGTGTGGATCATTACGATTGTTCTTGATACTACATTGGCTTGTTGTTTAGCCACACCTTGGTTTGAGTGTTGATTGATAGACTTGGTATGCCTTTGATCTATTTTCAGATTTGACATTACCCATGTAGTGGGAGTTCCTAGATATATGTATTCTTCATTAGGGATCTTGTGATTGTGGTATATGGGTTGGATATGTCGTTGGCATGAGTTAATTGATGTTGTTGATACCTATGAGGTATGGATGGTTGGATGTATTAGCATATGTTGTGGGTACTATTTCCAATCACATGGATTTTTTACCTTTGACAACAGCTTGGAGCCTTTTATTATCAATTGGATTTTATGCTTGTGTTCTTTGGATTGGTGCATCTTCACCTTGGCATCTTCCTTTTCTTCCATAGGTGGCACATTGGAGGATGAGAATAGTTATTTCTTGAGGTAGTGGTCACTTTTATTTTATTGTAGGTATCTTGATGGAGCATGAGAGATTGTTGGAGATTCATGTGATTTCATGTTTACTTATGATGATGTATTACATTGGTTGACCCTTATGCAATGTATAAACAAGTTGGAGACTGCTGGGAAATAAATGTTGTACACCTTACATAATATTGTATTATTTTATTCATGTAAAATAAATATTTATTTGTGGTGTATCTTAATTCATGTGTTTAACCACATTAGATATTTATCTTGAGGCCACTTGTAAATGTTGTATGTAACATTGGGATATTATTTATATTAATTTAATTATTAGGAAAAAAACATAGTACAAATATTAAATAAGTGGGTCAATGGTTTTGTGTTACCCATGGTTTTGGGGCACATGCTTTTCTCAATGTAATGTGTGAGCTTGAATTATAAAGCAAGCACAATGTTATTATTTTGGGGTTGGATATTTCATTGTAGGTGGATTGGAGGTTTGTGAGAGGTTGTCATTGTATTGAGCTCTCTCTTGTAAGTGCATATTGTGAAGCATGGCAGGTGATGTGTGGATTCATACTTGGACGCATGGAGGATGCATTGGAGGTGGTTGATGTTTCAAAGGTATTCATGAAGACTCATGAGATGTATTATAATTTGATATTGTTGAATAATACATATGAGTGTGGATGCTTTTGGAGGCTGGGTTTTTCTATCTTGAGGGTTTTCCTAGGGTATATCTTGTGTTATCTAGATGATTGTCTTTTGATCTTTGCATTATGGTTTATTTTTGCATCTTACTCTCCTATTGGGTTATGTGGAATTGGTTTATTTGACCTACAAATTCCTAACATGTTAGGCTCTTATAATCAAATTCCTATACAAAATTCAACTCTCACTTAGTATGCATTGTTACCAAATACATTCCCAAGTTATTTATACTTAAATTTTTCTCAAGCTAATAGCTAAGCATGGAGTAGTGAATTGTTATCTCAAGTAGATATTTCACAATCCTTACATTCATGCATAAATAATCATGCCTATGCAAATTCTCCCATCAATGTTGTTCAACCATGACTATTTCTTTAATCAATGAACTCTTTAGGATCATACACTCAGTCATAGTGTTTTTACTAATAGTCCTCAGGCTATTCTATCTTATCTAAATGAACAAGTATCTAATGCCACCTCAAGCCAAATATCTCCATTTGTATCTCATGTAGGACTGGATTTAGAAATTGAAAATATTAAGCATAAGATCTAGGGGATTTGTGATGATCTTACATGATTACAACATGTTGTTACTATAGAATCTGAAAGGATTACCCCAAATTTTGAATCATCTAAATTTTCAAATGAAAATGAACTTGAAGAAGGCATAGAGGAGATTCAAGTCAAACAATTGCAAAAATGCATTAATCAAACCTTTGAGGATAGAAAAGATTTCTTGTATGAGAATTGTTTTCCATCTCTTAAAGTTCACATGCAACCTAATCATAGCATGAGAAACAATGGCTTGATCACTAATAATTCACTTGGTACAATTGAGATTAATATGGAAAATATGGATATTCTTCATCCTATTCGAATTATCAAACTAATTAGTAGAACTAAGTGACCTAGCTTGCCCAGTTGGTGCAGAATTTAGTCCATGAAGTAACACAGTGAGACTAGTTGTCCTAATCTTTAAATGGCATTGGAGATAGTCCAAATGGTAGTGGACAACTATATGTGAGCCTACCAAGATAAAAGAGAAAATTTAGAGTTCCTAAAAATTAGAAAATGCTTATATTATACCTGATGGTAATTTTATTGAATCTATTACCATGGACATGGATGACCAAACTAGTGTTTTGAATCATGAGTCTATATGATCATGTTTATCTGATCCCAAGGATGATGTAAAAATGTAAAATTTATCACATCATGTTGAAATAGTCCACCCCAATGAGGAGAAGGCTACATACAAGTAAATTGAGGATAATTCAAATTTTAGTGAAATCATGACATCCAAAAAATTAATCAAATGAATTATCCCTTATTCTCAATATTATGTGTATGCAAACAATGAATGTGATGATATTCTGTTTGGTCGCAAGTCGGAGGAGATCTTGGGGAATGATCATCTTCACTCATATTGAATAATAAATGCAGCACACATTTAATCAATGAAATTGATAAATCTTTAGAATCAAAGTATCAATGTGCAATTGAGTAGTTAAGTATACCAACATTTGATTTTGAGCTTGTTTTATAGGAAGATTTTTCAAATTGTAATTATGATTATGAAGATAATTTTCACAATGACAATCAATAGGTTCCCCTTTTAACTAATGACCATGTACTTCATTTGTAGGTAAATGGGGAAATAATTCTTGATGCAGAGGGACTCCCTCTAGCTACAAACTCACAAACTCAAAAAAAATACATATTGCAAATCAAACATCTCTGTTTTATTTTAGTGAAACAACTCAATTACAATCAACAAATCTGCAACATACAAATTAGAGATATACATTCATTGGCTCCGCATGACCTCTCAAATTTGACAACAAATCCTCTTTTTCCCTCACACAATAGTCTTCTCTACTTCATAAGCCCCACTCATGGGATGCGATCTACCAATCTCCTTCTGAGAAATCTCCTCTAAGAAATTTGCCCCGACCTAAAACAACATTTCATTTTTATTCTCCAATAAGGAAGTTAAACTATTTCAAGAATCAGTTCAACCATTTGAACTATTTTCCACGAATAAAACTGAATTGCCACAGTCCTTTGATTAGGACTTGACACATACCTAGGCTAAGGGTAATCATCCAAAGTATTAAAATTAGCCTTTATTTATTTGGGACCTCCTATTGGAAAAACATCACTTTAGAAAACTTCCATTCTTTGCCCCAACAAAACATATTTCCCTCGAACTAGGTTAAAATGTCTTTATTGACAATGTGGAACTTCCACGAAACATAGAGTCCTTCCACTAAACTATTCATCACCATTCCTTTTAGGTTTGGAAGCTTAAGTATTTCTTGATGCACTAGTACAAAGGCCTGGTCAACAAAAGTGACACTTCACCAACATAAGATTCTGCCGACACATGCTTATTGACAAAAATTGTACTTTGCAAACTTAAAAGTTTCCCAACACATGCTATTAGTGAATTAGTGATTTCACAAACTAAAAGATTTGCCGATACAAAGATTTTAACCATCAAGCCTCCTTATTGGAAAAATTTACTTTTCACGACCTCTCTGGTGGCCAATCGGCAACTTTTGGAAACCATGAACTACTGAGACTTAACATTTTGCTTCTATCGATGAAATTCCAATTCTGCAAACCAAAGAAACTTTGAATTCAACTTGAAAGCCTTTATCGATGAATTGAGTCATCGATGAACCTAAGGGTTGACAAACCTAAGATTTTTCCAATGAAGTTCTTAAACTTCAAACTTTATCGACTGAAGGATTATTTTCAAGAAACTTGTGGAGTTGCAAACTTGCCTTTAAGCTTAGTCAGAGAAATCACCCATTAGTGAACTAAGCTTTTGGAAAACTAATTAGTTCACAAACTAGAAACTTTATCGACCAAATTGTAAGGAAATGAGAGCAACTTAAAATGGAAAATCTAAGAACAATAGTGTCTTTGGTAGGTTTACATTTCTTTAGATTGCCTCAAAAATACTCACAACTATGACACAAAGTAGAATCAAACATAGTTCATTTCCCACATTAACCCTACTGAGGAAAATCCACGCAAGTTTTAACCAATTTCAACAACAAGCATTATATAGATTCAATAACAGAACCATTAGACATGAAAGATGGAATAGAGGAGATGAAACATAGATTTACGTCAGGAAAACCCTTTTGGGTAAAAAAACCCACACTCCAAAATCCCAGATCGCCATTGTATTATTCAACAACAGAATATAGTTACAAAACAATTTAGGCACTAAGCCTTTAATGGAGATTAACATCTTGTTCCATTTGGAGACAATTCGACAGTCACTCCTCTTCTCTGTCTCTCTGTCTCTCTCTCTCTCTCATTGTTTTTAGAATGTTTCAATGATCTTTTTAAATCATCCATTCCATAGCAGTAGCTACAACTCCCACACCAGACTGGACAGTTACAAAAGATAATCAATTCAGTTTCCTGAACATTGAGAAGATAATATTTGTGATATACATTGCCAATATAACATTGGCTTTACTATCCTTCTGCTATGTCAAGGAGTTTTGGATACCACCATCATGGTCCCCATTGCCATCATGACAACCACATCAATTTCCCAATGAACCAAATAGTTCCCAAGTCAACCTCATCACCATATCTGTGAGACACCATATCGACTCTCACCGATATAATGTAGTCACACTGATATCATTCCATGTGGTCCTTACTACCAAGTCAACATGGCTTGCACCAATTATCTCTTCCGCCTTGACAGCTTAGGTCCCACCAAGTCTCCGCGCACCATCATATCGAAATATCAGGGAGACTCTAAATAGAGTCTCACCGAAACACCAAGTCACCTCGAAGTGGTCCCACTGCCTTTGTCAACATTGGAGTATCGAAGATACCCATTTCAGGGTCCTGCTAAAATGTCAAGTCTCGTCGATGAGGTAACAACCCTCTGATATAAGCTTATTGGCTCATCAAAGAGACAACTAAAGGGGTCTTGCCAAACTTCTGGGTCATAGTGATGTCCCTTATCGGAGTGTTGAAGAAATTCCTAAAGTGGTCTCTCTGAACTGCTTTGTCATGCTAATGCAGTCCATGAACACAATGCTTTTAGGATATCAGGGGGATGGTGTGATGACTCACATTGAAATACAACTGTCTCACCGATGAAACCACACTTGAACGCCAGTACATTTGAGGCATTGTTTCTCAACACAAAGGCTCCCCTTAGTCAAAATTGGAAAAAGGTAACTTTTCTTAAAGAGTTGGTGAAAGTGCCCATTGGCTAATTGGGTTGTCGACAAACTGATGGATTGGTGAACTAAGCAATTCACAGATTAAGAAATTCCCCAACTGGTTCTAGCTTAGCCAATTTTTGTCGAATCTTCACGAAAATGAAATTGGAGATACCCAATTCTAGGTCTTCTACAAGATGATGCCCTTCACTTACCCAATTTGAGATTAAAAATCTTCCTAAATAAAACTACCCAAAACTAACACAAAAGAAGACAAAACACAACAAAACTAAATAGAAGTAGAAACTGAAAACTTGAAATATTTTTGGGTGATATTGATTGCTTATGGACCTAGATGATCTTGCAACAGACACACTAGGTAAAACATTTGTGAGAATGGGCTCACAAAATGGAGATGAATAGTAGAACTACCCTTCAAGGTTGTAAATAACCTGTAGGAATCCCCATCACTGTAATAGATTCATCAAAAACTTTCTTCCTTCGCCTCTTCCATTATCTAGCTGGGACACTTGTTGTCCTCCTCAACCAAGTGTGCAATTTCTTCCTCCTTCCTCTCATGGACTCACATCCACTATAGACCATCCTCCTCCTCCAAAGATTCTCTCTTCTTCTCCTCTAAATACTCTCTCCTCTTTTGTGGGATCCAACCCACCACAAACAAACCACATCCACCAAGTTCCACCTACATCAACCTCCACAACCTCTATACACAAACATTCAACATCTATATACAAATCTGCTATTGTAACTTCATCCTCTACAACAACATCCTCTTCTACTCTCACCATAGAAGGTAAATCATCGTAACTAAATTCAAAATCAAAGATTACCTCATCCTCCTTTATTGATGAAACTTTTCTTACTTAACCACTCACTGCAACATTTTGATTTGAAGACCATCCACTACTATCACTATCTTCATGTCCTCCAAAGGACTCACAACTGCATACTCATTCTTCTCATCTTCACTCGCAAGATTCTCAAGCCACTCCTCTAATTCCAAAATCTACAATAAATAAATCATATTTATCCCCTTCATCTGCTACAACATCCTTAAGCTCCATCGTTGCCATCTCAATCTCCACAGCTGCATCTTCAACTTCTTCTACCATCATCTCTTTTCATCTTCAACCATTGTTACACTTGCATACTCTTGCTCAATCTTTTCATCTTCTTTCTCCTCATCCTCTCCTGCAACTTTTTTGCTCACTGCTGCACTTTCCTCTTCTTCCCCAACCTCTACTCTTTCGTCTTTCTCACTCTGCCTTTCCATGCCTTCATCATGGTATACTATTACAATCTTTAGTGCTTCTAATCTAACCTCCACTCTTCTCAATTCGTCACGAATTGTCTCTTCCTCTTCTTCCTCATCCTCCTTTCCTACACACAAAAATTTATCTACACACAAATAATTGTCAAAAGAATAATGGGACTTTAGCTTGCCCATATTTTTTTGTCTTTCTCTTTTCCATATTTCTACTCTCCTCCAAGGTATCCAACCTTATTTCTCTTTTTTCCATAAAGGAATTTCTTAAGGCCTTACCCAAGGCCAAACTCATATTTTTCCACCTTGCCATCTTCACACATAATCTGCAATCTCACAATCCACAATTTCTATAACCTACATACACTCACCTTCATCAACTCATACAAATTGTAGAGACAATCCTCTATATAGTTATAGGTCCTCCCTACAACAAAATCCCTCTCACAATCAACTCCTTTTGAAGTCTTCAATGTCTTCTCTTAGCTCTTAATTGCTTTGGACTCCTCACACACCTGTAATAATTCTCTCAAGCTCCTTAGACAACACAACCATTTCAACTATTACCCATAGGTCCTAGTGTAGAGTGCCCCGCGTTCAGTGCTCTACCCACACACTCAAGACCTCTAGCTCTAATACCATTTGATATAGAGGGACTCCCTCTAGATACAAACTCACAAAACAATACAGATTGCAATTCAAAAATCATCATTTTATTTTAGTGGAACAACTCAATTACATTCAACAAAACTGCAACATACAAATTCCACATATACATTCATTGGCTTCGCATGGCCTCTCAAATTCTATAGAAAATGCTCTCTTTCTCTCACACAATAGTCTTCTCCACTTCATAAGACCCTCACATGGGATAAGATCTCCCAATCTCCCTCTGAGAAATCTTCCCCAACCTACAACAATATTTCATTTTTATTCTCTAATCAGGAAGTTAAACTATCTAAAGAATCAGTTCAACCATTTGAAGTTTTTTCCATGAAAAAAACTAAATCACCACAGTCCTTTGATTAGGACTTGACGCATTCCTTGGCCAAGGATAATGCTCCAAATTATTAAAAGTAGCACTTATTTCTCTGGGACCTCTTATCAACAAAACATCACTTTAGAAAACTTCCTTTCTTTGCCCCAAAAAACATCTTACCCTCAAACTAGGTTAAAATGTCTTTATTGGAAATGTGGGACTTCCACGAGCCATGGAGTCCTTCCACTAATCTATTCATCATCATTCCTTTTAGGTTCGGAAGCTTAAGTATTTCCCGATGCACTAGTATGAAGGTGTGGTCGGTGTTAGTGTTTATTTAATTCCCAACTTTATCTCATGAAAAAGCTCATGATTTAGCCAATTTCAATATTTAACAATCATGAGGGGCTGGCCAACACATAGGTGAAAGTTTGTGAAACTTTCCCTCTTCACTTTGGGCTTTGTGAAACCTAGGAGGGTGATCCCTTAATAGTATTTAATAACTTTCTATAGCAATTTATTTCAAATACTGAACTAGCAGATGTGTTCTATACAGATTTGCTTGAGGATTATGAAAAATGTGAGGACTAGGCTTAAGTCTCTCAATCCTTTAGCGCTACTCAAGACCATAGAACAAAAAAAACTTTTCTTCAATATATATTTATTACTGATATTAAAATATTTTAAGGTGTTTGGGCTTGCTTGACCTTGGAATTGAAGAACCCATATAGATGAAAGAAATTGATGCCTTATGATGTAGGAGCATCCCTAGTTCAAGAGTAATCTTTCATCAACCAAAAACATTTATATTTCAGTTGTTTGCAATTTAGTTTGTTTCCTTTCATTTTCCAGTTCAGTTCAAGCAGTTCAGTCAGTAGTAATTTCTGTATTTTGGTCTGCATTCTACTGTAGTTGCATTTCACACCTTGCGGAGTTGGACTTAACATCTAGATTCATTCATCTACATCATATCCAGAATTCAGAGTATTTGGATCAAGTACCGAAAAGTTATCGCTATCAGAAGATCAATTATTTTCTCAGAATTGACCATCCTGATAGTCTCTGATAATCAACTAAAGGAGAAGACTTCTAGAGCATTCCTCAACTTGTAAAGCTTAATGACACATCATTCAATGATCTTTGGTTCATGGCCAACCTTTCCCAAGATCCATACATCATTCCATTCATTTCCAGAGGTGTTCGACATGATTAGGTCCAACCTATTCGTGTACACACGTTACATCTCTTCATTGGAGTTTGTGACCTTCCTTGGCCGATGCGGAGGAATCTTTTATACTGAAGATGATATATAAGGATGCAATAGATCCCTAGGAAAATAGTTCGGATGATTTAGAAAATCCTTAAGTTTTGATTTATGCGAAGGAACTTGGAAGCCATATCTTGTAATATTCAATATTCAGGCCCTTAAGCCCCAGTTGTAAGCCCACATGATGCTGGCCAGATTGTATTTAACTTCTATTATATACTAAATGAATGATTCTGTATTTGTTTCATATTTTTGAGTTTTTTCCATTGTACTTACTCTTGCTACACACCCTGGACAGTTCACTCTGTGAACCCTCCTACCGTGACTGCACCACCTTAGCATTTGGGCACAGAGTCAAAACTAAATGTAACTGAAAACTAATGACAACATTTAACTTGAACATAATAGAGCTTTATAATATTGCCTTAAAACATTACACTTAATATTTCTAAATCAATCATACTTACGATATCCTTGCATACATTCACACAAATCTACATTTCTATCCAAGCATTTAACTCCTTCTATGAACAAGATCCTTTCATAGAAAGATACATCTACAAGAAATTTCATGGAGAAAAACTAAAAAAATCTTTGATTTGTTCACTTCATGATTTGTGTAAATCAGACCTTAGAAGACAACCGACATTGGAAATTTACCATTTGCATTCATTTAGATGCTAGTACTATTAATTAACTTTATAGAGAAAATACAGTCAAAACTCTACACACCAAAAAATAAACAGGATCTCTAGTCTCTGTGTTTTCTACCAACATTATACAAAGAGATCAAAAGGGGGATTAAAAGGTGCTCTTACAGCTCAGCCCCTCCTCACATGTGGATACTTGTTTTCAAAACAAGAAACGTCTTCTTTGCCACACTGACCATGCAAGCAGATAATAGAATGCCTGCTAGGATCAACAGAGAAAGGAAGCACCAAAAATTAGGGTCCCACTTGTTACACCCAATCCTTGGCATGAGCAAGTGACTCCTCATTTATTATTGGGAGGTTTCCAACCACCTCAACCAATAAAAAACTAGAGGAGGCCACTTATAGCTGGTTTTGGCCATACCAAAAGTACAACTAGGAAGGAAGTATCAATAGTTTTGATTCCCTCCTACATTTCCACTCATTTCATCTAGGGGGACAAGCCCACATCTGGATGAAAACAGGAGGTGAAGAAGGGTTTACAATAGCTCAATGGATGTTGTTGAACTTCCCTAATTTTACTAGATCCTCCCATCCCTTAGAAAAACACCTCTAATCCCTTAATCTTGTAAGGACATATCATCAACCATGAGAATAGAAAAGAAAATCCTAAGGAACAGGATGGTAGAAAAAACATACCCAAAAGATAAAGATCAATTTTGCCTGCACATGAATGATGATGTTATTGGAATTGGTCTGGACAACTGAGAGGGGGGGAGCGTGAATTAGTTGTCACCTAAATTAAATTTTTCTGCTTTTAATCTTCTTTTACAACTTCTAATCAAATTAATAATATGAACATTAAAGCATGAATCAATAACACATGAGCATAAACATAAGTAATACACTTGACACCAAGATTTTTGATGTGGAAATGTGGTTAAGGGAAAAACCATGGTGGGGGTTAACCCACAAAGATTATACTCTATTAAAAGTATTACAATGGGGAATGCACATGCATTCGAGCTCAATGCCCAGAGCTCACTTCTCAAAAGAAGGCTTATAGCCTACAAAAGGCTCACTGCCTATAGGAAGAAGATTACAATGAAATTGAACTGATATTTAGCATTTATCAATGCTAGAGTCTAGTTTTGGTTAAGCATAGAAAACTAATTTGACACACTTCATACGTACTCTACCCCTCTTACTGCTCTACTAACATCTAAACTTTTGATCACTGTTCTTTTTCACAATTACTCCATAGTTGCAACACACAGACACACACCCCAAATCATTCAAATCCATCGACTATATATATTTGCATCCTGATCTTTAATCACTTTCTAGTCAACTTCAAGAACACTTGGAACTTTATTGAATACTCTACTCTATCAGCTAGATCCATGCATAATTTGAGATGCAGACCAAAACTTATGCTCACAAACCATCAATCAGGTTGACTACTAACACAGGTCATCACTACTTGCCCAGTCAACAAATTCCATACATTCGGAACCACTATCATTTACAAGGTCAGCCTATCCTTCTTTTGTCTGTTCTATCAAATTGTTAACCGGATACTCAAAAGAAAAATAACTTTTGAATCCTTTACCACCAGAGGCCAAAACTCCAAATTTAGATTGTCTTGACAATGCTTAAGACTACATCAGATCCGTAGAAAGTTATGATTTTCCACTTTAGAGATCCGGACCAAGATACCGGACCATGTTGCCTACTTTGTTACTGACTACCCAGACTTAGATAAATTCTAATTCTAACTTCTTGTATGAACAAATTGTTGTAAACAAGGTGGATAACTGAGAGGGGGTGGGTGAATCAGTTATCTCTATTATCTTTACTTTCTTTTCTTCTTTTATAATTTGTGCAGCATCAAAACATATAAGCATATATAATCATTAGAACAGAAATAAATCAATACACATAACACAAGGATTTTTACATGGAAAACCTTGTTAAGGGAAAAACCATAGGGTGACTAACCCAAGATTGTATTCTCTATTAAAAGAATAAGAAGTACAAAATGGCACTTGCCAATTAGGGCTCACTGTCTGAGCACACTGCTCACAAGAGGCACCTACAAGAACTTATAGAAAGAAATCAAATGTTTGAACTAATGAGAGGCATCTGCAAATGTTAACATTCAGTTCCGGTTAAGCACAATATACAAATATGATGCACTTCATTCTTCCTCTGCTTTAGTGTTGTTGCTTTGTTACATACCGGACTTGTATTGCTACTTCCACACTTATCTCTACCTTCCTTCGCACTTTGTTTTCATATCTATTCATACACACACATTCATACTACAATCCATCTGGTTTATATATCTGCACCAATGATTTCAACAACTTCTCTAGTTGGTAACCAAAATACTCATGATATTTACAAATTACTGATCTCTTAGCTGAATCCATGCTTGATTTGAGATGCGTATCAAAAACATAGGCATTGAAGTAATCAATCATGTCGGCCAACAATGTATGATCCCTCAAATTACTTTATCAACATCAATTACTCATCCGGATTGAAGTCTGATACTTTGCCGGTCAATTCTTTCTTAGTCTGCTCTACCTGTCTAGAACCCAACACTCAGATGCTCATATCTTCTTCATGCTTTATCATCAGAGGCTAAATCTCTGGAATATAGTAGTCATGATACCCTTCTTGACTTTCCCAAGTCTGTAACTTACTGAGCTACACCATCTAAGAGATTCGGACCTGATTGTCAGACCTTGTTGCATACTCTGTTCTTGTTCACCAGACCAAAACAATCTTCAATCTAACTTCTGGTATAGGCATACTATGTATTGTGGATGTGTGGGATAGACTTTGTTGCCATCAATGACAATACTCATGAAGTCCCACAATGTCTCTTGCCAACAATCTCCCCCTTTGGCATTGATGGCAACACTTAGTGAAAAATAGCTAAGTGTCACAGTAAACTCTCCCTTAGCTGATGCTCTGTCTTTTGCATTGTTATACTGGAACTCCCCCTTAGTTGGATTCCACATTTTTCACTATTCTTCACTCCCCCTTTGACATCAATGGCAAAGGGTGGGTCTGCATACCAAAAATTTGCAAAAATTAATGTATACATGGCCGCATAAGTATATATACATGTTATACTTACATATACTTGAGTATATCTGCAAAAGTGGCCTTCAACTGTACAAACTTTGTGGCCCAGCTCTGCTTCATCCTGTCCAAAATGGAGATGTGACCACTTAGAAAAAAGGCATCACTAGTCTGGGCTGTGGTTTGAACATCTGTTAAGGCCTCATGGATTTCCTCTAACTTAGGGATGATTATCCCTCTGAGTTCACTCATCCTATTTATTATATTCTTCTTTTCTTTGTCTAGCCTCTTTATTTCATTTATAATGACAATAGCCTGGCATTCTTGATTCATTAAGGATGTAGTGAGAGGATCAAAATTCTGAGATAAACTTGACAGTTTACCTTCTTGTTCTTTCACCTTCTTCTCAATATCCTCTGTCACTTTGGGCCAGGATAGACAAAATTTGTACTTGTCCCCACCATCTTTAAGAGTATTTTCAAGGCTCTTTATCCCAATATTTAGGGTCCTCCTATCATTAGCAATGAGTCCCTATACTTCTATGAATCTTTTTCCAAAAACTACTTCCAGACCTTTTCTTCTATTGATTTCTCTAAATAATCAAAACGAGTGCTAACATAATTGACCAAAGATTTTAAGTTACCGGATGGAGAAGCTAAAGTATCCTTTTGGAATGATGGCATGATCTTCTCCAGTATCCTGGATGCCATCTCCAATAGTTCACAATCTTCCATGTGAGATTTCAAGAGTTTTTCTTTTGCTTTTGCTTGTGCAAAAGATGCTATTTTCATTGTCTGGACTGGGGAGAGGGAGTCAAAGTTTAGTGGCCCTTGAAATAGCTCCGGTTCATCTATCTCCATCATTTCTTTGTTCAAGAAGTCCTTCAATGCCTTTGCAGTGTCTCTTGCTGGTGATTGAGACTTCATTGTCTTTTGGGTCTCAGAACTATCCTTATGGGTCTTCTCTACTTGTTCTTCTTCTTTTCCCTTGACCTCCTCTTTTTGACTCACTTTCTCCTCTTTGCTTCCTTCTCCTTCAGCTCCAGAATCTGGAATGTCTGCAGTGGAATCTAGAGGAGAGATGTTACCTGTGTTTACTATTCCATGAACTTCCTCTTCTGAAACAAAGGAATCCAAGTCCTTAGACTTCTCTTCATCCATCTCTTTTGATCCTTCTACATTTTTGTCAGAAGATTTTTCAATGGTTATATTTAATCCTTCAACATCCATGGTAGAAGGTTCTTCATCTATTTCCTCTATAATAGGAAGATTGAATCTTTTGAAAGCATTCTAGAGGATGTCTTCTGTATCTTTTGCTACTTGGCCAATTTCTCCAAGCATAAGTTTATTCATTCTTTCTTTGCTCCGAAATTCGTCCTTATAGTCCTTAAAGATCATGTCCATTTGCTTTGGAGTAATAGAAGGATAGAGCTGAATTGCAATCTGTTCTCGGATCTCTAAGTCTTTTGCCTTTGCATTCTCTTTTCTAAGTTCAAGTACCTTCTCTAGACTTTTGGGAATTAATGAAATAATTTCAATGAATGCTTTGTTATAAATATCCAGGTACCTAACTGTAGCTTGTTCTAAGATCCTCTTGTCAGTATCATTATATTCATCATAGAATTCTGTTACTAGTTGCAGATTCCCATCCACAGTAATTGCCTTAATGATATCATCAATGGAAAGAGTGGGCTTTTCAACAAATTCTTCTACTTTTTCTTCTTTGTTTTTGATAGAAGAGAATTCCCTAGATGTTTTCTTCTTTTTCTTCATTTTCTTAATTTCCTCATTAGACTCTATTTCTTCATCATCTTTGAGACTTGTGTATGACATTGTGGCTTTTGTTTTCATTCTCTTTTCTTCTTTTCCGGATGTCTTGATTTCTAGTTTGGTGGCTCTTGAGCTTTTAGGAGTGGCAGGTGTAGAGCTCTTAGAGGATCTAGTCTGGGAGAGGGCTTGTACCAGAACACCTTCTTTCTTTGCTTCTTGTTTCTCTTTCTTAGCTCTTTCAACTTTCTCTCTATTGGCATCTACTACCTCTTTTGGTATGCCAAATCTTTTGGCAATTTCCTCAACTTCCTTTCTAACTTTTCTCTTTATCTTCGGTTGTCTTAGCTCAACATATATTTTTACACTTAGTTCTTGAAAGCTTCCAAACCTTTCTGCCTCAGGGTCCTTAGGTTAGCTCAATAGGTGTTGATTATATAGCTCCAAGATTTGCTCATCAACCTCATATCCCATTGGCATTATCCACACTATTCTGGGTCAACTGCCTCCATCAGGCATTGATCAATGTCAACCATGAAGCACACTGTATCCTTATATTTCTCAACTATAGATTGAGGAATTCTTTCTCTGGCTTGCATCATGCTCTGAAAGTTCTTAAAGTAACCCTAGAGAGCTGTGTTTTGGGCTTGAGCATCACCATGTCCATAAATATAGTCTCTAATCTGTATGGCAACTGGTTTGTCATTTTACCATACCCAACCACTTGATCCAGGCAGCTCATTCATGTAGTAGAAGAATAGACACAATATCAAACAACCATACTTAAAGGAGTTCTTCTTATCCTTCTTGATCTTCTCCAAATTTTTCATTAGTTGACTCAATAGAAGCTCCAATAGATCATAATCTGTATTCTCTTTTAGCATTTGATATGTAGCATAGATTGTGGTACCAGACACAAAATTTTCCCTTCTTGAGTAGTAGATTTTTTAGCCAATTATCATTGAAGCAAACTTGACATCTGGATCCATGATGTCATCTATAGTCATTTGTCTCCTCTCAAATTTTGACCTGATGTCTTCAGTTACCATTTAGTTCTTTACAGATTTGAGTATGGGTAACCCACCAATTTAGTGCAATCCAGTTACTACCCTAATAGCATATTTTGTTATCTTGAAGGGCCTTGTTAAACACATGAAGTTATCATGCATCTTTCTTAGGACATACCGGACCTAATCATCTTCTGCAAAACAAGGAAAATGGATGCAATGTTTGAAGTGTTTATCCTGGAGGGCCTTGTATTGAGGATTGAGTTCAAAACTTTCATCTATTAACTATTTATGATAGATGTCCATCAACTTACATTCTCCAAATTCCTCAATGTTGGCATGCATGTAGACCCTAACATCTTCTACGTGCAATACCCCATGTAGAATGCTAGAAAAAGTGCCTCAAGGATCAGCTTCTAGGGATTTGTAGGGGTGTTTCTTGAATTTTGGGCGCAGCCTATCAGTTTTCTCAACAACCATTGGAGTAGCCATTTTACAAAAGATTCAGAGAGAGATTTTTAGAATGGAAGTACCTTTTTACACTTCTAGGGTTTGAAATAAGAGCTGAAACAAGTTGATCTTTGAGAGAGTTGTAGAAACTTGATGCAGAGCTCTTCTTTTCTTCTTCTCGAATGCAAATGGGTAAGTGCAAGAAGATGGGGTCCAAAAAGGGGTCTTAAGTGACCACTTTTTTTCTGAAATCAGGAAATACTGGCCTTGGATGAGAAATTGAGCATAGTTACACTCAAAATTTGGAGATGCAACCAAAACAATGTTCGTAGTGCTCCGAGTATACTTTCTAAACTACTATTTTGTTTTGAAAATGGCATAGATTAAGGGGTTCAAAAGAGGGAGCCACAGAAATTGGTGTTGTTTCTGTCAAAAAAATAGCATGTTTTGTGGCTCCCTCAAAAGGTCAACTTTTTTTTGGTATTTTTAAAATCGCTTCAATGAGAAATTAGCTAATAGCATGTAGTTTATGCCCGATTTTTCTGATAATTTTTTGATGAATATTTGATTTTTTACTAATTTTTAAAGTGGACACATCCTAAAAAGTAGAATTTTGGCCGTGCTACCCCTATAAATTTTGAAAACTAATTGAATATCATTTTTTTATTTTTTTAATATTTGTAGAATGGAGTCTAGTTTCTAAATATGTAATTTTTTTGAAATTTGAATGAATAGTTATTTTACAATGAAAAAAAGACCAAACAGTGGTTTTTGCATAAAAACGGACACACAAACAAAAGAAATTAAAGATGAAAGGCTTAACATTGTTAAAATGTGAAAAAAATCACATCGTCAAATAGCTAAGAGAAAGCCTAACATTACCCATGTGTTCGATTTGTTCAACCTTGAAACACGTGCAAATCTGAGGGTTAGCACGAATGAAATTATGTGAAATTTTGAAGAATATAGAAAAACACATCTGTGACTATTCATAAGGCACTCCAAGCCTTTGGGTTGGAAATCCAAAGCAAATCCCAAGCCCAAGGCTTGGGATTCCCAAAGAAAGAAATAACGCGAGTGCGTTATAATGCGCTCGCATTATGTTTTGCCTTGCATTTTTCTTTCCCGCAAGTCTGTCTTTTGCCATGTTTGACATAACGCGAGCGCGTTATAACGCGCTCGCGTTATGTCCCACTCAAATTTTTTTACGTTCAAGGCTATTAATCATGAGGGTTAAGGCATAAGGGATAGAGTTGGAAGGTTTACAGATAAGGGATTAGCGTTTAAGGTATAGTATCGAGCCCGTTGAGGGTCTAGGAATAGGGATAGTGTTTAAGGTTTAGGGATGAGGGATGACAGATTACGGTTGAGGGTCGAGGGATCAAAGTTAAGGTTTGAGGGATTAGGGTTTGACATTAAGGGTTGAGGGTTGAGGTTCAAGGGTCAAGGGTTTAGGGATAGGGTTTAGGGTCGAGGGATTAGGGTTAAAGTAGAGTGTGGAGGGTGTAAGGATTAGGGATAGGGTTGGAGGGTTTAGGGATAAGGGATTAGGGTTTAAGGTATAGTATCAAGTCTATTGAGAGTTTAGGAATAGGGATAGCATTTAGGGATTAGGGATGAGGGATTATAGTTGAGGGATGATGGATTAGGGTTGAGGGTTGAGGGATTAGGGTTTAGGGATAAGGTTTAGGGTTGAGGGTTGAGGGATTAGGGTTTAAGGTATAGTGTTGAGGGTTGAGAGTTGAGGGTTTAGGATTAGGGTTTAGGGTTGACGGATTAGAATTTAATGTCGAGGTTAGGGTTAGAGTGTCGAGGGTAGAGGGATTAGGGATAGGGTTTAGGGTTGAAGGTTTAAGGATTGAGGGTTGAGGCTTTAGGGATGAGGGTTTAAGGCTTAAGATATAGTGTCAAGTGTTGAGGGTGTAGGGATAGGGTTTAAGTTTTAAGGGTTAAGGGTTGAGGGATATGGATTAGGGATTAAGGTATAGTGTTGAGGGTCGAGGGATCAGAGTTAAGGGTTGAGGGATTAGGGTTTGATGTTGAGGGTTGAGGGTTGAGGTTCGAGGGTCCAGGGTTTAGGGATAGGGTTGAGGGTCGAGGAATTAGGGTTAAAGTAGAGTGTGGAAGGTATAAGGATTAGGGATAGGGTTGGAGGGTTTAGGGATAAGGGATTAGGGTTTAAGGTATAGTATCGATTCTGTTGAGGGTGTAGGAATAGGGTTAGCATTTAGGGTTTAGGGATGAAGGATTAGAGTTGGAGGATGATAGATTAGGGTTGAGGGTTGAGGGATTAGGGTTTAGGGATAAGGTTTAAGGTTGAGGGCTGAGGGATTAGGGTTTAAGGTATAGTGTTGAGGGTTTAGGGATAGGGTTTAGGGTTGAGGGATTAGGATTTGATGTTGAGGGTTGAGGGTTTATGGTTTAGGGTTAGGGTTGAGAGATGAGGGATCAGAGTTAAGGGTTGAGGGAATAGGGTTTGATGTTGAGGGTTGAGGGTTGAGGTTCGAGGGTCAAGGGTTTAGGGATAGGGTTGAGGTTGAAGGGATTAGGGTTAAAGTAGAGTGTGGAGGGTGTAAGGATTAGGGATAGGGTTGGAGGGTTTAGGGATAAGGGATTAGAGTTTAAGGTATAGTATCGAGTCTGTTGAGGGTTTAGGAATAGGGATAGCATTTAGGGTTTAGGGATGAGGGATTAGAGTTGAGGGATGAGGGATTAGGGTTGAGGGTTGAGGGATTAGGGTTTAGGGATAAGGTTTAGGGTTGAGGGTTGAGGGATTAGGGTTTAAGGTATAGTGTTGAGGGTTGATGGTTTAGGGATAGGGTTTAGGTTTGAGGGATTAGGGTTTAGGGTTGATGAATTAGGGTTTAATGTTGAGAGTTGAGGGTTGAGGGTTGAGGGTTGAGGTTGAGGGATAGGGTTAATGGTCAAGGGATTAGGGTTAAATAAGAGTGTCGATGGTAGAGGGATTAGGGTTTAAGGTATAGTATCGAGCCTGTTGAGGGTCTAGGAATAGGGATAGCGTTTAGGGTTTAGGAATGAGGGATTAGAGTTGAGGGATGACGGATGACAGATTAGGGTTGAGGGTTGAGGGATTAGGGTTTAGGGATAAGGTTTAGGGTTAGGGTTTAGGGATAGGGTTTAGGGTTGAGGGATTAGAGTGAAGGGTTGAGGATTTAGGGTTTAGGATCAGGGTTGAAGGTCGAGGGATCAGAGTTAAGGGTTGAGGGTTGAGGTTCGAGGGTCAAGGGTTTAGGGATAGGGTTGAGGGTCGAGGAATTAGGGTTACAGTAGAGTGTGGAGGGTATAAGGATTAGGGATAGGGTTGGAGGGTTTAGGGATAAGGGATTAGAGTTTAAGGTATAGTATCGAGTCTGTTGAGGGTTTAGGAATAGGGATAGCATTTAGGGTTTAGGGATGAGGGATTAGAGTTGAGGGATGAGGGATTAGGGTTGAGGGTTGAGGGATTAGGGTTTAGAAATAAGGTTTAGGGTTGAGGGTTGAGGGATTAGGGTTTAAGGTATAGTGTTGAGGGTTGATGGTTTAGGGATAGGGTTTAGGTTTGAGGGATTAGGGTTTAGGGTTGATGAATTAGGGTTTAATGTTGAGAGTTGAGGGTTGAGGGTTGAGGGTTGAGGTTGAGGGATAGGGTTAATGGTCAAGGGATTAGGTTAAATAAGAGTGTCGATGGTAGAGGGATTAGGGTTTAAGGTATAGTATCGAGCCTGTTGAGGTTCTAGGAATAGGGATAGCGTTTAGGGTTTAGGAATGAGGGATTAGAGTTGAGGGATGATGGATGACAGATTAGGGTTGAGGGTTGAGGGATTAGGGTTTAGGGACAAGGTTTAGGGTTAGGGTTGAGGGATTAGGGTTTAAGGTATAGTGTTGAGGGTTTAGGGATAGGGTTTAGGGTTGAGGGATTAGAGTGAAGGGTTGAGGGATTAGAATTTGGCGTTGAGGGTTTAGGGTTTAGGATCAGGGTTGAAGGTTGAGGGATCATAGTTAAGGGTTGAGGGATTAGGGTTTGATGTTGAGGGTTGAGGGTTGAGGTTCGAGGGTCAATGGTTTAGGGATAGGGTTGAGGGTTGAGGAATTAGGGTTAAAGTAGAGTGTGGAGGGTATAAGGATTAGGGATAGGGTTGGAGGGTTTAGGGATAAGGGATTAGAGTTTAAGGTATAGTATCGAGTCTATTGAGGGTTTAGGAATAGGGATAGCATTTAGGGTTTAGGGATGAGGGATTAGAGTTGAGGGATGAGGGATTAGGGTTGAGGGTTGAGGGATTAGGGTTTAGGGATAAGGTTTAGGGTTGAGGGTTGAGGGATTAGGGTTTATGGTATAGTGTTGAGGGTTGATGGTTTAGGGATAGGGTTTAGGTTTGAGGGATTAGGGTTTAGGGTTGATGAATTAGGGTTTAATGTTGAGAGTTGAGGGTTGAGGGTTGAGGGTTGAGGTTGAGGGATAGGGTTAATGGTCAAGGGATTAGGGTTAAATAAGAGTGTCGATGGTAGAGGGATTAGGGTTTAAGGTATAGTATCGAGCCTGTTGAGGTTCTAGGAATAGGGATAGCGTTTAGGGTTTAGGAATGAGGGATTAGAGTTGAGGGATGATGGATGACAGATTAGGGTTGAGGGTTGAGGGATTAGGGTTTATGGACAAGGTTTAGGGTTAGGGTTGAGGGATTAGGGTTTAAGGTATAGTGTTGAGGGTTTAGGGATAGGGTTTAGGGTTGAGGGATTAGAGTGAAGGGTTGAGGGATTAGAATTTGGCATTGAGGGTTTAGGGTTTAGGATCAGGGTTGAAGGTCGAGGGATCAGAGTTAAGGGTTGAGGGATTAGGGTTTGATGTTGAGGGTTGAGGGTTGAGGTTCGAGGGTCAAGAGTTTAGGGATAGGGTTGAGGGTCGAGGAATTAGGGTTAAAGTAGAGTGTGGAGGGTATAAGGATTAGGGATAGGGTTGGAGGGTTTAGGGATAAGGGATTAGAGTTTAAGGTATAGTATCGAGTCTATTGAGGGTTTAGGAATAGGGATAGCATTTAGGGTTTAGGGATGAGGGATTAGAGTTGAGGGATGAGGGATTAGGGTTGAGGGTTGAGGGATTAGGGTTTAGGGATAAGGTTTAGGGTTGAGGGTTGAGGGATTAGGGTTTAAGGTATAGTGTTGAGGGTTGATGGTTTAGGGATAGGGTTTAGGTTTGAGGGATTAGGGTTTAGGGTTGATGAATTAGGGTTTAAAGTTGAGAGTTGAGGGTTGAGGGTTGAGGTTGAGGGATAGGGTTAATGGTCAAGGGATTAGGGTTAAATAAGAGTGTCAATGGTAGAGGGATTAGGGTTTAAGGTATAGTATCGAGCCTGTTGAGGGTCTAGGAATAGGGATAGCGTTTAGGGTTTAGGAATGAGGGATTAGAGTTGAGGGATGACGGATGACAGATTAGGGTTGAGGGTTGAGGGATTAGGGTTTGATGTTGAGGGTTGAGGGTTTAGGGTTAGGGTTGAGAGATGAGGGATCAGAGTTAAGGGTTGAGGGATTAGGGTTTGACGTTGAGGGCTAAGGTTCGAGGCTCAAGGGTTTAGGGATAGGGTTGAGGTTGAAGGGATTAGGGTTTAAGGTATAGTGTTGAGGGTTGATGGATCAGAGTTAAGGGTTGAGGGATTAGGGTTGAGGGTTGTAAGGATTAGGGATAGGGTTGACGGATTAGGATTTGATGTTGAGGGTTGAGGGTTTAGGGATAGGGTTGAGGGATTAGGATTTGACATTGAGGGTTGAGGGTCAAGGGATCAGAGTTGAGGGTTTAGGGATTAGGGATCTATAGTAGGACAAAACGCGAGTGCATTATAGCGCGAGCGCGTTATAACGTGCTCGCGTTTTGTATTTCTACTGAAACGGTAAAAAAGTGGTTACCCCTATGATCCAGGCCCACATGCTCTGTTTTCTTACTGATTCTGCGCGTGCTCTGACAAAAAAGAAGTGCTTTCATGCTATTGGGAAGTTCACATGCACATTTGACACATTGTACCACCTTTGCATGATCTTTCTAGCACCTTTTCTGCTTTGCCAACTTGAGAAGGAGGAAATAACATAGTTTTCAAACCAAGTTTGATATATATCTATTCAAGTTTCAATTTTTGTAGTATTGCAATGTTAATTGTGATTCAATTTTAAGAATTTAACATTGAAAAGGAAGCAAGTGGTGAAAAACTCAAATTGTTGAGGAGTTTGATGCAAGAAGATAAAAACACTACATAATTGGGTACTCTCTCCATTCAAATCTTCATTTTTTAGGTATGTCAAGTCTTTACATGCATGTTCTTTACATTTTCCTTATTTTGGATTGAATTACTTTATCATGCTTTATCATACATGTTTAAAATAGACACATTCCCAATCAAGAAAGCAACCTACAATCTCACATGATGCCATGTATATTTTCTACACTTGGGCTCTTTAATAATTATGTGTAATAAACAAACCTTAGTTCATACCATGATGTCAAACTATACAAGAATAAATCCTTACAACATAAAAAAAATACAATCCCTCTATTATCATGTATTCATTTCTTAGGAACTAATATTGGTCTCTTTATCATGCTACAGACAAATTCTCCGTCATGTCGAGGAAATGATCAAGAATTAAACCAACACAGGAAGAGATAGAAGCTAAGAATGCAAAGAAAGCAATGACTATGAGGGAACTTCGTGAGAAGAGGAAATTGGACACGATAAATGAAGACACACCAATTGAAGAGGAACCACAACCATCACAAAGAGATATGGTATTGGTGGCACAAAGAGAATGAATGCAAAAACTTCGTGGTACGAGAGATTTGAATACCATAGTTGGAGACACATCATTTACCGCAAGTCAACATGTAGGGACACCATCTACCACATCTCAAGTTGAGAGTACATCATCACTCACATGTGATGAAGGAGGTACGCCATCATTCCCACCTCAACCTCAAGGTATGTCATCTATTCCATCTTCGATCGAAGGTATGCCATCTAACCCATCTCATTTAAATATTGATGAAATTCCTAATGTTTAGATGAATTTACCTAACTTGACACCACCTAGAATTTTGCATAGAAAGCCAAAGTATTTGATTGATATTGATGAGAATATTTTGCAGCCAATGGAAGGTAAGATTCCAAAACGCACTTGTAGAAGATATGCTAATAAGATTTGGAGATTGTTCTTTTAAAAGTTAAATGAGACTGCAAGATGTCAACTATTCGTTGAAATGATGCGAAGTATAAAGTATAGGTCTATCATGAAGATTCTTGGGTTGAGAACATCAGAGGCTTCAAGTGGAAAATCTATTGTCAAGAATCTAATGAGTGCATATGAGAGTGTGGGTAACACCTCACGCACAAAAGATAGTAATGCAACACGGCGTGTGATTACATCGACTATAGTAAGTAGTCAAATGAGGAAAGCTCGTCTCATTAGAAAGACAAGTCAAGAATTGAGAATTAATAGGAAAACTTTATCAAGAGCCGTTGGAAGACGCCAAAGAATTGAGGACACTAATACCAATGAATTATGGGCGTTCTTGGGGAGACTACCACGAAAAGATAAACCAATTGTTGAAGCATTGAGATCACTAATTGAAGACTTTTGGAAGAATTACACAAGGGTATCTCTGAATCAAAGGGATGTGGTAAGAAGGAGAATTGGTAGTCAGAACCGTGAGCCACATCCAAAGCATTTTTTGGATGAGACTCAAACACAGTTTTATGGTAAATTTCTAGAGAAGTATCCTCAAATTAAAATTTGTCAAAGATATTTTGAAATGCTAAAACCTTTCTATGTTAAGATAAATCACACACGCACTACTTGTTATTGTAGATTACATATTGAATTTTCTAACCATTTTGATGCTTATAGGTCTATATGTTTAGATATGCATACTAACAATGATTTGCAGGGTTGTGCCATATGTGCCCCACCAACATCTTCAAGAGACTTCATATCAAGAATTTTATGTGAAAGAGAGGAAGGTCAAATATTCTACAAGAAATTATGCTTGGATGGCACATGTCATCGTTGCGCTGGCTTGCAACATTTGCCAATATGTGAACATATGGAAATAACACATGCGGTTGGAAATGAACTAGTAGAGTTTGGCAAGTATAAAATAGTGGCATACAATACAAAGGTAAAGAAGCAAAGAGGTGTGAATTAGTTATTGAAAAGATTCCAGTGTATCAGTTTATGCCTATATTTCATGACAGCATAGTGTATGAGTATGCAAGACATGCCCATAGAACTCAATGGTTGGACTTGCAATTCAAGTTATGCAAGGACACATTTCCAGTTGGTAGCATTGTTTCAGTCGTCGACTTTGCAGAGAACTATAGTCTACAGCCACAGTGTGAGGTGCAATCACAATATTACAACTCCACACAGGTTTCTATATTTGTGCACATCACATTCATTCATGCGAATGATAGTACAGAGGATGACATAAAGATCATAAGGGAGTATAATTTCTATATTAGTGATGATCGCACACATTCTACAGAGTTCGTGCAAGGTTGCTTTCAGGTGTTCTACAATGATTTGGCTAGAAGGGGCATATCGTTCAGTCAGCATATCATATGGTCAGATAATTGTGCATCACAATTCAAGAACTCGCAGAATTTCTATTGGCTGAGTAGGAGGCATAATTTTACAGGTATTCAACATATGTGGAACTTTTGTGAGGCCGGGCATGGAAGGGGGAGCATGATGGTGCAGGAGCATGTATCAAAAGAGCCATAGCACGAGAAGAGTTAAAGTATAAAGACAATGCAAAGTTGACAGATGCAAAATCGATTGTCGAGTGGTGTAATGCTTCCATGGGTCTAGGTAATGAAGGTAAGTCTTTAGTTCGTAGATTTTTTTGGTTGATAGATGATACTAACATTGCACCATATGAGGATTGTTGTACACTGACAAGATCAAATGAGATGCACTCTTTCAGAAGCTCAATTGCAGGTTCATGGAGTATCCATACACAAAAGATGTCATGCTTTTGTTCTTCCTATACAATTCAAGTCTAGGATGAGTGTAAGTCAAAGGAGTGGGTTGACGAATGGCAGTTAAGTTATCTTAGCCCACTTGACACGTATCGACCCCCGACGGCACTGGAACTAACATAGATGGAATCGTCAGTTGACTTTGACCACATATCAGATTTAGTTCAACCAGGTAATATAGGGCACGTATATGCATCTAATTTCATCTAGTTCAACCAGGTAATGTCATCTTACTTTGTAGTGTTTTTGTAATGTTGACTAATTTCATCTAATTTGCTACACATATCAATGTAGGACACGTATATGCAGTTATTACAGATGAAGATAATGAAGAGGGAACAGATTATTACTTATGTCATTGTGTTGAGGCCAAAAAGAAATTGGAGGCCCCTGTTACAGATGGAGAAAACATCGAATACCCTACAGGATCAGTGGTTATTACTGGAACATGGCTTAGAAGGTACCCACATAAGAGTGTTAATATTTGGCTATTTCAGGACTTTGACATGCATCGAAAGATTCTTCATTACTCGAACCTTGTTGTGGCATCCAATGTTTATTTGATAAAGTATCAGGGTAGACCTTTGAACAAAATATTGTGGAAGGTGCGTGAGTCTGACCATGAAGCAATACTTGACACAATAAAGAGTAGAGTAGATCTAGATGGTTCATTGGATTAATTTGTAAGTATTCACATTGATTTTGTAAAGTTATGTTACATTGAGTTGTAAGTATGCACATTAATTTGTAAGGTTTGTCTTTTTTTATTTCCTCTTGCATTTTTAAACATATGTACACATTTTTACATCATCATGTTATGCATTTTTGGTGTCCTGCTCCTGATGTGACCAAACTCATAACTCACCCTACTAGACACCATTTGATGATCTCTCCAACACTCTGGATCTAGGGCACCCAATCATGATGATGACCTATATACCATTCTCCCAAGGCGCTCATAATGAATGAAAAGAAGACCAAGGGCGCCCAAGCTTAATAGACTTATTTCTTTCAATTTTGATGATCCAAACTCTTGCAATATGACATCCACTTTCATGCCTTTAGATCTTCCTTCACATATAGGGTGCCAAATCAATGCATTAAAGTCTCTTGATATTAGGCGCTCATGATGATGAAACTTAGAGCTTTTTCCTTTCCTATGCGCTCATCTAAGATGTTTGAATGATAAGGAGCACCTCGACCTCTATAATCAAGGTGATTTTAAGTCACTTTGAGTCATTTGGGGTCAATTTGAGTCTTTGAGTCATGTTGCAAAAAAGTGTCAATGTTGTCAAGTTGCACAAAGAAACTTTTGCATTTTTGGTGTCCTGCTCGTGATGTGACCAAACTGACTGTTTCAACACATCCGGATGGGTACATTTACACTAGGCATTGTCCTATTTTTCACCCAAACATGTCGAAACAGTCTGAGCTACATTGTACCAACGATATCCCTGAAGAGTCCAAAGTGTAAAAAGGCTGCAATCTTTGACGAGATGTTACTTGAAAACCATGTCACTTAGAAACATTCTGTCTAAGGCAACGCTATCATGTAGAGTACCTCTACAATAACCTCTCTCAGTTTTTTTATAGCTCTGAGGCATTTACCCGTGGTGAAAGGTTTTCTGCTGCCCCAAAAATCGTCAGAAGGAGGCACTGTAAAGTTGCAAAGGGGTGTAACTTTTGTCCTACTCCTGATGCGACCAAACTGACTATTCCAACACGTCTGAATGGGTACATTTATGCTAGGTATGGTCCTATTTCTCACTCAAACATGTCGAAACAGTCGGAGCTAGATTGTACCGACGATATCCCTGAAGAGTCCAAAGTGCAAAAAGGTAGCAATCTTTGACGAGATGTTACTCAAAAATTGTGTCACTTAGAAACATTCTGTCTAAGGCAACGTGATCACGTAGAGTGCCTCTACAATAACCTCTCTTGGTTTTTTATAGCTCTGAGGCCTTTGCTCGTGGTGAAAGGTTTTCTGCTACCCCAAAAATCGTCAGAAGGAGGTAGTGTAAAGTTGCAAAGGGGTGTAACTTTCATCCTGCTCCTGATGCAACCAAATTGACTATTCCAACGCATCTGAATGGGTACATTTATGCTAGGCATGGTCCTATTTTTCACCCAAACATGTCGAAACAGTCGGAGCTACATTGTACTTACAATATCCCTAAAGAGTCCAAAGTGCAAAAAGGTAGCAATCTTTGACAAGATGTTACTTGAAAATTGTGTCACTTAGAAACATTTCGTCTAACGCAACGTGATCATGTAGAGTGCCTCTACAATAACCTCTCTTGTTTTTTTATAGCTATGAGGCATTTGCCCGTGGTGAAAGGTTTTCTGTTGCCCCAAAAATCGTCAGAAGGAGGCAGTGTAAAGTTGCAAAGGGGTGTAACTTTCATCCTGCTCCTAATGCGACCAAACTGACTATTCCAACATGTCTGAATGGGTACATTTATGCTAGGCATGGTCCTATTTCTCACCCAAAGATGTCGAAACAGTCGGAGCTACATTGTACCGACGATATCCCTGAAGAGTCCAAAGTGCAAAAAGGCAGCAATCTTTGACGAGATGTTACTCAAAAACCATGTCACTTAGAAACATTTCATCTAAGGCAACATGATCATGTAGAGTGCCTCTACAATAACCTCTCTTGGTTTTTTATAGCTCTGAGGTATTTGCCCGTGGTGAAAGGTTTTCTGCTGCCCCAAAAATCGTCAGAGGGAGGTAGTGTAAAGTTGCAAAGGGGTGTAACTTTTGTCCTACTCCTGATGCGACCAAACTGACTGTTCCAACGCGTCTGAATGGGTGCATTTATGCTAGGCATGGTCCTATTTTTCACCCAAACATGTCGAATCAGTCAGAGCTACATTGTACTGATGATATCCCTGAAGAGTCCAAAGTGCAAAAAGGTAGCAATCTTTGACGAGATGTTACTCAAAAACCATGTCACGTAGAAACATTCCGTCTAAGGCAACATGATCACGTAGAGTGCCTCTACAATAACCTCTCTTGATTTTTTATAGCTCTGAGGCATTTGCCCGTGGTGAAAGGTTTTCTGCTGCCCCAAAAATCGTCAGAAGGAGGCAGTGTATTAAGTCAGGATGAAAGCCTATTCACTCTAGGCACCTATTTTTGACCAAGTCACACATGTGCCTTGAACAACTCTGTCTTCAAGGCACTTTTCTCTAATCTCTGTAACTCTCCAAATCCACTAAGGCACAAATTTTACCTCTTGGGCTCAAGATATAGGTTCTTCATCCAAGGCGCCAGAATGGTCCAAAGGCACATTTCACCTCTAACCTCACCTCTGACCTTACTTGGAGGCACTAAACCTTTTGACATTTCAAGTAACTTCAAGAGAACTATTTTTCCTTAAGGTGGTTCACTCCTTGCAATTGGATGTATGGTACTTGTAACTCATTTGATTGACTTTGTAATGTTTCTTCTTCTTGCAGAGTAGATAAGGATGATATAAGCTTACTTCATGAATCGGAGTAGAAATCTCTCTTGGACTTGCTAGGTGAAAGGACTTGAACTTGAAGGACTTGAAGTTGATGAAGTGATCCTTCATGATGGCCTTTGACATTACCTTCTCGGAGTGTAGATGATAACACCTTCCTTGGATAAAGTGGATAACCTCTGACCTAAACTTTGAAGCTTGATGAATCTTGGAGATTGGGTTTCCTCCTACTCCCCTTCTGGGCTCCACTCCATCAAAGGCGTATTTAGTTATCCAAGGCACCAACATTCACTCAGGGGCGCCCAAAGAGAAAGTTTACAACTCTAAGGCGCTAAACTCTTATGCAAAAATGGTCATCATCAAAGGCGCAAAAATGGGTCTCTGGGCGCCAATCTCTATAAGACATTCCATCTCATTGCTCTCCTCCATTACAAGTGCTCACTTACCTCAATCTTGGGTGCATACCAACATCCCAACATCCAAATCACCTAGGCACTCAAAACCTTCAAGACTCAAGGCGCATTTTATGATCAAACAAGGTATCTCCTGAACAAGGCACTCATAGTCTCATCAGGGTGTTAATCATCATCATGAGTGCTCATATTGTTCTAGGCGCACAGTTATCTCTGGAATGCTCAAGGCGCTCAAGGCGCACATACCCTTCTCTAGGCTAGTTTACACTTATTCAAGGCGCTCATTCCAAACTTACATGAACTCCTCATTACAAGACACACAAACTAGATGATCCTAGGGCATAAGGGTGCTCAAACTAGATCTTTGCAAAAACTCCCCAAGCATTCAAACTTTTAGGGCGCCAAAAGTGGTCTTTTATACAACTTCTCTAGCCATATGCCTTGGGTGCTCAAACCTTCCTTGAACTCCAATTATTCAATCCAGGGTGCTCAACTACCTCCTCAAGGTGCTCTATCTCAAGTATCATTACTCTTCTTAAAGACCTAGGTGCACATTGTGGGGTATTCTACTCAACAAGACCTAGGCGCTCATTATGAAGACTCCAATTATCAAGGTTCACTTCAACTTTCAAAGGTGCATTTTGGACTCCAAAGGCGTTAGGTTAAAGCCACTAGGGCGCTAGATACCAAAGGGGGCAAGGTGTTAGAACCTCCTTTAAGATGTAAGAAAATCTCCTCAAGGCATAGCTAAAGGCGCTCCAAACCATACAAAGGCGCTAATATCCACTCTAGGCAGTGTATTAAGTCAGCATGAAAGCCTATTCACTCTAGGCACCTGTTTTTGACCAAATCACACATGTGCCCAAATCACACATGTGCCCAAATCACACATGTGCCCAAAACACTTCAAATGTTTTCAAGGAATTGGAGAAGTCACTTAGTGCCTAGAAGGAATTCCAGAGCAAGAGGGTTGGAGCGCCTTGAGCTTCAAGTCAGATATATGCCTAGACCTCTACCCTTTAGCAAGTTGAAGCCCTCTGAGCCTTGACAAAGTGAGAATGCCTTATAGTGAATATGCGCCTTGGGCAAGGTTGAATACAAAGTTGAGGAGTATATCATAATGAGTAAGTGCACTGTAGGGTTAGATGATAAAGACTAGTGCCTTGAGTGTCTTGGTCAAAATTTTGACGTGAGAAGTCTTGCAAGATCAAACCCTAGAGTGCGCCTTAGAGAGAACCTATTGATCCTTTGCTTTGACAAGATTTGGGTGCCAGAATGATCCTTAATAAATGGAATGTATCTACACCAATTTTGTGCCTTTAGGGAAGTGATGGTGTCCATATGAGTTTTGAGTCCCTTTGAGTGTTGAGATTGTTAGAGATAGGTGCCTTGATGAATGAAATGCGCCTTGAAGACCATGTGCGCCTAGAGAAGATACGTGCCTAGTTGAGATAAAGAGGTGTTTCTAGCGCCTAGGGAAGAAGAGAGGTAAGTTCAGGGAGATAAGTGCGCCTAAGAGTTTTAGCGCCCTCAATCAAATTGTACCTTTTTGCCTTGGAGAATATAAGGTGAGGATTTGAGTTGAAAGTTTGAGAAAGTAGATTGAGCGCCCTGTGTTGGAGGAATCAAGTTGGATAAGCACTTGAAGAACTTGCATTAAGTCTTTTAGTGCCTTGGTATGGTTTGGAGCACCTTGTTGAGGAGATACCCTGATTTAATCCAAGATAGAGCGCCCTAGAATTGAATATGCGCCTTGTTGGAGGAATATATGCGCCTTGTTGGAGAAAGATATGCGCCTTGAATGAGAGTTTGTGTGCCTTAACCAAGAATGATGATTGAAGTCACAATCTCATGTTTGTGCGCCTAGGTCTAGAAGCAAGATTTGAGCGCCTTAGGATAGGGTTTTTTGCACCTTGTCTTGGAGAGCGAATTTGCGCCTTGGATGATGTTGAAGTGCCTTGGGATGAAATGCACCCAAACATACAGAGGGCCTTCAGTGAGGGAGTTGAAGAGAGTGCTTAGAGGAAGGATAGCCTTAAGATCAAACTAAGTACTTAGAAACCTAAGATTAGCGCCTTATTTGAAGTTATACACCTATTCTGGCGCCAGAGAGTGAGTTTGAGTGTGAAGAAGTGAATGTTTGCACCTTGAAGGGGATACAAAGGGAAGATGATGTACCTTGATGGGTTGATGATGGAAATTTGCGTTTTGGAGCTAAATGTGCGCCTTGAATCTAAATGATATTTGAGTGCTTAGAGGTAAATAGGGGCGCCTTTGAGAATTCTTTGTGCTTTAAGGAATGGATTGTGGCGCTTTGGACTAAGGTAAGTCCTGAGCACTTCCAATGATTTTAAGGAGCGCCTTGAAGGAGATAGTACCTAGAGAAGAAAAGATGTCAAGTTTTAACACCTTAGAAGAAATTCCAGATAGTGGCACCTTCACAGGGTTTTCCAAGTTGGCACCTTGGTTTGGGATGATCATGCTAAGAAAGAAAATGCGCCTTCAGCAAGGTCACATCAAGTCCAACATGTCAATACTCTTCATCACTAACGTCATGTTGAAATTTCAAGGCATCTATCCATTCAAGTTCTCCGAGGAATATCTTGCAAGTAACTTCAAGTTCTCCGAGGAATATCAAATGAAGAATGAGTTAGCCTATTCCTCATTCCTGGAGGCTAATTCGAAATAATGAGGGAATGAATTGGTTTTTTACTAACTTAACTTTTGTTTTTTGCAGGAACAAAGTCAGAAACTTGAAATTAGTTAAGTCTGGATGCTAAACTTGACTAAGGCAGGACTCCTAGAGTCAGGGCGCACTTTCTTGCTTGCTCAATGTCAAATGTGCACCTAACCAAGAATCATGGAGCTTTGAAGCACTTTAATCACATCAACTAGGGCGCCTAAGTGCATAGAGGTACAATGAATCTTCCGGAGAACATGGATAGACAACTAAGTCTCCAACTTGATTCTTCTAAGTGAATTGGATGATGAAGAGAGTCTAGTCATTTTGGGCACTAGTATCAGGATGAATCATCCAAAATGGGTGCCTAGAACTAGAAGGTGCCAATGCATGAGTTCAAGGATCCTCCATTGGAATGCCTATCCCAGATGGCTATAGATTGAAAGTTTTAAAGCTAAGTGATGTCTCTTAGGTGAATTCCTAGCCCAGGTGCATATGTTGGGAAAAACTCTTTGGCTTTGGCGCCTAGAATTGGGAGCTTTGTAAGATGCACCAATTGATGAAACATTTCCATTTTGTGCCTAGAATAGAACTCTCTCACATAGTTCAAATTGACTTGATAGAAGGAGATAAGTCTTAAGGACTAGTTTGGCACCTCACTTGCCTATCTCACCTTTGAAATGCGCTTTGGTTGATGATCATCATTGATGGCGCCTAGTGAAATGAAAAGCTATTTGCATCTCCAGAGGATCAAAATTAGATTAGGAGATCATCCTTGCAGTTGAGATTGACAGAGAAGTGTTAAAGGAATCACTTCAAATGGGTGCCTAAGCTAGTTGAGGTGCATATCAATTCCACTATAACTCCAGACTGACGCTTAGGATCCAGTCATCTCCTAAGGTGCAGTTCCATTCACCCATGACCTCGCTTGGCATCTAAAACTTGGAAACTCCTTTGGAAAGCTCCTGTTGCACCTCGAAGATGAGTTTGGGATATGAACTTGCAAAAGGCTTAGAAACTCTTCAAAGATGTTAGGCACAATCCCATGGCACTGGAGCTCAGTTTTGGCACCTTCAAGGAATAGCACATGAAAGAACTTGGGGGGTCAGGTGCTTGTAAAAGGGAACACCTTGGAACATCTTCCAGGGGTTGAAGTAGTAAGAAAACATCAAGTGAGTCTAGGCGCACTCCCTTGGGTGAACAGTTTAGATTTGGCGCCTAGCCACAGAGTGAGCCAAAAGAAGTAGTTTGGACATTAGAAGATAGGCGCTCATTCTACAATGAAGCATTCCACCTTCCTAATCAACAACAACTTGAAAGAATTGACAAAGGAAGCTAAGGTGCACCTTCTACTTGTTTCCACCTCCAGAATGCGCCTAACCTTGAAAGGGGGTTCAAAGATGTTTGTTAGACCTTTTCACTCAAGACGCTCACCTTAGGCGCACTTTCTAAGTCCTTGTCACCTCAAGGAAACACCTAGTTTGGAAGGTGCTTGCCCTGTTCTCCACTCCTTTCAATTGGCGCCTAGAACACAGAATGCATGAAAGGAGCGCCTAGACTCCAGAGGGCTCATTTGGGCGCCTAGCATTTAAAACACTTTCATAATGATGATGTTTTGGTGCCTACTCTTGGAAACAATCCAGAGCATCCATAAACTCTAATTGGTGCCTAATGTTGACAAGGCGCAACTTCAGGAGGAGGTCACCTCAACTTGGCACCCAAGTCAAAAAAACCTGTAAATCCTTCAAATATGTGCCTACCTTGTGAGGTGATGAGTTGAACATTCCAAATCTTCAAATGTTGCTCAAGTAAGGAAGACATTGTAACATCAAGGCTTCAAGGCCTGTCCTTGTATTTCCATTGAATGAGTTGTACTTCATGCTATTGAAAGCATTTTCCATGTAATAAGACATTGCAAGTTGATTGAATCATGTAACAAGACAAGTACCCAACTCTAATGTTGTTTCATTCAAATAGTTATCTTGATGTATATCTTTATGTTATTGAAGTAGTTGATGAATTGTTAGCAAGTAAAAGTGTTTAAGTAAGGAAAAATTTTTGTAGAACTAGTTGGGTATCTTACACTTACACCATGCCTATCCATCAAACATCACACTGCAATCAAACTCCTAACAACATGCCCATGATCCAAGATCAAGTGCAATCATGCAAAGATATTATCAATCACAAGCCTATTAAGAATGAACTAGAGTCTTCTAGTACCATACTTTTCCATCAAACACCATCATGTAATCCATGGCCTATCAAGCCTATCAAAGAAAATGCAAACATCCTATGTAATACAATCAGACTTTAAATATTTGAAGTAGCCATCTATAAATATCCATTCAAAAGTGGATTTATAATGCAAGTATGGACGCCATCAATAAAAAAGATTTGTATTAACCAAATATCCATATACGCATACATCAATATCTGTCGATATAAGTATAACATATATAACAAATAGCCATATAGGCTTACAAGAATGCCATATAGGCATACAATGTCAACTATGTACAATACAAAATATATGTCCACAAATGCCATATAGGCATACAACAGAGGAACACAATAAAAAGTCATTCCCCTCTGGCTGGTGAAGAGAATAAATCACGAGCAGCCTTTGATCTTCTAGGGGATGGAGACATGCATGTGGGTGGTCTACTACGAACCTGAGGGCTACTCCTCCAATTTAGTTCTTCCTGCACCTTTACCTGTTACAAAAAAAAGTATAGATATTAATATATAGAAATTACATGTTATAAAAAAATGAAACATTTAACAAAATAATCACTTACCGCTAACATATAATCTGTCTCCTCGCTTGCCTCAGTAGCAGGAATAGGCCCTGGTGATGTCATGTCCTATAGAAACCATCCAGATAGAAATTAAACTTCAAATCAATAATCTTTTGATTTTTCAAAAATAGACAACTATAACAATGAATGTAAATTGAAATTTACTAATCTGCCTCATACCCCTGTCAATGCCATAGAGCTATGAATCGCAGAGGCCACACCCTGCTCCATTGCCCTATGAACATGGGGAGGTGTATCTGCAGCCTGCATCATCTGGAAATAAAACAACATTATTCAATTACGAAAACTATAATAGTGATGCAAATCATGGCTCCTAACATACACACAATAAAACACACAAATCACATACAAAAATTTAGTAAGTACAATTCATTCATTAAACCATTTATTTTATTACCTCCGTAAAGCTTTGAAGTCCACCACCGCTAGCAGGTGTTGCCATGAAATCTACAATGTTAACCTATTCAACATCCAAAATTAGAAATTAGAATACCATTCATATAACAATGCTATTCACATGTAATATTTATAATTGTTTACTAGTTACATACCTCGACAGTAGATGATCTAGTGAAAAATGTAGGTGGAGAACCACTGAAAACTGCATCGACGCTATGACCCTGAAATTTCATTAAAATCATCAATTTAAATTAGTTAATCTTGTATTTCAAAAATGAAATTTAATAAATTAAATTCAATAAACTTGCTAATATTTACCTGAGTATCAAGGCCGAAAGTCTCACTCAGGAGGGTATCTGTCATCACCATCTGCTCAGCTGCAGATGTAGCCTGTGCACCTGCATCCTGACTGTCCATGGGGTCATAACCACAGGTTGACCCGCAAGCCTGGCAAGTATGCGGTGGGACCCTACTCCTCGCACTATCTCCCAACCCACTCTGTGTTGTAGGATCGGCATGCTCTATGATGCTCTGGGTCAAGGCACTAATCGACCTCAGTGTATCGACCTCAACACTCTCCTTCACAATGGAAGGGATAGAAACATGCTCATGGGCTGGTCTGCTGATTACTCGTATCACTACCCGCTGTGGGTCAAGACGTGCCCCTGGTCTATCCTGTGCTAAGCCCCCACCTCTACCCTGGAAGTCCCGCATATCAAAATAGTTTGGCACTTTATTGAGGACAAACTCGCAGTATAGTTTCCTCAAAAAGTATTGCGGGACCTCATTGTTATTTCATGGAGGATGGTCAAAAACCATCCACCACCTCTACCCGAAATTGTCCCTTATCGCTTGGTTGTTGCACCAATGGATAGGGAACCTCTTGCATGTAATGGGTCGAGGTTGATTTGTTTGTGGGTTTGTGAAAATTGAACACAAGTCTACTTTTGTAATTTGTAATTTTTTGACATCTTGGTATGACAATTTATCTGCATAGTAATCTCTAAACTCTCTCTTTTTATCGGTCCAATTAGTTATTTGCTTGCTAATTGAATTTACATTTGATAACATAGACTCAAGAGATTCGGCAAGCGTGGACCTATGCAAGGTTGAAGTGGAAGGATCTTTCAACCTTGCAATTATATCTTCAATTTGTTTTTTGTTGTTTTCAATTTCCCCCATTATATTATCTTGTGTTCCAGGGGCATGTCGAGGAATGAATGGAGGAGGTTGTTGTTCTGTAGGTATTTCTTCCTCAAGATTTTGTGTATTTTGAGGAGGAGGAGGAGGAGGAGGAGGTGCATTAACATTTCCTACAATTAATGAAATATATATCAAAAATCAACAAAAACCTACCTATTTAGGAAGAAATTCAAACAAAAAAATAAAGATAACTCACCCCTTTGGCGTGCTTGATGTTGTGGTGGCATTTCGGCGATGAATCAACAAGCCTTTTGTGTTGATTGGCATTTTGTAGAATGCGAGCGCATTTTTGAGGGTTTTGAAGCCACGGGTGGAGGAAAAATTCAGAATGAAATAAAATGACTGCTTTTTTTTTTATTTATAGAACTTTATAACGCGCTCGCGTTATAATGCGCTCGCGTTATGACTTAAATTTTTTTAAAAATTTTTTGGCCACTTTTTGGCCCCCCATCTTTTTGCACTTACCCAAATATGCGAATGATGAGTGAATGAACCCTTTTAACCTTGTATAAACCCTAATTTCTTCTTGCAATAAATGCACAACTTAAGTTATCCAGTTACCTTGTTCTGAGAGAGATCTTCTCGAATCACTGAGTTGTACTTAGAATCTTTTTCGGTGAGGATTGCCAATGTATCTGATTTTCTTCAATCATGCCATGGATCGGTAGATCAAAGTATTTCAATTTTGAATCATACTGGATTTGTCTATGAAAATCCTGCTTTACCACATGTCTATCGGACCAGATCAATCTTGGATGATTAAAATCTTGCAAAACTACATGTGGATCTTTCATATTTTTATCGAGGGTTATTTAGATATTTTTCTGAGAACCCTTTTATCCGCAACATTCGATGTGCCAAATTTAGGGACCAATTGACTGGCTGGGGGAATTTATTTTTCTTTGTGACTCCCCTTGAGCTAGAGCTCATCTATCTAGTTTTTGGAAGGAATATTAGCACTAGATTCCAGTGCGGATCCATCTCCAATATCTTCTATACTCTTCTTCACCCAAATCTTGCTCATCTCCATTTGAACTTCATCTGCATTTACTTTACCTTTGCCTTTATCTTGTTTTTGATTATGTTGCACCAGACCCTTTTTATCCTAATTTTTACTTCTGCAGAATTTGGCAAAATGACCAGATCTATTGCAATTGTAGCAGACAACATTTCTTTACATATTTAATTGATATCCTCTTGATCTGCATTGATTAGCCTATGTCCCATTCTATTGCGTGCAAAGCATCTACCATTGAATGAATTATTTATTTGCATATTTTTGCATTCATGAGATTTGTGACCATACCTTTTGCAGTTGAAACATTTTCCAGAGAAGGATGGATTGGTCTGATTCATTCTTTTTCTGCACTGAGTTGCTTTATGACCAAAATTTTTGCAATTGAAGTAATATTCATTGAAGGATGGATATCTTTGAGCATTTGGTTGCTTTACCAGAGGTCTTCTAGGCCCATTTCTTTGGTTTCTTGATCCAAATTTCTTCTGACCGAATCTGGAGCTTTCACATTTCTCATATCCCAAGCCACACTTATCATCTACCCTCTTTTAGCTTTCAAGAAGAACTTCAAGTTGGGATGAGATTATCTTGAATTTCTCTTTGTATTCATTTGTTTTTTGAAGATTTTGTATAAGAGTGTCTATCTGATTCTCAAGTTGTTCTTCATTGTCTCTAGCTTCTTCAAGATCATATTCAAGATGCTTTATTATTCTATCCATTTTGTGGTAGTCCTCTGTCTTCTCCTTGAGAGATTGTTTTAGATTATCTTCACTTTTCTTTATTTCTTCAATTTCTTGGGTGAATCTCATAACCCCTAACTCCATTTCATGCCTTACCATAAATAACCTCTTTTGATAGCTTCTCACATATCTTATTTTTCTCATTCAAATCTTCACTAGTATCATTGTCTTCACTCTGATTGGCTAATTTTTTAAGTAGTTCCTTTCTCTTTTTCACAGAGATACTAAGTTTTTCTTTTAGCTCATTTATGAAATCATCAACTTCTTTGAGTCTTTCTCTTAAATTATTGAATTTAGAATGTGATTGTTCATGATCATCTAGGGTAGACTGAAGTTGTTCCTTCATACCATATATATCCATTGAGATTCCCAGATCTTCCTCAAGCTGTTAGGTTTTGTTTAGAGGAACTTAGCTCTGATACCAATTGTTGTAAATAAGGCAGATAACTGAGAGGGGGGGTGAATCAATTATCTCTATTAGCTTTACTCTATTTTCTTCTTTTATAATTTGTGCAGCATCAAAACATATAAGCATATATAATCATGAGAATAGAAATAAATCAATACACATAACACAAGGATTTTTACATGGAAAACCTTGTTAAGGGAAAAACCACGGGGTGACTAACCCAAGATTGTATTCTCCGTTAAAAGAATAAGAAGTACAAAATGGCACTTGCCAATTAGGGTTCACTACCTGAGCACACTTCTCGCAAGAGGCACACTGCCTACAAGAACTTACAGAAAGAAATTAGATGTTTAAACTGATGAGAGGCATCTACAAATGCTAAGGTTAAGTTCTGGTTAAGCACAATATACAGATTTGATGCACTTCATTCTTCCCCTGCTTTAGTGCTATTGCTCTATTACATATCGGACTTGTATTGCTACTTCCACACTTATCTCTGCCTTCCATCACAATTTTTTTTCATATCTATTCATACACACATTCATACTAGAATCTATCTAGTATATATATATCCGCACCAATGATTTCAACAACTTTTCTAGTCGGCAACCAGAATACTCAAGATATTTACAAATTACTGATCTGTCGGTTGAATCCATGCTTGATTTGAGTTGTGTATCAAAAACATAGGCATTGAAGTCATCAATCATGTCAGCCAACAATGTATGATCCCTCAAATTGCTTTATCAACATTAATTAGTCATCTGGATTGAAATTTGATGCTTTACCTATCTAGAACCCAACACTCAGATGCTCATATCTTCTTTATGCTTTATCACCTGAGGTTAAATATCTGGAATATAGTATTCATGATACCCTTCTTGACTTTCCCAAGTCTGTAACTTATTGAGCTACACCATCTAAGAGATTTAGACCTAATTGCTAGACCTTGTTGCATACTCTATTCTTGTTCACCAGACCAAAATAGTCTTCAATCTCACTTCTGACATAGGCATACTATGTACTGTGGATGTGTGGGATAGACTTTGTTTCCATCAATGACAACACTCATGAAGCCCCACATTATCTGTTGCTAACACAAATTGTGTTATGCAAATGAGTGGAATAGTCTTAGTTGCCATCAATGACAACACCTGTTATGTGAAGTAGTGTCTCTTACCAACAATCTCCCCCTTTGGCATTGATGCAACACTTAGTGAAAAATGACTAAGTGTCAAATACAGTCCCCTTATTCTGTACACCTACTTTTCACTATTTCCAAAGCTCCCCCTTTGTTGGATTCCTCATTTTTCATTGCTCTTCACTCCCCCTTTGACATCAATGGAAAAGGCTGGGGTCTGCAAGCCAAAAATCTCCAAAAAGTTGTGTATAATGCCACATATGTACAACTAATCATTAAGTTCTATTCACATGAACTTGAGAATGTTTGCAAGACTATTTTTCAATTGCACAAGTTCAGAGGCCCAAGTTCCCTTCATTCCATCCAAAATTGAGATGTGTCCACTTAGCAAAAATGTATATGCTTCTGTCTTTGTCAGATCCAGAGGATTACTTGTTTGAAGTGCAGTCTGAGCTTCTGACAAGACATTAAACATGGCTTCTAACTTGGGGGTAATCAATCCCTAGAGCTCACACATTCTCTTCATAATGTTACCTTTTTCTTTAACAATCCTCCTTATCTCATCTGTCAAGCTGATTACTTGACATTCCTGACTTAGAGGCAAAACTATTAGAGGATCAAAATTTTGAGAAAGATTTGACAATTTTTGTTCTTGCTCCTTTATCTTTTTCTCAATATCCTCACTAACTTTGGGTCATGATAGATAGAATTTGTTCATATTACTTCCATCATTTAGAGCATTTTGAATACTCTTTATGCTAATACCAAGTATTATTCTATCATTTCCTATCAGGTTCTTTACTTCACTAAATTTCTTATCCAAGAATTTTTTCTAAACTTTTGCCTCTGCAAACTTTTCAAAGGACTCAAAATGTGTACTTATAGCATTCACAAGTTTCTTTAGGTGATCAGAGAGGGAATCTGATGGACTCTTTTGACAGGTTGGTAATAACTACTCTAAGACTTGGGTTGTAAGCCCTAATAGTTCATTGTCCTCCATGTGAGATTTTAACATCTTCTCTCTAGCCTTGGCTTAGTAAAGGATGTAATTTTCATCATTTGTACTGAGGAGAGAGCATCTAGATTAATAGGTCCTTGGAGTCATTCAAGCTCATCAAACTCAAGCATCTCTTTATCTAGAAGACTTTTCACTACATCTATAGTGTCTCTCGTAACAATTTCTGGAACACTTTCCTCTTCTTAGATTTTCTCTAGATTATTTTGTTTGGGTGTTTCAACATTTGCACCATCTTCTTCTATTTTCTCATCCTCACTTTCTTCTTTCTCTTTCTCTGCTTCACCTTCCTCTATATCATTTGTAGTGGGATTCCCTCCTTTGTCCTCACCACCTAAAATCTATTCAGGAGGATCTAGTGTGGCAACAGTATTCTTAACATTATCTTCCTTTTCTGATATGTCATGAGGAGTTAGAGTATCACATGCATCATCAATTTGGTCCATCATCTCTATATCTTCTTTGTTTATTTTCTCCTCTCCCAGAATAGAGGAGTCATCAATCTCTATTTGTTTCTCATTGATGTTCACTTTTCCAACAACTGGAATTGATGAATCAATTCCATCATCTATCTCCTCATAAGTTTTCTCTAGAGGATCTAGAGCATTGCCTTGGTCATCATTTTCTTTTTCAATCTCTTCTTCTGGAGCTTCTTGTTCCGAAACTGGAGGATTGTCTTCTTCAATTTGTTTCTCTGAAATAATATAATATTTATCTTTTTCTAAATCCTTTCTCAAAATTTCCTCTGTTTCTTTTGCAATTTCATTAGTTTCACCAAGCATTAACTTGTTCATCCAGACCTTGCTTCTGAATTTTTCTTTAACTTCTTTGAGGATTTTATCCACTTTTCTTCTAGTCATTACAGGACACAAAGTGGAGAGGACATACTCTCTGAGTTCTAGATCTTTATCCTTGGTTGCTTCTTTCCTCATTTCCAGTACTTTCTTTATACTTTTCAGAAGTTCTTGTAAAATTTCAAATAGGGCTCTATTGAATTTATTCAAATACACGATGGTGGCATTCTCCAAGATTTTCTTATTTGCTTCATCAAAAATATCATAATATATTCTAATAGGCTTTAGATTCTCATGAACCATAATTGATTTTAGAATTTGTTCAATAGTTATAGCAACCTTACTAGTCTCTTGCCTTTTACTTGTCGTTTTGCTTCTGGAGGGTTGGTTCTCAAAGGCCTTTGAAGTCTTGGCTTTCTTTGATCTTATCTCTTTAACTTCTTCATCTATTTCTATTTTCTCATCATCTTTTGTGCTCTTGTAAGCTCTTGTGTCCTTGGCTTTCTTCCTCTTTCCTCCTTTGCTGAATGGTGTGGCTTTCAGTGTCTTAATGGGAATAGACTTGGATTATTCTGAGATAGTTGCAGAGATTCTTATTTTCCTTAAAGAGCTAGGTGGGACTTCTGGAGCAGCTGCTGGCTCACTTTCTATCCTTTCTTTTGAAGCTTGCTCAGCTCTTCTTTGCATCTCCTCAATCCTTTCTTTGTTCTTTCTCATTGCATCTTTTGTAATCCCAATGCTTTCTACATACATCTCCACTTGCTTCAGCACTTTTCTTTTTATTTCTGGCTAACTAAGTTCCACATGCAACTTTATACTTAGTTCCTTGTAAGTTCCAAACCTTTCCATAAAGGTGTCTTTAGGTTTTCTCAGAAAATGCTAAGCATACATATCTAGAACTCTCTCATCCACCTCATAACCCATTGTCATTATCCATACTATTCTTGGTTCTATAGCTTCCATTAGATATTGATCTATGTCAACCATAAAACATATCGCATTCTCATATTTTTCTAAAATAGACTTAGGGATTCTTTCCCTTGCATGCATCAGACTCTGATTTTTTTTTAAAGACCCCCAGATTGCAGTCTTTTGTGCACCTAAATCTCCAAGGCTATATAAATGATCTCTTATCTAGATTGCCACTGGTCTGTCATTTGTCCAGTGCACACTTTGTACTCCAGGCACTTCATTCATAAAATAGAAAAATAAGCATATAATCAAGGGACCATACTTGAAGGAATTTTTATTATCTTTCTTGATTCTATTTAAATTTTCAAATAGTTGAACTTGTAGTAGCTCATAGAGGTCATACTCTACATTCTCTTTTGGCATTTTATATGCTACATAGATGGCTATTCCAGAGACAGAGTTTTCTCTGCTGGAGTGATAAATCTTATACCTGATTACCATGGAGGCAAACTTGACATCCGGTTCTATAATGTCATTGATTGTCATGGCTCTTTTATCAAATTTTGCACCAGTTGCATCAGTGACAATTTGGTTTTTGATAGATTTTAGCATGGGTAGTCCACCGGTTGAGTTTAACCTGGTTAGAATTATGATAACATCTTTGGTGATCTTAAATGGTTTTAGCAACCATATAAATTCATCGTGCATTCATCTCAACACATAATGAACCCATTCACTCTCATCAAATGACAGGAATTCAATAATTTGCAAAAAATGTTTGCTTTCTAGGACATCAAATTCAGGTTTCAGTTAGTAATTGTCATCCTTTAGATGACTCTTAAACAACTCCAGCAGTTTCAGATTTCCAAATTCTTCTACATTGTAATGAATGTATGCCCTAATGTCTTCAACATGTAAAACCCCATATGGAATACCTAAAAAGGCACCTAGAAGCTCAACTTCAACAGATTTGTTAGGATGCTTTTTAAATTTAGGATGGGGCCTTTCAGTGACATCAACAACTAAAGATGTAGCCATTTGCAGATATTGAGAATTTAAGAGGTTTTGCAGAAAATAGAAATACTTTGTTCCATAGATTAGGATTTTTCTTAGAAATCCTCTTCACACTTCAATTCTTGAGAATTCTCAATTCTGAGCTCGTTCACTCCTTCTCTTCTTTCTTTCTTCTAATGTAAAGTGATCTAAATGAGGAATAAATGACCTTTTTATGCTCCGCAGTGCCTAATTTGTCTTTGTAATGAATGCTTTACCCTAATAAATCTAGTTACTCTATTTATTGAATAGTTTCTCATGAATTACTTTGCAATTTGTCATATCCACCTCTTTTCTTCTGGAAATCCTTTAAAACAATCCAAGATTTCTTTTCTCACTGTGCCTGATTTAGACACCCACTTACTAGCTAGGGCATTTGATTTTCAATGTAGCTCCCCCTGAGCCAAAGCCCCTAATTCAATTCCTAGAGGAGTTATCAACACCAGATTCTGGTGCAGACCCATCACAATTGTTCATTGTATCTTTCTTCACCCAAGTCTTGTTCATTTCACTCTGTATCTTATTCACATCAATTTTTCTTTTGCCTTTGTCTTGTCTCTGCTTATCTGATTTTCTATTTACCAGACCTCTTCTTTCATTGTTCCTAGTTCTACAGAATCTTGCAATATGACCAGATTTATTGCAATTAAAGCACACACCATTTCCTTGCTTATAAACTTGATTTCCTCTTGATCTACACTGATTAGCAATGTGTCTCAATCCATTGCAAGCAAAACAATAACCATTGAAAGAATTGCCAATTCCTCTACTGTTAGAATTATTCATTATCATATTTCTACATTCATTTGATTTATGACCATACCTCTTACACTTGAAGCATTGACTGGAGAAGGATGGACCATCTTGATTTACTTTGCTTCTGCACTGAGTAGCTCTATGACCAAATTTATTGCAATTGAAACAATTTCCATTGAATGATGGATATCTTTGAGCATTGGGTTGTCTTATCAGAGGTCTTCTATGTTTATCTTTCCCATTCCTTGGTTGAAATTTTCTTTGTTTAGATCTGGATCATTCACCCTTTTCATATCCAAGACCATGCTTGTCATCAACCTTTTTATGTCCTTCAAGCAACACTTCAAGTTTATCTGAGATTATCTTGAACTTTTCCTTGTATTCATTTGCAACTTCTAGTTCATGTTTGAGAATGACAATTTGCCTTTCAAGTTTTCTCTCATTGTCTGCATTCTTGTAGATCATATTCTAGATGGCCAGCTATTCTATCTAATTTGTAGAATTCTTCAGTTCTTTCTTTTAGTTTTTGATTCAAGTCTTCTTCAATTTTCTTCCTATCTTCAATTTCTTTGGTTTGCCTCATCACCCTAGATTTCATCTCAATTTTTAGAACAACAACTTCTTTTGATAGCTTCTCACATTCCTTTGTCTTTTCTTCCAAAGCTTCATTCATGCCACTTTCTTCAGTTAAACTGGATAACTGTAGAAGTAGCTCCTTTTTCCTTCCCATGGATTTCTTTAATTTATCATTTAACATTTCAGTGGTATCATCAACATCTTTAAGTTCTCTTCTCAGATTACTAATTTCTTCTTTCAATTGAACAAGATCTTGTAGGGCCAACTGGAGTTGATGTTTTAGTGAACCCATTAAAACTCCTTCCAAGATCTTTCCTTAACTTGTTAGGCTTCTCAAAGGAACCTTGCTCTGATACCAATTGTTGGAATTGGTCTAGACAACTAAGAGGGGGGGACTGAATAAGTTGTCACCTAAATTAAGTTTTTCTTCCTTTAATCTTCTTTTACAACTTCTAATCAAATTAATGATATCAACATTAAAGCATTAATCTATAAAACATGAGCATAAATATAAGTAACACACTTGACACCAAGATTTTTGATGTGGAAACCCGATTAAGGGAAAAACCACGGTGGGGGTTAACCCACAAATATTATACTCTGTTAAAAGTATTACAATGGGGAATGCAAATCCATTTAGGCTCACTGCTCAAAAGAAGGCTTACAACCTACAAAATGTTTACTTCCTACAAGAAGAAGATTATAATGAAATTGAACTGATACTTAGCATCTATTAATGCTAGAGTTCAGTTTTAGTTAAGCATAGAAAACTAATTTGACACACTTCATCCTTACTCTACCCATCATACTACTCTACTAACATATGAACTTTTGATCACTACTCTTTTCACAATTACTCTATAGTCTCAACACACACACACACCCCAAATCATTCAAATCCATCAACTATATATATTTGCATCTTGATCTTTAATCACTTTCTAGTCAGCTTCAAGAACACTTAGAACTTTATTGAATACTCTGCTCTGTCAGCTAGATCCATGCATAATTTGAGATGTGGACCAAAACTTGCACTCGTAAATCACCAATTAGGTCAGCTACTAACACAGGTCATCACTACTTGCCCAGTCAACAAATTCCATACATCCAGAACCAAGATCATTTACAAGGTCGGCCTATTTTTCTTCTCTCTTCTCTGTCAAACTATTAATCAGATACTCAGAAGCAAATAACTTTTGAATCCTTTACCACTAGAGGCCAAAACTCTAGATTTAGATTGTTTTGACAATGCTTAAGACTACCTCAGATCGACAGCAAATTATGACTTTCCACCAGAGAGATCTGGACCAAGATATCGAACCTTGTCACCTGCTCTGTTATTGACTACCTGGACTTCGATAAATTCTAATTTTGACTTCCAGTATGAACAAATTGTGTTATGTGGATGAGTGGAATGGTCTTAGTTTCCATCAATGACAACACTTGTTATGAGAAGCAGTGCCTCTTGCCAATAGATGCATGAAGTAATAGTAGAGACTCTAATTTACTACCAAATTGCATGAAGTTCCTCCACCAATGATAATTACCTCCTGTTGCTTTTCCATATCAATTCAATTCAACTAGTACTAGGGCAAACTAGTCATAAATGGAGCCCTCAAAAATTCACCAACAATACTAAAAAAAGGAAAAAATGACAGCACTTTACAAGATGTTGACTTCCCACAACATAGTACCATCAATTTCATTAATGAGAAAACCAAACCTTGCACCTCAATCACACTATATTAACCACTTTAAATATAAAAATTCACTTCAAGCCCTGTCATGAAGTGAGTGGGAGATCCCCTCAATCCAGGAATAGATCCCCAAGAGATGATTCAACACATTGGTGATCTCCTCATAGGATACCCCCTTGTATAATGGCAGTGAAGAGAACTCATCGCACGTTTGAAAAATCTCACCACTATACTGGCTCATCAAATCCTATGCACCATCACCCTGCACTTATTTTTTGCTTGCACTAACCAGAACAACTTTATTAATGTCATTAGAAAGTTTGAACTCTGGTCATTGATCCACCAGTGAATTGGATGGACGGATAGTCCAAATGAAACCATGTGACAAGGTATTGCCGCTAGCAGAAAGACCCCCCAAAGGTTGGCGAGGAATGGTCAGGATGTAGCCGCTGGAAGCAATATCAGCCCTTAGATCCTAGGCCCACCATGAACACCACCCTAGAAACTACCAAGGCCCAGATAAAGGTATGCCATGCATTACATGCCTACTATCCCACACAAATTTTTTGGTTGAATATTTTAATGTCACGGGTTGGCAGGCAACCAATAGAATATAAGTTGTGGGACCACGCTGTGCCAAAATTAAGGTAAAATAAGCACATGCCTTAAGTTGTAACTTAAAAAGGGAACATACTAGGCACTTAGATAAAATATATTTTAACCCCGCCTAAAGCACACATGAAAAAATTAAACATTTGCTTGCTTAGACTTAGGACGACAGGTAAAAGTCAAAAATTTCACACAACCAAATGCATATCTAGGATCAAGGGGCCAACATATTAACGATGCCAATGATTTAAGTTGTAACTTAAGCGACTAGGAAAAAGTGAACACAATTCAATGATGAATTAAAAGAAAAGTTAGGGTTTTTGCATAAATAGGGTTTTTGGAAGGCTTAAGTCCTAATATTGAACCCTAGCAAATGAAAAATGAAACCCTAACCTTTAGGGGAGCAATTGATGACCAAAATTTTGAAATACGACCACAAAACCAGTAAAAATTTTCAAAGTCCCATCAGTGGATCTAGTTTCATATGTCTGCTCAGCATGAATAAAGAAAGATCCTAGAAGATATCTTAGAGGAACATAACACCACAGAAAACAAAAAATAGCAACAAGATGGCCCAAGACCATACCAAAAAATGAAATGAGATCTACCTCTATCAAAGATCTTATTCTCCACTGATATCACTAGAACTAGTCTATTAATACAACTGAAGTCTACTTGATTAAAAAAACTGTCACTAAGATCTCTCACAATTCTTTTGAGTATACCACTGTCAATGATACCTCAATTATTCTGCATTGTGCAACTAGGTATAAATTGAATTTTTTTATCATCACATAAGACATACTCATATTGAAAATAACATTCCTCACTCTTCATCTTATCATCGTGCTTCATCAAAATACTTCCCAATTGAACTAGAAATTGAAAGTGTTCATAGTCTACCAAACAACTGGCATCATAAACATTAGCCTCATCTTTCACATCTAAATTGAATCTAAAAACTTCATGTTTCTCATGTTCAATGAACACATTCATCTACACTTGTTCTATTTTGTTGAAATCATGATTCAATCCCGGGTCTAGAAATCTATCTAGATAGACATCATAAAGATAGGATATATCAACCAAACCATGATCTAAATTTTGTTCCACACTTTGCAAGCACTCATTAGGTATACCAAATAGAAAATGCTCATATTCAGGCTCTCTTGATCTGATTCACATGACATAAATATACTTACATACATTGCTTGGTGTGTCAATGCAATGCAAAGCAGACTAAGCTGTCTCAACAATATTTTCATCACTAGTCATATTAAAATCCTAACAAGAACATGGACCTCCAACCATGTTTACGCCATCACTTAATCCCTAAATCTCAAGCCACTAGCTTGTCTCATTATCATGTGTGCCAAACATTTTCTCCATCTCAATAATGAGAATACAGCTTGATTCATATTGCAAATGCAACTTATCTACATCTGCATCAAACCATAATTGCACAAATGCACACATTTTAGTTCAGTGACATAATTTGATTCAACTTTAAAATCATCACTCACATCCATCTACACAACTTCATAAGAAGGCTCAGACAAGTTTGAAAATATCCCATCCTAAAGATGAGCATGAAGCTCTGATTTCACATTAATATTAGCATTCCTAACCTTATCATTGTCCATGCATGCATTATGAACACCATCACAATTATCCTAGAAGAATTGCTAATAAATACCACCCTTCACCCCATCCTTTGATTGTTCCATACACATGTCTAAAATTTATGCCAAATCAACACAATCTGAGATGGCATGGTCAGAAGGCTCCTCAAGTTCCACAATACTATCAACCAACAATGGTGACACTCTATCATTTGTATATTCATCATAATGCATAACCTAATCATATGAAAGTGAATTCATGCTATCAACATTTTGCATGCTAATGCTATCTTCATATAGAATAAAACTTTCCAACTCTACTCCATATAAGCCACTATGACTAGAAGAATAACAATCGACATGATCAACTTTATGAGTTGAATACATATGAATAGGCCTAACAATATTGAGATCATTATTGATAAGGCCCTCAACACTAGTGAGATTGTGATCATGACTACATAGTTCTTGCACACTTAATGATGAATAGATTATCTCATTAGCACTCATACCATTGAACATATTACCAGAATTATATAAATCACAAGATTGCAGTTGGACCTCCTCTGCGATCCCATCATTGAGTAGCTATTAGTTCCATTACCTAGTACAATATGCAAGATATCTGAGATGGCTTCTGCCTCCTCACCAGTTGTGTCATAACAGGATACCCCTTGATGCATTTGCACTACTTCAATATGTAGTGTACTTAAAATTTCATGAATGCACTCCTCAGGTCTACACACCACATTTCTTGGATGCTTACAAGCATTTTCTCCATTAACATGAAAAATATCCTCAGTTTGGAACATGCCTTCTTCATTTACATATATTGCATGATTGTTTGAATCATAGCCCATAGCATGGATAGTGGTATCAACATTATGACTATTGCCATTCTTATCATGAATCTCAACATTTTCTACAATGTCTATCATACCAGGAACCTAAGAAAAATTACTTGGCTTCAACTCCAAAGGCAATAAACTCAAACCACCCCATACATTTCGCAAAACAAATCAATGCATACAAACTCCTGAGGTGTAAAACCAACAGGGATATCCATAAATGTGTTTGACTCTAGAAAATAAAATGTATCCCAATTCTCCCCTATCTTCTTATTTCAAAAAGACCCTAAACAAAGACCCCTAGGTCACTAATGCATGCCACTTATTGAAAATTATTTCGGGGTTAATGTGATCAGTACTATGAACTAATGTGTGAGCTAGGACAACAGGGAAATAATTACTCTGACAATCATTTTTAATTCCTAATTTACACCTTTCATCATCACTGGATGCCTTAGGGCCACAAACACCTGTAGACAAACAACCCTTGTGCATTCCATACTTCTAATTTTTTTCAATGTCCATGGTTGTCTCATAAGCCTGATGCCAGGTTGTAGGGTCCTTATTTCTCAACTGGTAACTCATTTTTTTGTCAAAGGCTCTCAAGTAAACAACTAAACTCATTGAATCATTTGGCCTCATGGCTTCAGGAATATCCCTTAATGTTCTTGCAAATCTTAAGTTGAATGCTAGGACCAACTCATCCTCTTCCTTCTGAATGTTCATAAACTTACTGATTACTAAACTTGCATTGATCCTCTCACCAAAATTCTGCATGAAAATTTCTTTGAATTCACCCCATGAATAGATAGAGCACATTGGTAGATAAGAGAACTAGTCTCTTACCTCAACCTTCAAAGTTTGGACAAACAACTTCATGACAACATCCTCAAAATCTACCTCGTAATCATCTATTACATCAATAAAATTTTGCATTCAAACACAACACCATTGAATGTTGGTGTACATTCCCTAACCCTATGAGGAATAGGCTTTGAAAAATTTTGGATACCACTGAAATCTAGTTCTCTGTACCTTTCAACAAAGAAGACCTTTCTCTAAGGGTAAGATTGTTTTTGTGATGCACAATGCATTTTGACATTCAAATGTGTAGGAAGACAAAAAGAATAATGTTCAACCCACATTCAAATATGCTTTTGACAATAACCAATTTTCTTCACATCAACTTTATCATAGTTCTACCTTTTGGCAAGACCCTAAATCTCTTCAATGAATACCTTAACTCACCATTATATACCTTCATTCAAGCATGGGAACAACACTCTACACAAAGCATTCACAAATAACTTCTACCCATTTGACTTGTTTTTCTTTGGAGATGAAATAAGAGTGAAGGACCAAATACCTAGAAATTATTGTAAACCTCATAATTTTCTCCTTGTGACTGGAAACATTTTAGATCTATGCAATCAACTTACATAGAAACAATATATCAACAATTTATCAAATATGTTTGCAGAGTTGCCACCTCTTCAAAGAGGACAAGGCCTTCAAGCAATTGGAAGTTTCTCAAAGATGAAAATCCTTTTTTGAGTCGATTCCACCAACAAAGCACCGTTATAACTAGACATACTACAATAATTCCCTCAGAAATTGTTTTTTCAAGTCTTCAAATTATTTAACTCTTTCCAAATAGATATGCCTCTATGTATTCCCCAGCAGAGTTACCATTTCTATTGGTATTTATTTAATTCCCAACTGTTAGTGTATATTTTATACACATGGGCATTAAGCCTATTTAGGAGACACTTGACACTTACACATGCAAGGTGTCAAGTTAGTGGCATTCCTATAGAGGTGGTAAAACACTTTCAACACCTCATCCTATGTTTGAGGGAGGAAAATTGCCACTGCTCCATGAATGAGGAGTGCTATCCTCATTTCATGGAGGTCGAGTCTTCTATTTGTACTCATATCTCCTCTTTATTCAGTGGTCAAGTTTATGCATTCTTGGTTTACTATGCTTGTTTGTAATCTCTAAGGATCTATAGGATTTCACATGGTATCAGAGCCATGCTAGTGAAATGCTTCTCATTTTCAGCAAAATCAAGCACTCAACCATTTTAAGGTTCAAATTTCAGTGTTTTTTTGCAATTAGGTGCATGTATTAATCTGTATAGAAAAGTTGTTAAAAAATAAAAATAAAAATTAGTAGAGGGCCTTTCAACCCTCTGCCCATCTACCCATTCTGGGTAAAATCTCGTGTTTGCAGGTATTGTTGATCGACATTCGTATCTATCAACATTTTTTTTCTCTCTATGTTTATTGTGTTGGAAAATCAATTGGCCTATTCGACCTCTGCCAAGGTTGCCATCTCTTTTTGTGATCAAGGGTGTATTTGGTAGATGGTTTGGTCCCCTAGCTCGCATGAAGTCGCCATTCCAAAGAATTCATTGCATTTCGTTTGGTTGTGAATTCATTCCTATTACTACAGTCACCATTTGCAACAGCCTTCACCATCACAAAAGATTTTGTAGATTGAAGGATGCTGCCAAACAACCATGAGGTCTTCCATTGACATTGAAGGTAATAGTTTTTCTTTTACCAATCTCCACCTCCAATATTTGGAAGGGTGTTGAACGTCTCTAGTTCGTGGTGTTTTGAATGCACTTCCATCAAGGGGTTCTAGTTCGTGCACTTCTTGGCCCAATTTTGGGTATTTTCCATCTGGTTTGTCTCTTTCACATGCTACTATGTTGTTTCTATAGGTGAAGGTCAACTCAAGGCATAGGCATTTTTTTCAATTTGTAGTGTGCATGCATTAAAATAAACTTTTTTTGTGGGAAATTGATTTTGTAATAACTTTTTCTTGATAGCTTGAAATTGACTTCCATTTTCTTTTGCAGAAGTTAATGTTTTCACATTTCCCATCTCTTGAACCTACTTGCATTGTAAAACACACTAAGTTATAAAGTGCCAAAATTGGGGGGGTCACCTGATCTGGGGACCTAATGTGTTGACTTTGTTTTGTCTAGATGAATTAACTTGTTCTAATCATGGGATATGAAACACATTCTTCTGTAATCAACCTAACCAAGGGAAACTAAAGTCGTGGTGTGAAGGAATCCTAAAACATCTCAGGATCCATAATCTCATACCCCACCTATATGGACTTGTCCTTGAACTTGGTAAACAATCTCAGAAGGCTAAGTGATTTAATCATCATGATCATATTTGTGGATTAATAAGTTTACATATTCTAGATGCCGCTTTGTATGCCATCATGGATATTGACTGTCCACATGCATTATGGATCAAAATTTGGGAGATAAATGGAGGCTCAAATGTTTCTGCATTCCCACATGATCTTGCTTTGATCATAACTCACATCCCTAATCATGATATAGAAACAAAATGTTCCATTGACATAGAAGAAGTCATCACTCCTATTGTTGCTTGATCAGATTCTAGAGTCAGTTCTTCGAAAGCTTCAAGTGCTTCTTTACAACAAGATATCAATCTTCCTACCATTACTGATTGGGATAGATTTCTACTTGACATCACTTGTCTATTTGTAGAGTCCCGCACTGCTGACATGGAAGCACACATTGAGAACATCAGTCTTCTCTTTGATGATAGTTTTGATGAAGTTGCATCAACATTGTCCACTTTGGATATTTATGCTATACATCATCCTACACATGGTTCTAGATTGTCATCATCCTCATCTATTGTGCATGCACCTGATTTGATTATGGTATCCTTTGGCACCGACATGGGGACACTTGAGCACTCTTTGAAGGTATCAACATGGGCACCATCATCCTTGGATAAGCTTTAGCATGATTCAAGATTATACATACATCTTCTGACATGGGAAGATATCCTGCATCTTTAGGTGGTTTCTTTTCTTCCCAAGGGAAGGAACATTGTTCGGTGTTCTTAGATCTACATTTGCATCCTTTCTCAACTATTCAATATCACTGTAGCAGGACATGTATTATGGTGGGGTTTCATAGACCTTCTATCATTTTCTCTCCTATGGGGGAATCTTATATTGTACTTCATAAAAGAAGTAGTATTTCTTCACCTGTATAATCTCTCTTTTTGGAGGATAGTTTTTCCCACTGGGTTTTCTATCTTATTCTACTTTTTAGAGAGGTTGCATTGTACATGAGTACCTTATCAAGCTTCATGGCCGAGAATCATTTTTTTTTTAATTGTACATGGGTACCTCACCAAGCTTTGTCATCGAGACCCATTTCATCCATGTCCACCTAATGTATGCTTAGGGGGGGGGGGTGTTAGTGTATATTTTATGCACATGGGTGTTAAGCCTAATTAGGAGACACTTGACACTTGCACATGCAAGGTGTCAAGTTAGTTGCATTCCTTTAGAGGTGTCAAAATACTTTCAACACCTCATCATATTTTTGAGGGAGGAAACTTGCCACCATTCCATGAACAAGGAGTCCTATCCTCATTTCATGGAGGTCAAGTCTTCTATTTGTACTCACATCTTTTCTTTATTCAGTGGTTGAGTTTATGCATTCTTGGTTTGTTGTGTTTGTTTGTAATCTCTGAAGATCTATAGGATTTCACACCAACCTTATCTCATGAAAAAGCCTATGATTTAGCCAATTTCAATATTTAGCAATCATGAGCGGTGTCCAACACATAGGTGAAAGTTTGCTAAACTTTCTCTCTTCACTTTGGACTCTATAAAACCTGGGAGGCTGATCCCTTAATAGTATTTAATAACTTTCCATACCAATTTATTTCAAATAATGAACTAGCGGATATGTTCTGTGTAGATTTGCTTGAAGATTCTGAAACATGTGAGAACCTAGCTTAAGTCTCTCAAGCCTTTAGCATTACTAAAGACCATAGAACAAAAACAAACTTTTCTTCAACATACATTTACAACTGATATTAAATTTTTTTAAAGTGTTTGGGCTTGCTTGACCTTGGCATTGAAGAACACATACAGATGAAACAAATTGGTACCTTAGCATTTGGGCATAGAGTCAAAACTAAATGTAACTAAAAACTAATGACAGCATTCAACCTAAACATCATAGAGCTTTATAACAGTACCTTACAACATTACACTCAATATTTCTAAACCTGTCATACTTATGATATCATTGCATACATTCACAAAAATCTACATTTCTATCAAAGTATTTAACTCATTCTTTGAACAAAGCCTTTCATAGAAAGATACATCCACAATAATTTCATGAAGAATAACTAAAAGAATCTTTGATTTATTCACTTCATGATTTGTGTAAATCACACTATTGATGTATAAAATTGCGCAGGTTCTAACACCAACATGGGAAGTTTCAAGAATGTGGGACTTGACACTTGAAACAACCTCTAGATTTTACAAAAGCTGGCTCTTCCTATTTCAATTGGGGTTTTGAGTAAAGTGAAGAGGAAGAAATAGGATTATAGATACAATGAAATAAAATCTAATTCTATGGTGATGCACCTAAATGAAATATATTTCCTTAACTAGCATAGTGATTAAATTCTCAAGATTCAACTATATTAAGGAGCAAATGCTGCATGATCAATATAGACAGATTGTAAATGAATTTCATATCAAAGGCTAAACTCAGAAAATTTAATGTAGAGACATAGATAATATCACCAATGGCACATAATAGAGCTTCTTTCATTAACAATTCAACAAATACAAAAGGCACAGTGACATGCATAGGTATATCAACTTTCTTATCAGAAATAGCTAAACAAAGGCAAAATGATATAATCTGGTCACAGTAAGATCTCTGAATTCTCTAATTAATCATTGTCTATTTGAATTACAATACGTTCCTATATATATAGCCACAAATTTGACTCAAGATCGCCTGTAACTATCTAGAATCTCAATGGCTTAAACAAAACTGGAGTTCAATAGGAACTCAAACTGACACTGAGGATTTCTCTGAATCTACAACCAGCCTTCCCTGTCCACTCGTTGGTTGAGTGATAAAATATGTGGCACATCAATTGCTGTTCTTTTTTGAGACATGGCATCACCCGCAACTGCTCAAATGACCCCAAAATATACCATGAAGCATCGTTCCCTCAATGCTTTACTTCCATTAATTCAAAAAGGGACACACAGAATATTGATACTTGTCACCATCTGCTAGCACCTCAAAATTGATATGTGGCAACCTCTAAGGAACAAAACTGAAACACCTGGCATTCTCCACTAATCTTAAAGATTCTTTACCTTTATGCCTAAGCATCTATGGTAATGATACTTGGCACATTCCACATCAATTAGGAACTGTGACATTATTACATGGGACCCACCATATGCTCCTTAACTTCTCGCATAGAGACACAATATTGTGACACATGGCACCATCTACCTAAAGAAAAAAGAGGAATGTGGTGCCCTCTGGCTATATCTAAATCTTGATAAAAGAATCTCTCGAAGCCCTGCAAAGATGACACTTGTCATGCTTTGACAGCAACTAGAAATTACAAGAAAATATACGTGTCGATACCCAAGAGCATTAAAATGAGAATAGTTCAACACTCTGCTTACACTATGTGGCACACTTTGGCACCAACTATGAAACTGTGTCATAATATTTAGGGCCCACCATATATATCAGTACTATTAAAGCTTATCAAAAAGAGATACATGCGGCAGCATCCACACAAACTACAAAAGGACACTCGACAACACGCGCGGCCTTGCTGCAACTTAAGAAACTTTTCACCAAAACTTTCGGATAGTGACATGTGGCACACTCCACATTGGGCAAGAAACCTTATAAAAGAAACAATGCCAGATATGTGGTACATTCCAACAAGAACTAGAAAGGAAGCATATGAAAGAAACATAGAACATTGACCATTTCCCCTTATTGGTCCATAGTGACACATGGCATGCTCCGCGCACAAAAAACATATAGCCATAGAAAGAGAAACAACAACTATAGAAACACTAAAATAGAAACCAAGCTGAAGCAAAATGTAGAGTTTTTTAGCTCTACAGTTCATGGCAACTATAAGGACTTCTGGGCCAACTCAGAAAGAACTTCAAAATCAACAAAATTTCAAAATTGCAGTACCAAAATCAAAGAAAAGAATCACAACTTCTGTAAGGCAGCCTGATAACAAACTACTCTGAATCTAGAAATCCCTGTCTTCTCTACAAATCTTGGAAAGAAAAATCTAAATTGATAATATCTTTATGGGAAAAAGATTGCAAAATCTGAACTATAGCATGTAATTGAAATTCAAGCTGAGCCATTAGAACCAAGACAACTTCTAGTTCTCCCACACTAGAGGAATCACTCAGACCTTGAAACATAGTCTGATCATTTTCTTTAGTTAACAGCAAAGCCTTATTTCATCAATCATTAAAACTGTATTACTATAGGGAAAAGGTGAAGGCTGGCCCAAGTGCACTAAATCCTCAATATGCTTCTTCATATTCTTGACCCCTTCTTTTACTATATCCAAAAGCTCCTTACAATTCATGGCAGCAAAATTACATCTTAAAACTTCATTCACCCTTTTGGCAGCAACCATTCTATCACTTACACCAACTGTAGACAGAGTCTCATCAGATGTGTCATAATATTTTTGTAATAGTAGTTGGGAATCTAAAACTTTCAATTAAATAATAGACAAAGTTGCTTGCATAGAAGACTCTACTTTCTCACATAGTTGCCGGGCACTTAGCAAGAAGGTAAGGGATGGATTAAGATATACAATCTCCTTAGATATTTTTTTTGACACAGATGCATATAGCTCCTTTACCAAATTCAAAACCCCTGCTATTTGTGGCCTCTGTGCCAACTCAAGAGTTAGTTGCTTTGTCTTTTGTTGTTCAACGATAAGCTATGCTTGAGCTACACTATTCAGATTTTGCTCTTTCAAAAGGATCTGTTGTAGTTGTGATGCCTCTTGTAATTTGTCTTGATACCTTTTCTCTACAATGGCCTTCTCTTGTCTCAATGTAGCAACAATAGCTTTCTCATGTGCCAACTCAACCCTCAAGGCTACAACCTAAGCCTGTGATGCCTGATGTGTTTAGAAAGAAATAGTAGATTGTAAATCCTTGTTCAAGGTATCCATTTCTTTAATCTTGGCTTGTATCTCCCAAGTTAAGCTAATGTTAGTAGCTTTCTCTCGTGCCAAATCAGCTTCAACCTTCTATAACTTTTTGGACATCTTCAAATAATCAGTGGCAACTACTGAAGCAGTTTCATTCATCCACTCAACTCGGTCCTGTGGCTTGAAAAGAGACATATCCATAGCGACTGCATTCATTGAATAATCTTGTAGCTGCATTTGCTCATTAGGCTTGATTACATTAGGAGCCAAATGTGTGATAGTCAAAGATTGTTGAATAGGATCAAACAAAGATTTTATGTGAGCTACAACAGGGCTCTTATTCTCTTTCTTTCTTTTCTTTTCCATCCGAGCCTTTCTTGCTTTCCTTGCTATGTCAGCTTGTGCCTAAAAAGAAGGAGGTGAGGCAATGTGCCCACCAGCAAACGGATAACCTTGAGGCAATCCATAAGGAATGGTAGTCATTTGTTGGCTCAGGTCAAATTGGGGAAAAGCTCGCTTGGGCAATGATGGAGAAAATAGGGGTAAAGATGGGGCCTCTGAGGACATGGCCAGTGAACTAGCAATCAGGGCAAAAGAATATAGTAGCACATAAAGGTGGCAAGAGGCATGGAAGAATGAGTTAATTGGGCAGCCACCCCTATATGAGAAGAAACAGAAGAAGGGGAAAAAGGAGAGGAAATACCAACCTAAGCCACCAATGAAGTTATGGGAACTTGTTGTTGCTGGGGCATTGATATATCTTCCTCTTCTTCTCCTAAAACCAATTTCTATTTTCTTTTCAAAAGCCTCTCCCCTGGGTCACTAGGAGCTTCTTCTTCTAAATCAATTACTATGTTATGAAAAGGTGCTACTCTGAGACTCCCCGATGCTGAAGCTATTTGAGACTCATGATGCAGTGATGATACTGTTTCCTTTTGTTTCTGTAAGGCACTAAGAGATGGAGGCCATTAGGCTCTAGGAGCTATAGCTGATGTTTGTCTTGTCTCTTGAACATCTTGCCCCTCCTCTTTTCTCTCTTCCATCTCTACTACTTTAGGAGAGTCTCTTGGAATGTTACTCATGTTAGGACTAGAAACTGGGGTCATATGAAATTCATCCCATATTGTTTCCCATTCTTCATCGGTCTCAACATTCCCAAAAGTATGAGTAAACTCAGCTATCTCTTGTCTGTATTTCCAATAAGCAGCAATTTTCTCTGCATTCCATTCTTTCTTCTTCAAAGTAGCTCTAAGGCCTGTGCTCATTGACCTCTTTGGATCAAAATCCTGTATCTTCTTATAAAAAGTTTCCCAAGGCCTGGGACCTTCATCTAGCAAGTCTTTCAATTCAATATAAACCACAAGATCATCCTGCTTTCATGACCTTCTCTTCTCCCAAAAGGGGTGTTTCTCATGAATGAATTTTGTAGAAACCTTATTACTAACAATCTAAGAAGCTAAGAAACTATCTGGATCATATTTCCACTTATCCTCAACAATCAAGAAACCATAAGTAGCCAATTTCCTTAATAAGAGGTTTTCATTTTCCCTCTTCTCAATTGTTATCTTCACCCTGGTCTAAGGGACATCATAGATTTTCTTCTTCTACTTCTTATACCCAAAATCATTATCAATGATAGATATCTGACGAGCCACTTCTAAAAAGGTAACCCTAGGAGTCAAAACCTTTGGGAGTAGGATAGGCTCTCCAACAAAACCATGGAGTCTAATGATAGTTGTATGGGCTCCAAAGAAATAGTCACAAGGGACTTTCAAATTCAACAAGAAACCCCTAAGGCTCTCTGTCATCCTATTTTCTACAGGCTCTGAATTTAATTAATTGAAAATGGGTGCAACAAAACATTCTACAAATTCATATGGGTCTGAGGTGTCTTACAAAACATGGGTCCATGCAAACCCCAGAATGATTCTATTGCTACTAGACTCAGGGTCATACATATTTAAAGGCATGTATCACTGAAAGAGACCAAAATTTTGATATAGCATTAAATGAAATAGGTATGCTGAGTACCTAATAACACGATCCTGAGAAAAGTTTGCAAGATGATCCACCATAGACTAGGAAATTTGCTCTACAAAGTCAAGTCGATACTCCTAAGACTTGTCCATAGTTTTCAATCTAAAGATCACTGCAAGTTGCCAATCATGCACTGTCAAATCATCATACTGGCCAAAGATAAAAGCTAGCATGGTGAGGGCATCTTAAACGTTGGAATTAAACTGAGAACAACCTATGGGCAGTGAAGGCAACTAGGTATTCTCATCACCTAAATGCATCTCGGTGTTTAGAAACTTCAACTTACTATGGAGATTTCCCCATGTGGCTTGTAACTTGGGAATTGTAGGAAATGTGGATGTCTTGTCATATTGCAAACCCAACATGTCCCAGATTACTTTAGGGGTTATTTGAACCATGAAGGGGCTGCGTTGAATAGAAACAGTTGGGGAATGAAACAATTTTGCACATAGGTTAATCAATTCTGGATAGGGGTAGATAGTAGGAACCACAAATTGTGCCAATTGGGATGTCCATATTCTCATCCCAAAAGTTTTAGACCACCCTTTTGATGCACAGATGAGGCGCCTTTGGTGAGCTCCCTCTGAAAGATTCTTAGTGTTCTTCTGCATATGTGTGTCAAAAACACCATCTACATAATCCTTCACCTGTGATGGATCCACACACACCCCTATTTCTAGGACCCTTGTCCTTGGATAGCTTGTTCTTGGTTGTGTAGGTGCAGAGGCATAAGATTTGCTACTTTTCAATTTATCAAATAGCTTGACCAAACCTAACCCTTCCTGTGGCGATTGTGGCTCTGACATTTTGGTATCTATTCTCAAAGCCTTGGAAACCCTTGACACAAAACATAAGAAACTGTAAATGAACCTACACTTAGCTAGAAAAGTAGGTGAGGGACAAAGTGTCGATGTGGACAACAACTTAAAAAATGTAGAATGAAGATAGCAAATGCAACAATCTAATGGACTTCAAAAACTTAGCTTGTCAAGGTGTGAGGAAGCATTAATGACCTATCACGTCTTGTTAATGAAATTAATGCCAAAAGACAGTTAGTGTATCTTTTTAAAATCCATATTGGATGGAGTGTCAAATTCATATTAAAAGTTGCGATCATATAATTTGGTACTTTCTTGATGTTTATGGAACTGTCGAATGTATTTAATAAATGCAACTACTAATGAAGGGCACCTCTGTTCTATAGACACATGTTCTCAGGAAACTTATTTGAAAGGGAAAAAGTGGGAAAGCAAGAAAAAGAAGGAAAGGAAATTAAAGACACCTAACTAACTATATTACATGGTGAGCTTCAAGACTTATGTAACATGTTTCAAGAAGATACCATTTACGAGAATCTCTTCAGGCTCTCCATCCATGGTCTCTAACTCAAATGCATTTTGTTGCTTATAGGAGCATATCTTAAAAGGACCCATCCATAATGAATCAAACTTGTTGTGTCGGCCTAGTTTGGCAGCTCTCTCATCCTATTTCAACACTAAAGACCCAACTTCAAAATTTGGATTAGAAATCTTTCTGTCAAACCAACTTATTACAATCTGCTGATCCTTCATTACTGATTCATGTGCCTTTTCTCTCCTCTTGAACTTCTAGTAACTTGATAAGTCTGACTTGCATTGAGCCATTTTCTTCAATTTCCAACCGTTTCAACAACTGTAAGGTAGGAATCTCTATATTTAGTGGCATCACTGCATGCTTGCCATAGACTAACTCATATGGAGACATCTTAGTCACTTACTTTGGTGTGATTCTCACAGTCCATAGTGTTGTATTAAGAGATTTGTGCCAGTCTCTCTAATGATCAGCTCCTATTCTCTTTATGATTCTAACCAGGTTCTTATTGGTAGACTCTGGCAAGGCATTGCCTTGTGGATAGTAATTAGAAGAATTTTTTAGATATATTCCATTTTTTAATGTGAACTCTAATAGTCTAGTTCCTAAAAATGCTTTAGCATTATCTGATATGGTGGTGCGAGGAGGGCCAAAGCGGGTAGTTATACCCTCAAGACACTATAAGATTACCTTTTTAGTAGCTTCTTTGAGTGGCACTGCTTAATTCCACCTTGTAAAGTAATTTGTTGCAGTAAGGATCCATTTGTATCCCATATTTGACACTAGATTAATCATCCCAATAAAGTATAAACCCCACTAAGCAAAGGGTTCTTCCACTATTATGGGATTTAGAGGCAATGCTACATTTCTCCTGTTTCCAGTATAAAACTAACAAGCTTGACACTCTTTGACCACTTGGTAGAAATCTATAGACAATGTTGGCCAAAAGTAGCCAGCTCATGTCACTTTAATTGCAATAGTCCTTGCCAAAAAATGTCCCCCTGAGGTTTCATGATGAAACTCATCCAGTATCTTTTGGGCTTCATCTTTCTCTACACATTTTAACAGTATTCGATCAATATTATTTCTAAACAAAACATGATCAACTAATACAAAATGAACTCCCTATTTTATATAGTATCTTTTCTTGTCAAGGGAGAGTCCATTTGGGAAAATACCAGTTCTCATGAACTATATTCTGTCTCTTACCTAGGAATTAGCACTGTTTCTACTTCTGCTTCTTTAGGCATTGTCTCTTCTATGTCTTGAGTAATATATTGGCAAAGTCTCCTATCTCAGACTAATTTGGTAGGCCTTACCTCTGCATCATATTCTAAGATCTTAGTTATCTAGTTGGCTCTCTTTTTAGTGATCTCACCCTCCATGATATATTCCCTCACACTAGGGTGGGCTACTAATATTAGGATCTTATTCCCTGTCACTAAATGCCTGAATTTCTTAAGAGCTTTTACCATAGCATAGGCTTGTTTCTCAAAAAAATTATACCTTGATTCATACTCCCTTAGTGTTCTAGAAAATAATAGAATTGGATGTTCTCCTTCTTCCTTGTCATCTTTTTGGGTCAGAACATCTGCCACACTGTGTTCTCCTCATATACATACATTATAAAGGGCTTAGAGAAATCTGGATTCCCCAATACTGGTGTAGTGGAAATGGCTTTCTTGACTTCTTCAAAAGCTTGTCTCCCTTTAGTAGTCCATTTGAAAGCTAAATCTTTCTTCAGCAGTAGAGTAATGGGTCTCACTAGCCCTGCAAAATTAGATATGAAGTGACTGACAAAATTGATCTTTCCCAAAATGGAGTAAACTACCATCTGGTTAACTAGCAAAGATAGATTTAGTATGGCTGTAACTCACTCTGGGTCTATGGAGATTCCATCCTTTGAAATGATGTGTCTCAAAAGTTTCCCTTGGGGCACACCAAAGATACACTTCCTAGGATTCAGGGAAATCCCAAACTTCTGACATTTCTAAAAAATAGCTTCTAGGTGCTCAAAGTGATCTTTGGCATCTTTGGTAAATATAGTAAGGTCATCCAAGAAAATCAGAATAATCTTATTTATAAGGTCTCCAATACTATGTCCATGGCGCGCTGAAAAGTAGCTCTAGCATTTGAGAGACCAAATGGCATCTTGGCATATGTGAATGTTCCCCACTTTGTAGTGAATGTTGTCTTATGTTGGTCTTCATCATATAACCAAATTTGATTGTACCCTGAGAAACCATCAAGCAAAGAAAACCTCTCTTATCTAGCTACAATTTGCAAAATCTGCTCCATAGAAGGCAGGGGGTAATGATCCTTCAATGATGCTTTATTCAGTTCTCTAAAATCTACATAGAGTCTTATGTCCCCATTCTTCTTCCTTACGGGCACTAAGATAGACACCCAAGTTGAATGTTTAATTGGAAAAATAATATTGGATTCTAGAAGCTTTTGCAATTCATCTACCATTAAAGGCTCAATCCTAGGATTCACTGGTCTTTATTTCTAACAAACTGGTTTTGACCCTTTAGCAAGTTCTATGGTATGGTGAATGATGTCCCAATTATAACCATGAAGGTCATCATAGGTCCATGCAATTACTCTATCATACTTATTGCACAAAGAAATTAGCCTATCCTTTTTCTCTTGGGTAGTAGCATTACCTACCTTCAGCTTTCTTCCTTTACTGACTTGACTTTCAGAATAATCATCTTTGTTCGCCTTAAATTTATGCTTGTCCAGGATTACATCATCTGGGTCAAATAGATTTTCTAGTGTGATCAATCCTTTTGGGAGCTTATTAGACTTCAGTTGGATAATTTGGTCACCATAAGCTTCTTCAATCTTAGGCTGTAATTGATCATCGAACTCTCCTGATTGCTGTAGAAACAAAAGTACTTGGAGATCATTATCAAAGACTTTCCATTTTTGAACATTGTCTGCGATTGATGGTCTCATTGTAACTTTTACCGACTCACTATTAATGAGCAGGTCACTTGCTGGGTCAAATTGGGAACCAATTTGTGTCATTCTTTCTGCTTTAGTGTTTTTGGTTCTAGGGACAACTTCCATGTTAAAAGCATCAAAACCATCTATTAGATCCCAAATTCTGTGGTGATAAGATCTCATTCCTACATTCTTTGCCCTAGTCTTTTCTCTTATTTGTTTCACAACCAGTTCAGAATCTCCTTTGACCACCAAATTCTTTATCCCTTTCTTCTTGGCCAGTATAAGACCATGCACCAAAGACACATACTCAGCATCATTATTTGTGCAAGGAAATTGAAAGCATATGGCTCTTAGAACTTTCTCACCATTTGGAGAAGTGAGACATATACCAGCTCTGGCATCATTTTTGCTCTTGGCCCCATCAAAATTCAAGGTTTAGATTTCTAAGCTTCTGTCAAGTTCCTCTTTCTTAGATACTTCTTTTCTCATAACATTTGGTATTTCTTGGTCTTCTTCAAAAATAACATAAGTGCCCAAACCAATGGAGTCATAATTTCCATAAGGGTCACTTTACATCATGGTCATCAGTTGACTATTTTCTTCTTCTTGTTAATCATGTTTAGTCTAGTCACCTAATTCCTCAATAAAGACTCTCTCCTCCTTATTCATCACGGCATGGGATGCTTAAAATTTTGGGGTTGGTTCATCAATGATATGATCTTTGGACAAAGGTTTAGACAGTACCTTCATCTTTGCTCCATACTTAGTTCTCAAAATTAGATGTGACCAATCAAGTGACATGTATCCTCCTATCTTAGCTGTAAAATCCCTAGATAGGCATAAACCAAAGATAGGGGGAATATCTATAACTACTAAATCCTACTTGACAGTTATATTTGGGCAAGTTTACAGCTGTAGCAGGAGTTCTCTGATTCTTCCTATGGTTTGGATAGACTTCCCATCTAATTGCATGACCCTTTTAGTAAGTGGGTCATATTTTATCTTTAAAGCATCTGCTATCTGTTTTGGCATGACTGTAGTACTAGCTCCTGAATCTATCATTGAGTTGTGCAAAAATTTCTTTCCTACTATTAAAGTTAGATAAAATGGATTTAGCTTAGATTTACTTACCTCTCATGCAACGTTCAACAGAGCAGCTATCTGCAGAGGTGGAGTGTCCCTATTTTGAGCCTTTCCTTTGTTAGCAACTCATTCCTTTGTATTGATAGGTTTAGGATCATCCTAAATCTACAGTGCTTCCTACAACATCTTTTTCTCAGGAATGCCTAGTATATCCCATATTGATAAATGAGCAGTGGTTTTCTTCAGTTGTTCTACTAGGTTCATGGGTCCCAATGCCTATGTCTTTGATTAGTAAGGATACTTTAATCTCTCCAGTATTGGATTAGAGACTGCTTGATCTTGGGTTGGCTGAGGCACTTCTTGCCTTGAAGCTGGATTATAGTGAGTTTGGAAAGGAGGAGCCCTAATAGTTTCATTGTTGGTAACTTCAGGCTACTCCATCATCCTTCTCTTTGATCTAGTATAATAATTAGACTATACTAAGGGCTTCTTAGAAGTAGATGCTTCATTTAAGAATATTGAATCTTCATCTTCAATCCTTGAAAACAAAGCATGTTCTAGGCAATTTCTTCTTCTTGCTGAATAGACATTCCTTGCATTTGAGCCACCTTACCACATTTTGAACACCGAGTGACTGGCATGGAGGAGCATTACACACCATAACTTGACCTTCCACCCTTCTCTGTTCTACTATCTTTTGTTGTAAATTGCCTCCAAGATAATCTCTAGGCATATAAGCATTATTACAAGGAAAACACCAAGAATTGACATCTTCTGCTAGATTATTTTGTCCAGGGACCATTTCTCTATTTGGGTTTTGAGGGATAACTCGCGAAGGTGTGGGAATCGTGACCAGTTGATTTGAAGTTTGAGGATTATTTGGTCTTTAAAAACCTTGATACCGATTTAGCTGATATAAGGGTCTATTTCCTTGGAAACCCTAGTAAGGAGGCTTTGGGTAAGAAGTCTGTTGCCTTTTGAGATTAATAATCTCATTTGGAAAACTCCTAAGGATGTTCTTGACATCATCCATTTCAGATGCAAGGGTAGAGGGTGTTGACACTGTGAGTTGTTGAGATGCTGGGAAGGTATACATAGGCACAGGTGCAACTGTAGGATTAAGGGTTTCCTGTGGCAAGAGAATAGAAATTTATGGGAACGTAGGCATGGGAGGCCTTGGAGGCAATTTTCCAGCATCTATCAGGTTGTTCTCATCCCTTACAACCAACTCATATGCTTCTGGTAGAGTCTGTCCACCTAGGGACTGAATCATTACAGATATATCAGAATTGAAAAATTTGAGGTAGAATACAATAGCCATACCTGATGGTGGCCTTCCTATAGTAGGGATTCTATCCCAAGTCTTTTGAAACCTAGTGTTGAAATTTGTTATAGATTCTTGTGGTGCCCTCTTTATGGTGATTAATTATTGCAGCAGGGAAGATTTGTCACCCTTTTCACTGAATCTTGCAAAGAAGGCATCACCAAGATGATCCTAGGTAGATATTGTATTTGGGGTCAAATATCTATACCAATCTAGAGCCTTCCCTTTGAAAGAAGCAACCAAAAGCTTGATTGCTACTTTTTGTACAGTAATAATATGTCCTGCACACACATCTGATACATCTTGAAGATGCTCCCCTGGTGTCTTGGAATCTTCTCCATTGAATTTGGGTAAAGCTTTCAAAGTGTTAGCTGGAATTAGATCCCAAGTAGCTGGTGGTGTTGAAAGGACTACCAGTGTTCAAATTTGCATAGTTTCTTTGAGGTACAAGTGCTCCCATGTTTGCTCCTGATGTTATTACAACTTGATTTACTCTTCTTCTTGGAGTGGCAACTAACAGTGGAAATAAAATCCCCAGATTACTGGTAGATTGAGTTCTTCTTATTTGTCCACAGCTCTGACTCCTCATTGCTCTCTAGTTCATATGATCTTGATCATAATTTCAAGAAAGGTCCCACTGAGCATGCCAAAAACTGTTGATGTATAAAATTGCACAGGTTCTAACACCAACATGGGATGTTTCAAGAATGTGGGACTTGACACTTGAAACAACCTCTAGATTTTAGAGAAGCTGACTCTGCCTATTTCAATTGGGGTTTTGAGTAAAGGGAAGAGGAAAAAATAGGATTACAGATAGAATGAAATAAAATCTAATTCTATAGCAATGCACCTAAATGTAATATATTTCCTTAACTAGTACAGTGATTAAATTATCAAGATTCAACTATATTAAGGAGCAAATGCTGCGTGATCAATATAGATAGATTGTAAATGAATTTCAGATCAAAGGCCAAACTTAGAAAATTAATACAAAGATAGATAATATCACCAATGACATAGAATAGAGCTTATTTCATTAACAATTCAGCAAATACAAAAGGCACAGTGACATGCATAGGTTATCGAATTTCTTATCAGAAATAGCTAAACAAAGGCAAAATGATAAAATCTAATCACAACAAGATCTCTGAATTCTCTAATTAATCATTGTTTATTTGAATTACAATATCTTCCTATATATATATAGCCATAAATTTGACTCAAGATCACCTGTAACTATCTAGAATCTCAACGGCCTAAACATAACTAGAGTTCAACAGGAACTTGAACTAACACTGAGGATTTCTCTGAATCTACAACCGTCCTTCCCTGCGCGCTCATTGGTTGAGTGATAGAATATGTGGCACATCAACTGTTATTCTATTTTGACACATGGCATCACCCACAACTGCTCAAATGACCCCAAAATATACCACGTAACATCATCTGCTCAATGCTTTGATTCCATTAATTCAAAAAGGGACACACAGAATATTGACACTTGTCACTGTCTACCACCACCTCAAAATTGATACGTGGCAGCCCCTAAGAAACAAAACTAAAGCACCTGACATTCTTTGTTGATCTTAAAGCTTGTTTACATTTATGCCCGAGCATCTATGGCAATGATACTTGGCGCATTCCACATCAATTAGAAACTATGACATTATTACATGGGACCCACCATATGCTCCTTTACTTCACGCATAGAGACACAATATTGTGACACATGGAATTCTCTATTGATCTTAAAGCTTCTTTACCTTTATGCCCGAGCATTTAAGGCAATGATACTTGGCGCATTCTACATCAATTAGAAACTGTGGCATTATTACATGGGACACACCATATACTTCTTTACTTCCCGCACAAAGACACAATATTGTGACACATGGCATGCTCTGCCTAAAGAAAAAATAGGAACGTGGTGCCCTCCCGCTATATCTAAAGCTTGATAAAAGAATCTCCCCAAGCCCTACGAAGATGACACTTGTTGTGCTTTGGTAGTAACTGGAAATTATAATAAAATATGTGTGTCGATACCTGAGAGCATCAAAATGAGAATAGTTTAACCCTCTGCTTAAGCCATGTGGCACACTCCGTCACCATCTATGAAACTGTATCATAATATTTAGGGCCCACCATATATGTCGGTACTATTAAAGCTTATCAAAAATAGATACACATGATAATGTTCGCACAAACTACAAAAGGACACTCAACAACACCTGTAGGCTTGCTACAACTTAAGAAACTTTTCATCAAGACTTCTTAATAGTGACACGTGGCACACTCTACATTGGGCAAGAAACTTTATAAAAGAAACAATGCCATAAATACGTGGTGCATTCCGGTAACAACTAGAAAGGAAGCATATGAAAGAAACACATGGCAGCTTCCATGGAACACTGACCATTTCCCCTTGTTAGTCCATATTGACACATGGCATGCTTCACGCACAAAAAAAATATAGTCACAGAAAGAGAAACAACAACTATAGGAACACTGAGATAGAAACCAAGCTAAAGAAAAATGTAGATTATTTTATCTCTACACACACCTCAGGAGATAACCAACATTGGAAATTTACCATTTACATTCATTTAGATACTAGTACTATCAAATAACTTTATACCAAGAGATCAACCAAAAAAATAGGATCTCTATTTTCTATATTTTCTACCAATAGTATGCCAAGAGATCAACCAAAAAACTAACTCCTCTCTACAAAACGGCCTTGAAATCCCTTTTAAAACACAAGGGAGTAACAAGCATCAAGCCATTTGCACACAAAAGATGTCACATTTTCATTTGACAATCAAAATACAACAAAATGCCAAAGTAATCATCTTCATCTACCAAAGAATGTCCTCTACAACAAATCATCGCCTTAGGCAGATTAGAAAAACTAATTTTGTCATGTATACTTTCCCACTGCTAATGTGGAGGCAAGCCATGTTTTTGAGAGAAGGGGGATTACAAGGTTCTCTAACAGCTCAACCCCTCCTCACATGCGGATACTTGTTTTCAAAACAAGAAACCCTTGCTTCACCACAGTGACAACACAAGTAGATAAGGGAATGCCCACTATGATTAATAGAGAAAGGAAGCACTAGAAACCAGGGTCCCACTCATTACGGCCAATCCTAGGCATGGGCAAGTGACTCCTTATTTTTTATTGGGAGTTTTCCAACCACCACAACCAATCAAGAACCATAGGAGGCCACTTATAGTTAGTTTTGGCCATACCAAAATTCCAGCTAGGAAGGAAGTAGAAACAATCTTTATTTCATCCTCCATTTCCACTTTTTCATCTAGGGGGACATGCCCACATCTAGACGAAAACAAGGGATGAAGAAGGGTTTACAAAAGCTCAATGGATGTTGCTGAACCTCCCCAATTTACCAGATTCTCCCATTCCTTAGATAAACACATCTAATCCTTTAATCTTGTAAGGACATATCATCAGCCATGAGAATATAGAAGAAAATCCTAAGGAACAAGATGGTGGAAAAACCATACCTGAAAGATAAAGATTCATTTTGTCTACACAAGAAGGATGATGCATGAAGTAATAGTAGAGACTATGATTTATATCCAAATTGCATGAAGTTCTCCCACTAATGATAATTACCTCCTGTTGTTTTTCCATATCAATTCAATAATGTAGTACCATGGCAAACCAATCATAAATGGAAAGCCTTCAACAATTCACTAAGAATACCAGAAAAGGGAAAAAAGGTGGCACGAGCTATAAGATGTTGATTTCCATAATGAGAAAACCAAACCTGACACCTCAATCACAACATATTAACCAGTTTAAACAACAAAATTCACTTCAAGCCCTGTCGTGAAGTGAGCAGAAGATCCCCTCATGCAAAGAACAGATCCCCGAGAGATGATTTAGTACCCTAGTGATCTCCTTATAGGCCAGCCCCTTTGTACAGTGGCAGTGAAGAGAATTCATCGCATGTTTGAAAAAGCCCACCACTATACTAGCTCATCAAATCCTATGCACCATCACCCTTCACCTATTTTTTTCTTGTATGAACTAGAACAACTCTATCAATACCTTTAACAAGTTTTAAATCTAGCCATTGATCCAACAGTGAATTGGATCGATGGGCAATCCATATGAAATGATGTGGCAACTGCCTATTGCTCTATAAGGTATCAGTGCCGATAGAAAGACCCCCCACAGGCTAGTGGAAAATGATCAAGATGTAGCCCCCAGAATCAATCTCAACCCTTAAATCCTAGGCCCACCACGAATTCCACCCTAGAAACCATCGAGGCCCAATTAAAGGTATTCCATAGGGCACACATCCTCTATCCCACACAAACTTTTTTTGCTGAATATTTTAATGTCGGAGGCTAGCAATCAATCAATAGAATATAAGCCATGGGACCATGTCACGCCAAACTTAAGCTAAAATAAGCACATGCCTTAAGTTGTAACTTAAAAAGGGGACATCCTAGGCACTTAGATAAAATATATTTTGACCTTGCCTAAAGCACACATTAAAAAATAAAACATTTGCTTGCTTATCCTTAGGACGACGGGTAAAATCAAAAAGCACATGTGGCCAAATGCCTAGCTAGGAACAAGGGGCCAACATATTAATGATGCAAATGACTTAAGTTGTAACTTAAGTGACTAGTGAAAAGCAAACACAAGTCAATGAAAAATTAAAAGAAAAGTTAGGGTTTTTGGAAGGCTTAAGTCTTAAGATTGAACCCTAGAAAATGGAAAATGAAACCCTAACTTTTAGGGGACCAATTGATGACCAAAATTTTGAAATATGACCATAGAACTACTAAAATTTTTCAAAGTCCTATCAGTCAATAAAAGTGGCACTTCTCCAACATAAGATTCCACTGACACAAGATTATCATCAAAAAATGTACTTCACAAACATAAAACTTTTCTGACACATGCTATCAATGAATTAGTGAGTTTACAAACTAAAAGATTTGCCGATACAAAGATTTTAACCATCAAGCCCCTTTCTCAACAAAATTTACTTTTCACAAACTCTAGCTCCTTATCAACAACATTTCGTAAACCAAAGAAACTTTGACTTCAACTTGAAATCCTTTATCAGCGAATTGATTTATTAGTGAACCTAAGGGTTCACAAACCCAAGATTTTATCAATAAATCTCTTAAACTTCAAACTCAAACTTTATTGATTGAAGGCTTCTTTTCTTTAAACTTGTGGAGATGCGAACTTGCCTTTAAGCTTAGTCAGAGAAATTGCCCATCGAGAAACTAAGTTGTCGGTGAACTAAATAGTTCTCAAACTAGAAACTTTACTAACCAAAGGCTTCGCTTAGTCAAACTTGGAAAAGGTAACTTGTCTGAAAGAGTTTTCAGTGAAAGTGTCCATCAACTAACTAGGTTGTTGGTAAACTGATGGATTGACAAACTAAATAGTTCATGAACTGAGAAATTCCCTGACTAGCTCTAACTTAACCAATTTTTGCCCAATCTTTACAAAAATGAAATTGGAGATACCCAATTGGGTCTTCTACAGGATGGTGCCCTTCACTTGGCCAATTTGAGACTGAAAATCTTCCTAAAGAAAACAACTCAAAACCAACACAAAAGAAGAGAAAACACAACAAAACTGAATAGAAACAGAAACTAAAAATGAAATATTTTTCAGTGATTTTGATTGTTTGTGGACTCGGATGCACCCGCATCAATTCTCATAGGATGATTCATGATGCAACAATGGATAGCAAATGTGAATCTCCATCCAATCATAGCCAAAATTAGGGAGATACTTTCTTTTATCCACTTTGTATTTTCTCATAATTTTTATTTTTATCATGGTAGCTTGAATGCAAAAACATTCATTTGGATATCTAACATGATAATTATGAACCCCCTCAATTAATTATTATCAATCATACACACCTTGAACATAAGCCTGAATTGTGTTCAATTTTCATTTCTAAGTTGAAGGATGTGCTTCCTAAACTTCAAAATCATATAGTCCAATTGATGTTGCTCAATGCTTTGACAAAACAAAGTAGGAGCAATCTTAAAGTTAGTTTTCCCAAGTCTTCAATTATATAGTGTATAGTTAGTTTTACGAGTTTTGTCTTACATAGACTTTGTTTGTTTTCTTTGTGCCTTGTTTTTGTGTCATTCCTTCATCCTCTCTTTCTTGCACCATGAATCTAACTAGTCTCACTTTCCTTTTAGTGCCTTGTATATCTATCCATGATTCTTTACAATTTCATGGTTAATTGGGGTTATTGCTATGTGCTCAAATGGTTGCTCTTTGTAGTAATGCTTTTAAGCATTTTAGGCTAAATAATTTGTTCTTAAGGAAATAAATAATAACAATTATTATCATCAAATTCATCTAAACTATATCTTATGATTAAAATTAGTCTAATGAGTCTATGAGAGTCTTCTAAATGACTAATAGCCTACTACTTGAAAGACCTAAGTATTTTCTAAACTTGACTAAATTATTCATTATAGTTGAATCATTGGATGGAAGTCTTCATTAATGTTCCCCTCTTATGTGTCAATGGTAGTCTTGAACCTAGATTGTGAGCTTCATTGCTTGCAAATTGAGCAAAAAAAAGAGAAATCATAAAAATAGGACAATTAGTTCCATGTCAACATCCAAGAATAATTGATATCCCAAAATGTTCCTCACTGCAAATTCGACATTATCGCAATCAATGTTGAATATTTGGCTAATTTGTAGAGTATTAAATTTTCCTTTCACTGTCGACTCCCAATTCATCAATGGGAGGTAAATCTATTTATTTTTGGTCTAGCTTTGCATTGTGGGTGTCCAAATTGGAAACCTACAACCATAGAAAGAACTTCAAGATGGAAAAGAAATTAATGATACAAGGTTGGCATTAAGATAGGCAAGATAAGTCCCTATTTCAAAGGCAATGGGACATTGTAACATAAATACAACCATTGAGTTCATTCCTATTGTGAATCTAAAAACATTGCCTAAGCCGAGGACCCCCCAAAAAAGTATAAAGCAAGCCCCAATCAGAAAGAGTGCAAGACAGTGGAAATGCAGAAAGTCCAAAGGTTCTGAGGAGGAATTCCTCTTTCTCCCCTCTTATAGTCCAAATAAGAGGAGGGTGAATAGCTATCCTCGGGAGCCATGAGAATCCTTACATGGAATGTTAGGGGCTCAAATGCCCCTAACAAATGATGCCTCATCAAACATCAAATTGATGAGGAGAAATGTGATATTATCCTATTACAAGAGAGTAAGCTTTCTTCAGATATAAGTGAAGTATTTTTTAAGAACTGGCAAGGATGGGAGTTTTCTACAATGGTAGCTTGTGGTACTTTAGGAGGGCTAGAAATCTTATGGAGGTCTCATTTACGAACACTGGAAGTTGTCGACAAAAATAATCACTACTTAATTGGTAAATTTTGAGATATTATTACGGGAAATAACCTATGGGTTATTTGTGTTTATGCCCCTAATGACTTGGTATAGAAGAGACAAGTCTGGGCCCAACTTTTTTCATTGCTAAACCTACTAAAAAAGGAAAGAATTTTAATAGGAGGAGACTTTAATGCAATCCTAGATGATTTTGATAAAAGGGGGGATGTCTCATCCAGCTAGATCTCAAAAGAACTTCAAAGATTTCATAGAATAGATCAATCTATTAGATTGCATTCCAAATAATGGTAAATACATTTGGACAAATAGAATGATGGACTTTTGTAAAATAGCAGAAAGGCTGGATAGATTCCTTCTCTCCCCAGAGTGCTTGAATTTTAACCTAAAATATGAGGCATAAGTCTTACCACTAGTTGGTTCAGTTCACTTTCTTGTCAAACTTAGAATTGGGATGGATATCTTGCTGAGGAGAAAAAAGTTTAGGTCTCACTCTATGTGGTTCATGGATGCTTCTTTCATTCACAAGGTTGACAAATTGTGGAAAAAAGTCCCCTTTGTAAAGGGCTCTCATATGTTACAACTGACATCCAAGCTTAAATTTTTGAGAGGAAAACTTATGGACTAGAATAATACTCATTTTAAGAATATCTTTACAAAGAAGATTAGACTACAACAAGATTTGAAGTCTTTTGAAGAGAAGGTCATCAGAGAAGGGATGGACTCAAACTTGTATCAGTAGGAGAAAAGCCCTAGACATGAGTTGGAGGAGGTTTTAAAGAGAATTTTTTTTGGAGACAAACGTCAAGGAAAACTTGGCTTAAAAATAGTGACAAGAATACATCCTTCTTTCATTTATTATCTAAGATCCAAAAGGTTTCAAATTCCATAAAATCCATTCAGTCTTAGGATGGGACAATGCTCATGGATCTGAAGGAGATTAAAGAAGAAGTAAGGAATTTTTATAAAGGTCTCCTTTCTAACTTGAACAACTAGGGGCATGAGGAGGTAGCCATTGATTTCGTTCATAAACTAGTTAGTGAGTGACACAATAAGGCAATTCAAAAAGAGTTCACCATGGACGAAGTAAAGGTGGAAGTTTTCACAATGCCAGAGGAGAAAGCTTCAGGCCCGAATGGATGGATAGGTTATTATTTCCAACAATGCTGGGACACTGTAGGTAAGGATACTTTTGGGCCGTGGGTGAACCTAGGAAGTCCAGAAAGGTGCTTAAAGAAATACAAAATGCATGTCCTATGCTTATCCCAAAAACTAAATCTCCTCAAAGTTTTGAAGACTTTAGGCCAATTTCACTATGCACATTGTATACAATATAATTTCCAAAGAAACATGATGAGACTAGCCAGTTTTCTACCAGATTTAATTTCAGAGGAGCAAGGGGGTTTCTTGCCAGGTAAAGAAACTCCTGAGGGGGCTATATTAACTCATGAAATTTTACACTTAATTAATAAGGGTAAAGATGCAACGATGCTCATCAAGTTAGATATGGCAAAGGCCTACGATAGCATCGAGTGGAATTTTCTTCTGGGCATACTAAAGAAGTTGGGCTTTTTAAAGGATATTTGCAAATGGATTCACTCTTGTACATTATAGGTTTTACAATATAGTTCTGATAAATGGAAGAGAATTTGAGACTTTTGAACCCTCTAGAAGACTACAACAAGGAGATCCTATGTCGCCATACCTCTTTATCATCATTGTAGAAGCTCTCACATGGGTTTTCAAAGAAGGAAATAGAAGATCTAATTGGGAAGGTCTTAGATTTAAAGAAATTTAGGACTCTTACATGCATGCCCACTTCGTAGATGACACAATCTTATTTGGTTAAGCCATAGTAAAGGAAGCCAAGATAATTAAGAAAATAGTAGATAATTATTGTCTTATTTTAGGCCAACTCATCAATTGCTCCAAGTCAGTGGTTTATTTCTTCAACATCCCTTTAGCTATTTAAGTAGATATCAATAAGATCTTTAATTTTTCAAAATTGAAGCTCTCCTAGTAAAATATTTAGGACTACCTTTCTTTAGTGGTAGACACAAAAATAAGCTTTGGAATAATGTCATTCATAATTTGCACTCCAAGATGGCTGCTAGGAAAGTTGGCTTTCACAAGTAGGAAGAATTGTAATGATCAAAGATGTTTTAGCTATAGTACTAGTTTATATGATGTCAATCTTTCAAATTCCAAAAGGGGTAAATATCAAAATTGAGAGTATATGTAAGCAATTCATGTGACAAGGTACCTCCCAGGAGAAGAAAGTTCATCTCATGGCTTGGGCTAAAATATGTAAACCAAACCTATAGATGGGCCAAGCAATTTGGTCTTAAGTGTCCAAAATCAATCTTTAGGAGCAAAGTTAGCATGGAGAATTTACAAGAAACTAGATACAAAATGGAAAAAACTGATGAAGGCCAAATATCTTGAATCCCATGAAATTGAAAGAATTTTTACTATCAAAAACCCTCCTAGAGGTTTAGTGATCTAGAATTTTATTTCAAAAAGAAGAGATATTATTCTTCCAAAGTTGTCTTAGGTCATTCATAATGGAGAGAAAGAAGAAATTTGTGAAGATTCCTAGTGTGGGAAAGTGAAGTTGTTAGGGTTGGAAGCTCTTAGAGAGGTGAAATCATTCCTTCAAAAGAATTGGGGTAATAAAGTTAAAGACTATTGGTGTGTTAGCAAAATCCATGATTCTATTTTAATTTCCTAGAAAAGCACATAGGATTACAACTTTCCAAATGAGCAGAAGGACCTTCTAAAGAATCTTCTGAGTAAAAGAGTGATGAACTTCTCCAAAAAGGATGATGAATTAATCTGGACAGGGGAAAAGACAAGTTCCTATTCAGTTAAAGATGGTTCTAGGTCTTCCATGGAGAGACTAAAGTTGCATTGGCCGACAAACTTGTGTTGGAACAAAGTCATAGTACCCAAGGCTAGAGTGTTTGCTTAGTTACATCTCCACAACAAAGTTCTAATGGGTGATAGGATTAAAAGACTACGTATTAGTTCTAATTTTACTTGTGTCCTCTGCAGTATGGATGATGAATCAGTGGATCATTTATTTCTCTATTGCCTGTTTAGTTGAGAATACTGGCTTTGGTTCATGAGGAATTTGAATTATATTTCTCTTCTATTTGCAACATTGGTTCACATGTTCAAAAACTAGCCAATTTTGTTTCTAGACTCATTTTTTGCCTGCATATGGGTTTTGGGGACTTCCATGATTGTTTGGCATTTATGGAGGGAAAGGAATTATAGAATCTTTAGAAGGGAACCTTCAACATTGAATGTTGTTTGCATCAAACTAGAGGAGGCCATTTCAGAGCTGGTTGTGCTAAATATTAGAATAATAGATTCCACGACATCCATCTAGAGAAATTGGGATGTAGAGTTGGTAAAAGGCTGGCAAACTCTCAGTAAAGATGGAGCAGGGGGATGTTTTATAAGTAAAGACCACACTTCTCTGAGAAAGGATGTCAGATGGATTCCTCCCATAGAACCGTTTTGGAAGTTGAACATTGATGGTGTGTGTAGAGGGAATCCTAGAATGTCGAGGACTGGGTGTGTGTTAAGAAGACATGATGGTTCTCTGATGGCAACCAAAGCAACTAAGGTACCCAATGGGTCGAATAACCAAGTGGAAGCTTGGGCTTTGGTTGATGGACTCCAATTAGTGGTCATCTTGGACATTAAGGATATTTGGATAGAAGATGTTACCAATTTTCACTCCAAGCTCAAATTGGCAGAGCTGATGTATTACAGTTCATTATTTTAAAAGTGAAAATTCATAACATTTTGGTTGTATCATTTGTAAAGTTATCATAATAGTTTGGTTCAGTTTTATTAGTTGTTGTTATGTAGAAGAAAGTATAAATTAGTTAACATTCATTTATGTTTCAAAGTGCTTATCATGGTTTGAAAGATGTCTCTTAATGTATTCTAGTATTACATCCATATCATCAGATGAGATATACATAAATGGATCATGTTGTAGTGAATAAAGAACAAAAGAGAGCAATTAATTGTCCTAAACAAGCCGTGGGAGTAGCTGGATCTAAATATCTAATACAATATGTTATGCAACTATAAAAGAACTGACAAAGTATATGGAGGAGAGGGTGCCAATCATTGCTTGAATTTGGAGTTGGTTGATCATATGGTAGCTGATCGATTCATTGCCAAGCTCCAAAATTGTCATAGCCTGCATTAGAGGAGAGAAAAAAGGGGGGTTTATCACTCATGACATCATTTCATTGATACACTATATCAGTATGAACATAATACATAATAGATTGTATGAGATAGTCAAGATTAGAAAGTAAAATATACAAGTGGAACCAAGAAGGAAACAATCACTAAACCTCATTTGTTTTTATCTAATGTGTTTGTTTCATGTGCAGGTATAGGATGAGTCATTTAGATGATTGAGGAAATTCAGCATGTGGTGTAAAATGGGCTCCCACGAGGGTGACCTCAACATGCATATTCAAAGCTTGCTTACTAATCCATGATCAATAATCCAATGGGGAGTATCCATTATAAATCAGTAAGCAAGTTTGTAAGAACAAATATGGTAGTAAAAGAGTACAAGATAATCATGTCATTGATATTGAAACTATCATAGAAAGGTGCAATAGGTACTTATGAGTACATATTTAGATAGAAAGTATCAATGTTTCAGTGAATAAAGGATTGCCATTAATACCAAGAGAGCCAAATCAGTATATGGCCGTTTATGTATTTTCCATGTTTCAGTGAAGTGCAAGAGATACAAAGAAACCAACAGATCCATATTGCCTTGATAAAAAAATGACAAGCCTCTGTGCTTTTGTGCCATGCTATATATTGTAGCGATAAAAGGAATACAAATGAGATGTTATCACCATGCAAAAGTACACAATATAACAGCGAGGCACCAATGCCAGAGTGCACAAGAGCAGCCAAAAGTGTGTTTCTCCATCATAGTATCCAAGCCACATCATGTTGCATTTCTCCATGCAATATCACATAAGGATATAGTCACAACAATGATAAAAAATAATGCTACAGGATCAACAAGGAGCTTTTATTTTTGCAGACTCAAAATGGGATAGCATGAGTTTTATGTGGATAGCCATATGCATGATGTCATATCACAATTGTTGACTATGATTATCAAGTTATTCATCATAGTATCAATATACACCTTATCATCAGAGAAGTGTGAAGTTTTAAGTGGATGTGTTTCATCTCCAGAAGAGGATAGTCAAGTAATGCACTCATCAAGAGAAGGTACAAAGAGGAAAAACTGGAAGTCATAAGGTATAGGTGTAAGGAAATTTGCCACATAAATACAAACAACATAAGCCTATATTTTACATTATAGACCAATGGTAATCAAAGACCCACACCAATATCTATGAAGAGATCTTCAAAATAGAAACAACTATATTCTGAAAGTGACAAAAAACACAAATGCATTCAGCCATAAAAAGAGCAGTGGTAGTCATATATTACTCAGTCCAAGAAATTAAGAAAATTAAAAGCCCTTCATATTTTCAAATTTACATAGAATGACAAATACAGAAAGAGGTGATGTTGTTCAAAATAGAATGATGTATAGTTCCAAATGTATTTTCTATGTCATGGAAAGAGACACACAAAAGTTTTATTCACTGATAATGATAGGAACAACCATACATATTTTGTCTTTGCCATGATCCTTCATTAAATGGCATTTGAAGTGACTGTCAGAGGTAATTGTCTTGTTTCAGATATAACCAAGTAATGACGTAGGAAATTAGTTTTGTTCAAACCATATCAAATGAAGATATCTAGAAGCACTAAGAAAGTTGTGACTTGAAGCCACGAATTCAAGGCTAAGTTTTCCTCACAAGATTGAATTTTTTTAAAAGTTTCAGGTTCTAGATGCATATAGTAAAGTGATTGCTCAGCAAAGAAAAGTCAAACGAAACTCAGTTATTGACATTATGGCCCATGATGGGGAAACAATTCACTTTCCCAACATGTTTAAACCCACATGGAGCTTTGAATGTTAAACTTGTGTGTAGGTAAAATAGGGAAATTGCGAGTTTATACAAGCAAGAATATTCAGAAGATAGAGGGGTGGTGAATGTATTAAAGCCACAGTCATCTGGCACAACAGAGGGATGTTCAACATCTACACATCAACTAGCATCAAATGTTAAGAAATGTTTTCTCCAAGCCACTACCAGAGAGTCAAACTTGCCTTGGGGTTTGTGGTAAACTCACAATCTTCAAGCTTCTAAGGCTCACATCCCAATGGAGAACTATGCAGGGAATCATGTAAAGTTCACAGAGCATAAGGGTTTTTTCCTTGTTTGATAGAGATAAATGTAGATAAAGCCATGAGTTCTTCCTTGTGTGCTCTCAAAGGAGCTAAACCAGTTGTAGAAAAAGCCATGGACAAAGAAATGATACAGATCTTGAGTCGTGGAACCTACCTTTGGCTCTACCGAATATGATTGCTATTTGAAACTCATAATAGAAGCCTCAAAAGTTACTCCACACCGGCCCCAAATGCAAAAGCATGTGTCGATAGCTAGAGATCACAAATGAGACAAAAAAAATGCATTAGAATTAGAAACAGGTTGCAGACAGAGTCATGAAACTACCACAGAAAATGCAAACGAGGGTTCAGTTTTGTGCCAAAGGTGTTTACCTTTCATTTCTTGCAAAAGAATCATAGGGTTTTGTCACAGATGTGCTCATAGAGGCAAAGAATAGCAACAGTTTCATCAAACCCTAATCTCCAGTGGTAGCCATGTACAACAAAGTATATTTGCTCAAAGGTGAAGTGTGAAATCACCTAAAAAGGTAGGGCAAAGGACCTATTTTTTCTTAGGGTTCAGTGAAGCCCTAAATTGATAGTATTCTGATCACATTTATTTCTTTTGTGAGGTACAACTAATACCCTTACGATGTTAGTTTATGACTATGATATGATGCCTAAGTCTTATGACTTAGTAAGGTCGAGCTTGGGGCTCCCTCAAGATGTTTAATGTCTCAAACACAGTCAAGTACCTTGTAGAGTACCCTACAAGATGGAAATAGAGCTTCAGACCCTTATGATAACATGCAAACCTTCATTTTGATGAGAAACAAGTACATATGCCTAATAGGGATGCAAAGACAGGTCGTATGAAAGAAACCCTTCGAATGGTTTTAATTTTGTCAAAATATATGTAATATTTTCATCATTTTTTATGATTTTTTATAGAAAAATCAATTGTGATACATTGTAAATATTTGGTGAAATTATAAACCAAGTATTCTTTTATTTTTACAAAAAATCATATCGAATAGGATATTGATTAAACTCCCATATAATGTAAAGTTAACTTTAAAGCAATGAAATTATAAATTGCTTTTAAAGTTTAACTATTTTTAGGCAGTGAGGCTAATAGGACAAATCAAATATTCTTTTGATGTTGTTTTATTTTGGGGCAGATATGAACAAATTTTGAAGCTTTCATGAGCAGAGAAAAGCAGTTTTATGGTGGGACCACATGAGAGGGTGATTTTGCAGCTTTATTTTCTAGATTGGTTGCAGATCTAGAGCTTTATTTTTGGCTTTCGTGAGTAGCTCGAAAATGGACTTAGGGTCTATTTTTAGGAGCTTTTTCAACTTTCTTCTAAGAGGATCTTTTGGAGGCATTTATAGGGGAAAAACTTAGTTTTTTTGAGTCAGTCAGTTAGGATCAGTTTCTTCTATCTTGTTCATAGGTAGAGTTGTATATAGATAGTTGGCTCATTTTTTCATTTTAAATGCATTGTACTCCTTCCATTTCTGAAAGAAAATCATCTTATTTCACAGATTTTACAATCTTGATCTGATGTTGTATTATGAATTTTGTGTCCTTTATTATGTCTCAATGCTCTTAAAAACTTAGTTTTTTTCCTGGTTGTAGTTTGTGTTTGATTCAAACCTTGTTGCAAATCACTTAAGTGATAAACTGTTAGTGGAATTGTGAAGTTTTAAGTTTGAGGAGCTATTTTGTGAGTGATAGAAATTCATCTAATTTATATTCTAAAGTTAGTTTTACATTTCAATCATACCCTCACAAGTCATTAGTTTAGGAATCATAAGGGAACCAGCTCATTCTAGAGATTCATTCTCATAAAGGGAGACCCACATCAGAGAATGATTCCATGTTTCAATAGGTAGTTGGGTTTCTGTGAACTTAGCAAGGGTGCATACTTGATTGATAATAGTTTTTGGCACACCTGGTGGGACCAGTTGGACTATTCTAGTGCATAGTTTAATCATTTATCACTAATATTTGGTGTGTTTATCAGTGAATCCAGCCTTTGGAGGCAAGCAACTAGCATACCTGGTGACTCTACATGTTATTCTTCTAGTTTTAAGATGATCAGTTCATATCATCCACCATATCATGATGGTGTTACCAATCAGTCATCTTATTAGCTATATCAGAGAGACCATGCAGCTAGTTTTATTCTAAATAGTCATGTAGCAACAACATACCAACACGCACAACATTTTTGCCACCCACCCACCCCTGCTCAACCTTTTGATCAGCTAACAAAGTCTGTAGGAAGAGAGGTTAAGGACACACTTAATGATACCTTGGCAGAAATGATGAGCTCAAAAGATGAGATCGATAAGAAGATTGAGTATAATCGACAGCAGGATGAATTAGCCTATCAAGCATATCTTCATTACGCAGCTAAAGAGAAGCAAATGAGGTTTTTGCTTCATCAAACACATGGACAATGAATTCAAGATCCCCCTATCATTCAAAATTAGCCTTTTCAGGATGAGGTATGTGGGTATGATTTTGCATGTTTCAATCAAAGAGAACCTATTATTCCTGCCAAAGTCAAGATTCCCAATTTTAGGAACCCTGTACCCTTGCAAGAACCTAGGTTGGTACAGCCTAAATATATTATTCTTCAACATCTAGATTAGCCACCCTGTGAGATCTCTATTTCTAATCAGGAGTGGGAGACAAAGAAAAGATAGTTTGAAGATAATCTTGAGAGAGAGGCAGTTGTACAAATAAATCTTTTGCTTTTTCGAGCCCAAGTAGCCCCTATTGTCCCAGAACAGCCTATTCAGGAAGAGGCATGTAAGTATAACTTTCAAAGTTTTAGGCTAGATAAGCCTCATAATGCCTCTAAAGTAGAAATCCTAAGTTTCAAGCTACCTAGAGAATCCTCTTCCTACCAAGAAGTTAGTCTTGAATGCAAACAAACTCCTCAAAAAGTCAAAATCCCAAGTCTTAGAGGATATGATTTTGCTGAGGAGCCTGTCAGCATTCAAGATTAGTCTGTTGACCAAAAGAATAGAGATAGGCCAATAAATTTACTGCATGTAGCTTTGGAGCAATATCAGTTAGAACAAAAAAGAATTGATTAAACAAAGGTTTCTCCTGATGAGCCTTTCAATGATTACACTATTGACCCTCCTTGTTTTGTGAAAGATGACTAGCTAGACAAATAGAAAGAGAAGCAGAAGTTTGCTACCACTAGTACTATTTTTATAGCTAATATTAACCATTATTCATCTGTAAAGGTTGCTATTTCAAACCTGGTACCAAACCCTCTAGATTTTGTTTCATTTGAAAAAATTTCTAATGATGTTCAAAAGATGCATGAAGGGAGGGGACAAAAAATTTAGCATGAAGAGGAGGAATCAGTTACTTTATTCAATCAGTTACCTAATTTTGTCCAACTAGATGAGGAATCCACTGTCATATCAAGGACATTGATTTTAGAACAACAAAGAGATAGTGGTGAGTTGCTGAGTGAGGCCAAGCAATCTGACAGTAACTTGTTGGTTCAAGGATAGTCTAGTTAAAACAACTTGGTTTTGGATAATCAAAAGATGGAGGAAGATTTTTTGCAAGCTGAAATTGAGCTTTTCTACTTACATTTAGCTGACTCTTTAGAGGAAAGTCAAATGGGTCAGCAAGGACAAGAGGAAGAAATCACAACGTTCCTAAGTAAATCATTGGAGCAATCTGGTTTAGACTATTTTGAGGAGCAATCTTACTATTGCACAAAGGAGTCTAAGGCTGATGTTATACCAATTGGTAGTATGATGGAAAAGGTTAGGTCATTGTCTAACCATTTACCTTCATTCATAGAAGTGGGGACTTTTAATTCAAAGTGTTCTTCATTGAATGATGATATGTATTTTGAGTCTGATTTTGGAGAGCTATTAGCAACCTTAACAGAGGAGGATGGCCCATTGACTATGGAGGAAGAGCTTACATGGTAGGCCATCATGCAGAATGAAGATGATATTGCTGCCCATAACCATGTAAAATGTTTTCTATTTGATCCAACACCTTCTAGGGGGTGTCCTATCAGATATCTAGCTGGGTTGGTAGTTGATGAGAGGGTACAACCTCATAATGATATTGATCCACACCGGCAAGAAAGGTACCAAGTTGACCATTATCAGCTTCGTTGTTCATTTGATCAATTTACCAAATAGGTGAAATGGGTAAGTACCTTCTTGTTCCTATTCAGACAAGTATTATAGTTGTTTACTGCCTATTCATTCTTATTTCACCTATTTGGGTCCAATCACAGGCTGATGAAGTATTACAGATTGTGGAGGGGGAGATATTTTATCGAACTAGTAAATGGTTTTGTTTGATCATCTTTCTTAGTTGTTTAGAGTAGGTTAGATTAGGTTGCATTTAATAAGTGCTCATGCACATTTGTTTCAACATTTCATTTTGGCCATCAGGGCATGTTAGTTTGCTTTTAGTAGAGTTTGTTTTTAGTTTTCTATTGCTTTTTTGACTAGTTGAGGTGTAGAGTTTTAGTGTTTTCTAAGTTTAGAATGAGCAGATTCAACTCTATGCCCAATGGATTCTTAAAGCAACTGGTACTAATGCCTAGCAGGCAAGCATATAGCAGAGGTTGCCAGAAATGTTACCAATTTTCACTTCCAACTCAAATTGGTAGAGCTGATGTATTACACTTCATTATTTTAGATGTGAAAAGTCATAGCATTTTGGTTGTATCAGTTGTATAATTATCATAATAGTTTGGTTCAGTTTTATCAATTGTTGTTATATAGAAGAAAGTACAAATCAGTTAACATTCATTGTTGTTTCAAAGTGCTTATCATGGTTTGAAAGATGTCTCTTAATGTATTTTAGTATTACATCCATATCATTAGATGAGATATGCATAAATGGATCATGTTGTAGTGAATAAAGAACAAAAGAGAGCAATTAACTGTCCCACACAAGCCATGGGAGTAGATGGATATGAACATCTAATACAATATGTTATGCAATTGTAAAAGAACTAACAAAGCATACGAAGGAGAGGGTGCCAATCATTGCCTGAATCTGGAGTTGGTTGATCATATGGCAACTACTCCATTTGTTGCCAAGCTCTGAAATTGTCATAACCTGCATTAGAGGAGAGAGAAAAGGAGGGTTTAGCACTCATGACATCATTCCATCCATACACTATATCCATATGAATAGAATACATAACAGACTCTATGTGATAGTCAAGATCAGAAAGTACAATATGCAAGAGGAACCAAGAGGGAAACAATCACTGGACCTCATTTGTTTTTATCTAATGTGTTTGTTTCATGTGCAAGTATAGGATGAGTCATGTAGCTGATTGAGGACATTTAGCATGTGGTGTAAAATGGGCTCCCACGAGGGTCCAGCTCAACATGCATATTCAAAGCTTGCTTACTCATCCATGATCAATAATCCAATGGGGAGTATCCATTATAAATTAGTACGCAAGTTTGCAAGAACAAATCTGGAAGTAAAAGAGTACAAGACAATCATGTCATTAATATTGAAATAGTCATAGAAAGGTGCAACATGTACTTATTAGTACATATTCAGATAGAGAGTATCAATGTTTAAGTGAATAAAGGACTGCCATTAATACCAAGACAACCAAATCAATATATGGCCCTTTATGTATTTGCCATGTTTCAGCGAAGTGCAAGAGATACAAAGAAACCAATAGATCCATAGTGCCTTGATCAAAATATGACAAGCCTCTATGCTTTTGTGCCATGCTATATGTTGCAGTGATAAAAGGAATACAAATGAGATGTTATCACCATGTAGAAGTACACAATACAATAGCCAGGCACTAATGCCAGAGTGCAGAAGAGCAACCAAAAGTGTGTTTCCCCATCATAGTATAAAAGCCACATCATGTTGTATTTTTCCATAAAATATCACATAAGGATACAATCACAACAATGCTCAAAAATAATGCTACAAGATCAACAAGGAACTTTTATTTTTGCAGACTCAAAATGGGACAGCATGAGTTTTATGTGGATAGCCATATGCATGATGTCATATCACAGTTGCTGAGTGTGATTATCAAGTTATTCAAGGATCAATGCCAAATGTCATCATAGTATCAATATACACCTTATCATCTCAGAAGTGTGAAGTTTTAAGTGGATGTGTTTCATCTCTAGAAGAGGATAGTCAAGTAATGCACTCATCAAGAGAAGGTACAAAGAGGAATAGCTAGAAGTCATAAGGTATAGGTGTAAGGAAAGTTGCCACATAAAAATGAACATCATAAGCCTATATTTTGCATTATAGACCAATGGTAATCAAAGACCCACATCAATATCTATGAAGAGATCTCCAAAACAAAGACAACTCATATTCAGAAAGTGACAAAAAACACAAATGTATTCAGCCATAAAAAGAGCAGTGGTAGTCATATATTACTTAGTCCAAGAAATTAAGCAAATTAAAATCCCTTCATCTATTCAAATTTCCATAGAATGAAAAATATAGAAAGAAGTGTTGTTGTTCAAAATAGAATGATATATAGTGCCAAATGTATTTGCTATGTCACAGAAAGAGCCACACAAAAGTTTTATTCACTGACAATGACATGAACTGCCATACATATTTTGTCTTTACCATGATCCTTCATTAAATGGCATGCAAACTGATTGTCTTGTTTTAGCTATAACCAAACAATGATGCAACAAATGATTTTTTCTTAGACCATATCAAATGAAGATATCTACAAGCACTAAGAAAGTTACGACTTGAAGTCGCGAATTCAAGGCCAAGTTTTCCTCACAAGATTGAATTTTTTAAAAAGTTTTAGGTTGTAGATTCATATAGTAAAGTGATTTCTCAGCAAAGCAAAGTCAAATGAAACTCAATTATTTACATTATGGCTTATGATGGGGAAAAGCTTCACTTTCCCAACATGTGTAAACCCACATGGAGCTTTGAATGTTAAACTTGTGTGCAGGCGAAATAGTGAAATTGTGAGTTTATACAAGCAAGAATATTTAGAAGATAGAGGGGTGGTGAATGTATAAAAGCCACAATCATCTAGTGCAACAGAGGGATGTTCAATAGCTACACATCAACTAGCATCAAATGTTAAGTAACATTTTCTCCAAGCCACTGCTAAAGAGAGTCAAACTTGTCTTGGGGTTTGCGGTAAACTCATAGTCTTCAAACTGCTAAGACTCACATGCCGATGGAGAAGTATGCAGGGAATTATGTAAAGTTCATAGAGTAGAAGGGTTTTTTCCTTGTTTGACAGAGATAAATTTAGATAAAGCCATGAGTTCTGTATTGTGTGCTCTCAAATGAGCTAAACCAGTTGTAGAAAGAGCCATGGACAAAGAAATGATACAAAGCTTGAGTCGTGAAACCTACCTCTGGCCTGCTGAATATGATTGGTATTTGAAACTCATAATAGAAGTAGTAGAATTTACTCCACAATTGCCCCAAATGCAAAAGAGTGTGTCGATAGCCAAAGATCACAAAAGAGACAAACAAAATGCATTAGAATCTCAAACAAGCCATGGCCAAACTCACGAAACTACAACAAAAAATGCAAACGAGGGTTCATTTTTGTGCCTAAGGTGTTTACCTTTCATTTCTTGCAAAAGAATCATAGGGTTTTATCACAGATGTGCTCATAGAGGCAAAGAATGACAAGGGTTTAATCAAACCCTAATTTCCAATGGCGGCCATGTGCAACAAAGCATATTTTCTCAAAGGTAAAGTGTGAAATGGCCTATAAAGGTAGGACAAAGGACTTGGTTTGTCTTAGGGTTCGCTGAAGCCCTAAATTGATAGTATTTTGATCACATTATTTCTTTTGTGAGGCACAACTAATACCCTTATGATGTTAGTTTATGACTATGATATGATGCCTAATTCTTATGACTTAGTAAGGTCGAGCTTGGGGCTCCCTCAAGATGTTTAATGTCTCAAACACACTCAAGTACCTTGTCGAGTACCCTGCAAGATGGAAATAGAGCTTCAGACCCTTATGATAACATGCAAACCTTCATCTTGATGAGGAAAAAGTACATATGTCTGGTAGGGATGCAGAGACAGGTCGTATGAAAGCAAGCCTTAGAATGGTTTTATTTTTTGCAAAATATATGTAATATTTTCATCATTTTTTATTATTTCTTACAGAAAAATCAATTGTGATACATTGTAAATATTTGGTGAAATTATAAACCAAGTATTCTTTTATTTTTGCAAAAAAATCATATTGAAGAGGATATTGATTAAACTTCCATATAATGTAAAGTTAACTTTAAAGCAATGAAATTATAAATTGCCTTTAAAGTTTAACTATTTTTAGGCACTGAGGCTAATAGGACAAATCAACTATTCTTTTGATTTTGTTTTATTTTGGGGTAGATATGGACAAATTGTGGAGCTTTCATGAGCAGAGAAAAGCAGTTTTATGGTGGGACCACATGAGAGGGTAGTTTTGCAGCTTTATTTTCCAGATTGGTGGCAGATCCAGAGTTTTATTTTTGGCTTTCATGAGTAGCTCGAAAATGGACTTAGGGTCTATTTTTAGGAGGCTTTTTAGCTTTCTTTTGAGGGGATCGTTTAGAGGCATTAATAGGAGAAAAGCTTAGTTTTTCTGAGTCAGTTAGTTAGGATCAGTTTCTTCTCTCTTGTTCATAGGCAGAGTTGTATACAAACAGTTGGCTCATTTTTTCATTTTACGTGCATTGTACTCCTTCCAGTTCTAATAGCAAATCATCTTCTTTCATAGATTTTACAGTCTTGATCTGATGTTGTATTGTGACTTTGTGTCCTTTATTATGTCTCAATGCTCTTAAAACCTCAGTTTTTTTCCTGCTTATAGTTTGTATTTGATTCAAACCTTTTTGTAAATCACTTAAGGGATAAACTATCAGTGGAATTGTGAATTTTAAAGTTTGAGGAGTTATTTTGTGAGTGATAGAAATTCATATAATTTAGATTCTAAAGTTAGTTTTATTTTTCAATCATACCCTTCTATCTCTTTTCCTCACAAGTCATTAGTTTAAGAATCATAAGAGAACTAGCTCACTCTGGAGATTCATTCTCATAAAGGGAGACCCACATCCAAGAATGATTTCATGTTTCAATAGGTAGCTAGGTTTTTGTGAACTTAGCAAGGGTGCATACCTTATTAACAATAGAAGGTTATTCTCAAATTATCATCAATGCTCTAAAGGCAAAAAGATCAGATAATTGGAGAGTTTATGTCCTTCAAAAGGCAATATCCTTATTAGTTAAGTTTGACAACTTCCTTATTTCACATACTTTAAGAGAAGGAAACAAGGTGGCGGATAGTCTGGCCAACATGGCTATAGACCAAGACATGGAGGCAAAAGTGTTCCTCCTATCCTTATTAGTTAAGTTTGACAACTTCCTTATTTCACATACTTTAAGAGAAGGAAACAAGGTGGCGGACAGTTTGGCCAACATGGCTATAGACCAAGACATGGAGGCAGAAGTGTTCCTCCTAGGGCAATCAAGCTTGCCAAGTATGTTGCTAACTTTGTTGAATGACGACTTGGATATTTCTCATACCAATCAATCTGCTCTCTAACATAATGGATCTTCCCCCTGACTATTGTACCTTGCCCAAACGATATGGTATGACTTCTGCGTAACTTTGGTGAATGTGAATTTAAGGCTTTTTAGGCTGGCACATGGGGAGCAAGCCTATTTTAGATTTCCTTCAACTAGTTGGTAAGTATAAAAGCTACCTTATCATATCAAAAATAGGTGACTCCTGCTAGGGATCCAAGATTCTTAAAGAGGACGTCCTTTCAAGATCTTTGAGGGGTTGCAAACTTAATTTTAATTAAGGCTCGATCCTAAACAAAGATGGTAGGGTTATTTACTATTTTTAGGGGCTGTCTTTGCTTTACACATCACTCATGAAGTATAATGGTCATTAATGGAAAGCATGGGTTTGAAGATCATCTTCTTTCTATTTATGACATTCTTTTGGCTTTTCATATAATGCCTGCCTTTTCACATTGATAGGATTAACTTGGGATTGTGCAATGACGACTCTCATTCCTTCAATCATGTGGATGACCTCATGCCAGCTTAGTAGCTTGTTATTTTTAAGCCTCTGTTTAGGGTCTTTAATTTCTTGTGTTGTTTATTGCAGTTTCCTAACTCGTCCACAACTGTGCATGGAGGAAATGCGACTTAACCAAAGGCTCTTTTCCCCCCCACTAGACTAGGAGCCAGAGGTGAGAAGAAAGGTTAAGATCTTAGACTTAATGACACTGATAGACTATGATTGCATGATGATGTAGTTTATAGTGAGATGCACTGCTAGGCACAGATGGATGAAAGGTTATGTAGGCTGAATTCTCAACTATTCAGACATTGTCTCCCAAATTCTTTCCAATATAATTGATCTGGTTCAAGATGTTGATTACGTTCATGCTCTTTCTTCTAGTCTCTTCCATAATAATATCTACACAGTGGATATATGGGCTATGGCAACTAAGAGGTATGACATGGAATAGGGTGACACCCTAATTGGAGGGCTTTTCAATCCTCAAAGTCTTAGAATCTCTTCTGCACACTAGGCCATCTACAGAGCTATGCAATCCAATCTTAAATCACTAAGTAGCAGTGAGCTTGATAGAGAGCTTACTGCTTACAACTTCCTCTTCTCCAAAAAGGATGCACGATGCATTAAGCATGTCTTCACAGACATAAGCTTTCTAAGAATCCATGCCCTAGATCTTGTGCCTCACATTCACAGGAATGCTTTTGAAGACCCAAAGGAAGGTGATGAAGAGGACCAAGGAGATGTTGGACATAATGAAGAGCCTTTGGAGCACACTCCTTTTCCCTTCGTTAGTCCTACAGTCGTGGAAGTTGTGTTTTTTGACGACCATGTTGTAATTTGATGGACGTGGTGGTTTTATTGTGGTCTTCTCACATGGGTGATTTCTTGACTCTTCTCAGTCTAGAGGGGACAAAATTTTGGGTGACCGGCTTGTCTTAGTGGTTAGCTCTTTTTTTTCTTTTTTGCTCTTGTTCTATACAGCCAGTATAGGGCCTTTTCTCTATAATCATTTGGATGGACACCTCATTTTTATGGGTGTTCCATTCACTTTCTATATAAACTTTCTTTATTAATGCTATGGGTGGTCTACCACCTTTCTCTTTTAAAAAGAAGTGAAGATACGGATGTGACCGCTAGTTTTGGTGGAGGTCTAAATCTGAGCATATTTATTTATTAATCTAGGACATTTATTTAAGAACCATGCCATAAATGGTTCTTAAATGGATATAATAAGAATTCATTCATCATTATCCTATATTCAAAAATAAATATGCTCAGATTCAGACCCCCACTAGAACTATAGAAGCACATAGCCAGAGAAGTAGTTAATAAAAGAAGAAGGCCCAAAAGAAGTATAAACCTATGGTAAAAAGAAAATTGATGTGGATGTCAAGAGTCACCACTCACAACCAAAATATATTGTTAATGAAGTTCAAACCACTAGGTAAAGGACATAAATGCCCAAATTCCTGTTGAAGGAGACTATTTTAGACAACTCACTAGGGATCATTGAAGTGACTTGGTAGATTGTAATTAACTTGAGATATCAATTTGAAATGACTTCTTCTCTGAATCACTTGACCTGAAATAAATGTTTCCATATATTAATTCTTGCTAAGAGCCATAAAGAACTCTGATTAAAATCTGAATGTCATAGGTTGAAAGAAAACAAAACACTTGCATCTTGGGTTATTAGTTTGAGCAAGCTATCAAGCATACTCTCCTACCTTGGGTTGAAAATCTTGCGAATTGAAAAATTTGTAAACCTGACTACAACAAACATTGCTACACTTGGCACCTCAATCATGGCATATTAACCACTTTAAACAGTAAAATTCACTTCAAGCCCTGTCGTGAAGTGAGTAGGAGATCCCCTCATGCCAAGAATAGATCCCCAAGAGATAATCCAACACCCTAATGATCTCCTCATAGGCCAGCTCCTTTCTATAGCGGCAGTGCAGAGAACTCATCGCATGTTTGAAAAAGCCCACCACTATACTAGCTCATTAAATCCTATGCATCATCACCCTACACCTATTTTTCCTTACATGAATTGGAACAACTCTATCAATTCCTTTACCAAGTTTTAAATCTAGTCATTAATCCACCAGTGACTTGGATTGACAGGCAATCCGTATGAAACCATGTGGCAACTACCCACTGCTTTACAAGGTATTGGTGCCGACAAAAAGACCCCCCACAGGCTGGTGGGGAATGGTCAAGATGTAGCGCCTAGAAGCAATCTCAGCCCTTAAATCCTGGGCCCACCACAAATGACACCCTAGAAACCACGAGGGCCCAAATAAATGTATTCCACATGGAGCACATCCTCTATCCCACACAAACTTTTTTCGCTGAATATTTAAATGTCACAGGATGGCGAGTAATTAATATAATATAAGCCATGGGACCACATCGCGCCAAACTTAAGCTAAAATAAGCACATGCCTTAAGTTGTAATTTAAAAAGGGGACATCCTAGGCATTGAGATAAAATATATTTTGACCTTGCCTAAAGTACACATGAAAAAATAAAACATTTGCTTACTCAGCCTTAGGATGATGGGTAAAATCAAAAAGCACATGTGTCCAAATGACTACCTAGGAACAAGTGGCCAACATATTAATGATGCAAACTACTTAATTTGTAACTTAAGAGACTAGGAAAAAGCAAACACAAGTCAATGATGAATTAAAACAAAATTTATGGTTTTTGCATAAATAGGGTTTTTGGAAGGCTTAAGTCCTAAGATTGAACCCTAGAAAATGGAAAATGAAACCCTAACCTTCAGGGGACCAATTGATGACCAAAATTTTGAAATATGACCATAGAACTACTAAAATTTTTCAAAGTCCCATCAGTCGATAAAAGTGACACTTCTCCAATATAAGATTCCACTGACACAAGATTATCATCAAAAAATGTACTTCGCAAACATAAAAATTTGCCAACACATGCTATCGATGAATTAGTGAGTTTACAAACTAAAAGATTTGCCGATACAAAGCTTTTAACCATTAGGCCCCTTTATCAGCAAAATTTACTTTTCACAAAATCTATAGCTCATTATCAGCAACATATGGAGACCGTGAACTGTCGAGACTTAACATTTTCCTTCTATTGGTGAAATTCCAATTTCATGAACCAAAGAAACTTTGACTTCAACTTGAAAGCCTTTATCAATGAATTGAGTTATCAGTGAACCTAAGGGTTTGCAAACCCAAGATTTTATCAATGAAGCTCTTAAACTTCAAAATTTAATGACTAAAGTCTTCTTTTCAATAAACTTGTAGAGTTGTGAACTTGCCTTTAAGCTTAATCAGATAAATCACCCATCGACAAACTAAGTCGTCAGTGAACTAAATAGTTCTCAAACTAGAAACTTTACTGACCAAAGGCTCCCATTAGTCCAACTTGGAAAAGGTAACTTGTCTGAAAGAGTTTTCTGTGAAAGTGTCCATCGGCTAACTAGGTTGTTAGCAAATCGATGGATTGATGAACTAAACGGTTCATGAACTGAGAAATTCCCCGACTGGCTCTAAATTAACCAATTTTTGCCCAATCTTTACAAAAATGAAATTGGAGATACCTAGTTGGGTCTTCTATAAGGTGGTGCCCTTCACTTGGCCAATTTGATAATAAAAATCTTCCTAAAGAAAAATTCTCAAAACCAACACAAAAGAAGACAAAACACAAAAAACCTAAACAGAAACAGAAACTAAAAATGAAATATTTTTTAGTGATTTTGATTATTTGTGGACCTGGATGCTCCTGCATCAATTCTCATAGGATGATTCATGATGTAACAATGGATAACAAATGTGAATCTCCATCCAATCATAGCCAAAATCAGGGAGATACTTTCTTTTACCCACTTTGTATTTTCTCATAATTTTTATTTTTGTCATGGTGGCTTGAATGCGAAAACATTCATTTGGATATCTAACATGATAATTATGAACCCCATCAATTAATTTTTATCAATGATACACACCTTGAACATGAGCCCGAATTGTGTATAATTTTCATTTCTAAGTTCAAGGATATGCTTCCTAAACTTTAAAACCATATAGTCCAATTGATGTTGCTCAATGCTTTGACAAAACAAAGTAGGAGCAATCTTAAAGTTTTCCCAAGTCTTTAATTATATAGTGTATAGTTAGTTTTAGGAGTTTTGTCTTACACATAGTTTGTTTGTTTTCTTTATGTCTTGTTGTTGTGTCATTCCTTCATCCTCTCTTTCTTTCTCCATGAATCTAACTAGTCTCACCTTCCTTTCAGTGCCTTGTATAGCTAATCATGATTCTTTGCAATTTCATTGTTAATTGCGGCTATTGCTATGTGCTTAAATCGATGCCCTTTGTAGTAATGCTTTTAAGCATTTTATGCTAAATAATTTGTTCTTAAGGAATCAAAAAATAGCAATTAGTATCATCAAATTCATCTAAACTATATCTTATGATTAAAATTAATCTAATGAGTCCATGAGAGTCTTGTAAATGACTAATAAGCTACCACATGAAACACCTAAGTATTTTCTAAACTTAACTAAACTATTCATTATAGTTGAATCATTGGATGGAAGTCTTCATTAATTTTTCCCTCTTATGTGTTGATGGTTATCTTAAACCTAGATTGTGAGCTTCATTGCTTGTAAGTTGAGGAAAAAAAGAGAAATCATAAAAATAGGACAATTAGTTCTATATCAGCATTAAAGAATAATTGATATCCAAAAACGGTCCTCACTGCAAATTCGACATTGTCACAATCGATGTTGAATATTTGACTAATTTGTAGAGTATTAAATTTTCCTTGCACTGTCGACTCCCAATTCATCAATGGGAGGTAAATCTATTTATTTTTGGTCCAGTTCTCCACTGTGGGTGTCCAAATTGGAAACCTACAACCATAGAAAGAACTTGAAGATGGAAAAGAAATTAATGATACAAGGATGGCATGAAGATAGGGAAGATAAGTCCCTATTTGAAAGGAAATGGGACATCGTAACATAAATGTAACCATTTATTTCATTCCTATTGTGAATCCAAAAATATTCCCTAAGATGAGGACTCCCAAAAAAAATATAAAGCAAGTCCCGATCAAAAAGAGTGCAAGACAGACAAAATAGAGAAAGTCCAAAGGTTCTGAGGAGGAATTCCTCTTACTCCCCACTTATAATCCCAACAAGAGGAGCATAAATAGCTCTCCTCTGGAGCCATGAGAATCCTTACATGGAATTTTAGGGGCTCAAATGCCCCTAACAAATGATGCCTAATCAAACATCAAATTGATGAGGAGAAATGTGATATTATCTTATTACAAGAGACTAAACTTTCTTTAGATATAAGTGAACTATTTTTTAAGAACAAGAAGGGATGGGTGTTTTCTATAATGGTAGCTTTTGGTGCTTCGGGAGGGCTAGAAATCTTATGGAGGTCTCATTTACCAACACTGGAAGTTGTCAACAAAAATAATCACTACCTAAGTGGTAAATTTCTAGATATTGTTATGGGAACTAACCTATGGGTTATTTGTGTTTATGCCCCCACAAACTTGGTGTAGAAGAGACAAGTCTGGGCCCAACTTTTCTCATGGCTAAACCTACTAAAAAGGGAAATAATTTTAATAGATGGAGACTTCAATGTAATCTTAGATGATTTTGATAAAAGGGGGGGATCTCTAGATGATTCCCAAAATTGGGATAGATATCTTGCTAAGGAGAAAAAAGTTTAGGTTTTAGTCTATGTGGTTCATGGATACTTCTTTCATTCACAAGGTTGATGAATGGTGGAAACAAGCCCCCTTTGTAAAGGGCTCTGGTATCTTCCAACTAATGTCCAAGCTTAAATTTTTGAGAGGAAAAGTTATGGACTGGAATAATACTCATTTTAAGAATCTTCACAGAGAAGATCAGACTGCAACAAGATTTGAGGTCTCTTGAAGAGAAGGTCATAAAAGAAGGCATGGACTCAAACTTGTATCAATAGGAGGAAAGCCTTAGACATGAGTTGGAGGAGGTTTTAAAGAGAAGATTATTTTTGGAGACAAAGGTCAAGGGAAACTTGGCTTAAAGAATGTGACAAGAATACATCCTTCTTTCATTTCTCGACTAAGAGCCAGAATCCATTAGGCCTTAGGATGGGACAATGCTCATGAATCTAGAGGAGATTAAATAAAAAGCAAGGAACTTTTATAAAGGTCTCCTTTCTAACCTAAACAACTAGGGGCATGAGGAGGCAGCCATTGATTTTCTTCCTAAGCTAGTTATTGAGAGACACAATAAGGCAATGCAAAAAGTGTCCACCATGGAGGAAGTTAAGGTGGAAGTTTTCTCAATTCCATAGGAGAAAGCTTCGGGCCCAAATGGAGGGATAAGTTATTTTTTCCAACAATGCTGGGACACTGTAGGTAAGGATATTTTTTGGGCCATGGAAGAATCTAGGAAGTCTTGAAAGGTGCTTAAAGAAATGAAAAATGCATGTCATATGCTTATCCCAATAAATAAATCTCCTCAAAGTTTTGAAGACTTTAGGCTAATTTTGCTATGCAACAATGAATACAATATAATTTCCAAAGCAATGATGATGAGACTAGCCAGCTTTCTACTAGATTTAATTTCAGAGGAGCAAGGGAGATTCATGCTAGGTAAAGAAACTCCTGAGTGGGCTATATTAACTCATGAAATTTTACACTCACTTAATAAGTGTAGAGATGTAGCAATGCTCATCAAGTTAGATATGGTAAAGGCATACGATAACGTCGAGTGGAATTTTCTTCTGGCCATGTAAATGGATTCACTCTTGTATTATAGGTTTTAGAATATTAGTTCTAATAAATGAAAGAGAATTTGAGACATTTGAACCCTCTAGAGGACTACAACAAGGAGATCATATGTCGCCATACCTCTTTATCCTCATGGTAGAAGCTCTCACATGGGTTGTCAAAGAAGCAAATAGAAGATCTGACTAGCAAGGTCTTGGATTTAAAGAAATTTAGGACTCTTACATGCATGCCCTCTTCACAGATGACACAATCTTATTTGGTCAAGCCACAGTGAAGGAAGAAAATATAATTAAGAAATTAGTAGATAATTATTGTCTTATTTCTGGCCAACTCATAAATTGCTCCAAGTCAGTGGTTTATTTCTTCAACGTCCCTCTGGCTATTCAAGTGGAGATCAGTAAGATCTTTAACTTCAAAATTGAAGCTATCCCAAGAAAATATTTAGGACTACCTCTCTTTAGTAGTAGGCACAAAAATAATCTTTGGAATAATGTCATTCATAATTTTTACTCCAAGATGGCTGCTTGGAAGGGGCGTTGGCTTTCACAAGTAGGTAGAATTGTAATGATCAAAGATGTTTTAGCTGTAGTACTAGTTTATATGATGTCAATCTTTCAAATTCCAAAAGGGGTAAATATCAAGATTGAGAGTATATGTAAGAAATTCATTTGGAAAGGTACCTCCCAAGAGAAGAAAGTTCTTCTCATGGCTTGGGATAAAATATGTAAACCAAAACCTGTAGGTGGCTCAGGCATTCTAGATTGAAGTGTCCAAAATCAAGCTTTAGGAGCAAAGTTAGAGTGGAGAATTTACAAGAAACTAGATACAAAATGGGCAAAAGTAATGTGTTGGGTGAATATTTTGTCGTTAACTCTCTAACGGCAAAATGGGTATATCAGCCACAGCTATGATGAGACAAAGTCTCTCCTCTCAGCAAGGGGAGGTTCCCTCTAATTGCTTAACTTTTGTAAATCAAACACTTATCAAATTTATGTACACTAAAAACTATGTTTGGGGTGGTTCCATCTCATCTCATTCTCTTTTTTCAGAATAGATGTTTATATTTCAAACTCTCAATATAAAACTTATAAATTATCACAATATCACAGAAACACAAAGTTTTCTGTTACCTCACTCACTACTTGTAACCAGAACTTGTTTGAAGCAAAATGCAGCCCAAAGTCTTCACTCTCCTTCAATATGATAAAAATGATTCAAATATAACAACTTGCAGCACAAAGTCTTCAAACTGTTGTATTTTCACAAACATGAACATATAACCCACAACCGATTTGATAACACAAAGTTTATCAGAATCAAATCTAGAGCGCTCTTCAATCACTTGAAACAAACTCCACCTTTCAATTATTATCAATTAAGATTATGATAGCAAGACATAAGAACAAAACTATCACAACACAAATAATCCCAAGACAAAGATTGGAATTGAACTTGCTTTCTTGTATTGATGAATATTTGAATATTGATTTTCACAATAAGCACAAAGTCTTGATTTGCTTTTCAATTCGCCAGAGTTTTCTTGCAATAGATAAAAGATAATATTTACAAAAGAGGTCCCCTTTATTTATAGGGAAAGACCTTGAGAAAATCTAGGAAATCTACAACTACTTTGACTTATTCAAAAATAGGAGTCCTTATTGACTTGGGACTTCCTATTTTTTACATGTAATTGCATATCAAAAATGTACATGTAAAAAATGTCCAAAACTATTTTGAAAGTACATATGGAAATCAGAAAATAAACTAAGGGAAAAAATTAGCTGCTTCGACTTGTGTCACCGCCCTTTTTCACGTGGTCATCATACATAGTGAAGGTCGCCTGCATTTCAATGCTATCTGGTTTGAATGTGTTCTTGAAAATCATCCTGGCCCTCACTATGGCATCCCTTACTGTAGTGATTGACTTGGCGTGATTGGTTAACCTGGTTTTCAAATTGTCCAAGGTTAACTGGTTGTCTAATATGTTGTCCACAGAAGTTATTGAGAATACCTTGTCTTCAAATTCCTGCTGAAACATGTCCTCAAATTCCTTGACCATTTCTTCTGCAGAAAGAAACTGGTTATCCTGTGATACCAATTTACAGGGCAACTCCTCCAGCTTATGCAAAATGTTAACATCATTTTCTTCACTGGTTTCCTTGGCAGCTTCGAGATCCTTGATCAAATTTCTTAGCACATTGCTCCTGTACGTTAGAGCTTCCTTTGTCTCTATATATGAATCCCTGTTGGAAATGGCGCCAATGGATATTAAAGTGCTCATTTTCAGCTTCCTCATTTCAACCCACTTATCATGAGTATCCTCTGTGTGCTCAATATCATGAGAGATGGCATCGATGAGATCGTTGAGTTCTGCTCTTACTTTCCTCATCTTATCCGTTTTCTCAAATACCTCCTTGAGCAAAGAGATTCCCTGAGCTCGCATCCTATCTAAGTAGTCTTCAAGTACTTTTCCTCTGAGGTAAGTCTTTTCCGCTTTCAGGATGACGGGGTCTTCTATAGACACGGCCTCCGGAGTAACTGCTTCTGAATTCAACGTGATCTTTCTTACCACTGCAGTCAGCTGTTCTGCCTTTGCCTTGTAGTAGTCTTTCATTTCCTTTTCCCTGTCGAATTTCTGGATCAGGATGTCCATGGCTGACTGCATATCATTTTAGCGCTTTCATGGGTGATTTTGCCCAATTCAACCCTAGAAATAGAATAGTCATTCATGTCAAAATTTTCGACAGTTGCATCCTGTGGGGGTTTTGCTATCTCCAAAACCTTCTGCCCCTTTTCTTCAAGTACCCTTGACAGGATCTTTGGTTTCTTCGGAGCCTTAGGTTTTGCCGGTGTCAGCTTAGTGAAATCAAAATCATCTGGAGAGATGACTTGCTTTTTCCTCTTTGGCGTGTAAGCTGATAACCAAGGTGGCAGCAGAGAAGTATTTACATTGGAGTCCATTCCTGCCACTGGTGTTACTGGGACTGTACTTGTGCTGGTGGTAGAAACAATAGGCGGGGTGTTGGTAAAAACCGCACCTGTTACATTGGCACTTGAAATTTGCTCAGTATTCATCACAAAATGATCAAACATAGAAGTATCTCCTATATCAAATGACGAAGAAGACAAACTAGGAATGGAATCAGAAGAATGGAGAACATTTTCAAAAGTGCCCTGGGGATTATCAAAGATTATCTTAGGAGGAGAGGGGGATTCAGAAGAAGGAATGATAATGGGGGAAGCAGGCACAGGGGGTGCAACAGGTGTATTGTCTCATGAAGACAAAGCCTCTTTTTCTTGTTCCTCTGATCCCTTGTCTCCGACATCCATCTCTTCTGTAGCTGGCTCTTCGGTTGCTGGATCCTCGGCCGCTGGCTCCTCAACTTCCATATCTTTCGCTTCAGGTTCCTTCTCAACAACCTTTGCTTTCTTTGTCACAAATCTGATTTTAGGTTTATGTGTTTTAGAGGATGATGGAGCATCACTCTTATTCTTCGTTCTATTTTCAACCTTCTTACCAGTTTGCTCTTGAACTTCACTTTCTGAACCAGTGAGGAATTCCTTCAGCGTAATTCCTTTATCTTCCAGCCACTTATTGGTGTTGGCCAATATGGGTTCAAATCTCTTCCTTAGGGAAGTCAGCTCCTTTTGGGACCATTGAATTGGCGGTAGAGGAGTACCAGCTATCTGTTCTGCTTCATAATTGGCATCAACCAATTCTCCATCATCCACAAGGTCCTCTGGGATATCAGCAAGTCCTAGGTATTCAATTTGCTCTAGAGACAGCCTGCTATAGTCCAGTTTCTGGATGTTTTCCTCTGTTCTCAAGTCTATCCAGACATCTTCCACCATGGGTTCATGGAACTGTGTTTTCCTCTTGATTTTATCCTTTACACCCCGGTAATCAAACTTTGTTCTCCTCTTGAATTGCTTCATGGTGACCAGCTGCATCTCCGTTTCCATAGCTCTTGCCTTTGCGGCAGTCAATACTGAGTATCTGCCGATCTCTACAGGGAATCTGAAGCCAGGCTTCTTGAGTTCCATCTGCTTGTTATGCACGACAATCATTTGCCTGCACAACTCCATCAAGACCAATCTATCTGAAGGAAACCTTGGAAGCATATAAGGGTAACCTTGGAAAAAGCCAACCCTCAAGTAGGAGAAAGATGGAAATTGCAGAAACATACAACCAAAACCATTAACCACTGTCCATGCCTCATCTGAGATTCTTCTCTGCTCCAGTTGGGGATTGAAAAGGCACAAGAATACAGCAAAGAATGCATCATTCACTCTCCTGAAATGGTGAATTGAGCCTTTCAATGTTAGCTGAGAATAGTACTGGTATACTGGGACTACTCTTCTATCCCCTTCTGACGACAATCCTGGAAAAATCCTCATGGAGGCTGCAATGTATACCAGGTAGGAAGTCATGAAGAACTTGGAGGTAGTGGATACCTTCGTCAATTGATCATGCAAAGAATTACTGATTTGCTCTCCCCAGAAAATAACCTGCTTGCCTTGGAGTATGACCTTAATGAAGGGATACATCCATTCCTGAAATTGTGAAGAGGAAGACAAACCTCTTATCCTGCTGAGAAGGGTAATCAAGTCACCAACTTCTTCCACGAAATCACTTCGAGGGAAGCTGCGTGGCCATCTAGACAAACTTGACCTCGCAATCTTCAACCATTTGTTGTTGATTACCTTCTTCGCCTTCTCTGGATTCTTATCATATTCCTTTTGAGCATCAGTGAAATCAAGCTTCAACACCTCTGTTGCAGGAGGACACATGAACACCTTGTCATAAACTCAGGGTCCAACCTGATTATTACATTACCACTGGCGTCCACCACAGCTCTGATATCTTTGTTGTAGAAATGGGCGCACTGAAGAACAAATTCTGTATTGTGAGCCGCCACTGGGAAGGAGGATACCAGATGAATATTACTTTCTACTATTTTCCTCATCATAGCACTGGGGTTGCTCGACTTGGTTCTCTCTACGAACTCAGCCATATCAACATGGCCAATCTCTGTATCTCTAATATCTTCAACATTAGAGTGGACTGAGGTGATTGGGAAAACACCTTGATATTTATACTTCATTGCTTTAGCCTTCTTCGGAGACAAATCAGTCATTTGGACGATCTTTCACTGAGAAGAAATTTGACGTCGAAAGGAGCTCCGCAGAAGAAACTGCAACAGAAATCATGATCATGCAATCAGGGAAAATATGGGCAATCTGGGAAAATTGCATGTTGACGATCACGACTATGGGAGTGCGCTTGAAAAAGGGCTATAGTGCGAGCTGGCCAAGAATCAGAGGAGAAGCGGGCTCGGGAAAATGAAATTGGAAATTTTCCAGTGTTAGGAAAATTTGGGATATTTTTTGCACGGGCGGCAAAATTCGCCGCCATTGCATGTGAGGGGTTTGATATTGTGCATCGGCGGCTAAATTTGCCGCCCGTGCAGTTTGAAAGAACCGTGAGATGGTTGGAGCGGCAAAATTTTCCGTCGATGCAGGAAATAGGCAAACTGAGGTTCGTTTGGTAAGAGCGGCGAATTTTGCCGCTTTTGCAGGTGAAAGGAACGAAAAGTTTTTATGTTCGGGCGGTGATTTTCGCCGACACTGCATTTAAGTTCTAAACTTCCTCTTCAATGTTCCGTCGGTGATTTTTGCCGACACTGCATTTGGGTTCTATATATGTATGAGCGGCGAATTTCGCCGCCCTTACATTGCAAGGTAAAGCGAAGTCCGGGACGGCGAAAAACGCCGACGTTGCGTTCGACAACATCTGCAAGTTTTGAGCGCTTGAAAAAGGGCTATTCGCCGATTCAACACTCAGAGATAACCAAAATCGTAAACGCGGCAAAATTCGCCTATGTTGTATGAGAGGAATGCAATGTGGGTTTGGGAAATCTAGGGCACGCAGGACTTAGGGTTTTCGGGGTAGAAGTTAGGGCACGCAGGTGGACAACATGATGACAACACAACACGAAAACACCAGACCCTAAACAAACATGAAACGTATAAAAAAAAACTAACTAAAAACCAATCAAACGCAAAAAACCTATGATAACCTTGAAGGAAAAGCTTGAACGACGAGTGGCGAGAAGAGACTTACCCGTTCTAGAAGTGGAAACCCTAAGGATAGATCCGTCGGTGATTCGGCGAACGGTGAGATCAAACAGGCGTCGAGCGAGTCGCGTAGGAGTTTAGTGGATAAGGAATGACGAATGGTGAGAAGAAAAGGCTTTTTAAAGGTTGAAACGGGAGTTGAAGCACCTGGCACGAGTGGCCATTAATGGCACTCGACGGCAGAATCCTGAAGATCTCGTTCGGGCGGCGATTTCGGCCGCTCGTGTGATCGCCGTTGACTTATATGCGAAGTCGGCAAAAATGGCCGCCGATGCATGTGAAGCAGTCACTCGACATATGCGATAGCGGTCGAATTTGCCGCTTTCGCATTTTGGACTAAAATCGATGTAATAGCGGCGAATTTAGCCGACTTTACATCAAAACAAAATAAACTTAAGGGATATGTAAGAGCGGCAAATTTCACCGCTCTTGCATATCAAGAGTCAAAATTTACCAAACTAAAAAAAAGACTAAAATTAACACCTTGACTAATTTACGACTTGAACTTTCCTCGCCTTCATTGAGAAATTAATTCAAGGAAGTGTCGTAAAAACGTCAAATGACCTCGCACGAGAACAAGAACATCTTTTCTCGATTTGCGATCTTAGAGTGTAGTTCCACGAAACGGACAAGTTTCGTGGGGTTGTCTACAAAATGAGCGTAGCTGATTTTGAGAACAACATAATGAAGGCCAAATATCTCAACTCCATGAAATTGAAAGAATTATTACTGTCAAAAACCCTCCTAGAGGTTTAGTGATCTGGAATTTTATTTCAAAAAGAAGAGATATTATTCTTCCAAAATTTTCTTAGGTCATTCATAACGGAGGAAAGTAGATTTCTCAGAAGATTCCCAGTGTGGGAAAGTGAAGTTGTTAGGGTTGGAAGCTCTTAGAGGGGTGAAATCATTCCTTCAAAAGAATTGGGGTAATAAAGTTAAAGACTATTGGTGTGTTAGCAAAATCCATGATTCTTTTTCAATTTCCTAGAAAAGCACTCGGGATTGTAACTTTCAAAATGAGTAGAAGGACCTTCTAAAGACTCTTCTAGGTAAAAGAGTGGTGATCTTCTCCAATAAGGATGATGAATTGATCTTGACAGGGGCAAAGACAGGTTCCTATTCAGTTAAAGATGGTTATAGGTCTACCATGGAGAAAGTGAAGTTGGGTTGGCCAACAAACTTGCATTGGAATAAAGTCATACTACCCAAGTCTAGAGTGTTTTCTTGGTTGGATCTCCACAATAAAGTTCTAATGGGCTACATGATTAAAAGACTAGGTATTGGTTCTAATTTTACTTGTGTCGTCTGTGGTATTGATGAGGAATCAGTGGATCATTTATTTCTCCATTGCCTGTTTAGTCAAGAATGCTGGCTCTGGTTCATGAGGAAGTTGAACTAGATTTTTCCTCTATATGTAACATTGGTTCACATGTTCAAAAACTAACCATTTTTATTTCCAGACTCATTTTTTCCTGCATATGGGTTTTTGGCCCTTCCATGATTGTTTGGCATTTATGGATGGAAACTAATTATAGAATCTTCAGAAGGGAAGCTTCAACATTGAATGATGTCTGCATCAAACTAGAGGAGGCCATTTTAGAGCTGATTGCGGCATATATTCGAATAATAGACTCCATGACATTGATCTGGACAAATTGGGATGTAGACTTTGTAAAAGGCTGGTAATCTCTCAGTAAAGCTAGAGCAGGGGATGTTTTCTAAGTAAAGGCCACATTTCTCTGAGAAAGGATGTCAGATGGATTCCTCCCATAGAACATTTTTGGAAGTTGAACTTTGATGGTGCGTGTAGAGGGAATCCTAAAGTGTTGAGGACTGGGCATGTGTTAAGAAGACATGATGGTTCTCTGATGGTAGCCAAAGAAACTAAGGAAACAAGGTGGTAGACGGTCTGGCCAACATGGCAATAGACCAAGACACAAAGGCAGAAGTGTTCCTCGCAGGGCAATCAAGCTTGCTAAGTATGCTGCTAACTTTTTTGAATGGTGACTTGGATATTTCACATACCAATAATCTGCTCTTTGATAGAATGGATCTCCCCCCTAGGCTGTCATACCTCACCCAACAGCTATGGTATGAGTTCTTCGTAACTCTGGTGCTTGTGAATTTAAGGCTTTTTAGGCTGGCACATGGGGAGTGAGCTTGTTTTATATTTCCTTCAATCAGTTGGTAAGTATAAAAGCTACCTTATCATATCGACAATGGGTGACTCCTCCTAGGGATCCAAGCTTCTTAAAGAAGATGTCCTTTCAAGATCTTCGAGGGGTTACAAACTTCATTTTAATTAAGGCTCGATCCTAAACAAAGATGGCAGGGTTATTTACTATTTTTAGGGGATGTCTTTGCTTTACACATCACTCATGAAGTACAATGGTCATTAATGGAAAGCATGGGTTTGAAGATCATCTTCTTTCTGTTTATGACATTCTTTTGGCTTTTCATATAATGCCTACCTTTTTGTATTGATAGGATTACCTTGGGATTGCACAAGGATGACTCTCATTCCTTCAATCATGTGGATGACCTCATGCCAGCTTAGCAGCTTGTTATTTCTAAGCCTCTGTTCAGGGTCTTTAATTTCTTGTCTTGTTTGTTGCAGCTCCCTAACTCGTCCACAACTACACATGGCAGAAACATGGCTTAACCAAAGGTTCTTTTTCCCCCTGCTAGACTAGGAGCTAGAGGTGAGAAGAAAGGTTAAGATCTTAGACTTGATGACACTAAAAGACTGGAATTGTACGATTATATAATTTGTAGTGAGATGCATTGTTGGGCACAGATGGATGAAAGGTTACGTAGGCAAAATTCTCAACTATTCAAACATTGTCTCCTAAATCCTTTCTAATATAATGGATCTGGTTCAATATGTTGATTACTTTCATGCTCTTTCCTCTGGTCTCTTCTACAATTTAATATATGCACAAAGGATAGATGGGCTATGACAGTTAAGAGGTATGACATGGAATAGGGTGATACCATAATTGGAGGGCTTTTCAATCTTCAAACTCTTAGAATCTCTTCCCCCACCAGGTCGTCTATAGAGCTATGTAATCCAATCTTAAGTCACTAAGTAGCAATGAGCTTGATAGAGCACTTACTTCTTATAGCTTCCTCTTCTCCAAAAAGGATGCACGACGCATTAAGGATGTCTTCACAGGCATAAGGTTTAAGTAAGAATCCATGCCCCAGATCTAGTGCCTAACATTCCCAGGAATGCTTTTGAAGACCCAGAGGAAGGTGATGAAGAGGACCAAGGAGATGTCGGACACAACACAGAGCCTCTGGAGCACACTCATTTTCCCACTGCTAGTCCTGCAGGTTAATGCATTGGTTGTGGGTGTAGCAATGGAAGTTGTGTTTTTTTATGACCATGTTGCAGTTTGAAGGATGTGGTGGTTTTGTTGTGGTGTTCTCACATGGGTGATTTCTTGACTTTTCTCAATCCACAGGGGACAACATTTTCGGTGACCAGCTTGTCTTAGTGGTTAACTCTTTTTGTTCTTTTATGTTTTTGCTCTATATGGCCAGTATAGGGCCTTTTCTTTGTAATCGTTTGGATGGAGACATCATTTTTGGGGTGTTCCATTCTCTTTCAATATAAAATTTCTTTATTAATGGTATGGGTGGTCTACCACCTTTCTCTTTAAAAAAAAAGTGAAGATGCAGAGGTCATATGGCACCAACATATCGACCCATAGGATATGGATGTAACCGCTAGTTTTGGTGGAGGTCTGAATCTGGGCATATTTATTTCTGAATCTAGGATATTTATTTAAGAACAATGCCATAAATGTTTCTTAAATGGATTTAATAAGAATTCATTCATCATTGTCCTATATTCAGAAATAAATATGCCCATATACAGACCTCCACCAGAACTATAGAAGAACATAGCTAGAGAAGTGGTTAATAAATGAAGAAGGCCTAAAAGAAGTATAAGCCTGTGGTATAAAGAAAATTGATGTGGATATCAAGAGTCACCACTTGCAACCAAAAGATATTGTTAATGAAGTTCAAACCACTGGGTAAAGGACATAAATTCCTAAATTCTTTTCAAGGAGAGCTATTTTAGACAACTCACTGGGGATCGTGGAAGTGAGCTAGTAGATTGCAATTAACTTGAGATATCAATTTGAAACGACTTCCTCTCTGAATCACTTGAAATGAAATAAATGTTTCCATATATTAATTCTCACTAGGAGCCATAAAGAATTTTGATTAAAATTTGAATTTCATAGGTTGAAAGAAAACAAAACAATTGTATCTTGGGTTATTAGTTTGAACAAGCTATCAGGCATACTCTCCTGCCTTGGGTTGGAAATCTTATGAATTGAAGAATTTGTAAACCTAACTACAACAAATATTACTACTTTGTAGTAATGAAATATCTGATATGATTTTTCCACCTCCAGGCTCTTCCATCCAAATTTGAGGAAATATTTTAGTTTCCTATTATACACATTCTATGAATATGTTTTCCAAGGTCTCCATTTTGAAAAAGTATGTCTACCTCAGCATAGCTAATCGACTATATGCATCATAGACTGAAGTCATGGCATCCATCACACTAGTCCATATTTGGAAAATTTTCTTGCCTTGCTCTTTGATCAAATTAGTCTCCAATTGTAATACAATATCCACTTTCACCTCCTCAATTTATCTCTTGATCAATCATCTTTTGTTAGGGGAATTGATGCCCCTAACATTCCCTAAGAGTTCTTTTATTTCACTTGGGAAGATCATTCCACTCTCCTCAATCTTAAATTTTTTTCTATTGTGGTTTTGATGCCTGCAGCGATCTCATCATCTATTTTATAGTACTTAGATCTAGGACTCTTCTTGGTTTGTTCTAGTGAGGTGGTTTCTTATTTCCTTACAAAATTTGTCTAAGAAATGCCAAGTTCTGGTGTGTCTCCTATTACCATCTACTCCTATAGAACTTCCTTTACAATGTCATTACATGTCATTCCCTACATTGGAAATAACTTCATCTAATATGGCTCTGAGTGGCTTCTAGATTTGTTTCCTGTGTCTGATTCATCATCTATTACTCCTTCATCATCATCTTCATGAATATAGTAACATTTCTTTTGGAATCTTGATCTATTTAGATTTGGCCTTGAAAATATTTCTAGACACCTTGAGGCAAAATGACCAATCTTATTTCAGTTGAAATATTTGAAGGGCAATTTTCCTTCATACTTATCAGATCCTCTTGGAAATCTTTTTACAATAAGGGATTCAAGTTGAGCAGCTTCTGCTTCATCTTCTTCCAAATCTTTTCTTTCTTTTTCATACCAAGAAAGTTTTTTGAGGAGATCTCTCTTGGATTAGACTTCTGTTTGCCTTTTATAGATGTAATAGCTTTGAATACAGATTCAGTCTTGGGCAGTACATCTCCAAACTTGGCCAATTCAAATGCAGCTAATTTTCCAACCAATTGATCTCTTGTGATATTTGAAAAAGATCTAAATTCTTCAATAGCAGCTACCTTGTATTTGTAAGGAGATAGAGATCTGAGAATTTTGGCTACAATCTTGTCTTCATCCAAGATTCCCCCAACACACCTAATGCCACAAACAAGCTCATTTACTTTTGGCATAAATGTAGTGATATTTTCATCTTCACTCATCTTCAGGTTTTCCAATTTTCCTTTCAGATTCTGTAGCTTGGTAAATTTAACATACTTGTCTCCATGTAGAAATTCTAGTTTTTCCCAAATCTCATATGCCATTTTTAGATCTATAACATTTGTTATCTCTTAATCAAATAAGGCACTTAGTAGAGCTTCTTTAGCCCAAAAACTATTTTCAGCATCTCTGATTTCATCTACAGTTCTTGGACCATTCTGTGGAGGAACATACTTATTTGAAGCCATGATCCAATATTGCATTCCCATACATTACAAGTGACATTCCATGCAGCTTTTCCAAAGAGTGAAATTGGTTCCATCAAACCTTGGACTATCCTTCTTGTAGAAAGACATATTGGATCTCCTCAAGAGGTTAAGCTCTTTTAGAGGAACTTAGATCTGATACCAATTGTTAGATTCAAGACAGACAACTGAGAGGGGGGTGAATTAGCTATCCCAAAACTCTCTTATTAACCATTTAAATCCTTCTTGTAATTTAGCAACATAATAATAAATCAATCATGGAAACATAATACAACAATTCAAGAGAAGAAACACATTAACACATATGACACCAAGATTTTAACGTGGAAAACCCAGTTAAGGGAAAAACCATGGGGTGACTAACCCAAGATGATATTCTCTATTAAAAGAATAAGAAAAATAAAATGGCACATGCCAATTAGGGCTCACTACCCGAGCACACTGCTCACAAGAGGCCCACTACCTACAGGAGACACACTGTCGACAGAATGATAAATATTACATACTTGAACTAAAGAATATCATCTTCACCATGCTTGAGTCAGTTATATTTAAGTCCAATACTTCTACTCTGCCTTTCACTTTCCTTTTCTCTACCACACTCTCATCTCCACCAAGATACATTTGAAATGACTTCACAACTCTTATTTATACAAGACATCAACTTAGGGATAATCATCCAAGTCGGCATACTTTATAGAGAAAATACAAATACAACTTGACTAATTACAAAAGACTTCATGCGGATCATCACACTGTCGGCCACACAGATCTAAGACTTCAATCTTCTTTGAGGAACACGCCATGCTTCACAAAACATCTTCAAGATCATCTGCAAGATGTATAACTCATCCGGTCGGCCAAACATAGGAAGAACATCATCATCTGGAAGTAATTCTTCAATTAGGAGCTCAATCTCCAATTTGGACCACCAACATGAATTGGACACAATCTAGAGATGCCTACAAGCTTGCCTGAATCACCAAGAACATCCACACTACTTCTCCTTACTGAAATCATTCTCTCCTTCATCCAGAACCTCAAGAACTTAGTCTGTCATCACTATCATATTGGAATAGATGCTTACGAACCTCCAGACCATGAACCAATTGAGTTATCAATTCACATTGGCTTCCTAAACACTCCATCAAATCCATAGAACAAGATATTGCATTTCCAGATCTGATTGGACCTATTTGTGTCACTCTATCACCTTTGAACATCTGCCAAAATCAGTTTTACTCATATAGCCATAACTTCTTCAGATCTTGATGTGGACCTATCAAATCTTTACTAGATCACCTTTAGACACATATCTACAAACCCTTTGATGCGCATCCTATGTTCCTCATCTTAGCTGGGATATTTACTTCACTGTCTTCACTGTTCTTCTATGTTCCTGATAGGACTAATTTTCTCAATATCCTCAGCCTACAACTCATCCAATCCTTGACATCAATGTAACATGAGTATGTTGACATCAATGCAACATGAGTATGTTGACATCAATGACAACACCGGTTAGGCCCATACTTGCAACAATTATATAACTAATTCTTATTTAGGACCTATTCACACATATTCACATGTTATGTTGACTTAGGTAGTTGTCACATTTAACATTTGTGGCACTTGTTTTCTCATGTCATAGCATTAAGACACTTGTCATCTTACAAGTTTGTCTTACATGCATTTATTAATTAGTGGTGTCTAGGTCAATTTATTATGTCTATCATCTAGTTAGTTTCTCCACAATGTCAGCCTTGTGCCTCACCTCTCAATCTTGCCTATATAAGGGAGGTCTCTCATTGCATATTTCATGTTGTATGAAGTTAAGATTTGCATCTTGTATATTGTATGCATCATTCTCTTGACAATATAAGGGATTAGGGTTTAAGGTATAGTATCGATCCTATTGAGGGTTTAGGATTAGGGATAGATTTTAGGGTTTAGGATGAGGCATTAGGGTTGAGGGTTGAGGGATTAGGGTTTAGGGATAGGGTTTAGGGTTGAGGGATTAGGGTTTAAGGTATAGTGTTGAGGGTTTAGGGATAGGGTTTAGAGTTGAGGGATTAGAGTTAAGGGTTGAGGGATCAGGGTTTGATGTTGAGGGTTGAGGGTTAAGGTTTTAGGGTTGAGGGTTTAGGGATAGGGTTTAAGGTCGAGGGATTAGAGTTAAGGGTAGAGGGATTAGGGTTTGATGTTGAGGGTTGAGGTTCGAGGGTTGAGGATTTAGGGTCAAGGGATTAGGGTTAAATTAGAGTGTCGAGGGTATAAGGATTAGGGATAGGGTTGGAGGGTTTAGAGATAAGGGATTAGGGTTTAAGGTATAGTATCGAGCCCGTTGAGGGTTTAGGAATAGAGGTAGCATTTAGGGTTTAGGGATGAGTGATTAGGGTTGAGGGTTGAGGGATTAGGGTCAAGGGTTGAGGGATTAGGGTTTAAGGTATAGTATCAAGCCCGTTGAGGGTTTAGGAATAGGAATAGCATTTGGGGTTTAGGATTTAAGGTTTAAGGGTTGAGGGTTGAGGCTTTAGGGTTTAGGATTAAGTGAGACCTAGATGGCTAGGGATGGATGGAGAGGTAGACAAGGAGCGACTGAGAGACATAGAGATGGGAGAGGTAGAGAGGTGAGAGATAGAACATGAGCTAATGAAACTAGAGGTGAGATAGGCACAAATATTTATGGATCAATCTATAGCAGGACAAAATGTGAGCGCATTATAATGTGCTCACATTTTATCCTGCTATAGAAATGGTAAAAAATCCTGGAACCCCATGATCTAGGCCCACATGCTATGTTTTCATGTTGATTATGCGTGTGTTCTGACAAAAAAGAAGTGCTTTCATGTTGTTGGGAAGTTCACATGCACATTTTACACATTCTACCACCTTTTCTACTTTTCCAACTTGAGAAGGAGGAAATAACATAGTTTTCACATCAAATTTGATATATATCTATTCAAGTTTCAATTTTTGTAGTGTTGCAATGTTAATTGTGATTCAATTTTAGGAATTTAACATTATAGATTGGTTAATAGTATTGTTGTTACTAATTATATTTGAGTGTTATTCAATTTAACATTGAAAAGGATGCAAGTGGTGAAAAACTCAAATTGTTGAGGAGTTTAATGCGAGAAGGAAAAAAAACTACATAATTGGGTACTCTCTCCATTCGAATCTCTATTTTTTTAGGTATGTCAAGTATTTACATGCATGTTCTTTACATTTTCCTTAATTCTATTTGAATTACTTTATTATGCTTTATCATACTTGTTTATATCACTTGTACCCAGTATGTATGATAAAAGACTATGTATACATATCTTGTGTTTATATAGTAGACTATGTTTTAAATTAGTTCATGGTATGCATAATAAAAGATATCTCAAAGGTCAACATTAATTAAAATAGACACATTCGCAATTAAGAAAGCATCCTACAATCTCACATGATGCCATGTATATTTTCTACACTTGGGCTCTTTAATAATTATGTGTAATAAATAGACCTTAACATACCATTATGTCAAACTATACAAGAATAAATCCTTACAACATAATAAAAATACAATCCCACTATTATCTTGTCATATTAACAAGTTAAAATACAATCCTTACTCTCCATTGACCTTATCCTCATCTAGGACTGAAGTAAAATTTGTACCATAATGCTTTCTATGGCTGCAATAACATTGTGCAATAATGCTATAGATAAATTCTCTTTCATGCCAAGGAAACGATCAAGAATTAAACCAACATAGGAAGAGATAGTAGCTAAGAATCCAAAGAAAGTAGCGGCTATGAGGGAACTTCGTGAGAAGAGGAAATTGGACATGATAAATGAAGACATGCCAATTGAAGAGGAACCACAACTATCACAAAGAGATATGGTATTGGCAGCACAAAGAGAATGAATACAAAAACTTTGTGCTATGAGAGATTTGAATACCATAGTTGGAGACACGTCCTCTACTGCAAGTCAACATGTAGGGACACCGTCTACCGCATCTCAAGTTGAGAGTACATCATCACTCACATGTGATGAAGGAGGTACACCATTGTTCCCACATCAACCCCAAGGTATGTCATCTATTCCATATTCGATCAAAGGTATGCCATCTAACCCATCTCATTTAAATGTTGATGAAATTCCTAATGTTGAGATGAATTTGCCTAACTTAACACCACAGAATTTTGCATAGAAAGCCAAAGTATTTGATTGATATTGATGAGAATATTTTGCAGCCAATGGAAGGGAAGATTCCAAAATGCACTTGTAGAAGATATACTGATAAGATTTGGAGATTGTTCTTTGAAAATTTAAATAAGACTGCAAGATGTCAACTATTCATTGACATGATGTGAAGTATAAAGTATAGGTCCATCATGAAGATTCTTGGGTTGAGAACATCAAAGGCTTCAAGTGAAAAATCTATTTTCAAGAATCTAGTGAGTGCGTATGAGAGTGTGGGTAACACCTCACGCACAAAAGATAGTAATGCAACACGGCATGTGATTACATCGACTATAGTAAGTAGTCAAATGAGGAAATCTCATCTCATTAGAAAGACGAGTCAAGAATTAAGAATTAATAAGAAAACTTTATCAAGAGCCATTGGAAGACACCAAAAAATTGAGGGCACTAATGCCAATGAATTGTGGCCATTCTCGAGGAGACTACCATGAAAAGATAAACCAATTGTTGAAGCATTGAGATAACTAATTGAAGACTTTTGAAAGAATTACACAAGGGTATCTCCTAATAAAAGGGATGTGGTAAGAAGGAGAATCAGTAGTTAGAACCATGAGCCATGTCCAAAGCATTTTTTGGATGAGACTCAAACACAGTTTTATGGTAAATTTCTAGAGAAGTATCATCAAATTAAAATTTGTCAAAGATATTTTGAAATGCTAAAACCTTTCTATGTCAAGATAAATCACACATGCACTACTTGTTTTTGTAGATTACATATTGAATTTTCTAACCATTTTGATGTTTATAGTTCTATATGTTTAGATTTGCATACTAACAATGTTTTGCAGGGTTGTGGCATACGTGCCCCACCAACATCTTCAAGCGAATTATATCAATAATTTTATGTGAAAGAGAGGAAGGTTGAATATTATACAAGAAATTATTCTTGGATGGCACATGCCATCATTGCGATGGCTTGCAATGTTTGCCAATATGTGAACGTATGGAAAGAACACATGCAGTTGGAAATGAACTAGTAGAGTTTGGCAAGTATAAAATAGTGGCATACAATACAAAAGATGGTAAAGAAGCAAAGAGGTGTGAATTAGTTATTGAAAAGATTCTAGTGTATCATTTTATGCCTATATTTCGTGACAGTATAGTCTATGAGTATGCAAGACATGCCCATAGAGCTCGATGGTTGGACTTGCAATTCAAGTTATGCAAGGACACATTTTCAGTTGGTAGCATTGTTTTAGTCATGAAATTTGCAGAGAACTACAATCTACATCCACAATGTGAGGTGCAATCACAATATTACAACCCCACACAGGTTTCTATATTTGTGCACATCACATTCATTCATGTGAATGATAATACAAAGGATGATAGAAATATCATAAGGGAATATCATTTCTATATCAATGATGATCATATGCACTCTATGGAGCTTGTACAAGGTTGATTTCAGGTGTTCTATAATGATTTGCCTAGAAGGGGCATATCATTCAGTCAGCATATCATATGGTCAGATAATTGTGCATCACAATTCAAGAACTCACAGAATTTCTATTGGCTAAATAGGAGGCATAATTTTATAGGTATTCAACATATGTAGAACTTTTGTGAGGTCAAGCATGGAAAGGGGGAGCATGATGGTGCAGGAGCATGTATCAAAAGAGCCATAGCACAAGAAGAGTTAAAGTATAAAGACAATGCAAAGTTGATAGATGCAAAATTGATTGTCAAGTGGTGTAATGCTTCCATGGGTCCAGGTAATGAAGGTAAGTCTTCAGTTCATAGAATTTTTTGGTTGATAGATGATACTAACATTGCACCATATGAGGATTGTTCTACACTGATAGGATCAAGTGAGATGCACTCTTTCAGAAGCTCAATTGTAAGTTCATGGAGTATCCATATGCGAAAGATGTCATGCTTTTGTTCTTCCTATACAATTCAAGCCTGCGACGAGTGCGAGTCAAAGGAGTGGGTTGACGAATGGTAGTTAAGTTATCTTATCCCACTTGACATGTATCAACCCCTGACGGCACTAGAACTAACATAGATGGAATCATCAGTTTACTTTGACCATATATCAGATCTAGTTCAACTAGGTAATATATCTATTTGCATAGTTTTTGAAATTCCTAATGTCTCTTACTTTGTAGTGTTTTTGTAATGTTGACTAATTTCATCCAATTTTCTACACATCAATGTAGTGCATGTATATGCAGTTATTGTAGATGAAGATAACAAAGAGGGAATAGATTATTACTTGTGTCATTGTGTTGAGGCCAAAAGGAAATTGGAGGTCCCAGTTACAGATGGAGAAAACATCGAATACCCTACAGGCTGAGTGGTTCTTACTGGAACATGGCTTAGAAGGTACCCACATAAGAGTGTTAATGTTTATCTATTTTAGGACTTTGACATGTATCAGAAGATTCTTCATTACTCAAACATTGTCATGGCATCCAATGTTCGTTTGATATAATATTGGGGTAGACCATTGAATAAGTCCTTGTGGAAGGTGCGTGAGTCTGACCATGAAGCAATACTTGACACAATAAAGAGTAGACTAGACCCAGATGGTTCATTGGATTAATTTGTAAGTATTCACATTAATTTTGTAAAGTCATGTTACATTGAGTTGTAAGTATGCACATTATTTTGTAAGGTTTATCTTTTTTTATTTGCTGCTGCATTTTTACATCATCATGTTATGCTTCATGGGGTTAGACCTAAGTGATGGATGAAGTTGATCCTGAGAATAATGTATAAAATCTAGGTGTCTCTAGGTGTCTTGGTTTCTAACTAGATAATAGTGTCTCTAATTGTGTCTTAGGTATATACAATATGTCAACTAGGTAGATAGAGACTAGAAAAAAGGTATTAATCTAATCTAGGTGTCTTAGGTAGATGCTATATATCAATGACCTATCTAGAGACTAGAATAAGGTATAATCTAGAATGATCTAGGTGTCTTCTAGGTAGGTGTCTTCTATAATTTAATCTAGGTGTCTTAGGTAGGTACTATATGTCAACTAGATCACCATAATAGGTGTCTTAGGTAGAACTATAATCTAGGTGTCTAGTTGACTTAGGTCTACACTACGATAAGGTATAAAGACTAAGTGTCTTAGGTCTACTATGTCTATAAAATCTAGATACATACTATACAATAGGTGTCTTAGGTGTCCTACGTCTACTAGAATACATGTGTCTTAGGTCTTAGATGAGGCCACAATAGTTTCCACCTTCACGTGGTTGGCATTGTCAGCATAGAATATTTATTTTTCTTGAAGCTAAAGGAAGCTCTTTTTCTTAATAGGAAAACTTTATCGACTTCAGTTGCACTAATGGTGCAGGGGCACCCAGGTTGTCATGCCTCCAAGAGGGGTCAAAAATTGAAATTTTGTTTTAATCGAGTCAATTGTATGTAATAAGGTCTTCTAACACCATTTCATATGTTTTTGAGTCAGTTTGAGTCTTTGAGTCTTGTTACAAAAAAGTGTCAATGTTGCCAAGTTGCACAAAGCAACTCTTGTATTTTTAGTGTCCTACTCTTGATGTGACCAACCTAATAGTTCCAACGCATCTAGATGGGTATGTTTAGGCTACACATGGTCCTATTTTTCACCCAAACATGCCAAAATAGTTTGAGCTACATTGTACCGACGATATCCCTAAAGAGTCCAAAGTGCAAAAAAATAGTAATTTTTTACGAGTTGTTACTCAGAAACTGTGTCACTTAGAAACATTCCATCTAAGGTAGCATGATCATCTAGGGTTCATCTACAATAACCTCACTTAGTTTCTTATATCTCTGAGGTGTTTTCCTGTGGGAAAAGTTTTTTTGCTGCCCCAAAAATCATTAGAAGGAGGTAGTCTAAAGTTGCAAAGGGGTGTAACTTTCATCTTGCTCCTGATGGGACCAAATTGACTATTCCAATGCATCCAGATGGGTAAATTTATGGTAGGCATGGTCCTTTTTTTCACCCAAACATGTTGAAACAATCTGAGCTACATTGTACCGACGATATCCCTAAAGAGTCCAAAGTGCAAAAAGGCAACAATCTTTGATGAGATTTTACTCAAAAACTGTCACTTAGAAATATTATGTCTGAGGAAATGTGATCATGTAAGGTTCATCTCTAATAATCTCTCTCAGTTTTTTATATCTCTGAGGCGTTTGCCTATGGTGAAAGGTTTTCTGCTGCCCCAAAAATGTCACAAGGAGGTAGTGTAAAGTTGCAAAGGGATGTAACAACTTTTGTCTTGCTCCTGATGTGACCACAATGACTATTACAACATGTCCGGATGGGTACATTTATGCTAGGCATGGTCCTGTTTTTCACCCAAACATGCCGAAACAGTCCGAGCTACATTATACCGATGATATCCTTGAAGAGTCCAAATTGCAAAAAGGCAACAATATTTGACGAGATGTTACTCAAAAACCATGTCACTTAGAAACATTTCATCTAAGGAAACATGATCATGTAGAGTCCCTCTACAATAACCTCTCTTAGTTTTTATATCTCTAAGGTGTTTTCTCATGGTGAAATATTTTTTGCTGCCCCAAAAATCGTCAGGAGGTAGTGTAAAGTTGCAAAGGGGTGTAACTTTCATCCTGCTCCTGATGCAACCAAACTAACTGATCCAATGTATCTAGATGGGTACATTTATGCTAGACATGGTCTTGTTTTTCACCCAAACATGTCGAAACATTCTGAGCTACATTGTACTCACAATATCCCTTAAGAGTCCAAAGTGCAAAAAGGCATCAATCTTTGACGAGATGTTACTCGAAAACTTTGTTACTTAGAAACATTTTGTCTAAGTCAATGCAATCATGTAGAGTCCCTCTACAATAACCTCTCTCAATTTTTTATATCTCTGAGGTATTTGCCCATGGTGAAAGGTTTTATGTTGCCCTAGAAATCATCAGAAGGAGGTAATGTAAAGTTGCAAAGCAGTGTAACTTTCATCCTTCTCCTGATGCAACAAAACTGATAGTTCCAACACATCAGGATGGGTAGGTTTAGGCTAGGTATGGTCATTTTTTACACCCAAACATGCCGAAACAGTCTGAGCTACATTGTACCAGCGATATCCCTAAAGAGTCCAAAGTGCAAAAAGGTAGCAATCTTTGACGAGCTATTACTTGGAAACCATGTCACTTAGATACATTTCATCTAAGGTAACGTAATCACATAAGATCCCTCTATAATAAGCTCTCTTAGTTTTTTACATCTGTGAGCCATTTTCTCATGGTGAAAGGTTTTCTGCTGTCCCAAAAATTGTCAGAATGAGGAAGTGTAAAGTTGCAAGGGGGTGTAACTTTTGTTCTTCTCCTTGTGTGGCCGAAATGTTAAAGTTCCAACACATCTCGATGGGTACGTTTAGGCTAGGCATGGTCTTTTTTTGCACCCAAACATGTCGAAACAGTCTAAGCTACATTGTACCGGTGATATCCCTGAAGAGTCCAAAGTGCAAAAAGGTAGCTATCTTTGACAAGTTGTTACTCAAAAACCATGTCACTTAGATACATTATGTCTAAGCCAACGTGATCATGTAGGGTCTGACTAGAATAACCTCTTTCATTTTTTTATATCTCTGAGACATTTACCAGTGGTGAAAGGTTTTCTGCCCCAAAAATCATCAAAAGGAGGCAATGTAAGGTTGCCAAGGGCTGTAAATTTTGTTCTTCTCCTTGTGTGGCCAAACTGACAATTCTAATGCATCTGGATGGTACGTTTAGGCTAGGAATTGTCCTTGTTCTCACCCAAACATGCTGAAACAGTCCAAGCTACAAACACTAACTAGTCTTCAATCTTCAAACACTACAAATACCATGATATTCTGCATATAGTTGTCTTTTAGCCTTTTATAAGGCATGCCCATCAATTTAACTGCATAGAGATGATTGTTTGTATTCCAAATTTGTTTTAAATACAAACCTTCCAATCCTTTTTCCTGCCCTCATATCAATTAAATATGACCTTCGATTATGATATGGTGCTCGAGTTTATGAGAGTTCACTAGAGATGCCAATTAAGTTAGGTTGAAGGGCTGGTGAACTAATGACTTAAAGAACCTTTAGTAGGTTGATTTAAGTGATAGTAACTTTTGATTATAAGTCAATATTAAATTAAAATAAAAGTGCACTTTACACATGATAGACAATTGAGGGTTTTAAAGTCTTAAGAAAAGTATATTCTTTTTAGGGTTTAATGCCTAATATGAAAACCCTAACTATCAATAAGATTATGATTATGAAAGCTTGCATCTTCTCTAACTTCTTATTGCATGAACAAAACCACATCCACCATGAATATGAACCTTACATCATATCAACCTTCCAAGATAGACCTTATCATGGAAACCATATTCACAACAAAACCTTGCATGAACAAAACCACATCCATGATGAAGATGAACCTTGCATCATATGAACCATGTTTGTCTTTTGTAGCATCAACATGAATTGAGAGACCTTATCATGAAAACCATATTCACAACATCATGCACCTCATGACCATCACCTACCTTGAATCACTATATCACCTTATCAACATCATGGCATCAACCTTGACATCAATGACAAACAACCTTGACCCTTTGACTTCAATGACAACCTTGAACCTTGATTGTTGATGACTTATGGAAGCCTATAGCCCCAATGTTATGTTGCATATTAAAATTAGGTAAGACTCAATGTAATCTCATAACCTCACCTTATATGCAAGAGGAATTACATTTAATAACCACAATGGTCATCAGGTGCTCATAAGCATATCATTTTGACTATCTTATTTAAAACAACAAACATACTCTTTGCATCCCAATATGGTATAATAACAAGAAATTAAGAAATATTTTCAATTGACCAACTCATAAAGAAAATGGATCAGCATACTCATCTGAATATTTTCAATTGAGCAACTCATAAAGATTATGAATATTTTCTATTCAACATGATGATTCATTTTCATTTTAAATACAATTTTTATCTTTTAGTTCCAAAATGAGGTTTAGGCAATACTTGAATAACAATAGATGGCTTATTGGATCAACAAAAATCCTATGTAATACAATTGAACTTTAAATATTTGAAGTAACCATCTACAAATATCCATTCAAATGTGGATTTATAATGCAACTATGGATGCCATCAATAAAAAAGATTTATATTAACCAAATATCCATATAGGCATACATCAATATCTGCAGATATAAGTATAACATATATACAAAATAGCCATATAGGCTTACAAGAATGCCATATAGGCATACAATGTCAACTATATGCAATACAAAATATATGTCCACAAATGCCATATAGGCATACAACAAAGGAACACAATAAAAAGTTATTCCCTTCTAGTTGGTGAAGAGAATAGATCATGGGCAACCTTTGATCTTCTAGGGGATGGAGAGACATATGTGGGTGGTCTACTATGAACCTGAGGGTTGCTCCTCCTATTTAGTTGTTAGTGCATCTATAGCTATTACAATAAAAAGTATAGAGATTAATATATAGAAATTACATGTTATAAAAAATGAAACATTTAACAAAATAATCACTTACCTCTACCATATAATCTATCTCCTCACATACCTTAGTAGCAGGATTAGGCTATGGTGATGTCATGTCCTATAGAAACCATCCAGATAGAAATTAAACTTCAAATCAATAATCTTTTGATTTTTAAAAAATAAACAACTATAACAATGAATGTGAATTAAAATTTACTAATCTACCTCATACCCCCGTCAATGGCATGGAGCTATGAATCATAGAGGACACACCATGCTCCATTGCCCTATGAACATCGGGAGGTGTCTTTGTAGCCTGAATCATTTGGAAATAAAACAACATTATTTAATTATGAAAACTATAATAGTGATGCAAATCATGGCTCTACACATTCACCTAAACATGGAATTACACATAATAAAGCACACAAGTCACATACAAAAATTTAGTAAGTCCAATTCATTCATTAAACTATTTATTTTATTACATCCGTGAAGCTTTGAAGTCCACCACCACTAGCAGGTGTTGTCGTGAAATCTCTAATATTAACCTGTTCAACATCCAAAATTAGATATTAGAATACCATTCATATAATGATGCTATTCACATGTAATATTTATAATTTTTTACTAGTTACAGACCCCAATAGTAGATGTAGTGTAATATGTAGGTGGAGAACCACTGAAAATTGTATCAACACTATGACCCTGAAATTTTATTAAAATCATCAAACTAAATTAGTTAATCTTGCATTTCAAAAATGAAATTTAATAAATTAAATTCAATGAACTTGCTAAGATTTAGCTGAGTATGAAGCCCGAAAGTCTCACTTAGGAGGGCATCTGTCATCACCATTTGCTCAGCTACAGATGTAGCATGTGCACCTATGTCATGACTATCCATGGGGTCATAAACACATGCTGACCCGTAAGTCTGACAAGTATGGGGTGGAACCCTACTCGAACTCTCCCTTGGCTCATGCTATGTTATAGGACTAGCATGCTGTAAGATGCTCTGGGTCAAGGCACTAATGGACTGAAGTACCTCGACCTCAACACTCTCCTTTGTAATGGAAGGGATAGAAAGGTGCTCATGGGCCAATCTGGCGAGTGCTTGTCTTACTGGCTGCTGTGGGTCAACACGTGCCCCTGGTCTATCTTATGTTGACCCCCTACCTCTACCATGGAACTCCCGCATATCAAAATAATTTAGCTCTTTATTTTTGACAAACTCGCAGTAGAGTTTACTCAAAAAATATTGCCAGACCTCATTATTGTTGCATGGAGGATGGTCAAAAACCATCCACCACCTCTGCACAAAATTGTCCCTTATTGCTTGGTTGTTACACCAAAGGATAGGGAACCTCTTGCATGTAAGGGGTAGAGATTCATTTATTGACGAGTCTATGAAAATAGAACACAAGTTGAGTTTTGTAATTTGTTCCTTTTTAACTTGTTCATATGATAACTTGTCAGCATAATACTCTCTAAATTCTCTCCTCTTTTCTGTCCAACTAGTGATTTGCTTGCTTATTGAATCTACATTTGAAAACATAGATTCAAGGGATTGAACAAGCATGGATCTATGCAAGGTTGAAGTTACAAGTTTTTTCAACCTTGCAATTATGTCTTCAATTTCTTTTTTATTGTTTTCAATTTGCCCCATTAGATTTTCTTTTGTTCTAGGGGCATGTCGAGGAATGGATGGAGGAGTTTGTTGTTTGGGTTGTTCTTTGGCAAGTATTCCCTCTTCAAGATTTTGTGGATTTTGAGGAGGAGGAGGAGGTGCATTAACATTTCCTGACAATTAAGGAAATTTACCTCAAAAATCAAGTCAAACCTACTTATTTAGAAACAAATTCAAACAAACAAAACTCACTCCTTTGGCCTGATCGACGTTGTGGCGGCATTTTGGTGATGAATCGGTGATATTTTGGTGTCAAATTAGGTCTTCAAAAATGTGAACATGCTCCTTAGGGTTTGTAGGATGCGGGTGTAGAGAGAAAAAAGGAAATCAAATGAGTAGAATTATATATATATATATATATATATATATATATATATATATATATATAACATAAAGCACTCATGTTATAATGCGAGTGCATTATGGTTTAGTTTTGCCAAGCCTTAGGCTCATCATTACCAAACCATAGCGAAAGTGTGTTATAATGAGCTTGTGTTATATCTTAACTTTTTTTCAAAAAACTTTGGCCACTTTTTGGCCCCCCAACTTTTTGGACCTACCCAAATACACCTTTAGAAGGAACTCTAGATATCGTTTTAGATCAATGGGCAGTAGAAAACCATGAAACAGATCCATTTGAGAAAATGGATGAGATAGGCCTTGGTATGTACATGATTCAAGAGAATAATACAGTTATTCCAAATCTGATTAAAGAAGAGAAACAACAAACTATTGAATCTAAAAATAATGTTTGGGAACTTTATTTTGATGGTTCTAGAAGCAAGGTAGGAGCTGGAGGAGGGGTTGTTTTATTTTTTCCCACAGCTGAGAAGTATTATTCATCTTTTAGATTTGCTTTCAGATGTTCTAACAACTCAGCTGAATATGAGGCTTTAGTTCATGGACTAGAATGGGAAAGAAAAAGAAAAATCAAATGTTTAAAAGTTTTTGGAGACAGTGAGTTAGTGGTTAAACAAGTTAGAAACCTTGCTACTACAAAAAATAACTTGTTGAAATTATATAAGCATAGAGTTTGGGACATGATAGAAGAATTTGATGTATTTAATCTGATATCTATACCTAGAACTGATAACAAGCAAGATGACAAATTAGCTGCCATAGGAGCTAAATATGATATTCTTGCTGAAATGAAGAATATTTACTCTCCTTTATATGTCAAAGTTGTTGTTAGACCATCAGTCCCATATAATAATGTCAGTTGGCAAGTGTTTGATAGTGATAAACAAATTATAATTTTCTTAATGGAAGAGGCTGAATTTCCTATAGGTAATCAACAGAAATTTGTTCAGCAATATGGTGATCAAATACTTCAGTTAAGATGAAACAAGCTACCCAAGGGCTTAGTGACCTTGGAATCTATCTTTAATACTGATGATCAAGTAAGAAAAGACAAGGCCAGCTTGTCAGTAAAGCAAGAGCATTATGAACCCATTGAGATCTTTAAAGGAAAGTTACTCAATCTTTGAAAGATATGTATAAAAGATGAACAACAAGCATTCATTTAGCTTTGCCAAGAGTTTAGTGACATTTTTGCATGGGAATATGGAGATCTAAAAGGTTTCAACCCTGAGTTAGCTCAACACATAATAGAGCTAGAACCCAAAGCTAACCCTATTAGATAGAAACAAAGGCCACTAAATCCTAAGATGGAAGTGCTTATGAAGACAGAACTCAATAAAATCATTGAAGGTAATATGATTTTTCCTATCAAACATACTTCATGGGTTTCTAACTTGGTTCCTCTCAAAACAAAGAATGGAGAAATCAAATTATGTGTTGATTTCCATGATTTAAACAAAGTATATTTAAAGATCATTATCCTTTACCATCTATGGAGTAGATATTGCAAGTTGTTTCTAGATCAGAAAGATTCTCTTTATTGGATGGTTATTTAGGTTATAACCAAATTCTTGTAAAAGAAGAAGATCAATATAAGACAACTTTTACTATAAAATGGGGCACACTAGCATACAAAAAGATGCCATTTGGCTTATCAAATGCAAGTGCAACATTTTAGAGAGCAATGGATATGGCTTTTCAAGGTCTGATTAATAAAATTGTGCTTGTATACTTAGATGATGTGACTATTTTTTGTAAAAAAGCTAAAGATCATTTTCATCATTTGAGACTGATCATTGAAAGATGTAGAAAATTTAGGGTATCACTAAACCCAAAGAAGAGTATTTTCTCTATTCATGAAGGCAAACTCTTAGGACACATAGTGTCTAAAGATGGAATATCAATTGATCCTAAAAGAATTACTACAATACTGACATTGCCTCTTCCTACACATAAGAAAGGCTTACATAGCTTTCTGGGAAGAATTAACTTTGTAAGAAGGTTTATTCCTAACATAGCAGCACTTTTACAACCTCTTACAGCAATGCTGAAGAAGAATATTCCTTTCAGCTGGACCAAAGAAGGAAAGTAGAGCTTTGAAGAAATAAAGGAGGCACTTGTTGCTACCCCCACTTTGATAAATCCAAATTTTGATAAAGACTTCATTTTATATGCATTTGGCAGTGTGGATACGATATCAACTATGCTTTGTCAATAGAATAATGAAGGAATGGAACAACCTGTGGCATTTTTTAGCCAAGTTCTGCATGACTATGAGATAAGATATTCTTTTGTTGAAAAGCATGTATTAGCTGTTATCAGTAGCCTAAAGAAGTTCAAATATATGCTTTCAAATAATAGAATTCAATTAATGGTTGCTCACCCCATAGTGAAAGAATTCTTTCTCAGTAAGGATTTAAGTGATAAGAGAGCGGGGTGGATAACAAAGGTCATGGAATATGACATACAAATTAAGGTCACCAAGCTGGTCCGAGGGAAAGGACTGTGTGAACAGCTTGTAGAAAATGACAAATATAGCAAAGATCTTCAAGGAGAGGTTGAGATAGTGCTTCAAAACAATGACACAGCTGGTGTCCCAGCCCCCCCTACAAGCTGGGTGCATGATATGATCCATTATCTGAACACTGGTGATTGTCCACAAGGCTTGGACAGATCTAAAAGAAGATATTACAGATTACAGGCAATTCCTTATGCTATAATTGGTGGGATTCTATACAAATGAGACTTTAACAATGTCTTGCTGAGATGTGTACAACCAGATCAAACTCAAAAGATTCTAGAAGAATTTTATGATGGACCTGCTAGAGGTCATTTTGTAGATAGAACAAAAGCTTTAAAAATTATGAGAGCTGGTTACTATTGGCCTAACATGTTCAAGGATGCTCATGAATGGGTAAAGAAATGTCTAAAGTGTTCAGTTTTTGTAGGTAAAGAAAGACTGGCAGCAATGCCCTTGCATCCAATTCAAGTGGGGATTAGACTTCATTGGTCCTATTAATCCACCATCAAGCCAAGGACACAAGTGGATTTTAACTACTACTAATTATTTTACTAAATGGACTGAAGCAGTTGCTTTGAAAGATGCTAACAAAATATCAGTCCTAAATTTCTATCAAGATCTAGTGTCTAGGTTTGGAACTTCTGACTCTATTATTTTAGATAATGCTTTAACATTTATTGGATTAAGAATATCTGATAGGTTTGTCAAAAACAACATATTTCTAAATACTTCATCAAATTATAACCCTCAAGGTAATGGACAAGCTAAATCAACTAACAAAAATTTGATTAAAATCATAAAGAAAATAGCTGATGAAAATTAGAGGTCTTGGCATGATAAGTTAAATTTAGCATTATGGGCTGATAGGATTACACCTAAAAGATCAACAGGTAATTCACCCTATGTGCTTACATATGGAAAGGAAGCCAAGTTACCAATAATAATGGAGCTGCCAACACTTAGTTACATAAAAGAGCTAGAGTTACTTGAAGAACAACCAATGGAAATCAGGCTTGTAGAACTAATTAAACTGGAAGAAACTAACAAAGAGGCCTTGAAAACATTGGAAGTACACCAGGCCCAAATGAAGAGGACATTTGATAAGAGGGCAGTACCAAGAGTTTATAAAGAAGGAGATCTAGTTTTCAAATGGAATGAGTTGAAGAGCAGACCAGGACAACATACAAAGTTTGATGCAATGTGGGATGGACCATACATAATAACAGAATGCAAACAACACAATGCATTACAGCTTGCTAAGTTAGATGGTGAGGTGTTGCCAATTCCATTTAATGGGATTCACCTCAAGTTATGATACTAGTAAGGGAGCCTTATGATGCAAATAAGTACTTTTACACATTTAGTTTTAGTTATTGTTGTTTTGTTTTCAAGAAGTGTTTTTGCACATGTTGCTGATTTTGTTTTAAGCAGTTTTAGTTTTAGTTTTTAGTTAGTGTGAGTTGCAGAAATTCTCTAAGTTCAGGACAAAAAGGACTCTATGCCCAATGGAATTGCAAAGGCTACTAGTTCTAAGCTATTTAGCAAGCAAACACCCCTAAGAGGTCACCAGAAATGTTACTATTTGTTCACACTTAAAATTAGCTAGACCTAAGTGTAATTGTTCAGAAGGAATAAAAGAAAACTTCAAGGTTATGCATTTATTGAACAGGTTGATATCTTGACAAGAGAAGAGAAGGAGATTCAATTGACAAGATAGCCCATCAATCTAATCAAGACTGATGAGTTATCATGACAAGAGAATAGGATTGCCAAGGTATCAGTCATTCAAGAAATACAATTGTTTTGCATCATGTTGTCTTTCAGGAGTTATAAGTTAGATTCATTATTCATTTAATCAATTTTGGATAAAAGAAAGAAAGATATTTGTATTGAACTGCTATTTCATTTCATGTTTTGAATATACATTCAAGTATCTGTTACTTTATCTCATGAATTGATTGAAAAAGAAATACATATACATCATATGCATAAGAGAAATTAACTGATCGTGCTTAAAAGAAGTGTTCAAATGTGTCCCACACAAGTCATGGGAGTAACTAGACTGAGCAATTGCAGACATGCAAGCTATGCATCTATTTGATAAAAGAAAAGAAATAAACACATGATAAAATGAAATATCCATCATTGCCTAAGTAAGAAGGTTGTTTGTTGATGTCAGCTTTCAAGTCTTCAGTCTTCAATCTTTACTTTCAGCTCCATCATCACTTGAACCTGCAAAATTTTGGGGATAGCCCTATTAGCGCTCTGGATGTTTAAAGTTATCACATGCTTTTATCAGACAGATACATTTACTTATCACATCATGCATTCAAATGAGAGATCAGATCAGATATATGATACAAATCAGAAGAAATCAAGAAGGAGATCAATCAATACTATCAAGTATATTTTTATGCTAATTTATTTGTTCACTGTGCAGGTATAGGACAAGTATTGTTGCTGATTTGAAGACAAATAAACATGTGGATTAAATGTGGCTCCCACAAGGGTTTGAGCCCAGCATGTTTTCTTTTGAAAAGAGTATCAGAAAAGATAGGATGCATCATTCCAAGCTACATCATGTATCATCTAATCAACTTGCAGAAAAGTTATGTCATCATGACATTATTACAGTTGATTAGAGAAAATTAGATTAACATGATTGAGTCAAGTTGACAAAGTGCAGAAATTAGGTTACAGTCACATAAGGTAATTTATCTTTTTCATATCATTATTAGAATACTATTTTTCTATTATGTTTTAGGTCACATTTGCAAAATCAGACTTAAGAAATGACAGAAGAATGAATAGATATAAGTACAACCATCAGCAAATGTATAGGACAGTCATAGTTCAATAAAACATTCATCATGCATAGAGGAGTAGTCATGTATTTGTATCTAGGATAGATGTCTCAAACAAATACATTATCCAGGTAGCTACAGGATGATCAATATCATGTAGTAGTATATGTGGAACAGCTATGTCATAGCATTCAAGATGAAGCAGCCAAGTCAAAATCCCATATGATTAGGTCATCAACAGAGAGCTTATATTCCCTGGTAGCTACCACAGTCCCAATATAATCAAATATTCATCATTCAAATAGTCAACATCACTGTATTAGAGAAACAAAGCCTTATCATATGCCTTGAAATAGTGAAAAGACATCCTGCTATAGTTAGCAAATTCCACAAAGAGAGATACCTTGCAAGAGATTAAACAAGTGCAATCACATTTACTATGCATAGTCATGACAATGATCATGAAGTGGCTTGTGTAAGCAATTACAGTCAAAAATAGATCACAACTTCCATGCCCATCAATAGGAGTAAAACAATCTTGAAAGTGAATACCACATCAATGATGGAGGAGAAACAATAGAAGGCACATGATATGCTAAATGCCATAGTGATGTTGACAAAGGCACAAGACAAACATTCATTATCTCATATGTCATTGTGTCTGAATGACACAGTTATGACAAATGTTTGGCATGATAAAGGACTAAAAGAGGAGACCAAAGACATGATATGTATGCTACAATAGGATCCAAATGCATCGAAAGATAAGCAGTGAGCACGCACATCCAACAATTAGGAGTAGTATCTAATGAATACCACAGTGAAATGCTAACGAGGACAACAACGATCCCACAGTCACATACATGAGACAAAAGTCATCATCTAACCAAGGTTAAAGAAGAAGATGTAGAGGGGCAACCATGCAAAAATGATCGATAGATACAGATAAAGGAGCCCCTACAATGAGAAGGCAGTTGACAAGTGAGATCAATACCTCTAACTGATAGTAGTCAGGTATTACTTATGCACATCTTATAACTGCTAACTATCACAATTTGTTGTTCATAATCAAAACAAAGAGTGTATGCAAGAGTTAATGAAGAGCACATGATAAGAAGCAATACCTCAGTCACAAAGAAAATTAGTTATGGAAATAAGACAATAATAGCTAAAGGCAGTCATAATTTTGATCCTTGTGATGATATCATCATCAAGAGTGGACAGTCAACTATGATATAGATAGGTCACGGTGCTAATGCAGAGATACATTCCAAAAATGGAAACAACATACAATTTAGAGGTTGACAAATAAATATAAGAGGCTCAAACATCCTTCAGAAGGCATAAGATTTAAATTATAATGCAATAATGGCAAGGGCCACAGTGATTTCTGTTTCATTATTTCCATTTACTATGAAAGTAAAGACAGGAGTAACTGTAGAAGATTCAAAGAATGCCATATATATATGATACTATGATAATGTTGACATAGACAAAAGAAGTAGGTATTCATTATTTCTTCTGCCATTATTCCTGACAGACATAGTTGTGATACAGAACTTGTGCCATGAAGGACAGAGCAAAATCAAATACATACTGAATGCTCTAAAAGATAGTGAATATCATGAATGTTACAAAGGAGCCTTTTAAAAAAATGCAAATACTTGAAGAGGGTTTGAACCCCTATACCATTTTTCATGCATCTATAGTAAAAATAGAGTTACAGAGGAGTTTTCATAGGATGGTCATGACAACAAGACAAGGTTTTGTACCTGAATGAACACCCAGCTGTTCAAATTTTTGAAACCCACATTTTCTAAATGAAACCCTAGTCTCTATTTTTTTGCACAGTGAAAAGAAAAAAATGAAGATACAAGTCATGGCCATGCCTGAAGAAGGCATAAATCATCATTACAGTCAAAACCCTTATCTCAAAATTTTTGAAACCCTTATCCCATTCTTCTATCATACAGTGAAAAGAATGCTACAGAGGTGGATATACTACCATTGCCATGACAGGTGAGTTACTGTGTAGAAATAATCAAATCATTATGTCAAAAATCTTGAAACCCTTATTTCATTTTTGGCTTCTAGTGAAATGAGCACTACAAAAAGCAAAGTAAAAGCATGGCCTTAGCCAGGAGGGCTCATAATGCACCAAAATTACAAAACCCTCATTATCTTTTTCAAGATACAGTGATAAAAGAGCCTGAAGAAAGTAAGAAGTCACCAGATTACCTCAAGATTGCAGAAGAGAAGGATGGCATAGCCGCAGCTTCCTTTTTGAGGTTTTCTTTTCTTTTATCACACATTTTGCAAGGGATTCAAGATAAACACAGAACAAGAAACAAAGTATGTGTCAAGGAACCTATAGAAGGAAATAAATGTATGGTCGTGGCCATAGAGCCAAGAATACTTCAGGAAAATGAAGAAATACCAGCATAAAACCAAACACACAGCACTCACCAGTCACCATCATATCTTTGAACACAGAGAAGTGCAAAGAAGTTATGAGGTTCGAACACAAAGAGCCAAGGAGATGGAGAAAATACAGAGAGTAATCAAACCCTAAAGAGAAATGGAGTTGCAGAGCAGTGGCCGGTATGATGAGGACAAGTGAAAAATGATTAAACATTAGGGTTTCTTTCTTTTTGTTCGAACCTTCTTTCTCATTTCTCATGTTTGACCCATAAAATGCCAAACATCATTACTAAATCTATTTGTCAAACAAGGTTAAAACTTCAAATGATGTGTTTCCTAGTGATTATTACATGTTGTGGCCGATAGGAGGGGTGTAAGAGATGACAAAGGTGGTGGGTAGAAATAGGGGTAAGGCTTAGGCCTTAATGCCTTGTGTTTTTTGAATTATGCAAACCTCTTTCCTTCTAATGTCGACTATTTTTAGTCAAACATGATGCTCATTACCTTGAGGTCAACATTAGACATTATATGGCCAAGTAGAATATTCCTTATGCCTTTTTAGGAATCATCATATGAAGACACAAGTGTGAAGACAAATATGCATGCAATGTGGTAGGGGCCTATTATTGGAGCTCATTGTTTTACATGGTGAATGTGCTTATGCATGGGGTAATAAGGGTATTTGTGACTTATTGCATGGTAAGGATGTATAGTCAAAGGGAGATATAAGATTTTTTTTAATTATGTTATGTTATAAATAGAAAAATATATTATAATTTATTGAAGATATTATTAGGACAATTACACAAACAGTTCTAATAATACCTCAAATAAATTATTTTAAAAAAGTATAAGTCATTTATAGAACACAAGAGGACTTGGATGAAATATTCATTTATTGAATATTATTCTAGACATTGCATTGCATGGATTGGTGAAGATATAAGTTATTTTTTGACTTATGCATGGAGTGATAAAGAGGGATTAAATCATCAGTTTGAGCTTTCAGTTAGAAGCAATTTGAGAAGTAGTTTGAGGAGCAGATTGAGGAGTTATATGAGCAATTCACCTTGAGTCAGGCACTTTGTTTCATTGGTGCATGGACCAACACCAGTTATGACACATTATATCTATTTTTCCATCAGTTTGAAGGTGTTTTTTACATGATTTCAGGGCTTGCACGAGAATCAATTATCATTTTATGCATGTGCTATTTTGAGATAACTAAGGTTCAAATTCCAGTTGTCTATAGGTCTCTTTTTTTTTACCTATCTTTTCTATATATTGTAAAACTTCATTCATTATGGAGTTAGTTCTTCATTCTCATTCTGATTCAGATAGATTAGAGAATTGTGTAGCTCACTTTTATAGTTTTTATTAGAGATCGGTAGGTTATAGGTTCTATTTTTATCTTCTTTGCAATATTTTATTTGTTCCTTTGAGATCAATTAGTTACCTTTCCATATAGTGCTAATTATTTGAAGTTATTTGATGAAATTTTTCTATGTTTAATGATTAAACCTTTAAAATTATTGTCTCACTTTCTTGCTTGCAGCATTAAGCATATAATCATCACAGGTTTTAGGTTGTGTTAACCGGAAGTACTCTTGTGTTGTGAAAAAACATTTCCTTCATAGAAATCTTGTTTTCAAGCTTTCCTTAGAATTACTTTTTGTGATATTTATGCCAAGATTGGATTTTGTGAAAGTAAGATTTATGAGTTATATTGTGAGCCAAATTGCATATTACTATCCAACTTAGGTGGATCACCGAATTTTACAACTTTTATGTCATATAGTTTCTTTCTTCCTTTTTCCAAAATGGAATACATACATTCCAATAGAACATTTGACAGGAAGAAACCCACAATCTAGAGGTCTAATTTCATTATAGGGCACCCACAACCTGAAATTAGTCCCATGTTACATGGAATTGTAGAGCCTTACCAGCCTTGCATACGGGTGCAATTCCCAGTGATAACAATTCCATATAGTCATCTACTGATGTCAGCATGACATTAGCATGAGGTCATTACGCTTGGGCCCTATTCCCCTGCTCCCACCCCCCCGCCCTCGAGTTTGCATTTTGATTTTGGTAGTTGATCTTTGTAGGGTTGTATCTTGCTCAATTTTGCTCTATTTTTTGAGGAATTTTTTATTGGGCCAAACTTTTGTAGGCTTCGTAGTGGTGAAATTAGATTTTAATTTTTGTGCCCAGTCTTTCTATAAATTATAGATCTTCATCATTGTTTCTAAGTAGTTCCCTTTTTGGAACATTCAAGGCTCCATTTGGGCTCGTATGGTAACATTTTTTGAATGTGCATATTTTTTTAGTACTTCTCAAATTTGTGATTCATTTGATCTCATTTTGTACCAAAATTATACTTTCATTTATAGCCCATTTTGGCTTTTGCATTGTACCAAGATCAAAGACCAGCTAGATGTTTTAGCTTGTGGCAATTGTCATCACAATAAGTAGAAAGTGCTACAATCATATTTTGTTGTGGGGATCATTGATTTTGTAGGGCTAATCTTGTGTGTTTGTTGGATTGAGTCACTTAATTGGTCTTGTGTGTGACTATAAGGAGTAATCATGAATATCAAAAAGAATCCTACTGTAATTGAATTAATCAGGAGGAACTATAAGTCTTGGAGAGATGGTACACTGACACATTTTAGATGGCTAAATCTTTTGCCCTATCTCTATGAATTTGTTCCTCAACTTCAGTCATATGATGAACTCACTACATGGTATCAAAAGAGTGGTTATGTAGTGGTTTTTATTGGTTTTAATGTCAAATTTGACACAATGTGTACATTGACATGGATTGATTCACCTCATACTCGTTCAACCAAAATTTGGGAGCTATATGGAGATCATATACTCCACCATTTCAAGAAGATCCTATTGCAGATTGTTTGAAAGTACTTGATGTTTTTCTACGATATGATTTTTCAAACAACTAAGAATCTTGATGAATGAAAAGAACTTGAATGTCCTGATGATATAGAGACTTCTCCTGGTATTCCTCCTTCAGAGACTTCATGCACTCCAATATTAGCAGAGATTTCTGATGTTCACACTTAGCCATCTTGTGTGGACACATCTTCATCACCTGTTTCTCTATCTAAGTCTAGTGTTTCTTCTTCCAATGATTCAGTGTAACAAGATCATATCAATCTTCCTAATTTGGATTCCTATCTATCAAACATATCATTCTTGTTTGTGGAGTCCCAAACTTCAAATTTTGAGGACACATTTGAGGGGTTAACTCTCCTCTTTGATGATAGTCATAGCACATATCTTGTCAACTCATATTTGTCTTTGGAGCTTGATGATTTTTAGTTTCCACTTGGTTCTGGATTGTCACCTTAATCAGTTAGGCTTGGGAAACCTAATTTGATTGTGGCTTCTTTCAACATTGACATGAAGACACATGTACAGCTCTAATAGATGTCATACTTCATGAGACTTCCTTCCTCATCTCTTGTTTTAGAGTTGGAGTTTCTTCTACATCTACCAATGCATTTGTTTCTTCCCAAGGGGAGAATATTTGTTTGCAGACATTGGATCATGATTTGTCTTCATGCATGCACCATTGGCACAAGAGTTACTTCATTATGGGGGAGATATCTAGTCTCATTATCACACTCTTATGGGGGCTATTCATTGTATATTCATGATGGACGTTGTACTTGGGACATCTTGATGAGTTCTTCCATCACTCCATCATTTGTACATACTTGATTGTATGTTTTCTCTCTTTTGGAGAGGAGTTTTGTCCCACTGAGTATTCTCCTTTTCTCCATTTGTGAGAGATTGTTTATGCATGAGTACCTAACATGGCCTAATAGTCGAGACCCATCTTTGTATCTTTGCATTTGTCTACTTCTCCTTGTGTTACACTTAAAGGGGGTGTTAGTTTGAAAGGACATGTTTCTTATATGGTTTTCCCCTTTGTAGTGTGAACAATGCACATTATCTAACTAATTCCTAGTTAGGACCTATTCACACATGTTCACATGTTAAGTTGACTTTGGTAGTTGTCGCATTTAATATTTGTGGCACTAGTTTTCTCATGTCATAGCATTAAGACAATTGTCATCTTACAAGTTTGACTTAAATGCATTTATTAATTAGTGGTGACTAGGTACATTTATTATTTGTCTCATCTAGTTAGTTTCTCCACTATGTTGACCTTGTGCCTCACCTCTCAACCTTGCCTATATAAGGGAGGTCTCTCATTGTACATTTCATGTTGTATGAAGTCAAGCTTTGCATCTTGTATAGTGTATGAATCATTCTCTTGGAAATATATAGTGTTGTTATTGCATCTCTCTCTCTTCTTGTGGAAGGTTTTATGATCACAGGTCATACTGGGTCTCCTTGAGTTCATTATCGACTCTTACATGTACATGGTTAGTGGTTTGGGTTGGCTTGTTGAGTGGGTTTTAATTGTATTGAGTTTCTCTTGTGAGTGCATATGTGAAGCACGGATGGGATTTGTGATTACATGCTTGGACAAATGGAGGATGCATTGAAGGAGCTTGATATTTCAGAAGTATTCATGACACTTGGTAAGTGTATTGTAATGTTTTATTACTAAATAAAATATTGAGTGTGGATACTTTTAGAGGTAGGGTTTTTCCCTCTTAAGGTTTTTCCTAGGATATATATTGTAGTATCTTGTGGTTTTTCTCTTTGATCTTTGCATTATGGTATTTTGGTAAGCTTCCATGCATCATTACTCTCATAGGGTTATGTAGGAATTGGTTTGATCAACCTGGTAATTTCTTAACAAGTAGTAATTCATGGTTCGGGGAGGTGTGAGATCATTGCTTGTGTATAACCCTTGTTTGTGTAGATCTCATGCAAATTTTATCCCATGGCAATCTAGGAAAGATTTGAGACATTTCAAGATATGATGGTTTTGTGCAAGTTGTTATTTTATAGATTTAGGGTTTTGGGATTTGTAGATTTGTTGGGTTTATTGTAGATTTGGAGTTGGAAAAATATTTTTCAAAGAGGGTTTCTTGGATGTGTTTGAGATGGGGTTTTTGTAGGTGAGCTTTTGGTGGATATCTTCTGTGCAAAAATTAACCTTGCCATTGGATTCAGGAGGCTTGAGACATGAAAAGAAACATATGATTCAACCTATTTTGGCCACAGGGCCTAGAAGAAAAAGTTTTCCCCCCATGGTTCAACAGTATGGCTTGGTATGTAGTTTGTAAAGTTGAAAAATTAAAAAGAAAATATTCAAGTGCATTGTTAGTTTTCTATAGTTTTGAAATAATTATTATTGGAAAATTTTTGGATTTAAAAATATAGAGATTTTCAAAATATATAAAAACATTTGTGGGGGTAGGTATGGGGTCCATGGACCCCTATACCACCCACATACCATAGATGGTAGTGCCGCAAAGCACAACAAAAGGGTGGTCGAGCCCTTTCCTAGCTAACCAAAAGGACAAGTGGTTGGTGGGCCCTTTTGTCCTCTGTCATGGTCGAGCTATAGGTCCCAAGACCAATGGACTAAAGGTAAGCTTCCTACAAGCTATATCAAAACAAAAATCTAGACTTCAAAATATAAACAAGTTTCTAATTTGTCGTCAGATATGGTGAAAGGTGTATGAAATTTGAATCATTAAAACTAATATTAATAACCTTTGAAATCCATCATACCAGCCACATCATTGATAGCCATAGTGACATGTTGGTGTGCTACCTCATCCCACGTAATTGCCATGTCATCTATTAATGCATTGATGATGTCAATGGTAGTACATTCATATCGACAGGTCCCCATAGGGGCCTTTTCTAGCCATCAGAGTGCCTTTTCTTCCAAGGAGTATAACTTTCACCCATGGTATTGGATTTTCAACTTCTTGTTGGAATAAAAAAGGTCTTTCTTAGAAATACCTAGTGGTATAGGTTTGGTGATTAGTTTTTTCTATTTGTGTTAGAATTTGCCACCTGAAGTGAGGCATTACTTTGGGATAGTTTGCTTGTTATAACTTTTGCATATGGAATTAGATTTTGATTTCCAAATAGGCGTTGAAGAGCTCTTGTAGCGTACTATAGTTTAGATCTTGTAGATTTATAATTTGGTGTGCAGAAAGAGGTTTCTACTTGTTTGAGCACTTGTAGGAGCTTAAGATTTATGGTGTGACTATAAGAGCATTCAGATGATTTTGTGGGCACAAACTTATGGAAGTGCATGTTGCTATGAGGCCATTATTGTAGTATAACAGGTTTTTAGATTTGGTACTTCCATCTATAGGTTTAGAGGCATTTTTAGAGTTTAGATGTAAAAGCATAAACTTGTGTCACACTTTTATAAAGGAAAAAACTAACAATAATCTAAATTTTTAACTTGAATCAATACAAAGTGACGTATATGTTCTAAATTTTAAAATGATGTAAAATAATAAAATGTAGATATTTTAGTGTATTTTATGTTTCTAGTTTTTAAAAAAAATTTAAAAAATTATTTAAATGTAGTATTTTATGAAATGGACACTATAATTTAGTTGCTAATAAAATGTTGAAAAATAAGGTTGAATGGGACGTCACACTTTATATAGTAAATTTCATTTATTTTCCTTCTATATTATTTTTTGTATTCATAACTCAAGGTTTTAGTGCATGGATTATTTTCTTCCCCAATTTGATAATATATATTTTTGAATAAATTTTGGAAGTTGCATGTAATGAAAAACACAACTATTTCGATGGGATGTCAACTTTTACCTTCATTATTTATCCAAAATAGGCAAAAAATTATGTCATGTTGACAAGAAATCTCTCCTCTAGTGTATCATATATTTTTTTAAAAAATTGATAAAAATTTAGTTTCTCTTGAGAGGACAATTGACACCATATTTTGCTACTGATGACCTACTTTTAGTAGAAATAAAAAATAAAATATAAAAACTAATTGAAATGTTTAAAAAATTATATTTTTACAAAGTAGATTTATTGATCTACAAAAGGGTATTTCTAGATTCTTTTAAAATGATTATTTGCATGAGTAGGAGTTGTTAGAGCATCATGGTTTTCAAATAATCTCATTTTTTTGGTAAATGAGCCCCAAAGTGATGCTACATATGTTTTTAGTGGATGGTTCCAATTGGAAAAGTTATGGCCTAGATCCAATTTTGATGCAGAGGAAAATAACAACTCAACTCCTTATAGGCATAGTTCATAACAATGGGTTTCAAATCCACAACCTTATCATAAACCAAGGTCCACTACATAGCACAACTTTGTTTTTTTTAACTTCTCAGGCCCAAACCAGACTTCACAAGGCCTTCTCATACCTTAGGATTATTGATTCAATAGAAACAAACACTTACCAAGGTCTGTCCCAAAATACAAGTAGCCATCCCTTCATTGACTGTCCAAACTCCTAGTAGCCTCCCTAAAAGGACTGTCAGAACTTATCTCTTGATGTAGACCTCTCTTTAAGATTGTGATTACCTTTTTGGATACCCTTTATGCTCATGAAGAACATGTATTAAATTGGGGTGGAGGTCTTTTGGAACGAATGACACAAAATTAGTTATTTCAGATAGAGAACAGACCTAATTAGGCCTATCGTTGCACAAGGGCTTATTGAAAATGGACACTCCACAACTCTCCACACCTTGCCAATGCTTGGAACACTTCACAAAAAGTTTGCAAATGTTCATTGAATCATTAAAAGTACCTTTCCATCAAATATTTTAAGAAAACCTAGTTTGTAACTCCCAAGACTGCCCTCTACCAGTCTGAGACAGGGCAGAACAGCACTGGGGTACCATCAAATCCAATATAAACCTTGACCGTCTGGTCTAAACACTTGTCATAAGAAAATATGGTCTATTTCACAACATTGAATTCATTTATGGACTCATTACCATATAAAAATATCCAAGAAACTTCATTAAACTGCTGACTGTTACCCTAGATCAGGGTTTTAACCACTTTCAGAAAAGTTACAACAACTAACTCAAAACAAAACCAAAATGCATGGGACAAGAAGAAAATGGAAGGTGATTGAATGAACTACCACTTACAATCAATTGGACATCATTTCCCATCCATACCAGGCCATACACAGTCAAGAAATAATGAATTTATGTAGGAAAACACAGAAAATAGTGTCTTTTTATTATTCCATTTGAAATCTCCAATCACCCACAAATTCTTTGAAGGTTACAAGGCCTTTTAAAGGAATTACAACATGACCTTTCAGTTTCTAACTTCCTTGGAATGAACTAAGAGCCAAATGACCCTTCAACTTCCAAGTTTGCATCTTTTTTTCAATTTTACATTGGCAACCTTTACATAGTATGCACTATTTTGCAAATTTGAACCTCCTAATGACCTAAACACCTAATAGTGACTTGATTAACCTTATTTGAACCATTAAAATTTAATCAAACTCCTATGGAAGTATCGATTTGTCAAGGTGCTCCTGCACCAAATTTAGCTAGAATGAATCCATATAGAACATAAGTTTCACCAAAATTAGCTTTTAGTTGGAAATACTTAAATTCATTTATGCTAATAAGTTGAACCAAAGTGAGACAAGTACATAGGTAGTCTTCTAGTTTGAGGAAATGGTTGATACATGTGTGAGACTAGGAGTCTTATTTTCATGGAAGTTGAGTACAGGTACAATTACGACAATGGTTATGGTGTCATGGATATGTATGTACATTTGAGCATTGGGATGACATGATCATGTATGTGGTTGATAGGTATGGGTTATGATGTTTGATTCATTATTATAGGTGGCAGTGTGATTAAATTTTAAGGGCTTGTTTTTACCTCCTATATGCTTGATTGATTTCTTGACTATGGTTGCTCATTTGTGTCCGCTTGTTTGGGAAATCAAATATAGGTTGATTTGGTGTTTGAGTCTTGAAGTATATAGATTATCTTATTTGTTATCTTGGTTTGTAGGTTACTAATGTGATGATCAGTTTTCTTGTTTCATTGTTTGGGATCTTTTAGTTATGCAATCAGATGGTTTGGTGGAACCTATTACTTGCAGTAGGATGACTCAGATGTGGATTGTTTATATCCACGGGATTGATTTAGTGTTGATATAGACTCTGTTAGTTGGCCTTATCTGTGGTCATTTGTGCATTCATATGTTTCATTGGGATGAGAGGATTGATGATTAGAGTGCTTGGATAGTCATTAATTGGGACTTGTAGGATGATTATCATTATGTTATGCATAGCTTGGTTACACAATTTAGTGTGAGATTTTGATGGTGATTGTTTATCTTCTTGGCTTGAATATCTTAGTTCTACTTTGGATTTATTGATATTGCAATTATGTGTGTGGATCATGGGTGCTTCAATTAGGAGATGGCTATCATGATGCTATGGATAGATACGTATCATGATTGAGTGGGAGCTTTGGTAGTGATGTGTATTCATCACCTAGTGATGGACGATCTTCTGCATTGGTGAGGTGTGACGGACAAACTTTTGGATTTTGATTCTTTTCTAGTATGAGTGCTTTGACATCTTTAGTGCTATTCTTAGGAGATGGTTATCTTCATGTGATTAGATATGTTGATCCTTGGTTCAGACGTGTTGTTATTGTGTCTTGGTTTACTCTTGATACTAGTTTGAGTGTTGGCATAATATAGGTTCTCTTGAGACTGCGATGTGCACTTTGGTGCATGTGATGTCCTAGGAGGAGATGTTAGGTCATGATGTCATAATGTGTTCCTAGATTATGTTGATGTGTAGTGGGAGCTTTGACAATGGTCTTGTTGGTTTTCTTGGTATTAAGTACACATTGGTCATGTGCTTGAGAGATTTATGATAGTGTGGTGTTTCTATTGGAGCTTAGCATGGATTTATTGGTTGTAGGTACTCATGGATACTTGGAGACTTGGGTGAGGCTAGAGTTCTCTTGGGATTAGAGACATTTGTTGATATGGTTACTCTTTGGAGGTTTCAATAAAAGGACCAAGGAAATTTTCACCTTGATATGGATGTGAGTTCATGGACCTAGAGGAGATTGTTCTTGGAGAGTCATGGCACCTTGGTGTATCCCAGAGGAGCATTCTCATTCCCCAATATTTGTCTTCTTAGTAGATTATCATCAAAGAAGTATTTCCCATCCTTTAGATGCATTTCCTTTTAATATTTATCTTTTCATGGTTATGGATTTTAAGCTACAACTATTGGTTTTGGAGGGTACTTTTGAGGGGTGTTGTTGGCAAGACACACTGCTCTGGTATGGACTTGTATGTTTTAATTGATGGCAACAAGGGAAACATGGCTCAGATATCTTATCACCATGATAGGAAGAGATAAGTTTAGAAGGTCACATTGGAATTCAGGTCTAGGTGATAGATCTAGTTGGCAGAAGTGGCTAAGTATGGGTATTTATAGAGTAAAGGACAGTCAGTGGGTCAATGTGCTTCCACAAATGATGATCTGGTAATGCGGCTTTGATATGATGTTTATAATTTTATGATGTTGTTATGATCTAGAGATCAAGTTCTCACTTCTTATGGAAGTCACTTGAAGAAAGTATCTAAGTCTAGATGAGTAGAAGTATAACAGAGATAGTGAACAACTGCACAGTGTAATGGTCCGCATTCCTTTGCAAGTAAGTATTTTTTTATGCATTTTTAAGGTTTTGTAAACACTTGTATGAAGTGTTTAATTCTAGAGTTGTGAGATTTGAGGTCCACTGGAAAGATAGCTACAACCTGCTGAGTATCAGTATAGTGTTTAACAGAGTTTGACAGAGATAGAGTTTGTATTCTGATGGTCTGCATTGCCCCGCAAGATGATATCATGACATGTGGTTTTGAGGGTAAGATTGGGAATGTCTGAAGAGTCATTGATATGATTTTGGAAGTGTTTTATGATCCACAGTAAAATTTGTAAGTCAATAGATGAACCTGATAAGCATGCTCTTAAGGAACATGCCGACTAGTATAATAAATCATTATGTGGAGAGGAGATAGTGTGCAAAGGATCTATTTAAGTGATTGAATGATTAGACCTGACCTATGTGAACACGTATGGGAAAAGATTTGGGTTCACATAACATATAGTGCATTGGACTGAGCCGACAAGCTACATCTTTCTTGTACATGTTTCACTTCTTGGATGCTGACCTGATTATTGATCAAATCATGATGCAGATATATAAGAGTGATGAATTTTAGTTGTGGTGTTGTGTATGTGTATGGATGGATGTGAATATGTGAATCGATGAGCAGTGACACAGATCAGTGATAATGAAGACTTGGGATTCAGAAATCAGTTGCTAAATGACTGCACCCTGGCATAGTGACAGATGCTTATGCAGTATTTAGTTGTCATGTGTAATTTACTTTGTAACTGGCAGTGAGCCTTCTTCATCAAGGTAGTGAGCCTAGAAGTGAGCCTCCAATAGGGTTTAACAGCCCTCGGGGTTTAACAACCCTTATTGTAATCTTGCTAGGTTTAGGGTTGAGGCAGTGAGCCTTCTAGACCTAGTTGCACTTCATGGGAGTGAGCCAACATGTTCCAAGCCTGTGGAGTGACCAAGCCTGAACATCATTATTTGTAAAGATTGCAATATTTATTTGAGAGCTAATCCTCTCCATGGTTTTTCTCTCTTTGGGTTTTCCATGTGAAAATCTTGGTGTCCATGTGTCATGCTTCTATGGTTGTTATTCATTTGCTTGTTGTGCTCTTGTTTAATTTATTCTGGGAAATGGTTAAAAAAAAAAGTTTATAGAACACTAATTCACCCCCCTCTCAGTGTACTCATAGTTTTGTGACACATGGTTTTTCCAATACCACAAGTTATATTTGTGTGAGCTTGACTCTGTAAAAACAAGCACATGGTTACTAGTTTGGGTTGGCAAGTTGAGTGGGTTGTCATTGTATTGAGTTTCTCTTGTGAGTGCATATGTGAAGCATAGCATGGGATGTGTGGTTACGTGCTTGGACATATAGAGGATGCATTGGAGGAGCTTGATGTTTCATAAGTATTCATGAGAACTGTAATGTTTTATTGCTAAATAATACATTGAGTGTGGATGCTTTTGGAGGTTGGGTTTCCCTCTTGAGGGGTTTCCCATGATATATCTTGTGTTATCTTGTGGATTATTTATTTGATCTTTGCATTATGGTTTTTTATAAGCTTGTATGCATCACTATCTTTGATAGGGTTATGTAGGAATTGGTTTGATCAACCTGGTAATTTCCTAACACAAACTAGTAGGATCACACTTGAAGTGGTGCATCTATAAGAGCTTCTTAATCATTGAGGCAATGTGCCTTGCATAATTCCTTGAGTTTGAACTCCTTCCTCTTCTCCTCATCTAGGGTATCAACATGATCATAGCCAATCTACTAGATAATATCAAGGATCTTAGTGTCATGGCTCATAGCCTCTAGGGACTAGCAATAATGCATCTTGTGGCTAGTTTTAGCCTTCTTGGCCACCATCCACCTCTTCTCATGGGTGTCCTAGCTAGTTAGATTCTGGTAAGTTTCATTGCCTTGAACTAGCAATTTCTCCTATTCATACTCAACAACATGTAGATGACTCTCTGGAGGAAGAGGGTGCTCTCACTGGGAAAGAGCCTTTTGATAACAACTCAGTCCTTGGTGATGCTTGGGAAAAAATAGATTATAAGACCCTGTCCTACTTGAATTTCTTTAGTTAAATAGTAATTTACTTATTTTATGATGTTTGGGCTTGGTCTTGGTCTTATGTAGACTTTCACATTTGTTTGAGACTATGTCCTACATAAACTTTGAGGATGTGCTTTTCTAACACCTTCCATTTTTTTGTAAATATTGTATTATTATCCTTTTAGTTTTATGAAAAGTAATAAAAACTTTATTCATATTAATGAAAGCTATGTTTTCTAAAATCGCTATATTAATTTTATTATAAATACTTATTCCTGAATTGGATGTATTGATAAAGCTACACACTAACTCCAAAAAAATCACTTTGAATTGGAGTATTGATAAAGGTACACACTAACTCCCAAAAGAATCACTTTTGAATTGGACGTATTGATACAGGTACACACTAAGGAGATTGCAGATAACTTCAAGAATGCCTTTAAATCAGAGTATCGATAGGTCCAATCCAAGCAGCAATATAAAACAAATAATAATAATAAATAAAATTAAATTAAGAAGGAGATTACCTATTAAGACGTCATGTCTTAGCTATAAGTAGCACACAGCGAGGAGATTGCCCGGAGATAATCGGAGGTATTGAGATTACTTGCTGTGTCCAAAGCAAGCAGGAATATAAAACTAATAATAACAATAAACCAAATTCAATTACGCGGTACACACGAAGAAGATTGGCTGTTAAGACGACGTGTGTTAGCTATAAGTAGTACCGTCATTAAGTCTTTTTTTATCACAGAATACATCATTACCTCTGGACGTACCTCTGGACGTCTGTAGTTGATTACATGGCGAAGGGAATATATGTGTATTTGCTGCTTTTATTGCTCACAGCACCTTTTGCTTCTGGTAATATACATTCTTTTTCACTTTAATCAATATTTCATAGCTAAGTTGATGGGTTTTATTTGTTTATAGAAATAAAAATATATTGTTTATCGTTAAAAAATTTAATTTTTTTTTTCGAAGCTCATTGATTTCTAATATATTCATAATTAGAAGTGTCCGCTGTGGATTGCTGGGCTCCGAGCGGTGCATTTAAAGGGTCATGCTTCTTTGAGGGTCCCTGCGACAGTACTTGCAAAGATGAAGATCATGCTGCTTATGGAAAATGCAATCGTTCGATTAAGTGCATCTGCTACAATCCCTGCTAGAATAGCACTGCAACGATATAGCCATCCCAATGAATGTTTATTACAGTGGAGTTAATATTTTTCTTCTATGATGGAAGAATACAGATCTAATAAAACCACTGTTCTTATAAATGTGATAAAGTAGTAATATATATTTATGTACAATAAGGTAATGTAATAAGTATATAAATACTTTTGCTTTATTTTCTAATTTAGAATAATACTTCAGTAAAAAATTCTTGCTTTTGAATAGCTTCCATTTATAGTTATATATCAATAAATTAATTAAAATGTTTTAAAGATTTAATAATTTTTATTATATAATATTTTAGATATTAAAAAATAATTTTTGCTTTATTTTTTTCAAATTTTATTTTATATTATTTTTAAAAGAAAGTTTATACATTCTAAAATTTATTAAAAGATATTTATATGTAGATGATAGTATTTAAAATAAACTTTTAAAATTTAAATAATTTACATATTTGAGAAATATGATTTTTTTAATTGTTCATTTTAGTTATAGGAATCAATACATGGTAGGATTTGTGAAATGAAATTCTTTAACACACCACTATAATCTCTATCCCCATTAGTTGTCTTCCACCTATGAGGGGTAAATCCAGAGAATTAACCTTGTACATTTTTATAGAAATTTCTTTTTTGTACTTGTTTCTAAATAAATATTAAAATGATTATCTAATAATTGGCATATAAAATTACAACACACCTATTGTCTATTTATTTAAAATATTTTACAACAAATCAAAAATTGTTAATTTTTTGGTATTTGGATTTAACATTTTAAAATAGAAATCCAAGTGAAATTAAATAGTTGCATCTTAATAGATGGAGCTACCTAAAAAAATGAATTGTAAAGTGATTGTAGAATAAAAATATTAAATATTATGTACATGCAAAAGCATTTATAAATAACCTAGAATTAGTATCTTTCTATGAAAATCATTAAAAAATGTAATGTTCGTTACATTTTCTCTTATCAATGATTATAATGATGCAAAATGCACCCTTGATGCATTTTCCCATTTAATTTTGTATGTAGTTAGAAATATAGTAGAAATGAGAAAACTTTGTGAATAGATTGGCCCACATACCTAGCCTTTCTTGCACCTAGCTCTATGGTCATTACTTATCTCTATACTTATGTGCACAAAATCCTAATCCAATCAAATTATTTGATTGATAACGTAGTAATATAAATTTATGTACAATAAGGTAATGTAATAAATATATACAATACTTTTACTTTATTTTCTAATTTAGAATAATACTTCAATAAACAATTCTTACTTTTAAATAGCTTCCATTTATAGTTATATATCAATAAATTAATTCATTTTAAAATTAAATATTATCAAGTATTTATTAAAAATAATAATATTATTTTAAAGATTTAATAATTTTTATTATATAATATTTTAGATATTAAAAACTAAATTGTGTTTTATTTTTTTGAAATTTTATTTTAAATTATTTTTAATAAAAAATTTATATTTTCTAAAATTCATTAAAATATATTTATATATAGATGATGGTATTTAAAATAAACTTCTAAAATTTAAATAAATTACATATATGAGAAATATGACTTTTTAATTGTTCATTTTAGTTCTAGGAATCAATACATGGTAGGACTTTGAAGTGAAGTTCTCACATACACCACTATAATCTCCATCCCCATTAGCTACCTTCCACCCATGAGGGGGTAAATCCAGAGAATGAACCTTGTGCATTCTTATAGAATACTTTTTTTTACTTGTTTCTAGATAAATATTAAATGATTATATAATAATTGGCATCTAAAATTGTAACACACCTATTGTGTATTTATTTAAAATATTTTAGAACAAATTGAAAATTGTTATTTTTTTGGTATTTGGTTTTAACTTTTTAAAATAGAAATCCAAGTGAAATTAAATAGTTGCATCTTAATAAATGAGGCTACCTAAAATAATGAATTGTAAAATGATTGTAGAATAAAAATATTAAATATTATGTACATGCATAAACATTTATAAATAACCTAACATTAGTACCTTTCTATGAAAATCATTAAAAAATGTAATGTTCTTTGCAATTTTTCTTATTAATGATTATAATGATACAAAATCTACCCTTGATGCATTTTCCCATTTAATTTTGTATGTAGTCCAATGTCTTGATATATTAATATAGTAGAAATGAGAAAATTTTGTGAATAGTTAGGCCCACATACCTAGCCTTGCTTGTACCTAGCTCTATGCTTGTTACTTATCTCTATGCTTATGTTAACACAATCCTAATCCAATCAAGTTATTTGATTGATAAAATATTAATATATATTTATGAACAATCAGATAATGTAATAAATATATATAATACTTTTACTTTATTTTTTGATTTAGAATAATACTTGAATAAAAATTCTTACTTTTAAATAGCTTCAATTTATGGTTATATATGAATAAATTAATTCATTTTAAAATTAACTATTATTAAGTATGTATTAAAAATAATAAAACGATTTTAAAGATTTAATAATTTTTATTATATAATACTTTTAGATATTATAAAATAAATTTTTTGTTATGATTTTCAATTTTTTTTAAAAAAAAATTTAATAAAAAAATTACTTTCTAAAATTTATTAAAACATATTTATATGAAAATGATGGTATTTAAAATAACTTCTAAAATTTAAATAATTATATATTTGAAAAATATAATTTTTTTAATTGTTCATTTTGCTTCTACTAAAATTACAAGTAGGACTTCTGAAGTCCTCATACACACCCACTATAACCTTCATCCCCACTAGCTCCCTTCCACCCATGAGAGGGCGAATCCAAAGAATGAACCTTGTGCATTCTTATAGAATATTTTTTTGACTTGTTCAAATAATATTTTATTGAGATAAATAATGAAACACTACACAAAATTTAATTAACAAGAATAATGATGTCTTCAATGTCATTTATGCCAGAATCTTTTGTAGATAAATAGTAAAATGATTATTTAATAATTGGCATATAAAATTGCAACACACCTAATGTGTATTTTTAAAAAATATTTTACAACAAATTGAAAATTGTTATTTTTTGGTATTTGGTTTTAACTTTTTAAAATTGAAATCCAAGTGAAATTAAATAGTTGCATCTTAATATATGGAGCTACCTAAAATAATTCACTGTAGAATAAAAATATTAAATATTATTATCACCCAAAACCATTTGTAAATAACCTAGCATTAGTATATAAATATTATTAATGATTATAATTATGCAAAATGGACCCTTGAGGCATCTTCTTATTTAATTTTGTATGTATTTCATGGAAATTCCTTAATATATTAATATAGTAGAAATGAGAAAATTTTGTGAATAGTTAGGTCCACATACCAAGCCTTGCTTGCACCTATTTCTATGCTCATGGATTATCTTTATTCTTATGTGCACACAATCCTAGTCCAATCAAGCTATTTGATTGATTTTGATCATTAATCTAATCCTTATCAATAATATAATCCTACCATACATATAATATAATCCTTATCATTTGATTCTAGTCATCTAACCTAGATCATGTCAATCTTGAGCTTGATCCTTTTAAGTGTAGAATAAAAAATAAACAAATCTTTAATATAAATTTAAATAGGAATATTCGTAAAAAATAAATAAATAAATAAATAAACATTTACTGGAGTAGACCCATTATAGAATTTGGCGGTTATATTCAAGTATAAAAGGACATAAACATGTACTCATTTACTTACAAAGAATCATTAATTATCACAAGAACAATCATTCATGAAAGCACTCCAATCAAGAAAGGAATCTAGCTTCTCTAAACAGACTCATACTAGCACATGAGAATCACCTAACAATTGTTCTATAATTCATGTGCATGTTTGAAGCTTGTTGCATATCAAGCTATTATTAAATACTACCAACTTGATAGGAAAAACCTAAGATTGTGACAAAGAATATCATTGTCTAGAAGTCATTATAGAACAAGTTCATGGCTGCTAAATTAGGTTGAAGCTATGAACCTAATAATAATTATTCAACTTGACTTGGCATAGAGAAAAAGGGAATAATTTCACTTTGATCCACATATAGGATTGTACTAAGCATACATAGATTTTGAGACACATAATTCAAATTGTTCACAGCAAATGGCACTCATTTGTCACTTACAACATTAAGCAATCTATCTCTACACTTCTTACTATTTATATATATGGAGGTACAAGAAAATGGGGACAAAAAGTGGTTCAAAAGTGGCCACTTTTTTCTAGAATCAACAAAAACAAAACTTTCATACGTAATTTGAGATGCCTACAATGAAAACGTGAAGATGTGATAAGAAGAAGAATTCTATTAGAATGTAATTTATAAATGCCTATTTTTAAAAAATGATAACGATTAAGAGGGCCAAACATTAAGAGCACACAATATAGTCCTATTTTTGTTTCAAAAATATAACATGACATTGGGCATGGTCCCTCACTTTTTGAGTTCCATTAATTATCTTGTAAATCCCTTTTGTGGAAGGGTAGATTAGATTTAGGTTAGGTATTTATTTCTTAATTCTTTTGAGTGAATATATATTGATTTTTACTAATTTCCTAATAGGACACATCCTAAATAATAAAAATTGAGTGTGCTCTCCTCAATATTGGATTTAGATAGAAATTTGGAGAGGCCTTACTTCATGATATTAGTGAAGATAAAGAAATGGGCTAAAATAGTCAATATCATTGAAATTCTTCTTCTATGAGTAGAACATCCCATAGTGATTACACTTGAAAAGATGCTTAGAAAGCTTCAATAGTAAAATTATGGTTTTTAATTGAGAAATTAGTAGCATAATTTGAGATTTTTTGAATGCAAGAATCAACATGAGGAACCACATTGGGAGATTTGCATTTACACAAAACATATACAGACTTGTGATCATGTGTTTAATTAGCTCTATTTCATGGGACTAGATTTATGTCCATGGGAATATGATGGTTGGCCATACCATCTTAAAATTTGGTCTTATTTATGGTAATTCATTGAATGCAATCTATGAATAGGGAACTTTCACTCATTAGACTATCTACATGAGAATGAAGTGGAGTTAGATTAACCCTAATTATATTATGAGCTAGATTGGTTTTGTAGAAACCATAGATATTACAAGATGGATTATAAAGATCCTATTTCTCTTAATGATCCCTTACAAGCATTATTTTTTAACTTTTCATGAATCATACCTCTTAGCTCAAATATGATGTAGTTTGTAATCTCTTAGTTTCATGGATTTTAATAAAATCTTCTACCCATTCTACTAATCTACATGGAAAAGATATTATGAAGTGTCCTTTTAGAGTTTGTTGGTTACAATCACCTAATCTATAAGCATCCTTTTGTTAGTTAAACAATATTCGTTAAATCTGAAAAAAATTCATAATTTCATGGTATATAATATTGAACTAGCTTCTCTTGCTTTATCATCTCTATTGATATAGAATTGAGAAAGAATTTTTAATCTTATTTGATCAATTCCTAATTTACATATATCATATCTTCACAAAGCATAATCATCAATAGATCTATCACTCTTTGCAATACCTCTATCTACAATTCTTCCCCATCAATATCTCAAATTACTAAAAATGATCTACTAGCATAACTAATCTTTTGTACATTTGTCCAAGACTATGTAGAATAAAAGAAGTGTTAAAAACTATCAAACAATATCATGGTGGTACCATAAGGATCAAAAATATTATCTATGTTAATTAGGTAGCTAATAGTAGTGGTAGATCTAAATTATGTTGGTTCTACAAATCTTATCTAACTATATCGCCCATATTAGTACCCATGATTCACTAGTATCTATGTTAGAAATGATATTAGGTGTTTCTCCATATTCTTGCCCATTTTCACTTCCATCCTATATTATAATTGAAATTCATTTATAACTCTTCTTCTTCTTAATCTTTAAATTTTCCTTTTGAACATAGACTACTTCTTTTAGTTCACCAATTATGCCTATTTGTTTTTAAAAGTTTTCTTTTTCTTCTACTATAGTGTTAATTTTAAACTCTTCAAATAGGTCCATGTTTAGAACATTTTGCTCTATCATGTTAGGAATTTTACAAATCGTTCTTTAGCTTTAACTATTTTAAAATGAATTGATGGAGTTATCAAAGCCACCTTGTTTTTCCCATTTGGCCTTCATTTTCCTTACCAAAGATTTCATCTTTTCTAATTGTAAAGCTATAGTAAAGATTAAGGCTTTTTTATCACTTAATTATAATATTATATGTTTTTAATCATTTTCATTGAATCTAAAGTTTCACCAAAATGTATTTGATGATCTTGTAGATTATTAATTGTCCTGCATCATCAATTTATTTTGATCAACTTGTTACATTCAAGGTATACTATGTAATTATTGGATTCTCAATATTTTTGTACCTTGGGAATTATCATTAACCTTTACCTTTATCTCACCCATATTTTCTATGTAGGCACATTCTATTGTGATAACCAACTTCTTTAAGCTTCTAAATTTTTCTAGTTCCTACCTAATTGCATATATAGCCTAACTTTGTAACTTCATCAATGGTTTTTGTTGGCACCATTAAGTATCATAAATGTATATATTGTTGGCCAACTATCGATATCTCATAGCTTAATATTTTTTTGTTCTAGTGTCTATTTGTATTTCATATTCTACAGTTTTCTCATAATTTCTTTTGGGATTATATGATATTTTTCTCATTGACCTAATTTTGATTTTTCTTATTGCTCTTAGTAATCCTTAGGAGTTAATGTTGGTTTTAGATTCACTTCCCTTGATAGCATGTCAATCACTTAAGGGTTGTTGCTAAGATATACTATTCTGGAAAGAGAGGATTTAAAGGATAAGGGTTAATTAAGAAACTTAGCCTATTGGTATTGATATGGTCATGAAAGACATGGGATCTATTACTTGTCCTAGCTTTTTTTTGTATAAAATCCATTATATATTTGTTCTTAGTGCTTGGTTTTCATAGTTGTTTAGGAGGAAGATGGTCGTGTAGTAGGTAACCTTGGGAATTTATGTATTATAGGCACCTCTTCTAAGGTTTTGTCTTGAATAGTGGTCATATTTATTTTCGATATTATCCTCCTCACTGGGAGAGGCCTTGATGAAATCAAAGATGAATTGCCAAAACTATGGATAATTTTGACCCATAAGTAGTTTGATGATAGGAAGAATGAGTTAGAATTCATTATAAATTTTATCTCATCCATAATGATTAACATTTTTTCAAGATTCCTTAGGGTAACTATCATCTTGCAAAAAATTAAGATCAAAACCTATGTTTAATAATCTAAATATACAATGACCACCTACTATGGATTTGTAGTCAACTTTTTCACTACAGGAAGTTGATGCATATGTTGTAAGTTCCTTGACCATTTGGAAATGATTTCCTCTTTTTGCAATGCAGTGACTAAGTTGTTGCCTTCGAACCCATCGTATTTGGTACACCATCTAATATACCAATTCACCTATCTCATCATATGGTTCAGTGGGTTCAAAGTATCTAAAATATGGAAAAAGAGATTTGGGATCATGTTATTGGCGGAACTCATAAATACAATGATCAATGTTAGAATTGGACAAGAGGGGATCTCCAAAATAGATCCCATGAAAATCTAACAAGAAAAGGAAAGAGCTATGTGTCATCATCACAAGCATTCCCAAAGAAGTATTATGAATTAGCTACCAACACTTTGGCTAACCACCTAATCAACCAACTCACCTATCACATCCAACCTAGTTCAAAAGGCCCTACAAAGAAGAAAGAATTGGTTCCACTTCTATCTAAGAGGCAGGTGAACAAATAAAAAAAGGGTTTCTCATATTATCAATTGAATCATGAGTACCTATTGATTCCAATGTTTGAATTCTAAATCCAACAAATTGATTATCTTACCTGCTATAGATTATGAGAATGAATTCAAAATGAGTAAAAGTTCTAATGGAACCCCAAAACTAGATAAAAGAATCATTCTCACAAAAACATGAAGAGAAATAAAGATCTTCAAAGATTACATGAATCTTCATTAACTTCTTTCAAAATTAATGGGTAGATATTTTTTGTAAGAAGGTAGTGAGTCACCTCCTTCTCCTTGATATAAAATGGGTTGTCATAGGAGGAAAATTATTGTGGTTTTTCATGTAATTGAGCCAACATTCAAGACTTGAATCATAAAAAATTCTCACCCCTTACATTTAGAAATTAAAGGACCTTTGTTACCATGTCTTCAAACCATAGATCTTGTATTTCTATTCAAAAGTAATATCATAATATTTAGTCAAAGATGTTATTATTATAGACATTATGAATCATTCCTACTAACTATGAAATATTGCTTATATTTTAGTATGTATTTATTAGTCCCTATTGAGTAAGTTGTGGTGACCCAATTTTTTATTTTTATAAGTGTGTAAAGATCATTTCTATGGATTATGGCGTCTTTAATGGACCAATACTTTAAATTCATATCATCCTCCCTTTTTCTACACATATTATAATAAGACCAAAAGTACAAGAACTAGCCCCAATCCAGAGATTGATTTTCTAGCTTAGATGGCTACCAAATCAACTTTTCTTTTGATTGCTAATAGTCTCCATTAATTCACCTATGAGGTAGAGCTCTTGAGCATCAAAGGACTATCAACAATTTTTGCATGCTCAATGGAACTCAAACCCACAATTGCCTAATTATAAGTTAGATGATTTTATTCTATTTCTTGTTAAGGTTTGTGGTACCTTAGTCTCTAGTTTCTACCACAATCACCTAAAACACTTCTTAATCTTCAAACCCTTAATGCATATGTCCACTAGAGCTGATACTGAATCAACAATTAAGGGTTGTCCCAAAATATTGTGTGCAACTTATGGGACATCCTGATTTTTGCCTCAAATCACATATTTTTTAGAAAAATTAATAATTTTATCCTTGAATGGTTTTATCTAAAGGGTTTTAATGTAAAGGAGTTAGATAAAACCCCCTTAGATCAAACCCCCTTGGATAGAACCCTTCTAGTCTTAAATTAATCTCTCAATAGAGTCTCCTCTACACCTATCAAAATGCTGATAAAAACTAACTTTGCTTCACCTTTTGGGGGGTTAAATGAATTCATTTATAAATTATATTTTTTAATTATGTATCCCTTTGTATGCACTTTCCAAAAAGTATAATTTTGAATAATTTAATTTGATTATTATATTTATTTTCTATTTTCTAGTGAACATATGCTTTTCACCAAACAATAAGCTCTCAATTCCACACAAGTGGAAAAATAAAAATAGAGAAAAAAATTTCTAAAAAATATCTGTGCCCTAGGTCTGATGTCCTTGTTTAACAAAATTAAATTAAATTTCAATACATACAAAAGAAGTTATGCATTACGACATAAACCTGTGTCCAAATTATAATTAATCTCACTTCAAAAATTAATTTAAAAAATATGCAACAAAAAAATAAAAAAAATCCATACCCTAGATATTGGTGTTACAAATCTATATTTTAAAAATTAGAATTTTATCCTTTCTATAAAAAGAAGTTATGCATTATGACATAAATGTCACTTTTTAAAAATGTTGTTTACTATAAAAAGTAAGTTATTAAAAATTACGTAAAATAATTCACAAGTTATTTCTATTTTTTAAAAAATATATATTTGGAATCTACACACAAAATCTCACAAATCACTAGTTCACATCATCTCCAAATTATTAATGGTTTACCTACTATAGATGTCACAAAGTGAAGATTTGGTTAAAATGCCGATTTCAATGTCCCACTTCGACCAAAAAGTGGGACACATTATTGTAAAAAGTGGGAAACAATATTATGAGCTGACCCCTAAGAGTAATTCAAATATCTTAGTTCTATCTCTGGTATTCACTCCGAACAAGAAATTATCGGTCTCTAAAATCTTACCCTAGATTAGCCAACAAAACTAATAAATGGCTCTCATGCAACCTAAAATATTTCTTGCATGGAATATAAGGGAACCTCTCGCACCACGTATTTCTCGTAATTTATTGGGAGGCATCCTTGAGGCTCACCTATGTCGAATCACCCTCGCCAGCTTATAGTGTGCATTAGGAAACTATGTCGGAATCGTCACCATAAAGTGTTAGCACTGGTGCTTGAAATAAATTGTTCCATGATGGCACGTGGCACATAGAGAAGCTTCCAAGGATAATTGTTTCATTATGAAGAAGAGGCCCACACTGTAACCTAAGTTAGTGCCTGCAACCAATGGTGCAACACCATAAAGTTTAGTGCTTTTATACTACATGCGGTACTTAAACGTGGCACTCTAAGAAAAGCCTCTTGCATGTGATTCAAAGAGAGCCCACCACTTATGGCTCACTCGTCCCAACTAATGACGCACAATCTAAAATTTTTCAAGGCTCTAAGCTTTAACGTGCATGGTATCGCCACATAGAGACTCCACTGAATGATGGTGTTGAAACAAAGAGGGGGCTACCTATTGAGTCAATGAAATTCCAACCAATGGTGTACCGTTTAGAATTTGGCATACCTGTTGGAAATGAAGCCCAACCGTCACTGCCATTTCGTCTTCCTCTTCCCATGTCTCTTCAGTTGCCTGAAGAGTCTATATATTTTCCTTCTCATTCTCTTTTTGGCAGAGAGATGAAGACGATTGTAATTGGATTTATTAATGGAATAGTGTGTCCTGCTTTCCTTGGTGGATGTAGCCATCTTGATGGTGAACCATGTTAAATCTGTGTCTCTAATTTTATTGCTGTGCATTTGATTCTTAATCTATTTTAGTTTTTCACTTCGCTGCATTCTATCTTCAACAATTGGTATCAGAGCCAATGGTGGAAAAACTATTTTGGAAATCGTGAAAAGTTTCCAGGAAAATGGATGTAGAAGCTTTGGATGATTGGGCTCTAGCTCTCATGTCTTTGTTGTGTGGCTCTGGACTGAATTTTGATGAAGTGGGAGCTGCGGACAGTGACTTGGAGCTAGATGAAATTGTGCCTATGGAAGTAGATGAATCTCCTCTCTATTTGGCTGATAATCTTGCCACTGATGTTATTATGGATGATGTTGATCCTGATTCCCCGAGCACTGCCCAGGCGAGGTATGTGTGGGACAGGCCTCCGTAGGATTTGGGAGGTGAGGATTTTGACATGTTAGAAGAATCGGAGAGCCTACATAGGCTGAACGAAATAGAGGATTCAGCAGCAATGGATGTTGCTGAAACAAAACACCGTGTACATTGGTGGGATGGTTTGAAAAATAAGGAGGATTTGGCTGAAGAGGAGAAGGATGCTGGATTTGAAATTGAATCTGCACCACAAGAATTTTTAGAAGATCTCAAAATTGATCTTAGAGCACTTCTCGAACGCACGGGTGATGAACAACACAGGAAAGCCATCATGGAGGAGTTGTGGAAGAGAGCAGAGGCAGATAAGAGTGGTAAGTCTGTAAAGGACCTGGTATTGCTTCTCTATGAAATGGTTTCTCTCACTTCTGCCTTCCGCCTCGATGATCCATATATCTTTGCTTCCAACATTCATAAGATGTTGAAGCTAGGTCTCAACATTTATGAAGATTTAGAAGCTGAAAAGCCTCAACGTTGGTTGGATGATGAACCTGAGGAAATTGATGATCCTAAATCTACAAAGCTAGATGATTGGGATGATGATGAAGATGGAGAGTTGGAAGCACCAAAGATTTCCAACATGTCGCATGACTCATTGGCTTCCTTGTCTCAGGATTTATGTGCAATTAACCGGAGAAGCGTACAGGAGTATTCAGTATTTGATTTTGCATTTGACGAGGCAGAGATTGAGGTTCCTGAGGAACCTATGAAGGTGGCTGTCATGGTGTCTCCATCAGCATGTTTTGAAATGGCGGTCTCACAGCAAATAGTAGCAGATCAGCAGGACAAACAGAAAAGCAAAGCTATGGCCGCCGGTCCAATGCTTGCTCAGAGATTCAGCGGGCCTTTGCTGAGAAGAGCCTTCAACGGGAAAATGGACACAGACCCTGTTGTGCATAATAGCAAGAATTTGCCATTCATGATAGAGACATTAGAAATTGGGGTTCGGCCATTTATTGCAGCACTATCTAATGGTGTGTGGCGCTCTACCACTCCTAAAGAAGTTCTGGCTATTCTTCTTGTGGCGGAGGCCCAGCTGGGAAGGGCTGTGCAAAGTGTTGTGTTGACGATGCCTGTTTCCTTCAGCCGATTTCAGCAGACTCGTATTAAGAGAGCTTGTGCCATGGCTGGATTACATGTTCTTAGGGTGATGCCAGAGCCCACAGCAGCATTTCTTTTGTATGCTCAGCAGCAACAAATGGCGTCTCAGGGGAATTTAGGAATAATGTCTAAGAAGCTTGCAGTCATTTTCAACATGGCTGCTGGGTACTGTGATGTTGCCGTAGCTGCAACAGGTGGGGGGGTTTCACAGATTAAAGTGCTTGCAGGGGCTGCCATTGGTGGTGAAGACATTTTACAGAATGTTATGCAGTATGTTGCCCCAGATATTAATCCCATTTCTGTGAGGAAGAGTGCGGAGGCAGCTAAAATTGTAGCCATGCTTCGAATTGCCACTCAGAATGCCATCCACACACTGTCTTCCCATGATAGTGCTTCTATAGAAGTTGACTTGGGGAGTGGGATGAAGATATCGAAAACTCTGCTACGAAATGATTTTGAGAAAATCATCTTTGAAGTGTTTCAGAAGTGTGAGAACCTAATTGCCCAATGCTTACATGATTCACAGATAGATGTGGAGAATATAGCAGATGTTATACTTGTGGGTGGTGGCTCTCACATTCCAAAAATTCGCAGTATTGTATTGAGGCTCTATGAAGGCAAGGCCGCACTTGATCATTGGTTCATTGGTTCAGAAGAGACCAACCGTAGAACTGATGATGCAAACAAGTTGGGAGTGACGGATCTATGGACTCCTGAAAATCATTATCGTTGGTCGATTTCTTGTCTAAATGAGGACATAAATGAAGAGTGGATATCAGATAAGACATAGTTTTATTATTCTGATGTCAGTTTGGTTGAGCTGGTTGGAGTTCTCACCAGGATTGGTCAGCCAATGGACTGGTTACTTGGTACAGTAGTTAAGTAACCATGAGTTTCAAGGAAAGTGGGTACAGTAGTGCCGTTTGGACTTCAGTGGGAGATTGTTGGAAATGAAGCCCAACCGTCACTGCCCTTTCGTCTTCCTCTTCCCATGTCTCTTCAGTTGCCTGAAGAGTCTATATATTTTCCTTCTCATTCTCTTTTTGGCAGAGAGATGAAGACGATTGTAATTGGATTTATTAATGGAATAGTGTGTCCTGCTTTCCTTGGTGGATGTAGCCATCTTGATGGTGAACCACGTTAAATCTGTGTCTCTAATTTTATTGCTGTGCATTTGATTCTTAATCTGTTTTAGTTTTTCACTTCACTGCATTCTATCTTCAACAATACCAACAAACTTTTAAACGTGCATTTTTGTGACATGTGGCATCTTCGCCATGCTTTCTATAAAATAGGTCCACAGTCTCCTTTATTCACCAAATCATGGAAACAGGGGTCCCGTCACACGTCGACTCAAATAGATCAGCCAATAGTGCAGTGAGAAGTTGTCAAAACTAGCAATGCCTAGGAATTACAAAATCTTGCCACGTGGTAAACCTGGTGAGGCATATGAATTTGATGACCCATCACTAAATCAAAAGAAGCACCTGAAACTAGATTCAAACTACTTCCTAAAGAGTCGATTCAAACTAAAAATTCAGCTTGAGCGAGGAACAAAAGAAATAAGCCACCTGACTAGGAAATGAAACAAATGGAGTGTGTAAAAACACACTATAGCTACTGCTCTAGAATTTTTGACTAATCATTAGTGTGCATGAAAAACTACAATTATTGTGTGTGATCTTAGTTTTGTTATTATTTATTATAATACTCTAAGTTGCGAAGATATAGTGAAATAGTGTTTAGATGCCTACTCTTGTCTGTCCTTTCATTCCTTTTTTAGTTTGTTTTTAGCGTGTTTCCCTCTTTCTTTTTTCCATTTGGTTAGAGTTATCTTGGACTAAGTAGGGATCTAAACCTTTCTCTGGAGATTGTTCCATAGGTTATGTCCCACATATGTAAACCTTTCCACTGTTGGAGGTCATGCCTAGAAAAATGCTTTTATTTTCCAAAATCCCAACTACAAAAAAGATTGTTAACAAAAGGTAATGGTAGATATATGGTCAAGGAAGGATATGACAAAATCATGATCTGAAGGATTACTCAAAGGTCTTATTTTCCATGCTATAAGATCTAGAGAGAAAAAGTGTGCCCCAAAGCTAAGGCATATTTTTGGTTGGATTACCATTAGAAGATTCAAACTTCAAATCAACTTCAAGAAAAAGGTTTTAATAGACTAGGCAATTGTCCATTTTTTAATAAGGAATAAAATAATAACCACCTTATTTTCTTATGCGATTATGGTGCCAAAATTTATAGACTTTTCCTTGATACCCTTAATGTTGGTTGGCGTTTTTAGTCCTCTATGTGAGCAAAATATTTTTTGTTTTCTCCTAAATTTTTTAATTTTATTCATTCTTTATGAGAAATGGCCTCAAGTATCATAGATTGGAATATATGAATTGAAAGAAATAGTAGTGTTTTCAATTTATAAGAAAAGCCCATAGATAAGATTTTAAAAGAAATTATGCATTCTCATAGTTGTTATTGTAAGAGTTAGTTAGAAAAGAAGAACAAATAATCTAGTTTATCTAGGTTATCTTTCCTTAAAAAAAAATGAACCATAAATATATCAATTTGTTTTTGAAGAAATCAAGCCTAAAAACAATTAGAGAAATCAAGGTAAGGATTTGTGGATCGTGCCTCAAAAATCATGGATGATACTCAATTTTGACCGTACTTAAAAAATTAACCCCAAAATTTCCATAGGTGGAGACACTATGAAAAATTAGAAAGGTAAGGTAATTTGATTCGAAACTCATTTTTCTAGTTTTAACAAAAATAATGTTTCTAAGATGGAATATTTAATCATTGGTTTCAAATTACTTGATTTATAGTCAAAATTTAAAATATTACCATCAAGGGTAATTCTAACATTGTTATAAATAGTTATAAATCTTGAGAAGTTACTCATGGGAGGTTTAATAATCTCATTTTAGAAATCGTGGGCATTCTTACCAAGTATTCAACTTTCAAAATTACTAAGATATTTCTTGAAGAAAATGAAGTTAGTTAACTGGATTTTAAATCTTATGCTATTAGTACATTTCTAATTTTAATCAATTATATATTAATGAAGTTTAGCATTGATAGGATAAAATGTTAAATAATAATATGATTATAATTTAAATTTTCTCAATGATAATATTATTTATACACTTATATATTTATTATTTAAAGCTTATTTAATTTTATTTTATAACTATTTTATTTACTACATACATACACATAATTTTGTAATTTTATTTTATCTATAGTATTTATTTAAAAGTTATTTTATTTATTTAAGAGCTATTTTATATTTAGAATATAATTTTTTTAAATATTACTACATGAACTCGTAGTTGTTATATTGTATAATGCTTTTAATTTTGACTATATATAATTTGTATAAGTTAATATTATATTTAGTAGGACAAGACACAACATACATTTTATTAGATGGCCACCTAACAATATTTTTCTCTATATATATATATATATATTTCAAAACTATGACTTGTTCAAGTTGGGTGCTCTAGTGGGAGGTTTATTTACAAAGTGCCAGATTTGTCACTCCCCAACTTTCAATGGTGTTTTCAATGATGTTTGTTTTGGTCTACTATAGAAAAATGAAGACACACTACATTTCTCCATCCATGCTCACAAAGATGAATTAGGAAAGCTTTGGCCAACTGGGTCGATGAGAAGTTTCAAGCCCTTCTCTTCCTTTGTTAGTTTCAGCTTCAAGTCCCTCCTCCTCCTAGTCTGTTGTTGGATGATGATGAAGCAGAGAACAACTTTGTGTTATAGGAGTTAAATGCTACTATAGAATCTTAAGAACTATATCTACTTTTCCTATTTTTTTGTAATGCTATTATAGTTCTTTTTTGTAAAAGCTCACCATATAATATAAGGTTGTGCTTAGTTGGATGTTCATCTCCTTCTACTTTATTAGCATGGCTTTTGGCCATTGTCCTTTGGTTGGAGATCTTTTTGTTGCTCTTCATGTTGCAGGAGTGCTTTCTCTCCTTGCATTCTGTAATTTCAAATTTTTTATACAACATAATATTATAGGTGCATGTCACCTTTTGTTAAAAAAAATATGATATATTTTTTTTATTAATTTACATAGTTTTAATATATATTCAACCTGGGACTCATTTGCCATGATTGTATTAAAATTGTTGAATGTTTAAAGTATGGTTTTAAGGGTAGGTATGAAGATGAACATGAGCACGTAGCTTTTAAAATTCTACATATGAAAAAAAGGCATGTCCCCATGTAACATCTTATTTTATTTTGGCTAGTACTGCTCAATTTTTTTGGGAGATATTTGTGGAACTAGTAATCTTAACTTGCAGTTTCTACTATATAAAAAAGAAAAACAAATCATCTTAATTATTTTAATTTGGAAGAAAATATATAAAAAAGTAATCATATTAATGTTAAACTAATATTAATATTAATGGTAATTCTTGGTAAGCATCTTAATTTAAACAATAACTCTTGTTCTTGATAGGGGATTCCAAAATGCCACAAAAGAGCTAAAAATTGAAACAAAAAATTTATTGTCTACATACCATTCAAAATAGAAATGATTTACAGAGGTGAATTTATTGGCAGTGGAGATTAAACAAAGAATATACAAATTCTTAAGTGGATGGAATATTAAAAAGGGGACAACCTGATTTCTTCAGCAGTCAAATTATCAAACGAAGTCGACTGATCAAACTTTCTCAGCAATGGTTTTCCTACAGATAGCCTATCAGCTAATTAGTTCTTGGATGGTGAGAAATATAGTTCATATTATTTTTTATGCTAATGCCCATCCTAAGATTATCTCTTCTACTTTAGACAATGATTTATTTTTCTATTTTTCCTAGATCTGAAAAATATGGCTCTTGTTGTTTTGTTAGATTTCTTTCTCTCCTACTTTGTTGATATCTAAACTATTGTCTTTATGAAATGTATGTAAGATTTTGATATTATTTTACTTATCACTCATGTGACCATGAGATTATTTAGCACCACTTTTGCTATTACAACTAGTTCCAATATTGGTGTGACCTAGCGTTTTGTTATTCTAATCCCTCTTGATCTACTGATGAGTTAAAATTTATAGGTTATTAGGAATTGATGGTAGAAGATAAAACCTTAATATCAAGGTGGACTCATCGCCCTTTTCTACTACTCCTATTGATATGAATTGGTCTCTTTAGAAAACCAAGATCATGGAAAAGATTAACAAGCACATGAATTGCAATGGAATCAACTAGTTTGTATTGTCGAATGAGGAGAGTATAAATAGAGAAGTGTAGGTACCCAAATCTCCATGAAAAGGGGATATGAATCCTGTACATGGAGTTGTGGTGAGTAACCTCCCACAAACATAGCACGACATGTCGATGCAAGTCGGCACCTCTCAAAATGTCTCAACTACTTTGACAAGTAAGAAACATGTGCAAATACGCCTAAGTATGATTAATACAAATGTGTACGCTTAGAGATAAAAGGTATACACTAATAGTCTCCTTGTTCTTCTTCTTCTTCTTTGAGGTTGAATAGTAAAATCAAAAATTCATTGAAGAATTAAACTCCTAAAAAGCCACATGACATACCTCATAGTAATTGTGGGTTCCATCTGGGTGAGACTTAGAGATTGGGTACCAATATGGAAGATACAATAGATGAGATTAGTGAATCATTGATAATAATACGAAAGATACAATAGATGATATTTTAATACCAACTCAATTTAGATTTGCCATTGTAAATAGCTATGTAATTAGCATAGATAAGATTCTTTATCCTTATGATAGCACCATGGCATGGTCAGATAATATCTAGAAGTTCTTTGATTCTAAAAATACTTTGACATATGTACAAGAGGTCAGTTATGAGCTATTAAATTGTTTTACAATAAGTTGAGAGATTGGTGGGAAGACATGCAAACAAAGATCCTAGAAATAGTGATGGCTCTATTGACAATAATGCTTTTAGAAGATCTAATATATGTGAATTAGGAATTGATAAACTTAAATTGAAAATGCTTTCTCAATTCTATATTGATAGATAAGATAACACAAGAGAAGCCAAAGCAATACTATATACCATGAAATTATGCAATATTTTAAGATTTAATGAATATTGTTTAACAAACAAAAGCATGCCTATAATTAGCACTATTACCATTTTTCACTTACAGGTCAAACTGGTGGAGCTGGTTCAACAAGTTCATTTTAAAAGTGAAGGTTAACATTCTTCTTTTATAAGTTATGTGCATAGTTGATTATGTTTCAGTGATATTGCAGTTCAATTATATGAGAAAAGAAAAGATTTTCAAAATCATTCATTGCATTACAGAACATTCACAGGAGAGATAAGCATTTCATTTACTACAATGATTATTCATTTACAAATGAGATACATAAAAGGATAAATAATGCATTGAAAGAAATAATGATAGATCAAATGTCCCACACAAGCTATGGGAATAGCTAAACAAATGCAAATATAGGAAAATTACTATACATCTAAAGATAGGGAGAGAAAGTCATAGCCATCATTGCCTTGTAAAGTCTTCAATCTTTGAGATTGCCTTCTACCCTTGCTCCTAATCTTTGACAAGAACCTACAAAAATTGGAAAAGGTCCTTTTAGAGCTCTAGTTATGAGTTCTTTATGTCCTATCAGAAGAGGGATAACACATTGCCTATAATGCACTAATCAAATGAACATCATTCACATGTAAGAGGAACTAAAAGAGAAACCATCATTGACCTTCATTATTTTTATCTAATGTGTTTGTTTCCTATGCAGGTATAGTAAAAGTAAGTTACTTACTGGAAGACTAAGCATGTGGTGCAGAGTGGGCTCCCACAAGGGTTGAGCCCAGCATGCTTTTTTCCCTCTGATCTTGGAAAGGGATGAAATAGATTTATTGTATAGATTCATAGTCTACATACTCACCTATGATTGATAGTCTAAACAAGATAGAGTATCATCCATACGTCAGTAAGCAAATTGCTTGACATGGCAGATTTTGTTCAATGTATCATTCAAAGTGCCTTCCCATATAAAGGACATATGGAATACAATATTAATATAAGAAGCTTTTAAGTGCATAATCAAATGTGTATCAATAGTGTTTCATCTAGTAAAGGACAACCATACAATGATCAAACACAGTTATGAAGCCTTTTAAGTATGTGCATTTGAAATGATATACGAAAAATGCATACATAATCAGACAATTTGATGTGTATGTAGCTATATTAATATATTATATCATGGTAAGTGATACAATTTGAATGCTCATGCATAGCTACAGGAGCTCCATATACAACAAATGAAACTATATGAAGATACAAGTACATATATTAATGAGACATAGAAATGTGGGAAGCTACAGGCAAATGGATGCCACTTCATCAAGAGAATGTCATCAAGCAAATTTTAGTTATGAGCTACAAGAAGGAAGGAAACATATGAAGATGCATATTTAAGTGAGGATGCAAAAGAAGACTACATCATATGATTATAGAGAAAGCATGTTGAAGGAAGATTCAACTTATACAAACAAATAAGTCTCTCAGACTAGCAGAGATATGAATGTGTTTCCATCAAATGTGTCATCATACAGGAGGGATAAAATGCTCAAAGATGTCATGGAGGTCGTATCTTAGGATACAATGCTACTTGAGGTAGGAATTTGGTGAAACCCAAAGAGGGTGATTCTTGACCCCATGTATTATAAAGCTCAGAAATGGGCCATGCAAAATATGCTCAGTACAGCTATAAAATGTGTTTGGTTACAATCAAAAGAAGCCGCAGATGCAGAGGTATTCAAAATGACATAAGGATAGTGGTAGTAAATACAAAGTGTTTTCTTTTCCATACCCATATGGGGTTTTGAAGGTAATGTCTACTACTCATCATTGTTATAATATGTGAATATGTATGCTAAGGATCCCTGGAGTTTTTGCATAAGATGTATTCAAGGGGGGAAATAGTATAATATTTATAATCACATGAAACCCTAAGAGAATGTTGCAATAAATTTTTCCAATCTTTGGAGAAGGCCTGTGTGTCTTTGGTTGGGGCCTGTAACAAGTGTATATCTGTGTAGGGTTTTAGTCAAAAATACATGAATAGAATATCAAGGTCTTACTTTTGTCTATAAATCCTCTAACAGAAAGCACGAAAGGAGAGACTTTTTGGCTAAAAGCTCCATACCCTAACTTCAAAAAAAAATATGAAACGTATTTATGTATGGCCGTAGGCCCAAAAGGGGAGCATTTTGTCTCAGAGACATTCAAAGATCTATATGATTATTACAATGAAATACAAGAGTATAGACTAAGTATGTATTGTCGTGGGCCTAAAACTTTATTTTTGTTTCATAACTATGAAAAATGACATTTTTTTGCATTAGGGTTTCATGTGAAAGACAAGGAAAGAACATATTTTACCTTGCATCTAAAGAAAAATCATTATGGCCGTAGATTTGACCATGATAGCTGCTCATAATGAAGAATTTTTGGCTCCTCAAACCCAAGTAATGCCCAAAGTTTTACACAGCAATTACAAATAGGAGGAAAAGACATAGAAATATGCATAAAAAATATAGAAATGGCTGTGGCCTTAGTTTTAAAAACCATCAAAACCAAATGCAAATGAGGATTCAAGTTGCAAGTGTGTTCACCTTTCATTTCTTACTGAGGAAATTTGACACATTTTGTATAGAGAAGCTGGTGGGCATCAGAGAATAATGAGGTTTTGGTCAAACTCTAGCAGGCTCATGGTGTCTTGTAGAGCCACTTTTCTCCAAAGATACAAAATGCAAATGGCCTAAAAAGCTAGGGTGAAGAATGGTTTTGTGGTTAGGGTTTCTCAATGCCCTAATGGACACATATGATTTTGATCGCATTATTTTGTATTTTGAGTGCCCTCACTAATACCCACGAGGGTGTTAAGGACCTAAGTCACCATGACTTAGAATAAATGTGCAAAGATCCCTTAACCACTTGGGGTAAATCATTAATAAATGCCCATGGTCACCTTGAAATACACCATGCCTAGGAATGACTGCCTTAAGCTCACTTTGATCCTTGGAGGAGAAGGTCACCTGCCCATAGAGTCTTGTTGGGCTATTTGAAGGAGGGTAGACCTTGAAGGCCTTTCATATTATTTTTTGCAAAAACCCCATATTGTAATGCCATTGGTATTTTATGATTTTTTATATAGAAAAATTGGCTGATATGCATTGTAAATACTTGGCGAAATTATAAGCCATGTAACATTATTTTTTGCAAAAATTAAATCAAATCAATATAAGTATAGAGATAAACTACAAGTCATTATAAAACAATATTTGAAGCAATGTTTCTATAAATTGCTTTTAAACATTTTTTATTTATGTAGTTAAGATAGAGAAAATCTAGCAAGAATCTTTCCTTTTTGGATTTGATTTTTTCTCTCTAGGTGAAAGTGGAAAGAACTGGGCAAAATAGACCTTCTATTTTAGTCTCTAGTCAGAAAAGGCCTAATTTTTTGCATTCTTCTAGTCGAGGCCACTTGACAAAAGAGTTTGACGGCTGTTATTCCCAGTTTGGAGACATTTTCGGTCCTGTTTTGGAGGCTTTTTATTAAACTTGTGAATGACATAGAAAGTTGCCTCTTTGGGATTTTGATAAGTTGTTCCATCCTTTCTCATGTTTTAGAAAGCCTTTTGGCTATAAAAGGAAGGTGGAGGACTTGGTTTTAGCGCAGTGGATATCATTGTTTCTTCTCTCTTAAGCACAAGCAGAGAGTTTGTAGATGGATTTCTAATTTAGTTTATATTTTTTCTATGCACTCCTTCTAGTTGATACAATAGAATCCTTCTATTTCACTTCTTTTGCCTTATGATTGCTTGATATTGATTTTATGTCTCATTGTGATAATTGATTCTATGTCTCATTGGTCAAATTGTTAATTTGATTCAAGTTGTATGATTGTGTTGCAAACTAAACCTTCATACATAGTGTTTCTAAGTTGTATGTTCAAGTGATGTTGTGAGGATTCCTATTTTCTGAGTGAAATCTTTTAGATAGATTAGAATTTAGAAGCTATTTTTCTGTTTAAGGTTAGTTTTCATTGCATTTCATTTTCTCCCCTTTTCCCTCTACAAAATCTTTTAGATTAGAAAAAATCATAAGGATAACCAACTCACTTTGGAGGTTCACTCTGAGCTTAGGTAACCCACAGGCCTAGGACTGTTCCTATGTTCCAACAAGATAGTTGAGTCCAACTCAACTAGGGTGGAATTCTGATTGACAATAGTTTTTGGCACACCCAGTGGGACTCTAAAAGTATTTTCAAAGAAGTTTTTCAATTCCTAAAGCTATTGCTCTGGTATATGCAGTAGTGTTCCAGCCTTTGGAGCCTTTTTACAAGTATACCTGGTGACTCAATTTTCTAGTCTTGTATGCAGAACTAGTGCATTCAGCTTGTGAAAAAAAGATTGGGATGGATTGGACTGTTTCAAGTCCAAGAGCATGTTCATATACCCTAATATTTGGTGTGTGTATCAGTGATCTCAGTGTTTGGAGGCAGAAAATCAAACACATTTGGTGACTCCGGATCAAGATCTACATGTTTTGGTATGATCAAGTGCTAGTATGTTATAAAATCATCTTTTCATTCCATTTTCCAACTTGCATATGAGTAGAAATGTTGACTTTTCATAGCCAACATGTATACCCTCCCCCATATTATGAAAATGCCACTTATCCATCTCCGTGTCAGCCATATCAGATTAATTTTGTTGTTGTTTCTAATCCCATTATTTTTCAAAACTAGCATGCATAGTATAATTACCACCCACCCACCCCTACTCAGCTTCCTTACTAGCCGTATACAAGTACTCATAATGCTAGTTTTAGTCCAAATACTCAAGATGCTTACCGCATACCCATTCCTACAAAAGCTCTTAGTCAGCCTTCTTACCAAAAAAAATAGTCTGAGATGATGGAGCTTAAAGACATGATGAGGGATGTTGTATCAGACCTCAACAAGCAGATGGAGGATATTAAGAGGGAGCTTGATTATAATTAGCACCAGAGGGAACTAGCTTATCAAGCCTATCTTCATGAGCAGGAGATTGCAAGCATAAAGAGTTATCAGTACCAACAAGAAAGGGAATTTCAAGCAAGGCAATACGAAGAATTTGATTTGCAGCTATAAGAGTTGAATCACCATGTTTACCTTCAATAAGCAGAGCAGCCAACCTATGAGACCTTTCGTTCTAATCAGGAGTGTGAGATACAAAAGAGACAGTTTGAAGAGAATCTTGAGAGAGAGGCTGCTGTACAAACAAATTTGTTGCTTGCTCGAGCCCAAGCAGCTCCTACTATTCCAGAACAACCTACTCAAGAAGAGGTACATAAGTATAAATTTTTAAGTTTCAGATAGAATGAACCTCTTAATGCCCCTAAAGTTGAAATTCTAAGTTTTAAGCAAAGCGAATCCTTTTCCCTCTAAGAAGTTAGTCTTGAATGCAAATAGACTTCCTAGAAAGTCAAAATCCCAAGTTTTAGATGTTCTAATTTTGTTGAGGAGCCTAATAGCATTTAAGACTAGCCCACTAACCAACAAAAGGGAGCTAGACAGGTAAATTTACTACATATAGCTATGGAGGAATATCAGTTAGAGTAGCAGAAGATTGAATTAGAAGAGACTCCTTGCAATGAACCTTCTAATATTTTCATTAATAATCCTCCTTGTTTGGTAAAAGATGATAAAATTCTTTCACAAAGTTAGGTAGTGCAAGAGGCTGATTCACATGAAAAGGTCACTGTTGCTTGTGTAAAGCAAGTTGATTCAAGTATGACCTTGAATCCTCTGCATTTTGATTCCTTTAAAAACTTTTCTAATGTTGTTCATAAGGTGCATGGAAGTAGGGTACAGAGCTCACAAGGTGAAAGTTTGAAATTGCAAAGGTAGAATGCTCAAGTTGAAAAAGCACCAGTTTTTTAATAGCAAGAGGATATTCAATTATACAAGGAGTTGCTAATTGAACCCAAGTAGTCTGACAGTAAGGTCTTGGATCAAGAAGAAGAGTGCCTAGCTGGAAGCTGTCATGAAGTAAAGGACACCCCTTTATCATTAAAAAATTAGGAGGATTGCAAAGAAATTTTGCTTAAGGACTTTGTTGTAGACTTAGATAATGTGCAAAAGGATGGTGTTGAACCTTAGTTTTTAGCTAACCTATTTGATGAGCTTCCTGACTTAGTGCATGAATGTGAAAATGGCATATTCATGCTAAGATATGACCACCACAGTGATTAGGACCAACAACTGATGTGTAGAAGTAGCCCTCATTTGAAAAGTACAGAGATTGAGGAGGATCTATTTCAAACTAAAATTGATCTTTTGTGCTCACATTTAGAGGATATGCCAGCAGTTGTGGAAGAAGGTTACTCAAAATAACAAAAGCAAGAAGTATAAGTGGTTATTTTCCTGACCAAATCATTGGTTAAGGAATAGCCTGACTTATAGCATAATGAATCATGGTTGGAGGAGCTACCCTTCTATTGCACAAAGGAACTTGAGGCTAATGTGCAGATTGATGGTTAGTTCATTGTTTGAATTCTTGCCTGTTTCAAAGTGTATCTCCTTGATCAATCTTGAATATTGAGTCTAGTATAGCTCTTGCAAAGAATCTTCCAAATTTTGATAGTCTTGATGAGATACTAGCTACTCTAACAAAGGAGGATGACCCATTAACTGAGGTGGAGAAAGCCACATGGCAGGCTATCATGCAAGGTGCAGATAATGCTGTTGTTTCTAGTCCAATATCTTCAAGGGGATGTCCTATTCGGTATCTGGCTGGGTTGGAAGCCAACAAAGCAGAGCAGCCTCATGGTGATAAGGATTTGGATCATCAAGGAGGGTATTAGGTGGATTAGCTAGCAAAGGAAGTTAAGTGGTTAAGTGATTGTACTTTCATTCTTGGAAAGGTGTCACAACAGTTTGCTAAAGTTTTGATTGTTCTCCACCTTTTTGGGCCAATTAACAACCTCATGGAGTATTTCAGACTGCAAAGGCAGAGCAGTTATTTTCTTGACCCTGTGAATGGGTTTGTTTGATCAATTTCTGTGGCTAATTAGAGTAGGATAGGGTAGAGTTAGTGTTAATAAGTTCTTCATGCACATTTTTTTTCAGTATTTTGTTTCCCTAAGTGTTGTTGTATAGGTTTTTTTTGGCCACCAAGGCCTATTAGTTTGTTTTTAATTTAGTTTGTTTTGTTTTCTATTGTTGTTTCGACTAGTTGGAGTGCTGAGTTTCAATGTTTTCTAAGTTTGAGAAGAGCAGAGTATGACTCAATGCCCAATGGATATTCAAGACAACTGATCTGATGCTTAGCAAGCAAGCATATAGTAGAAGTCACCAAAAATGTTACCATTTTTCGCTTACAGCTCAAACTGGTGGAGCTGGTTCAACAAGTTCATTTTAAAAGTGAAGGTTAATATTCTTCTGTTATAAGTTATTTGTGTAGTTGATTGTGTTTTAGCGATATTGTAGTTCAGTTGTTCGAGAAAAAAAAAGATTTTTAGAATCATTCATCGCATTACAGAACATTCATAGGAGAGATAAGTATTTCATTCACTACAATGATTATTCGTTTACAAATGAGATACATAAAAGGATAAACATTGCATTGAAAGAAATAAAGATAGATCAAATGTCCCCCACAAGCCATGGGAATAGACGAACAAATGTAAATATAGGAAAAATACTATGCATCTAAAGATAGGGAGAGAAAGTCATAGCCATCATTGCCTTGTAAAGTCTTCAATCTCTAAGGTTGCCTTCTGCCCTTGCTCCTGATCTTTGACAAGAACCTACAAAAAATGCAAAAGGTCATGTTAGAGCTCCGGTTATAAGTTCTTTATGTCCTATCAGAAGAGGCATAACACATTGCCTATAATGCACTGATCAAATGAACATCATTCACATGAAAGAGGAACTGAAAGAGAAACCATCATTGAACTTCATTGTTTTTATCTAATGTGTTCGTTTCATGTGTAGGTATAGGAAAAGTAAGTTGCTGATTGGAAGACTAAGCATGTGGTGCAAAGTGGGCTCCCACAAGGCTTGAGCCCAGAATGCTTTTCTCCCTCTGATCTTAGAAAGGGATGAAACATATTTGTAATGCCCAACCATGGACACCTTAGAAAACAACACAACTATGCTATACAATAGGACAATAACTTTTTAAAATGAAAGAGATAACAAATTAATGTTTAACATATCTATACATATCAATAAACTAACATTTAGTCCTCTAAAGCTCCATGGTTGCATTACTGACAAATCGATTAACATAATCTAGCATACATCATGAATTAACTAACATCAATAGATCATTCTAACTCTATTGCATTAAATAAATAAATGATTTACATATCCATATCATGATATCAGATAAGTAATCAACATGATAAAGATTACATGTGCATATACAAATTCCTATACCTATGAGTACATCATTTCATTTTACATATTATCACCTTGTGATTACATCTAGATATATACATTATGATTTAACTGATACACAAGACTAGTATTGTAGTATAAATCATTGCCTCCATAACTAGTACAAGATCTGATGTCTAATACACAAGATACATCCTCTTCACACACAAATAACGGTAAGGGAAAAACCAATGGAGATAAAGCACATCCACCCGACCATGTGGAACCCTAAGGTCCACCCCCATGCTAGGAGATAACTTATGGTCCCACTACAACAAACAGTCAAGGAGACAATAGACTATAAGAAACAAGGACTATGCATGACTCCAACAACACATGTCAATTTTAGAAACAACTCAACAAACTTCTATAGACAACACATACGGATGGGGAGAGTACAACTAGGGAATGCTAGACTGCAGTAGGAAGAGTGTCATTGCATTGCTTGTCATGGGTTGTCCTGGTAGGCCCTCCTAGGCCCCAGGCCCCATCTTGGGATGTCCTGTAGCCTCTCTCGACCCTCGGCCCCCTTACAAACCCATACAGAATCAACATACCTTTCATGAGGACAAGGTAGTTGATCTTGCCATTCCAGGCCTTCTCATCTCACCTCAAGCCTAAACGAGCACTTGAGCCACGAGTGAGACATCCACTTATCTTGTTAAGTGTGATTAACTACCCAAGCCTCTAATTCATTAATTAGGTTATCACTGAGTTAACAACATTCAATGGGTTACCCTGGCAGCCACCTTGGGCACCGGCCCCACATTGAAAGCCACTCCCCTACCTGCATCTAGAAACCCTATCCATCAAGCATACTAATTATCATTATAACAACAAGTATACACATCAATGCAAGGCATTTACCATCTTGCAAACCAACTTAATCACAAGGACAATTTCACAATATATTTTCCATAGCTACCAAGTGAAGCAATCCATAAATAACATAATCCTTTTACATTTTCTAATGTCTCCCCATTTACAAAATCCATCACATTATTTATTACATGCTTAATACAATAATGAATCACATCATCCATGAAGGACTTCATTCCACATCGTGATACATTTTCAACATAATAGTTACATGAACACCAAACATCAAGCCTATGCCTCTAGGAACTTATCCTTGACAACTTACACATATCCATAACAAAGTAGGAAGATACATACTTGAACCAAGAACGACAAACAATATTACATACACAAAACTAAAATAATGTGTAAAAATAAAGGGTTATGTTTTAGTTGACAAATGACATGTGACATAGACATTCATCATTCATTAATATAGAAAATTGAAGCTTTCATTTTCAACAATTTAACACCATTCATTGTTAATGTGATTTCCATTTCCATATTTGGTTTAATAAATCCAATAGTTTATTAATTTGAATATTATTAACTTGAACTAAATAAATCAAGTGACCGAAGCAATTTTATAATAATAATAATAATAATAATAAATACCTTGGATCATTGAATGGTAAATATTTTTCATCCAAAGACATTAATTAAATAACATTAAATTATATTATCTAACATATCAATTTTTTGTTTATTGGAATTAAACAATTGTATTGATACAATACAATATATGCCAGCTACATTTCTTTATAGTTCAATAATCTAGTCAAATATATCTCATTAATTTAATCTAAATAAATCACGTATTGTAACTATCATACTATAATTGAATACATTATGTTTATATGATCTATATATGTTTATTTGGCACCTTGATTAATTAAAAATTTATATATACCAAATGTCTTCCTTATACTATTCCTACAAGCGGGCAACAATACCAAACTAGTACTTGCACCCATAGGAGATTCAAAGGATATGCCGATCGAAATTAAAAGTGGATGAAAATATTTAGACACTGACAAGTTTTCTTGCCCAAACAAATTTGTTGAAGAGGCTTTAGAAACTTTCTAATGGATGCACATGTGTATGCTTAGCTAGGTAGTTAGAATGCCTTTGAAAGATGTTAACTTAAGTCATGCATGCCATAGTATATTCAATCTTTTTAAGTTGTACATGTAATTATCCATCAAACAAGCAACTTGTATGGGATGATTGACTATACATCTAATTGAATCTCTGACAGCCATATTTCTCCTATAAACAATAATGTGAACATTGTCATGACCACAGCCCATATTATTGACTGCCATTGTTGACATTCTTCATAGATTAGGTTGGTACTACTGATGAATACCATAGCTCAGGAACGTCAAAAGATGGCGAGTCCTATGAAGAGAACATTTGTACTATGTATGTCCGAAGAGATTATCTTTCAAAGAGGATGCAATAGCCCAAAAGCTACAGGTCAAAACATTAAATAGATGTTGAGATGATTTGGATACACTTGAACAACACCAAATTGAAAGCTGGAATTCCACACAAGAACTAGAACACCGGTAGAAAGGATTGTTTATTGACATTGAATGTCAATGAACTGGTGCCAGAGAAAGCGTGGGGGTGGTCTAGGTGTAGGTCAACGCTATGTCAAACAAAGCCTAAACTAGTGACAACTACGAAAAAGCTACAAAGCACCTAATTTAGACACCAAACAATTGATAAGGAAGGCAGTTTGATAAGTTCTCAAATAAAATTGTTAAAATAGCTTATAATACAACTAGAAGCAAATATCAGATAAAAGCTATGGGTGAGAGCAACTTTGACAATTATTACAACAGGTTGGCAAATCGATTGAGTAAAATGAACTATCTGATAAAATGCCTCAAAGAAAAGTTATCTCGTGGATACAATGATCATAAGAGATGCATAAAATGGATTTTTTGAAAAGACATTATAAATTCTTTTAATGCAAATGCAACTGGCAAAGATATGGCATGATGATGAGAACCAGTGTCATTGTTGGTGGAATAAATTCAAGGTTTGTGGATCTTGAGGGAGGCCACAAGGTAGAAGTTTCTCTCATGGCACCCCATTAGAACAATTTTCCAAAGGTAGAGACACTAGATAATGCATAAGTGGCTACCGTTGCTACTACTATCTCTGGTGTAAAGATATTTAAAATACAAGCAACCTATATCAAGTGTGATAACAAAGCTAGATATTTGAGACAAGGGAATTGATGCTTAGAATTTTCTTCTTGGAAATGTTATAAATCCCATATTTTCCACAATTTAATTAAGGGAACCATCTGCTATGTTGACTACCTAAAGCATAAAACAAAGGATTGCTAGGAATCATTTGGATTATTGAAAAGGTGGTTTTTTGAGAAATTTAGAGGCAACACTTCATGCCTGATAGCTTCAATGATTCTCAAACTTCTGATATATTTCAAGCTATTAATGCTATTGAGTGATGAGTCTAATTTTTCTTCTAGTATGAGGCTTATCTAAGATTTGTTGAGAACAAGAAGAACCTCAATGTTCATTTCACTTCCTTTCATCTTATTCCATAAGGCATTCAAAGTATTTGTTTGTATATACTTCAAATCACATTTGAAACCCTTATTACATTTCACCTACAGCTGATCATTATGTGTGCATGGTTGACCAACTTGCCAGTATTTGGGTGATCTAAAGACACCCCAACTTTGCCAATGAGATACCTATGGAACCTGTGCTGGTTGATGCATTTTCTTGGTGACTATAGATCACATACGAATATAGGCTTATGAGTATTTAGAGTGATACATCATTTTGGTTTGGATCATAAAATGTTACACAAAATTCCATTATTCTCTCAAACATCTATGCAGAAGTGGGCAAGTGTAATGAGGTTTAAATGGTGATGGAGGTTGACGAAAGATAGAGAAAATTTGTCAAATTTTGTGGTTATTATCACTCTTCTAGACTAAAAATAGGAAATGGAATGTAATGATTGCAGAATATGCATGAAATGATTTGTAGAAAAAGGTTTTCTTTCTTAAGAGGCTTTGTAGAAAAGGCAATTGCTAGGATTTAAGACTTTAGGAACAATCAATCAATATATCTGACAAACTTACAACAATATTGATCAAACTAGAAATAAATACAGATAATGGTGGAATCTGGCTTCACCGCACTGAAAATTTCATGTTGGGATCACTCCTATAGCTACAAACTAGACCTCTAGTCTCCCTCCTCAATTCTTCTTCCTCCCTCTCTTTTATAGAGATATGGAGAGTTATAGAGATCCCCCAATTTTCCAAACCCTTCCCACCTTTTTAGGTGGTATGCACATGATCCAATACCTCAACAAAGCAAAAACCAAAAAATATTCATTAAAATATTATTTTTATTATTTTAACGTTGCCTAATAATATATTTTATCAAAAATTATAATTGTTTATATAGATTTATTTATTTATTTTTATTTTATCAATTTACAACAATTAAATTGTTTATAAACAAATCATAATTTATTTATTTATGATTTTCATATTAATTTTTTTAATTATATTTTCCCATATAACTTTAATTTACATTAAAACAACTATATTTATTTATCAAAATTGTCTTCTCAGTATATTAACTCCATTTAAATACAACATTCAACCAATCATAAATCAAGCAATTCTAAACTAGTTAAACCTAATTATCAAACAATACCTGACCATCCTGTATGAATAGAGACCTAGACGACAACCATAGAGATAAACAGACAAAATTGATGACAATGACTAGGGAACCTTATGCTAACTCCATCCAACAATTCCATTGGTGAAGGCACACTCATACCTGTTAATTTAGGTGGAGTCAATGCCTGGTACCTGCATCCTATAGCAAACCACACAGTCAACCATGAAAATATATATCATCATATAGTCATACAGTGAATGGAAGTCACAGTGTGGCAGGATACTCGAACACGAGTAATGTGACATTGTTCCATTCACATAAACACATCAATAAATAACTACATTACACATGATTTTTTATTACTTATCAACATAATAGAATAATCAATTATATAACGATCTAATATAACAAACATTGTTAAAGCATCATAACCATGATCAAATAACACATTAAACTCAGAATAAGATTAATCCATAACTTCTGATATGTCTAACAAACTGTGAAAGTATAAAATACCAGTAATCAAACATCATCATAATAGTACGTCTGTAATCAACTAGCATGATAACAGAGAGTGAAATCATCAAACAGAATGTCATAGTGTCTAATCCTCTAGGAAAACTATCAGTCTAATAGAAGACAAGGTGAGGGGCACTACATCCTCCCCCCTAGAATCAAGCTTACTCCTAGAAGCCTGCACCAAATATGGATGAAATGGATTGAGTTTGGACAGTTTCCAAAACCCTATGCAAATATGGGACCATAGTCTATCCATTTGATCTATTAACAGAAAAATCTCAATGTAATGATTTTACACCTTTAGAAGCATGGAAACACAAGTTATCATTTTATAAGTATTATATTCATGATTTAACACATATTCTTCATACACACACAAATTCACATTACCAGGAATCACATTTAAGGGCTACACAAGGGTCCATCTGGACATTGATAAGCAACCTACTAGTCCATGACACAAAATCCATGAGCCAAGAGCCAAAATCTATCTCACAAAATCCATGCCTCACAATCAGTGGCTTGATGGTGTTAGGCCACACGCACATGGTGACACCATCCAAACAAGACCACAATGACCTATCTCCTATTGTATAAGGTGGTTAGCCTCCACAAAATAGTCCTCACATATAGGTGGGTAGTGTGTCCTAGACTCACATACCCCATCCTCAAGGTTCCCTACATCTACTTCCTCATGTACACTCACCAAGTCCACCTCATATGTCCTTGGAGAGGAATCATAATATGACACATGGCTGACATCGAAATCAATAAGGAGAAACTAGTTTAGCCACCAAAGTCATAAATAAATATCAAATAAAGATTCAATTTCATAAATAAAGAAAGAAATGCATAGTTCAACACTAAATCAAATGTAACCATGAGGGTTATGCACAAATGAAGATCACAATGTGTGGCTAAACCATCACAATCAAATATAAACAAAGTGCTGACCTTTTCAATCAATAGAAAATCATCAATAATTATAAAAAAAATACACAATCTTTGAAATTCCACTGTACAACACTGTGTGACTAGATACTAACCACCAACGGGGAAGGAGGGAACAACGTCAGGCTATCCTCAACATTTTCTTCCATACAATAAGGACTCTACATAAGCACCAAAATTTACTAAATGCATCGAAAAAATCATACTCAACAAAAGGATGCACAAAGCATCTAATCCTCTACCTAACAACTCCTTTAACTGCAACCGAGGCTCCTTAATCTCCTAAGTGGTCATCTGATACGGAGTTCTTGATATAGGTTTTGCTCTGAAGCAAGGCCTATCTTGAATTCAATGTCACGCTTAGGTGGTATTCCTAGAATCTCACTAGGAAAGACATCTGCATACTCCTTAAGGATAGGGTGATTGTTGAAGGACACCTCTCAACTCTCACCTAACTCCAAATCATTAACCATCATGACAAACAACTGGCAACCTTGATTCATACATCTCTTCAACTTGACGACATAAATCATACTCAAGGAGATGGATTTCTAAATGCCAACTACCTCTACCTTGACCTCTAGGCATCTACCTATGTAGACACTGCCAAGGGACAACCTTAGATTGTTAGGCAAGGATGACAAAAGGGAAGAACATAATCTTTAGAGTTTGAGCTGTTGATAACTGAGGGGGGGGTGAATCAGTTATCCTAATTATTTGTTCTTTTGAACTTTCTTATTAATCAAAGCAGCATTGAATCAAACAAACAAACATTACCATGAAATGAGAAACACATGACACAATATTTTTGACGTGGAAACCCAGTTAAGGGAGAAAACCACGGGGTGATTAACCCAAAGATTATTCTCTGTTAGAAGAATAAGGAATTACAAAATGGCACTTGCCAATTAGGGCTCACTGTCCGAGCACACTGCTCACAATGAGGCACACTGCCTACAAGGAGACACACTGTCTACAAAATAATGTTTATACAATACTTGAACTGATCGGAAGCATCTACATATGCTGGAGTTCAGTTCCGGTTTAGGCTCTGTATACTGATCTGCTGCACTTCATCTTTCCTTTGCTCTTTTTCTGCTTTTCTTTCACATACCAGATTTTTCTTATTACTTCTATTCTGCTCTGGACTTATTCACATACTCCATAACTCAACTACACTTCTCACAACAAAATCCATCCTCTATTTATATCCGCACTAGTGATTTCATTATCTTTCTAGTCGGCACCTGGAATAGTCTATCTTCTCACAAACTTTGTTCTGTCGGCTGAATCCTTGCATATCAAGTAATGCAGATCAAGCATATACTTGCAGATATCATTAATCATGTCGGCCAAACATGATTCATGCCTTCACAACCTTTACCATCAACAGTAACACATCTGGAAAATAGTCTGATACTCTGTCAGTCAGTTCTTCCTCTGTTCTCACTGTCTTTCAGGAATCCGGTACTCAACTATTCATATCTTCTTTCTTGTCCATCACCAGAGGCTAAATCCTTGGAATATACTACTCAAGGTAGTCCTTTTGACTTCCCCAAATCTGCACTGCACCAAGACACTTCCTCTGAGAGATCCAGACCAATCTGTTGGACCTTACCACATGCTCTGTTCTTATTCACCAGACCACAACAGTCTTCATTCTGACTTCCGATAGAGACACACCATGACTTGCGGATATGGGGGATGACCTTTGTTGCCATCAATGACAACAACCATGAATCCCTATAGTGTCTCTTGCCAACAATCTCCCCCTTTGGCATTGATGGCAACACTTAGCGAAAAATGACTAAGTGTTTACACTATGCTCCCCCTTGGCTGATGCTCTATCTTTATATACAATTCCAGAACTCCCCCTTAGTTGGATTCCTCATTTTTCACTGCTCCTCACTCCCCCTTTGACATTAATGGCAAAGGGTAGGGTCCGCACACCAAAATTTTCAAAGATTTACTATTCATAGCCGCATATTTACATACTCACATAAACTGAAGAATGTCTGCAAAGGATGTCTCCAATTGGACCAGTTCTGTAGCCCAACTTTGCTTCATTTTGTCCAAAATTGAAATGTGACCACTTAACAAAAATGTAAAAGCTTCTGCCCTTTTGAGAACTGTCGGATCATTTGTTTGGGCGGTAGTTTGAGCATCACTGATGGCTTCATGCATAGTTTCTAACTTAGGGATTATAATCCTTCTAAGTTCTCCCATCCGGTTAGTTATATTCTTCCTTTCCTTCTCAAAGTTCTTTATTGCATTTGTGATTGCAATAGTTTGACATTCTTGATTCACTATGAAGGAAGAGAGAGGATCAAAACTTTGAGATAAACTTTGTAGTTTGTCCTGTTCCTCTTTTATTTTCTTATCAATTTCTACTGTTGCCTTTGACCAGGAGATACAAAATTTGTAGATGTCACCGCCATCCTTAAGAGCATTTTCTAAGCTCTTTATTCCAATACTCATATTTCTCCTATCATTAGAGATTAATCCTAGTACTTCTGAAAATCTCTTATCCAAAAATTTCTTCCGGACCTTTTCTTCAGCTGATTTTTCTAGAGAATTAAAATGTGTATCAACACTACTGACTAAGGTTTTGAGATTACCAGAAGAGGAGGCTGTCGGATCTATCTGGACTGATGGCATAATCTTTTCAAGTGCTCCGGAAGCAGCCTCTATCAACTCACAGTCTTCCATATGAGACTTTAGGAGTTTTTCATTTGCCTTAGCATTTGCAAATGAGGCTATCTTCATCGTCTGTACCGGAGAGAGAAAGTCAAAGTCGAATGGGCCTTTTAGAAGCTCCGGTTCATCAATCTCTATTGTTTCTTGGCTTAGAAATTTTTGAACAGTTTGTGCAGTGTCTCTTGCCGGAGACAGATGTTTCTTTTCTTCTGCAGTTTTGTCCTTTGGAGTCTTTTCTCCTTCCACATTCTTACCACTTTCAGTTGTGGTTATCTCTGTTGGAATCTTCTCTTTCTCTGCATCCTTGGTGCTGTCAACCACTTTTTCTTTTACTGTTGCTTCTTTCTCCTATAATTTCTCTTGGGATCCGGAGACTGTAGGGGAAACCGGAGGAGAGATGTTACTCTATTCAAGGACCACTTCTTCCGGAGCAGATGATTCCAAGTCCACAGCTGTTTCTGCACCTAAGTCCTCTACAATAGGAATGTTGAACCTTTTGAATGTATTCCGAAGGATCTCTTCAGTGTCCTTGGCTACTTTGTCGGTCTCACCAAGTATAAGCTGACTCATCCTTGCTTTGCTTCTGAATTCATCCTTGTAGTCTTTGAATACCATGTTCATTGTTTTGTGATCAATTGAAGGATATAGCTGAATAGCTATCTGTTCCCTGATCTCAAGGTCTTTTGCCATGGCATTGTTCTTTCTTATTTCTAATTCCTTCTCTAGACTCTTAGGAATTTTGGAGATAATCTCAATAAAAGCTTTATTGTAAATGTTCAAGTACCTGATTGTAGTTTCCTGTAGGATCTTTTGATCTGTCTCATTGTAGTCATCATAGAATTCAGCCACTGGTTGAAGGTTCCCATCCACAGTGACTGATTTGACTACACTGTCTAGAGACAGGGTGGGCTTTTCAACAAATTCCTCTATCATTTCTTCCTTGTCTTGGCCTGTGGAGGGTTTATCGGATCCTTTCTTCTTTTGCTTCTTTATTTCTTTTACTCCCTCATCTGACTCAGTTTCCTCTTCATCCTTTTGGCTTTCATAAGCCCTTGTGGCTTTTGTCTTAGATCTTTTACCAGATGCCTGGACTTCCGGTTTTGAGCTTTTGGTTGTGGGAGGTGCAGATCTTTTTGATGATTTGGTCCAGGTGGAAGTTTCAACCGGAACACTTTCTTCACTTTTCTTTTCTGCCCTCTTCTTCTCTTTCTCATCCCCTTCCCTCTTCTTCTGGTGAGCATCATGTGCTTCCATGGAGATTCCAAGGCCTTGTGCTATGTGTTCTACTTCTTTTCTAACTTTCCTCTTGATCTCCGGTTCTCTGAGTTCAACATGAATTTTTATACTTAGTTCCTCAAATGTTCTAAACCTTTCTGCCTTTGGATCTTTAGGCTGACTTAGCATGTGTTGAACATGCAGCTCCACTATCTATTTCTACCATAAAGCATACTGTATCTTTGTACTTTTCAACAAGGGATTGGGGTATTCTTTCTCTTGCATGCATCATGCTCTGGAAGTTCTTGAAATATCCCCATAGAGCTATTTTTCTTGCTTTAGCATCCCCAAGTCCATGCAAATAATCTCTGATTTGGATGGCAATCGGTCTTTCATTCTGCCATATCCATCCACTAGATCCGGGAAGCTCATTCATGTAATAAAAGAAGAGACAAAGGATCAAATTGCCATACTTGAAGGAGTTTTTCTTGTCCTTATTGATCTTCTGCAGATTTTCAAAAAGTTGGTTTACAAGAAGCTCACACAAGTCATAGTCTGCATTCTCCTTTAACATTTGATAAGCTGTGTAGATTGCAATTCCCGGTACTGAATTTTCCCTACTAGAGTGATAGATTTTGTAACCAATTATCATAGATGCAAATTTGACATCCGGTTCAGTGATGTCTTCAACTGTCATAGCTCTCTTGTCAAACTTAGATCCGGTTGCATCACTAACTGTCTGATTTTTGACAGACTTGAGAATAGGTAATCCACCGGATGAGTGCAGACCGGTTACAGCCCTAATTGCATTTTTGGTGATCTTGAAGGGCTTGTTTAACCATAGGAAGTTGTCATGCACTCTACTTAGTACATACCGGACCCATTCATCTTCTTCAAAACAGGGGAAATGGATGCACTGTGCAAAGTGTTTGTCCCGGATGGCTTTGTACTGAGGTTTAATCTCAAAGGAGTCATCTATCAACTGTTTGTGATAGATATCCATCAGTTTTGATTCTCCAAAGTCTTCAAAATTTGCATGAATGTAAACCCTAATGTCCTCTGTATGCAATACACCATGTGGAACACTGGAGAAGGCTCCTAGTGGATCTACTTCCAAAGATTTGTATGGATGTTTCTTGAATGTGGGGCGAGGTCTATCAGAGATCTTAAATATATTCGGAGTAGCCATTTTTCAAAGATTTGCAGTGAGATATTGAAAACGTAAAATACCTTATGCACCTTCGGATATACGGAGTGGTTGGATTGATTTCTGTATGTAGTAAATTCTGCAAGTGATCTTCGGTGAACTTGATGAATTTTGTTGCAGAGCTCCACTTTTTGCTTCTTCTTAGGTGTGGAATGATCAAGTGATTATTGAGAAATCCTTTATATTGTTTCACAAACCCTAATATCTATTTGCAATAAATGCTCGACCTACATTGTTCTGGTTTGCCTTATTCGGATAAATTGGAATACCGGATCAGTCCTGATCTATGAACATCATGCGGATCTTCCAACCATGAATAAATCAAGATGACACATCACAAGGACATCCCAAACACTCTGTCCGATCTGCAGAATAAGATAATGCATTTCCAGATCTCTCCGGATCCTTTTTGTAATCCTCTGTCATTCCGGAGCATCTCCCAGAACAGGTCTTATTTGATTGATCACAACTTCTTTACATCTCCATGCGGACCTCTAAAATCTTATCTGGATCATCTCAAGACTTATATCTTCAAACCCTTTACTCCGCATCTTGTGCCACATCCAGCACCACTTGATTGGCTGGGGGAACAGGATTTTCTATGAGTCTCCCCCTGAGCCAGAGCTCACTTTTTAGTTTCCGGAAGGAGTATCAGCACCAGAGTCTGGTGCGGATCCAACCTCTACATTCTCTGAACTTTTCTTTACCCAAATCTTGTTCATCTGATTCCTAACTTCATCCGCATTGATCTTTTGTTTACCCTTGTCTTGATTCTGATTATACACCAGACCTTTTTTGTCTTGATTCTTGCTTCTACAGACTTTTGCATTATGACCGGACCTATTACAGATTTGACAAATAACATTTCTTTGCATATTTGACTGATAGCCTCTTGATCTGCATTGATTAGCCATATGACCTATTCTATTACATGCAAAGCATCTACCATTGAATGATTTTTTTATTTACATATTTCTGCATTCATGAAACTTGTGTCCATACCTTTTGCAGTTAAAGCACTGTCCAGAGAAGGATGAATTAGTCTGATTCATTCTATTTCTACACTGATTAGCTTTGTGACCAAAGTGATTGCAGCTGTGGCAGTATCCATTGAAGGATGGATATTTTTGAGCATTGGGCTGTCTTACCGGAGGTCTTCTAGGCCTATTCCTTAGATTTTTTGATCCAAAATTCTTTTGACTGGATCCAGAGCTTTCTCCTTTCTCATATCCCAAACCATACTTGTCATTTGTCCTCTTTTGACTTCCAAAAAGTACTTCAAGTTGGGCAGAACTTATCTTGAATTTTTCTTTATATTCATTTGTTGTTTGAAGATTTGTTTTGAGAGAGACAATTTGATCCTCAAGTTTTTCTTCATTATCTTTGGCATCTTCAAGATCAGATTCAAGATGTCTAATAATCATGTCCATCTGGTGGCATTCTTCTAATTTCTCTTTAAGAGATTGTTTTAGATTGTCTTTAGCTTTTCTTTTTTCTTCAATCTCTTGAGTAAATTTTATAGTTCCTGATTCCATTTCATGTCTTAACATAATGACTTCTTTTGATAACTTTTCACATAACTTGGTTTTCTCAGTCAATTCTTCATTTGTATTGCTTTCTTCACTTTATCTTGCCAATTGTTGGAGTAGCTCCTTTCTCTTTTTCATAGAGAGACTTAATTTGTCTTTTAGTTCTCTCATGAATTCATCAGCCTGTTTGAGTCTTTATTTTAATTCATTGACTTCAGAGTTTGATTGTTCAAGATCCTCAAGGGCAGTCTTGAGTTGCTCCCTTAAACCATATGCATCCATTTGAACTCCCAGATCTTCCTCAAGTTGTTAGGCTCTATTCGGAGGAACTTAGCTCTGATACCAATTGTTGATAACTAAGAGGGGAGGTGAATCAGTTATCCTAATTATTTCTTCTTTTGAACTTTCTTATTAATCAAAGTAGCATTGAATCAAACAAACAAACATTACCATGAAATGAGAAACACATGACACAGTATTTTTGATGTGGAAACCCGGTTAAGGGAGAAAACCACGGGGTGATTAACCCAAAGATTATTCTCTGTTAGAAGAATAAGGAATTACAAAATGGCACTTGCCAATTAGGGCTCACTGCCCGAGCACACTGCTCATAATGAGGCACACTGCCTACAAGGAGACACACTGTCTACAAAAGAATGTTTATACAATACTTGAACTGATTGGAAGCATCTACATATGCTAGAGTTCAGTTCTGGTTTAGGCTCTGTATACTGATCTACTGCACTTCATCTTTCCTTTGCTCTTTTTCTGCTTTTCTTTCACATACCAGATTTTTCTTATTACTTCTATTCTGCTCTGCACTTATTTGCATACTTCATAATTCAACTACACTTCTCACAACACAATCCATCCTCTATTTATATCCACACTAGTGATTTCATTATCTTTCTAGTCGGCACCTAGAATAGTCTATCTTCTTACAAACTTTGTTCTGTCGGCTGAATCCTTGCATATCAAGTAATGCGGATCAAGCATATACTTGTAGATATCATTAATCATGTCGGCCAAACATGATTCATGCCTTCACAACCTTTACCATCAATAGTAACACATCCAGAAAATAGTCTGATACTCTGTCAGTCAGTTCTTCCTCTGTTCTCACTGTCTTTCAGGAATCCGGTACTCAACTATTCATATCTTCTTTCTTGTCCATCACCGGAGGCTAAATCCTTGGAATATACTACTCAAGGTAGTCCTTTTGACTTCCCCAAATCTGCACTACACCAAGATACTTCCTCTGAGAGATCCGGACCAATCTGTCGGACCTTGCCACATGCTCTGTTCTTGTTCACCGGACCACAACAGTCTTCATTCTGACTTCTGGTAGAGACACACTATGACTTACGGATATGGGGGATGACCTTTGTTGCCATCAATGACAACAACAATGAATCCATATAGTGTCTCTTGCCAACATGAGCAACTAGGAAAACATAATAGGTTCATATAAAACTAGAGTACCCAGTGTTGGAACCTGGCTCTAATACCAAATGTAATGCCCCACCATGGACACCTAGCGAACAACAGAACTATGCTATACAATAGGACAACAATTTTTTTTAAATGAAAGAGATAATAAATTAATGATTAACATATCTATACATATCAATAAACTAACATTTAGTCCTCTAAAGTTCCATGGTTGCATTACTGACAAATTGATTAACATAATCTAACATACATCATGAATTAACTAACATCAGTAGATCATTCTAACTATATTGCATTAAATGAATAAACAATTTACATATCCATATCATGACATCAGATAAGCAATCAACATGATCAGGATTACATGTGCATATACAAATTCCTATACCTATGAGTACATAATTTCATTTTACATACTATCACCTCCTGATTTCATCTGAATACATACATTATGATTGAACTGATACATAGGACTAGTACATGAGCATAAATCATTACCTCTATAACTAGTACAAGATCTGATATCTGATACACAAAATACATCCTCTTCGCACATGAACAATGGCAAGGGAAAAACCAATGGAGATAAAGCACATCCACCTGACCATGTGGAACCCTGAAGTCCACCCCCCGTGCTAGGAGATAACATAAGGTCCCACTACAACAAACAGTCAAGTAGATAGTAGACCATAAGAAACAAGTACACATGACTCCAACAACACATATCAATTTCACAAACAAATCAATAGCTCTTCCAAAGGCAACACATATGAATGGAGAGAGTACAATTAGGGAATGACTGCAGTAGGAAGAGTGTCATCACATAGCTTGTCATGGGTTGTCCTAGTAGGCCTTCCTAGGCCCCGACCTCTATCTGGGGTTATCCTGGAAGCCTCTCTTGACCCTCGACCCCCATACAAACTCATGCAGAATCAACATACCTTTCATGAGGACAAGGTAGTTGATATTGCCATTCTAGGCCTTCCCATCTCATTTCATGCCTAAACGAGCACTTGATCCATGAGTGAGGCATCCTCTTGTCTTGTTAAGTGTGATTAACTACCCAACCCCCTAATTCATTAATTAGATTATCACTGAGTTAACAACTTTCAATGGGTTACACTGGCAGCCACTTTGGGCACCAGCCCCACATTGAAAGCCACTCCCCTACCTACATCTAAAAACCCTATCCATCAAGCATAATAATTATCATTATAACAACAAACTGTTAGTAAAAGTACAAAACCATGTCACACTTTTATGAAGGAAACGGGCAATGCTGATCCAACTTTAAATCTTGAATCACTAAAAAGTGACATATGTTTTAAATTTTGAAATGATGTAAACTAATAAAATATTTATTTTTTAGTATATTTTATGTTTGCATTTTTAGAAAAAATTAAAAAATGATGTGAATGTAGTTTTTAATAAATTGACACTATAATTTAGTTGCTGGTAAAATACTGAAAAATGATGTTACATGAGACATCAATCTTTATATAGTAATTTTTTTTTTCTTAAATCTTTTTGTGTGTATTTATAACTTGAAACTTTAGTGCATGGATATATTTTTTTCCAATTTTGATAAATATATATTTTTAAATAAATAATAAAATGTGCATGTATTAAAATGTAGTTGTTTCCATTTGATGTCAACTTTCATATGAACTATTTATCTAAAATAGAAAAAAAATTATACCATATTGATATAGATTCTTTTATCTAGTGCATCATATTATTTTTTATTTTTTATAATAAGTTTTACTATTTTTCCTTGACATGGTAATCAACCTAATGTTTTGTGCTGATAACCTACTTTTAGTAAAAATAGAAAGGAAAATGTAAATAATAATTAAATTATTAATATATATATATATTTGAAAACTAAACTTATAGATCTACAAAAAGGTATTTTTATAATTTTTAAAAAATGTTATTTACACGAGTAGAAGTTGTCGAAATATCAAGTTTTTTAAATAATTTTATTTTTCGTAAATTCACCTCATAGTGGTGCTACATATGCATTTAGCCAACAATTTTAGTTAGAAAAGTTGTGGACATATCTAACTTAGCTAGAATGAATATTACGCGATCATATGTTTGACCAAAATTGATTTTTAGTTAGAAATACTTAAATTCACTTGTGCTGATAAGTTGCATGAAAGTGTGACACAACTTTGTGCTTTTAAAAAATGTGTATACATATCAATGCAAGGCATTTACCATCTTGCAAACCAACTTAATCACAATGACTATTTCACAATACATTGTCCATAGCTACCAAGTGAAGCAATCCATAAATACAATAATCCTTTTACAAAATTCAACACAGTATTTATTACATGCTCAATACAATAATGAATCACATCGTCCATGAAGGACTTCATTCCACATCATGATACATTTTCAACATAACAGATACATGAACACCAAACATCAATCCTATGCCTCTGGAAACTTATCCTTGACAACTTGCACATATCCATAACAAAGTAGGAAGATATAGACCTGAACCAAGAACGACAAACAATATTACATACACAAAAATATAATAATGTGTAAAAATAAAGTGTTATGTTTTAGTTGACAAATGGCATGTTACCTAGACATTCATCATTAATTAATATAGAAAATTGAATCTTTCCTTGTCAACAATTTAACACCATTCTGTTGGTGATTGTTTTGATGCAATCATAGCAATAAGTTAAAATTCACATATAATGAACTGAAACTATACTTGAAAGATAAGAAGGAATCATTTAAGATTCAACTAATCCCAAGTCTACAATGGTTCGGTTGGTCAAGTTCAGTTGGTCAATGTGAAGCTGTAATGTTCAAGGGGCCTTACGTAGTTAAGAGTTTCTTTGTGGTTTACTGGACTAAGATTATGCAAAAGATCATGAGATATGTTGATACTTTTCATTCCTTTGCATAAAAGTGTTACTGTGTTGCAAGTTTTAGATGGTTTTCTTGAATTATTGCAGCTTTCTCCTTCATACACTTATGAAAACTATCTACTTTTAACTTTGTTATGCATACTTTTTCAAATTTGAGACAACTTCCTTTCAATTTCTACGTTTTCAGCTAAATATTTCAGATGGGTTGGGAAAAGTTAGAAAGATCTAATCTATACCTCATTTACTCTACCAAAGGATCTAATTGTTCTATTATGCACTATGTAAATACTACAGCAATTTGATCAAATGCACAGTAAAAAAAACTTTAAATGCAAGTCCTGAGCATTTTCACAAACATACATTTAAAATTGCAAGCTCTCAAAGATAATATTTCAAAACACAAAGAAGAGCAGGAGAACACTCAGAAGATAGATGCAGAACTCCAGATTCTATTGTATTAGAAAGAAACAGTCATACATGATTTACAATGTAGGAATGACTCTTAGTTTCATTGATCAAACTACAAAGAACTTACAAACTTTACAGATACAGTAAGGAAGCCAGACATTCCACGCGCACCTTACTGCAGACAAATAGGCGACCTCCTTCTTCTACTAAACTAAGCTAACTGGCTGTGTGTTTCTAAAAAAAATCCCTGATGTAAAGTATTAAGTGCAGAGAGGCACAATATAAAGACTTTCTGATTGTCCTCACTACAGCAAAAACCTAACTAGACCCCTGGTTCAAACCCCTGGTTACAGCAATAAATATAGGTGAACCAGTTCTTCAAAAATATCTCTGAACAGTGTCAAATCTGGGCGAAATATTGCCCCTTCTGAGAAGCTTTGGCAGCTCAGCAATAACTTCCATTTGTCTGTTGTGGTAATACTCCCAGCTGCAATTTTGTCCTTCATTTGGTCGGCCTTGACTTCTTCGCACTTCATCTTTACTTCTTGCTCCTGAGATCAGATTTTCTTCTTCCATGAGGTCACTGTGTTGAATTTCCAGCTGCTTCCTCAACTGTAAGCCTGCAATATAAGACAAGCAATAAGTATCAAATTTACCAAATGAATAGCAGGAAACTAAAAAAAATATGTTTAAATCAGGGTGACTACAAAAAATGTGGAAATCTGGCTCAAAAACCCTCAAAAACGTGTTCAAATGTATACAGATTGCCCAAAACAAAATGGGTCAACCATCGCTGACCAGAAAAATGCCACGGGCACCAAAAATATGTTTTAAAATTCCCACCGCTTCGTCCATTCCTGCCCATCGGCGTGATAATCGCCATCGGCGGGTCCAAAAAATACTTGGGCGATGTTCGTTATTTGGCCGATGGCCTTTCTCGTTATTTCCTCCTTATTTCTTTCCATCGGCGTAAGTCTGTACTATCAGTGAGCCTCAAAATTCTTTCACTGATCATTCTCTTCCATCGATGCTTCTTCGTTACTCTCCATCAATGTGAGGCTTGCCCATCGGTAAGCCCAAAATTTCCTTCACCAATCGCGTTGGCTATGCCGATACCCTTGTATTGGCAAGAGTGTTGCTGATGTCTTATTGGCCTTCATTTCCTTCTCATCGGTGAGAGATTCACCATTGACGAACTCTAAATTTTCCTCGTCGATCCTCATTGTTAGGCCGATGGCCCCTTGCGCTTTATTTCCTCTTCATCAGCGAGAGATTCGCCATCGGCGAACTCCATATTCTTTCCACCGATGCCCCTTTGCTTTGTTCCATCGGCGAGAGATTCGCCATCGGCGAACTCTAAATCTTCTTCATCGATCACAATACCTTGGTCGATGGCCTCTTATTTCCCTCTATCGGTGCAAGTGTTACCGATATAGCCTTATCAGCTTGCATTTTCTTCTTATCGGGGAGAGATTATACCATCGGCGGGCTCCCTATTTCCTCCGCTGATGTCTTACCTTATAGCAATGCTCTTTCATTGCTCTCCATTGGCGTGAGATCACCCATCGGCAACTCACAAACTCCTCCTTCCGATGGCATTTGCCTTGTTTCATCGGCGAGAGATTCGCCATCAGCGAGCTCCTTATTTCCTCCACCAATGCCTCTACCTAGGCCGATGACCTCAACATCCTTACCTTTCCTTGTATTGGCCTGACTTTGCCCATTGGCAAAGGAATTTTGACCACTGCCGATTGCATACACTACGCCGATACCTGATATCAGCGAGAGTTTCACCGATATCCATCTTCCCATCCTTCGCATTTCGACTAAGTCCTCCCTCCCTTTCTTGCATCGGCCTGACCTTGCCCATCGGTAAAGGCACAAAAAACTTGACCGACAACTACCACTATACCGATAGCCCTCGACTATTGACAAGACTATACCCTTTGGCATGATGAATTCAAACTCGGCCGATGCTCTATGTTACGCCAATCACTATTGTTTCGGCCACAGGCTTACCAAAGCCTTTAAACCCAAACTATTGAACCCTGCCACTATCGGCATGACTCCTGCTGATCACCCTTTCATTTATGCTTTATCTGTAAGAGACTCCACTTCGATGGAACACTCCAAAGTCCCACCGATGGCAACTGTTATGCCGATAGCCCTTGTCTTGAACCCAAACCCTTTGAACTTTGAACCATTGAACCCCACCAAAGAGGTCAAGCGACAGGTTCAATGTGGCGGTTCAACGATGCATAGCGACTATTAAAAAGAAAATGAACCCCGCGAACTTTGGACATTTGAACCCGCCGAACCCATTGAACCCCGAACCATTGAACCAAAAAAGGTTCAATCAAATGGTTCAATGCGTAGGTTCAAACCTGTAAAAACACTTCTAATGAATAAGTAATGGTGACTAAAATGAATCGATGTATTTTCTGCAAAACAATCAAATGTAACATACAGAGTGGAACCCAGACAAAATTGCCCATGACCCAGAACCACTAAGTACGATTTTTTTTTAAATTTAAAACAAATGCCAACAAGAAAAAAGGCAAACAACTAACTGTTTATCATGCAAAACCTAATAGTACATTTTACCTAAATGATCATAACTTGCAAAATATGATGAATTTTAAGATGGTTCAAAAAGCAACCCTGGCTCATTTTTCACAAGGAATCCAACCATATTATGCAATGGTACTGAAAAATGCAATTTTCTATATTTTTAACAAGGTTTGCAAATCTGACTCTCTTTTCCCTTTACCACTAGACAGAACAAACACAAGCGGAAGCAAAAGCAAAGCAACAGTAGGGGTCCTCATTTTACCGAGGAACAAAATGGGGCATGTTGTGAACATCACAACAACTAGCAACCAAACAAAACAACTAAATTTAGAGTGTTCAAGAAAACTAGATGAAATGAACTCATAACTTCTGACTATCTGTCCTGCAAATTACTATTTAGCTTGAGACTTAAGGTATTCAATAAGGGTGCATGAATTTTTATTTTCAGTTTAGTTGTGTGCACATGATTAATTATCCTCATCTTGAAGATTGGTTGAACAAACCAGTGACTGACATTAGCCTATGTAGGTGAGGATATTCCCTCATAGCCGACCGGATAGAGCCTTGCTGCCAGCGAGCGTCTAGAGCCCCGGCAAGGTTATTGTTACAATTCTCCTAAGTAAAGCCCCACTGCCAGCGAGCGTCTATAGCCCCGATAGAGTTAGTTAGATGGCTTAATCTGGATTTTCAGTATAATCCATTTTATTTATTTTTTCTTTTGTCTTTTATTTTCTAATTTTTTGATTTTGAAAGATTTCACAAGATATAGCAATTTGTAAATTCATGATGCAAGGAGTGGACACTTGCTGAAATTAAGCTGAGAATTGTAATGGTAGCAAGGGCAACCTCTGATTTTTCACCTAATATCTACACTGGTAGGTTCAACAAACCCAAGGATTTTAGGTGTGTCATCGTGAGAAACTTGCTTCGAATTCTCAATAACATTTATTGAATACAAAACTTCAGAAGATAAATAACTCTCTACACTCATGACAGTAACAAGTTATGCGTAAATTGCAAATGATTAACTTGAATATCCTAAATTTTATACTGTTTTGAATGGTTGCTAGTTTTGCTCCTTAACACTCTAAAGTAAAACAAAGATCCCTGCTGAGGAGACAAAAAAAACCAACCAGACAAACAGGCTGTACAAAAAGTAAAAAAATAAAAATAAGAAAAAACTGTACAAACAAAAACAAAACAAACAACAAGAAATAGAAAACAACAACAAACAGAAGACACACTGTACAAACAGCCAACCAAAAAAAGAAAATAGCAAAAGAAGAACTGTACATTACTTACAGCACTTTACACCAAAATGGACTGCCCATGACCTCAAACCTGGAAGTAGTGTTTCAAATGCTGGCCATTAACTGGTAATGGCACATCTTCTCCAGTCAAGGTCTTAAGTCTGAATGTGTTATCTCCTATTATTTCTGAGACTTGTAAGGGACCCAGCCACAATTTACCGATTTTTCCATGGCTTCCTTTCTTTTCATGTGCTTTGTCCCAGCACAACACTAAGTCTGATATCCTAAATGTTTTGACTTTTGCCCTTTTATCAAACCACCTCTTAACAACCACTTGGTGTTTGGCAAACTTCTCGATGGCTAGACCTCTTTTCTCATCTAGTTGTAGCATTTGCACTATTCTGGCTTCCCTATGGTTATTAAAGCCTAGATACTCATTAGCAAACTTCCAGGTTGGTATTCTCAGATTTACTGGAAGTATGGGATCAGTACCATAAACTAAATGATAAGGTGTGCTACCTAAAGTTGTTTTAAATTTGATCCTATCTACCCATAATGCATATCTTAATAGGGAATTCCACTCTCTAGGACTCTTTGCAATTAACTTCATGATTATATCTAATAAAATTTTATTCGTTGATTCAGCCAGTCCATTACCTTGAGGGTAATAATTCGAAGAAAACCTTAAAATGATCCCGTATTCAAATGCCTATTTAGAAAACTTTAAAGAAGAGAAAGCAGGGCCATTATCACATACCAATGAACAGGGAGTTTCAAACCTGGTGATGATGTTTTCTTCAAGAAACTTGATAACTACCTCAGTCGTGGAAAATTTACAGCACGTGGCCTCAGTCTACCTTGTACAATAATCTGTTACCGTCAGTATAAATTTGTGTCCTGCAGAAGATGGGGGATTGATGACTCCAATAAAATCCAAGCCCCACTATGCAAACGGTCTGGATTCAATCACAGGTTGTAGTGGATTGGCCTGATTTCTCCCTTTGTCTGCTGCAGTCTGACAGATGTGGCAACTTCTGATGTGACTCTTAGTGTCTTTGAACATCATGGGCCAGAATAGCCCACCCTCAGTATTTTGTGTGTTGTGGCTAGATGGGAACCATGGCCGGTTCCGTACTTGTCATGTAGTTCTGTCAACACTTTGTCATCTTCAGCTCTGTTTATGCATCTCAGATAAATTCCATCATGGTTCTTCCTGAATAGAAGACCTTGTTGCACCATATAATTTTGTGCCTTAATCTTCAAAGCTCTTCTCTGAGAAGCCTTCATCCTGTTTGGGTACTTTCCAGCTATCAAGAAGGTGTTTAAATCATCATACTAGCCTGATGCATTCTGGGAATTCAGTACATATTGCTGCTTTATCAAATCGGGATCTGTATTTGCTATCGTCTGCACCAATGCCTACCCTCTGACCAGCTTCATGGGAATAATTTCTATGTCAAATTCTTGCAGTGTGGTGATCCACTTGGCTCTTTTTTTCCAGGCTCGTTCTGCATCAGCAACATCTTTACTGCCGCGTCTGGCACTATGGCTTTGACCTGGCTGCGCAGAATGTAGTGTCTAAATTTTTTAATAGCCTTTACTAATGCGAATGCCTACCTCTCGGTGTCTAGATACCTCAGCTATGCATCCTTCAGAGGCGCGCTCATAAATGCTATGGGCCTCTCTTCATTGTTTTCACCTTTCTATGTCAAGGCAGCCGCAACTGAATGAGAAGATGCAAAGGAGTAGATGTAAAATAGGCTTGTGTAGTCTGGACTTGCCAATACAGGGGCATCAAAAATTGCCTCCTTAATATCTTCAAACATGGCTCTGGCCACTGGCGTCCATTCCATCTGTGCATCTTTCTTCAACATGGCATTTAACAGCTGCACGATCTCTGCAAAACCTGTTATAAACTTCCGAACAAAGTTAATTTTGCCAAAAAATGATTTCAACTCTTTCCTACTGTTTGGTATTTGCAAACTTTTTATGGATTCTATTCTATCTGGATCAATTGAAATTCCACCTTCAGAAATGACATGGCCTAATAATTTACCTTCAGTTACACCAAATATACATTTCTTAGGATTAAGGGAAATCCTATACCTTTCACATCGCTTGAGTACTTTCCTGAGATCTTCAGCGTGAGTGGATGCATCCTTGGAATACACAGTTAAATTATCCATATACACAACAATGCACTTACCTGATAATCCACGGAATGCAATGTCCATGGCCCTCTGAAAAGTGGCACCTGCATTGATCAGACCAAACGGCATTCTTCCATATGCATAATTTCCCCACTTACAAGTGAAAGTGGTTTTTAATCTATCTTCTCTATCAATTAAGACCTGGTTATAACCTAAAAAACCATCTAAAAAAGACATCATCCTTACGCCATTTACTGCTTGCAGCACTTTGTCTTTTAGGGGCAAAGGATAATTATCCTTTTCAGATGCCTTGTTTAAATTTCTAAAGTCTACGCATAACCTGATGTCTCCGTTTTTCTTCCTTACTGGTACTAAGTTAGCTACCCAGATCGAATGTCTGACTGGAAAAATTATTCCAGCAGACAGCAATTTTTTAACTTCCTCAAAGATTAGAGGCTCTAGAATTGCATTCACAAGCCTCGATTTCTGCCTAAATGGTTTGACTTCTTTTCTCAAAGGTATTACGTGAGTTATGATGGACTCATCAAATATTTTCAAGTCTTCATAAGTCCATGCTATGACATGTTTATATTCTTTCAGAATGTCTAAAACCTCTTTTCTGATTTTTTCAGAGCAAGCTTTCCCAATTAGTACATTTTGTGGACTTTGCTCAGTCCCTAAGTTATGTAAATCACACTTGCCCCCTTCCGTTTTAGGCAAGTCCTTTTGTCTTATTACTCCATCGAGATCAAAGATATGTTCTAATTCAATTACTCCTCTTGGTAAGAAGTTACTCTTCAAGTTGATTATATCCTCTTCGTCCCATGTTACTTTAGGCCTTTCCTGCTCATCAATGATTTGAGCCTCAAATGCCTCATTACAAGTCAGAAAATCAATAATTTGTTGGTCCCCTCCAAATACCTGAAAGTGTGTAACGTTGTCTGGTATATGTTGATGACTGTTTTGATGCAATCATAACAATAAGTTAAAATTCACATAAAATGAACTGAAACTATACTTGAAAGACAAGAAGGAATCATCTGGTGACTCAACTAATCCCAAGTCTACAATGGTTCGGTTGGTCAAGTTCAGTTGGTCAATGTGAATCTGTAATGTTCAAGGGGCCTTACGTAGTTTAGGTTTATTTTGTGGTTTACTGGACTAAGAATATGCAAAGAGGTCATAGATTTCAACAAGTATTCTGTTCATTTGCATACAAGTGATACTGGGCTGCAAGTTTTAGAGGGTTTTCTTGGATTTTTGCAGCTTTCTTCTTTATCTGTTTATGAAAACTGTCTACTTATAGCTCTGTTATGCATGCTTCTTCAAATTTGAGACAATTTCCTTTGGATTTCTACGTTTTCAGCTAGATATTTCAGATGGGTTGGGAAAAGTTAGAAAGATCTACTCTATACCTCACTTAATCTACCGAAGGATCTAAGTGTTTCTGTTATGCACTATGTAAATACCACAGTAGTTTGATCAAATCCACAGTAAAAACCCTAAATGTAAGTTCTGAGCATTTTCACAAACATACATTTAAAATTGCAAGCTCTCAAAGAAGATATTTCAAAACACAAAGAAGAGCAGGAGAACACTCAGAAGATAGATGCAGAACTCCAGATTCTATTGTATTAGAAACGAATAGCCATACATGATTTACAATGTAAGAATGACTCTTAGTTTCATTGATCATACTACAGAGAACTTACAAGCTTTACAGATACAGTAAGGCAGCCAGACATTCCACGCGCACCTTACTGCAGACAAACAGGCGACCTCCTTCTTCTACTTCTAAACTATGCCCAGAAAGACTCTACAATTCTGGCAAAATCCTAAAATCCCTGTGTGTAGCCCCTGTTGTAAAGTATTACAGTGTAGAGAGGCACAATATAAAGACATTCTGATTGTCCTCACTACAGCAAAAACCTAACTGAACCCCTGGTTCAAACCCCTAGTTACAGCAATAAATGCAGGTGAACCAGTTCTCAAAAATATCTCAGAGCAGTGGTCAAATCTGGGCGAAATATTGCCCCTTCTGAGAAGTTCCGGCAGCTGGGTAATAACTTCTGCTTGTCTGTTGTGATAATACCTCCAGCTGCGACCTTCCTCTTCACTTGAATGGCTTTGACTTTTAGCACTTCATCCTTATCTTCTTGCTCCTGAGATCAGATCTTCTTCCTCCATGAGGTCACTGTGTTGACTTTCCAGCTGCTTCCTCAACTGCAAGCCTGCAAGACAAGACAAGCAATAAGTTTCACATTTATCATAAAAATAGCATGAAATTAAAATAACCGTTTAAACCCAGGTGACTGCGCAAGATGGAGAAAATCGGATCCAGAAATCCTCTCAAAACGCGTCAAAAAAATGCGTTCAGACTGCTCAAGATTCATGGGTCAACCATCGCTGACCGAAAAAATGCCAGAGGCACCAAAAAAAATGCTTTAAAATTCCACCGCCTCATTTCCCACCCATCGGCATGACTATCCCTATCGGTGCGTCAAAAAAAACATGTTAGCCGACATACTTCATCATCATGATATTCCGCTTCTGCATATTGGAGAAAAGAACAACAACATCATCATCATCATGTTGAAGAAGAATAGGAGGATATGAATATAATCATGCTGCCGAGGAAAGGAAGATGATGGTGACGTCATCATGATATTCGGGCTTCATTAAAATGCTAAGGATGACGTCATCGTCATATCCTGTTAAGATCAGGGGGATATTTGTGATATCGGGTCACCTAAGGAGCATGATCAGGATGATGAAGATCATACGACCCTTTCGTGGCCAAGGTAACCCTCTCGAAAGATCAGGATGATGATGATCATCATCAAATTTGGGGCTTTTGTCGAACTTGGAATAAGACGTCATCATCATATTTCGTGAACCTGATCGTGTTTTGGAAAATATCCTGTTGAAAGAAAAAATGATGATGATGATCATCAGGATATTAGCTTCTTCATTTATCAGATCGGGATGACGTCATCATGATATCCGGGGCCTTTGTTAAACTTAAAACATGACGTCATCATCATATTTCGCCAACCGGATCATGTTTGGGAAAAAATATCCTGCCGAAGACAAATCAGGATGATGATGATCATCAGGATATTTGGAAAAGGTCGTTCTTCTCGGCAGGAGGACTTTGCGAAATATCAGGTGGACAAACAAGATCATGATGATGTTGACGATATGCCAGGATAAAAAATGTATGATGATGATCCTCCTTATCAAGTTATCCAGATGACGTCATCATCATAATTTGTCTTCGGAGCACAAAGATGAGTTAAGGTCATCATGATATTTGCGCTAGGGTGATATTACAAAATATGATGATGCTGTTGAGAAATGTAATATCGACCACTTCTGAATAGATAGGGTGATCATCATGATATTCGCTAACCGGAGATCAGGAGGATATGAAGATGATGATCCTCTTCGATTTATGATGATGCTGTCCCCATCACTTAGCGAATTTCAGCAAATGACCCGTGAAAGATCAAGATGATATGGAGTCGTCATCATCATAATTCGAAGTTCAGCAAATATCATGATGATGACCTTGCGACAGGATTATAACACGCACACGCAAATATGCCGAAGGTGGATTTTTCTAAGTCTGGGTGATCTTATACCATCAGCATGATATTTTAAGATCAGGTAATGTTGAATTATCATGATGATGCTTGCGATAGAAAAGACCACTTCGACGGGGAACTTACCTTGACTTAAAGCCGATGTCATCATGATATTTGAACCTCAGGATATTGTCGGGGGGGTGCGTTTCAAATATGATGATGATGTCCTCATACAGCAAAACCAGGTTTATAAAATATGACGCTCCTAAGAAAATCATGATGCTGATGATGCACCTGAGGCCATTTGACGGGTAAAGGGAACTACCACCTAAAATTGACGTCCGGATATTGCGACTGCATGATTTTTAGCGGGTGATAGACCAAGATCATGATGATCCTGTCAACATGACTTAGGATATAAAAATATGATGATCCTCCTGCGAATATCAGGTTTGACCAAGACTTTGACCGTGCATAACTTCCACATATGGACGAATTTTCAAGTGAAGTAAAAGGCAAACCTGCATGGAATTTCAAGCTCTTTTAAAATATGAGGTCACAGAAACAAAATATGAACTTTGACAAACAGACCTCATGATGATGACCTACCTTATCATATATCATGATGATGATGCACCTGACCTTCATTTTTACCAAACCGCCAGAAAGCAGAAAAAAACACAAGCAGAAGCAAAAAGCAAACATTAGCAGGGGTCCCCATTTTGCTAAGGAGCATAATGGGGCGTGTTGTGAACATCACAACAGTATACTGGGCACGTTAACTAGCTCAACAGCAAATCGTCTCAATCCTAACAGTGTCAATGGCTCTAATGTACTAGCAGCAACTGCTAGCGCATCCAGCCTGTGGTTCAGCTCTCTGGGGATGTGCTCTATGTTAAAAGCATCAAACGAATCTGTTAAACCCCATACTCTATGTCTGTAACTAATCAATTTCTTGTAATTGCAAGCATATAGTTTCATCACCTGTCTAACTACTAATTCAGAGTCTGAAAATACTCTGATGGTTTTCACCCTTTTCTTGATAGCCCTGACAAGTCCTAAAATTAGGGCCTCATATTCATCAATATTGTTAGTGCAGGGAAATTGTAATCTATATGCTGCCAGATGTGATTTTCCCTGAGGATCTATGAGTTCAACACCTGCACTTGCGCCCTGTTTTGATTTAGACCCATCACATTTTAACATCCACATGCCCTCTTTACTTTTCTGACCTTTTATCTTAGCATGCATTGCCTCTTTTGTTGCCTATGGGGTGTTGTCCTGTTTATTCATGGGTTTCTCTGTTTGGTTAACTTGCATATGTGTGTTTTTAATTTGCAACTCAGAAAGACAACTACCCTTGTCTTTTATTTCTTCTCTTAAATCTGGAATCAAGGCATCTATATTATCCTGAACATATTTCTATGTTGGATTAGGATTCTCATTTTCCTCTTGTAATTCTACCCCCCCTATGCATTTTTTGTATTCATATTCAATGATGTCTTTGCACATTTCACAACTCTCCTCAAAATGTTGCCTATCATGGACTCTACACCTGTTTTTGTACAATTTACATTGGACCAGCAGATTGTGTTTAAGGCACTCTTCCACCTTGTGTCTAATGGCATGACCAAATTTGTCTATTGCATTATTTTCTTCATTTGAGGAATTTCCATCAGACTCAATGAATAATGCTATCCTATTGCTCACACATTTTTTTTCAATATTTAACATCATGATCTCTTCAATCTGCACCCCATTGTTGGTAATTCTATAGACACCCGGTTCAACAGCAACATATAATATTTCATTAGTTTGATTATACTCTGTTATCATATGTTTCATTCTGGGCTCTGCCTCTATTTTGATCTGGTTTGGGATGCCTCTCCAAGGTAACCACATGTGTGAAAAGTCAGTGGCCATATATCCGTTTAATGTCTTGGACCAATCCCTACTCAGCAACATTCCATAATTTACGGGTATATCCACTACTTGAATATCAATGATTTGGCTTACTCTAGGGTCTGAAGCTAATTGCATTTGAATGTTCATGAGTTCTCCTATCACGCTAACCTCAGTCTTATCTAGTTGTGTGACAACCTTGGCAGATTTGGTTGGAGTCAGCCCGAGAGTTTTACATATTCCTAAGGGCATTACATTGGCTAAGGCACCAGAATCTACCATGCAATTGTGTATATTCTTCCCACACAATCTAACAGTTAACAAGAAAGGGGGAGTATCCCTCTTATCCGCATGTATTACTACATTTGTATTGGAAGGCTGCTCAACTTTCTTATTCTTCTCTTTAGGCGGTGAATCTCTATTAGGAACAGTTATATCAGCAGACATCTCGCTCATCATGGATGCATCCAGGGATTTTATAAAAGCATTTCTGATCCCTGGGGTCTTCAATAATTCATTTAGAGGTATACTGACCTTAATTTTCTTTATTTCCTCTGACAAGTAATTCATTAACCTTGTTGTCTCTATTGCTTCAGTTTTACTTGTTTGATCCTTTTGTATTGCTGTTCCATTATTTGTGTGCTGATTAGCTTTAAGTGTGGCAGGATTGTTGCTAGCACTCTGATCTGGGGTTGTATTGATATTATTCGGAGGAATGGAAGTGGTAAAAGGTCCTCCTAGCCTAGGCTTGTTCCTCAAATTATAAGTGTGGCTTTTATTTGTCTATTGAAAGGCCTGTACCTCCTCTGTTTCATTTAATATCTCATTTTCAGATTCAAAGGGAAACTGAAAAGCATTTAACACAAAGGCCGATTTAGGATAAAGACTCTCACAACAGTATGGTTCATCTTCTAGCAATTCATCCTCTTTCTCTTCTGCAGTTGCAAAGGTAAACGTTTCTAAGACTAATGCTGTGTCATATCCTAAGGGTACTACCTCATTACCCTTGGGAATGAGAAATTCAGAGGTAGGAGGTTGCACATCTATGTTGAAAATGCTGGCTGCTAAGTGGAATTGCAGACAGTCGTGCTCAGCATGGGCATTGGTATTGTGAAATCTGCACCAATTTTTGGGTGCTGTACTGGCCATTTGTATACTAGTCGTTTGTTTTGCATCATGATTATCTATATTCTCAGAAGGAGAAGCTAGAGTACCGTTGTTGGGCCCAGTGTTCCATGTCTTGCGTGGCCTAGGTTGATTCTGATTTCTATTATTATTGCCTCAGGTCCTATTATCTGTCACTGGCCCCCTATTTTGCATCGGTTGCCCCTAGCTGGGGCCTTGATTCTGATTATAGTTTTAGTTCTGATTGTTCTGCTGATTTTGATTGAAACTATAATTCTGATTTTGGCCTTGGTTGTGATTTTGATGTTGATTGTAGTTTTGGTTGCCTCTTCCATAGAGGTTCTCATTTCTTAGTTGTGTCACTTCAGTGGTTAATCTTTTCAAATGTGCAGTGATCTCTTTGATTCTTCCCTATCCTCTAGTGCTTTTCCCACAGTTGTATCCCTAGGAGGTTGGAAGAAAGGCTGACTATTATTTTGACTATTATTGGAAGTGCTAGCCGTGTAAGGAGTTATAGTTTGGATTGGGGTAGGGCTATACACAGGTGTGTAAGAAGGAACCAGATTTAATAGTGGATTGTGTTGCATAGAGGTTCCATTCCATGGTTGTGCCTGATTCTGCACCCCAAAACTTCCTCTATTGACAAATGGGTTATAAGTTGTATGCCTCATCTCTTGGTTTACTGAGGCTGCCTCTTTATAGGCTTTGGATATTGAATCTATGTCAGGTTTTCTTTTGACAAACATGACAATTAAAGGATCCAAGGCAACATAGTACATAGCCAACAAGGGATCATCATCTATGGTATAAGGGGCTACCAGCCTAGAATAGGCCTTTTGAAATCTGTCGTTGAAATAATCAATCAGCTCTCCCTCACCACATTTTATAGTGGCCAATTTATGATACAAAGCACAAGGGTCAATGGGTCCCCTAAATCTTGACAGAAATGCTTCTTCCATAAGCGGCCAGGAAGAAATGTAACCGTTGGGCAAATTTACATACCAGCTAGAGGATTGCTCATTAAAGGTGTAGGGAAACAATCTACACACCACATCCTCGTGCTCTAATCTAGCTCTAAAACATGCTTCCTTGAATATTCTAATATGATCTTCTGGGTCTTGATGCAACCGGTAACTGGGACATATCTTTTCCAGATTTTTAGGCATCTCATGATAATCATTGAAGAGTATGGGAGAATTGACATTGAAATAAGCCATTGCAGGTGTTTGAGCTTGACCTGAACTTGTAGGAATACCTGGATTGATTGGTGGATTAGGATTTACAGGAGGATCGAGACCTCCAGGAGTGCCTGAACCAAGATTTAAAGATCTAAACAGTGATCTGTCAGGACTCACAATACTACGGATGTTAAAAGGTGACCCAGGTGGTGTTCCAGATGAACTTCCAGCTTGCGATATATTTGGATTCCAAATTAAAGGGTTCCTACCTCGCCTAATATCAGGTAGTTGCACAAATATATCCCTTGAACTAGATCTAGACCTAGTCACTCTATTACTGTTATTAGCCAATTTGGAATAAACTCTAACTCAGGCAGCCCTCCTTCTAGCACCAGAAAACTGTTGGTGATTGTTTTGATGCAATCATAACAATAAGTTAAAATTCACATATAAAGAACTGAAACTATACTTGAAAGATAAGAAGGAATCATTTAAGATTCAACTAATCCCAATTCTACAATGGTTCGGTTGGTCAAGTTCAGTTGGTCAATGTGAAGCTGTAATGTTTAAGGGGCCTTACGTAGTTTAGAGTTTCTTTGTGGTTTATTGGACTAAGATTATGCAAAAGATCATGAGATATGTTGATACTTTTCATTCCTTTGCATAAAAGTGTTACTATGCTGCAAGTTTTAGATGGTTTTCTTGAATTATTGCAGCTTTCTCCTTCATACACTTATGAAAACTATCTACTTTTAACTTTGTTATGCATACTTTTTCAAATTTGAGACAACTTCCTTTCAATTTCTACGTTTTCAGCTAAATATTTCAGATGGGTTGGGAAAAGTTAGAAAGATCTAATCTATACCTCATTTACTCTACCAAAGGATCTAATTGTTCTGTTATGCACTATGTAAATACTACAGCAATTTGATCAAATCCACAGTAAAAAAAACTTTAAATGCAAGTCCTGAGCATTTTCACAAACATACATTTAAAATTGCAAGCTCTCAAAGATAATATTTCAAAACACAAAGAAGAGCAGGAGAACACTCATAAGATAGATGCAGTACTCCAGATTCTATTGTATTAGAAAGAAACAGTCATACATAATTTACAATGTAGGAATGACTCTTAGTTTCATTGATCAAACTACAAAGAACTTACAAGCTTTACAGATATAGTAAGGAAGCCAGACATTCCATGCGCACCTTACTATAGACAAACAGGCGACCTCCTTCTTCTACTAAACTAAGCTAACTGGCTGTGTGTTTCTAAAAAAAATCCCTGTTGTAAAGTATTACAGTGTAGAGAGGCACAATATAAAGACTTTCTGATTGTCCTCACTACAGAAAAAACCTAACTAGACCCCTGGTTACAGCAATAAATATAGGTGAACCAGTTCTTCAAAAATATCTCTGAGCAGTGTCAAATCTGGGTGAAATATTGCCCCTTCTGAGAAGCTTTGGCAGCTCAGCAATAACTTCCATTTGTCTATTGTGGTAATACTCCCAACTGCAATTTTGTCCTTCATTTGGTTAGCCTTGACTTCTTCGCACTTCATCTTTATTTCTTGCTCCTGAGATCAGATTTTCTTCTTCCATGAGGTCACTGTGTTGAATTTCTAGCTGCTTCCTCAACTGCAAGCCTGCAAGATAAGACAAGCAATAAGTATCAAATTTACCAAATGAACAGCAGGAAACTAAAAAAAATATGTTTAAATCAGGGTGACTGTAAAAAATGTGGAAATCTGGCTCAAAAACCCTAAAAACGTGTTCAAATGTATACAGATTGCCCAAAACCAAACGGGTCAACCATCGCTGACCAGAAAAATGCCACGGGTGCCAAAAATGTGTTTTAAAATTCCCACCACTTCGTCCATTCCCACCCATCGGCGTGATAATCGCCATCGGCGGGTCCAAAAAATACTTGGGCGATATTCGTTATTTGGCCGATGGCCTTTCTCAATATTTCCTCCTTATTTATTTCCATCGGCGTAAGTCTGTACTATTGGCGAGCCTCAAAATTCTTTCGCCGATCATTCTCTTCCATCGATGCTTCTTCATTACTCTCCATCGGTGTGAGGCTTGCCCATCGGTAAGCCCAAAATTTCCTTCACCGATCGTGTTGGCTATGCCAATACCCTTGTATTGGCGAGAGTGTTCCTGATGTCTTATTGGTCTTCGTTTCCTTCTCATCGGTGAGAGATTCGCCATCGGCGAACTCTAAATCTTGCTCGCCGATCCTCATTGTTAGGCCGATGGCCCCTTGCTCTTTATTTCCTCTTCATCGGCGAGAGATTCACCATCGGTGAACTCCATATTCTTTCCACCGATGCCCCTTTGCTTTGTTCCATCGGCGAGAGATTCGCCATCGGCGAACTCTAAATCTTCTTTGCCGATCACAATACCTTGGTCGATGGCCTCTTATTTCCCTCTATCGGCGCAAGTGTTACCGATATAGCCTTAACGGCTTGCATTTTCTTCTTATCGGGGAGAGATTATACCATCGGCGGGCTCCCTATTTCCTCTGCCAATGTCTTACCTTATACCAATGCTCTTTCATTGCTCTCCATCGGCGTGAGATCGCCCATCGGCAACTCACAAACTCCTCCTTCTGATGGCATTTGCCTTGTTTCATCGGCGAGAGATTTGCCATCGGCGAGCTCCTTATTTCCTCCGCCGATGCCTCTACCTAGGCCAATGACCTCAACATCCTTACCTTTCCTTGTATCGGCCTGACTTTGCCCATCGGCAAAGGAATTTCGACCACTGCTGATTGCATACACTACGCTGATACCCGATATCGGTGAGAGTTTCGCTGATATCCATCTTCCCATCCTTCGCATTTCGGCTAAGTCCTCCCTCCCTTTCTTCCATCGGCCTGACCTTGCCCATCGGCAAAGGCCCAAAAAACTTGGCTGACAACTACCACTATACCGATAGCCCTCGGCTATCGGCGAGACTATACCCTTCAGCACGATGAATTCAAACTCGGCCGATGCTCTATGTTACGCCGATCACTATTGTTTCGGCCACAGGCTTACCAAAGCCTTTGAACCCGAACTATTGAACCCTGCCACTATCGGCATGACTCCTGCCTATCTCCCTTTCATTTATGCTTTATCAGCAAGAGATTCCACTTCGATGGAACACTCCAAAGTCCCACCAATGGCAACTGTTATGCCGATAGTCCTTGTCTTGAACCCGAACCCTTTGAACTTTGAACCATTGAACCCCGCCAAAGAGTTCAAGCGAGAGGTTCAATGTGGCGGTTCAACGATGCATAGCAACTATTAAAAAGAAAATGAACCCCACGAACTTTGGACATTTGAACCTGCCGAACCCATTGAACCCCGAACCATTGAACCAAAAAAGGTTCAATCAGATGGTTCAACGCGCAGGTTTAAACCTGTAAAAACACTTCCAATGAATAAGTTATGGCGACTAAAATGAATCGATGTATTTTCTACAAAACAATCAAATGTAACATACAGAGTGGAACCTAGACAAAATTGCCCATGACCCGGAACCACTAAGTATGAATTTTTTCGAAATTTAAAACGAATGCCAACAAGAAAAAAGGCAAACAACTAATTGTTTATCATGCAAAACCTGATAGTACATTTTACCTAAATGATCATAACTTGCAAAATATGATGAATTTTAAGATGGTTCAAAAAGCAACTCTGGCTCATTTTTCACAAGGAATCCAACCATATTATGCAATGGTACTAAAAAATGCAATTTTCTATATTTTTAATAAGGTTTGCAAATCTGACTCTCTTTTCTCTTTACCACTAGACAGAACAAACACAAGCGGAAGCAAAAGCAAAGCAACAGCAGGGGTCCTCATTTTGCCGAGGAGCAAAATGGGGCGTGTTGTGAACATCACAACACATTCCTTGTTAATGTGATTTCCATTTCCATATTTGGTTTAATAAATCCAATAGTTTAATCATTTGAATTTTATTAACTTGAACTAAATAAATCAAGTGACCAAAATTTTTTTTTTTAAATAATAATAATAATAATAATAAATACCTTGGATTACTAAATGGTAAATAGTTTTCATCTAACATATCAATTTTTCATTTATTGGAATTCAACAATTGTATCGATACAATACAATTTATGCCAACTACATTTCTTTATAGTTCAATAATCTAGTCAAATATATCTCATTAATTTAATCTAAATAAATCACGTATCATAACTATCATATTATAATTGAATACAATATGTTTATATGATCTATATATGTTTATTTGGCACCTTGATTCTTAATTAAAAATTTATATATATCAAATGTCTTCCTTATACTATTCCTACAAGCGGGCAACAATACCAAACTAGTACTTGCACCCATAGGAGATTCAAAGGTAACATTTGATTGTATAATTAACAATATATTCATATGTACTTTAAGAATAGTGAAATATTAATGATGAAAACAAAATGAAAACTTCCTTATTTATGAAAACCCTAAAATCATTTTATTTCCTATAGTTAATATAACAATGAGAATTATGAACTAGACACTAATGTGCTTTAACTTATCCTGAAATAAAATGCATAGATGGAATGCATCCCTCATTATAAATATGAGATGAGTTATTAATATAGATTATGATAAACGCACGACATGAATAATGACGAAAAAGTGGATGAAAATATTTAGACACTAACAAGTTTCCTTGCCCAAACGAATTTGTTGAAGAGGCTTTAGAAACTTTCTAATGGATGCACCTATGTACACTCAACTAGGTAGTTAGAACACCTCTAAAAGATGTTAACTTAAGTCATGCATGCCATAGTATATTCAATCTTTTTAAGTTGTACATGTCATTATCCATCAAACAAGTAACTTGTATAGGATGATTGACTGTACATTTAATTAAATCTCTGACAGCCATATTTATCCTATACACAACAGTGCAAACATTGTCATGACCACAACCCATACTACCAACTACCATTGCTCACATTCTTCACAGATTAGGTTGGTACTACTAACAAATACCATCATTTAGGAATGTCAAAATATGATTGGTCCTATGAAGAGAACGTTTGTACTATGTATGTCTAGAGAGAGCTATCTTTCAAAGAGGATGCAATAGCCCAAAAGCTAAAGAACAAAACATCAAATAGATGTTGAGATGATTTGGATACACTTGAACAACACCAAATCGAAAGCTGGATTGTTTGTTGACACTAAATGCCAATGAACTGGTGCCAAAGAAAGCGTGGGGGTCATCTAGGTGCAGGTCGATGCTATGTCAATAAGGACCTAAACCAGTGACAACTACGACAAAGCTACAAAGCACCTAATTTAGACACCAAACAATTGATAAGGAAGGTAGTTTGATAAGTTCTCAAATAAAATTGTTAAAACAACTTATAATATAGCTAGAAGCAAATATCAGATAAAAGCTATGGGTGAGAGCAACTTTGACAATTTTTACAGCAGGTTGGCAAATCAATTGAGCAACATGAATTATCTAATAAAATGCCTCAAAGAAAAGTTATCTCATGGAATACAATGATCATAAGAGATGCATAAAATGGATTTTTTGAAAAGACATTATAAATTCTTTTAATGCAAATGCAACTGGCAAAGATATGGCATGATGATGAGAACCAGTGTCATTGGTGGTAGAATAAATGCATTGTTTGTGGATCTTGTGGAAGCCCACAAGGTAGAAGTTTCTCTCATGGCACCCCATGAGAAAAATTTTCCAAAGGTAGAGACACTAGATAATGCATAAGTGGCTAACGTTGCTATTGCTATCTTCGGTGTAAAAGTATTTAAAATATAGGCAACCTATATCAATTGTGATAACGAAGCTATGTATTTGAGACAAGGGAATTGATTCTCATAATTTTCTTCTTGGAAATGTTATAAATCCCATATTTTCCACAATTTAATTAAGGGAACCATCTGCCATGTTGACCCCCTAAAGAATAAAACAAAGGATTGTTAGGAAGCATTTAGAGAATTGAAAAGGTGGTTTTTTGAGAAATTTAAAGGCAACACTTCATGCCTAATAGCTTCAATGATTCTCAAACTTCTGATATGTTTCAAGCTATTAATGCTATTGAGTGACGAGTCTAATTTTTCTTTTAGTATAAGGCTGATCCAAGATTTATTGAGAACAGGAAGAACCTCAATGCTCATTTCATTTCTTTCCATCTTATTCCATAAGGCATTCAAATTATTTGTTTGTATATACTTCAAATCACATTTGAAACCCTTACTGTTTTTCACCTACAACTGATCATTATGTGTGCATGGCTGACCAACTTATCGGTATTTGGGTGATCTAAAGACACCCTAACTTTTCCAATGAGATACCTATGAAACCTGTGCTAGTTGATGTGTTTTCTTGGTGACTGTAGATCACATATGAATATAGGCTTACGAGTATTTACAGTAATGCAACATTTTGGTTTGGATCCTAAAATGTTACACAAAATTCCATTCTTTTCTCAAAAATCTACGTAGAAGTGGGCAAGTGTGATGAGGTTTAAACGGTGATGGAGGTTGATAAAAGACAAAGAAAAGTTGTCAAAATTTGCAATTATCATCACTCTGCTAGACTAGAAATGAGAAATGGAATGTAATGATTGCAGAATATGCACGAAATGATTTGCAGAAAAGGGCTTTTTTTAGAGGCTTTCTAGGAAGGGCAATTGGCAGGATTTAAAGACTTTAGCAATAATCAATCAATATATTTGACAAACATACAACAAAATTGATCAAACCAAAAATAAATACAGATAATGGTGGAACCTGGCTTCACCATGCTAAAAATTTGATGTTGGGATTACTCCTATAGCTGCAAACCAGACCTCCAATCTCCCTCCTCAATTCTTCTTCCCTCTCTTTTACAAAGAGATGGAAAGGTATAGAGATCCCCCAATTTTCTAGACCCTTCCCACCTTTTTAGGTGGTATACACTTGATCCAATGCCCCAACAAAGTGACAACCAAACAATATTCATTAAAATATTACTTTTATTATTTTAGTGTTACCTAGGAATTTATTTTATCAAAATTTATAATTGTTTATATATATTTATTTATGTATTTTAGTTTTTTTATTTTCATTTTATCAATTTACAACCAATTAAATTGTTTATAAACAACTCATAATTTATTTATTTATTTATTTATTTATGATTTTCATATTAATTTTATTAATTATATTTTCCCATATAACTTTAGTTTACATCAAAACAATTATATTTATTTATCAAAATTGTCTTCTCAATCTATTAACTCCATTTAAATACAATAATTAACCAATCATAAATCAAACAATTCTAAACTAGCTAAACCTAATTGTCAAACAATATCTGACCGTCCTGTACGAACAGAGAGCTAGACGACAACCATGGAGACAAATAGAGAAAACTGATGACAATGACTAGGGAACCTTATGCTAACTCCATTCAACAATTCCATTGGTGAAGGCACACTCAGACCTGTTAATTCAGGTGGAGTCGATCCCTGGTACCTACATACTGTAGCAAACTACACAGTCAACCATGAAAATATATATCATCATATAGTCATACAATGAACGGAAGTTGTAGTGTGGAAGGGTACTTGAACACGAGTAATGTGACACTATTTTGTTCACATAAACACATCAATAAATAACTACATTACACATGATTTCTAATTACTTATCAATAGAATAGAATAATCAATTATATAACGATCTAATATAACAAACACCATTAAAGCATCATAATCATGATCAAATAACACATTAAACTCAGAATAAAATTAATCCATAACCTCCAATATGACCAACAAACTGTGAAAGCATAATATACCAGTAATAAAATATCATCATAACAATAGGTCCATAATCAACTAGCATGATAACAAAGAGTCCATCATCCAACAGAATGTCATAGTGTCTAATCCTACTAGGAAAACTATCAGTCCCACAAAAGACAAGGTGAGGGGCACTACAAGATTTATTGTATATATTCATAGTTTACATACTCATCTATGATGTATAATCTAAAAAAGATAGAGTATCAGCCATACATCAGTAAGCAAATTGCCTGACATGGTAAATTTTGTTCAATGTATTATTCAAAGTGCCTTCCCATAGAAAGGACAAATGGAATACAATATCAATATAAGAAGATTTCAAGTGCATAATCAAATGTGTATCAATAGTGTTTCATCTAGTAAAGGACAACCATGCAATGATCAAGCACAATTATGAAGCCTTATAAGTATGTGCATTCGAAATGATACATGAAAATGGCAAGTGGTGCAATTTGAATGCTCATGCACAGCTACATGAGCTCCATATACAACAAATGAAACTATATGAAGATACAAGTGTAGATATTAATGAGCCATAGAAATACATGAAGCTATAGGTAAATGGATGCCACTTCATCAGGAGAAAGTCATCAAGTAAATTTTAGTTATGAGCTACAGGAAGGAAGAAAACATCTGAAGATGCATATTTAAGTGAGGATGCAATAGAAGACTGCATCATATGATTATAGAGCAAGCATGTTAAAGGAAGATTCAGCTTTTACAAACAAATAAGTCTCAGACCAGTAGAGATATTAATGTGTTTCCATCAAATGTGTCATCATAAAGGAGGGATAAAATTATCAATGATGTTACAGAGGCCATAGCTCAAGATGCAATGCTATAGGAGGTAGGATTTTGGTGAAACCCTAAGAGGCTGATTCTTGACCCCGTGTATTATAGAGCTCAGAAATGGGCCATACAAAATATACTTAGTGTAGCTATAAAATGTATTTGGTTACAATCAAAAGAAGCCATAGATGCAGAGGTGTTCAAAATGACATAAGGACAATGTTAGTAAATACAAAGTGTTTTCTTTTGCATACACATGGGGTTTTGAAGGTAAAGTCTGCTGCTCATCATTGTTGTAATATGTGAATATGTATGCTAAGGGTCCCTAGAGTTTTTGAATAAGATGTATTCAGGGGGGAAAACAACATAATCTTTATAATCACATGAAATCCCAACAAAATGTTGGAATGAATTTTGCCAGTCTTTGGAGAAGGCCTGTGTGTCTCTGGTCGTGACCTATAACAAGTGTATATCTGTGTAGAGTTTTAGTCAAAAATACATGAACAGAATATCAAGGTCTTACTTTTATCTATAAATCATCTGACAGAAAGCATGAAAGGGGAAATTTTTTGGCTCAAAGCTCCATACCCTAACCTCAAAACAAAAAGATGAAATGTATTTATGTATGGTCGTGGGCCCAAAAGGGGAGCATTTTTCCTCAGAGACATTTAGAGATCTATATGATTATTACAGTGAAATACAATAGAATAGACTAAGTATGTATAGCCGTGGGCCTAAAACTTTATTTTTGTTTCATAACTATGAAAAATGGCATTTTTTGCATTAGGGTATCATGTGAAAGACAAGAAAAGAACATATTTTACCTTTCATCTAAAGAAGAATCATTATGGCCACAGATTCGACCATGGTAGTTGCTCAGAATGAACAATTTTTGGCTCCTCGAACCCAAGTAATGCTCAAAGTTTTTACACAACAGTTACAAATAGGAGGAAAAGACACAAAAATATGCATTAGAAATATAGAAATGGCTGCAACCTAAGTTTTAAAAACCATCAGAACCAAATGAAAATGAGGATTCAAGTTTGCAAATGTGTTTACCTTTCATTTCTTACTGAGGAAATTCAATAGATTTTGCATAGAGAAGCTCACAAGCATCAGAGAATAATGAGGGTTTGGTCAAACTCTAGCAAGCTAATGGCAGCTTATAGAGCTACTTTTCTCCAAAGTTACAAAATGTAAACGGCCTAAAAAAGTTAGGTGAAGAATGGTTTTGTGATTAGGGTTTCTCAGTGCCCTAATGGGCAAATATGATTTTTATCGCATTATTTTGTATTTTGAGTGCCCTCACTAATACCCCCAAGGGTGTTAAGGCCCTAAGTCACCATGACTTAGAATAAATGTGTGAATACCCCTTAACCACTTCAGGTAAATCATTAATAAATGCCCATGGTCACCTTGAAATACACCATGCCTAGGAATGGCTGCCTTAAGCTCACTCTGATCCTTGGAGGAGAAGGTCACTTGCCCTTAGAGTCTTGTAGGTCTATTTGAAGGAGGGTAGGCCTTGAAGGACTTTAATATTATTTTTTGCAAAAACCCCATATTGTAATGCCCTTGGTATTTTTATGATTTTTTATATAGAAAAATCAACTGATATACATTATAAATACTTGGCGAAATTATAAGCCATGTACCATTATTTTTTGCAAAAATCAAATCAAATCGAGATAAGTATGGAGATAAATTACAAGTCATTATAAAACAATATTTGAAGCAATGTTTCTATAAATTACTTTTAAATATTTTTTAGTTATACAGTTAGGATAAAGAAAATCTAGCAAGAATCTTTCCTTTTTGGATTTGATTTTTTCTCTCTGGGCAAAATTGGAAAAAATTGGGCTAAACAAACTTTCTATTTTAGTCTCTAGTCAGACAAGGCCTAATTTTTTGCATCCTTTTGGTGGGGGCCTCTTGACAAAAGAGTTTGACAGTTGTTATTCCCAGTTTGGAGGTATTTTTGGCCCTGTTTTGGAGGCTTTTTTTATGAAACTCAGGAATGACTTAGAAAGTTGCCTCTTTGGGATTTTGATAAGTTTTTCCATCCTTTCTCATTTTTTAGAAAGCCTTTTGGCTATAAAAGGAGGGTGGATGACTTGGTTTTAGGGCAGTGGATATCATTGTTTCTTTTCTCTTGCACATAAATAGAGAGTTTGTAGATAGATTTTTGACTCAGTTTATATTTTTTCTGTGCACTCCTCCCAGTTAGTATAGCGGAATCCTTTTATTTCATTTCTTTTGCCTCATGATTGCAATATTGATTTTATGTCTCATTGTCATAATAACTAATTTATCCTTTGTCAAATCTCATTATTGTGAAAATGTTGTGCAAATTGTTCATGTGATTCAGTTTGTATGATTGTGTTCCAAACTAAACCTTCATACATAGTGTTTCTGAGTTGTATGTTCAAGTGAAGTTGTGAGGATTCCTGTTTTAGGAGTTGTTTGTGAGTGAAAGCTTTTAGATAGGTTAGAATTTAGAAGATATTTTTCTGTTTAAGGTTAGTTTTCATTGCACTTCATTCTCTGCCCTTTTCCCTCTGCAAAATCTTTTAGATTAGAAAAAATCATAAGGAGAACCAGCTCACTCTAGAGGTTCACTCCGAGCTTAGGCAACCCATAGGCCTAGGAGTGTTCCCATGTTCCAATAGGATAATTGAGTCCAACTCAACTAGGGTACAATCCTAATTGACAACAAGCACAAAAAAACATCAAAAGAAAACTTCATAATATCTTTTGCATGCAGATTATGAGAATAGGTAGAAGATTTTATTAAAATCAATGAAACCAAGTGATTACAAACTACACCACATTTGAGCTAGAAGGTATGATTCACCAAAAGCTATGAAACAATCTAAATGAAAAGGATTGTTAAAAATAATACTGATCCTTATAATCCTTATTGCAATCTTTATGGTTTCTACAAAACCACTCTCATTCATAATAATTACAATTATTCCAACCCCACTTCATGATCACGTAAATCTTCTCATGAATCTCATAGCCCTATTCCTAGTCTTCTTTCAAAGAATAAGAATAAAGAATAAAAATTAAGATGTTATGGTTAACTATCATATTCCCTAAGATATAATGTCTCTTCCATAAAAATGAGTCATTTGAAAATACACAATTACATGTCTTCATAAGTTTTGCGTGGATGCCAAACTCCCAACAAGGTCCCTCATTTGCATTTCTACATTTTAAAATTACCACATTATGCTACTAATTATCTAAGGAAGATTCATAATTTTCCTACTAAAGATTTCTATGAATCTTTGTAATCACAAACTTGGTGGGATATTCTACGCATAGAAGACACATTTCAACAATATTGACTATTTTAGACCATTTCATCATCTTCACTAAATTGATGTAGTTAGCCTCTCTAAATTTAAATATAAATCCAAAGTTGAGAGGAGCACACTCAATTTTTGTTATCTAGGACGTGTTGTCTTAGAAAACTAGTAAAAAGTATTATATTCATTGAAAAATAAAGAAATAAATACCTAAAATGGTTATTAGCACTAGCTTTCAACAAAAGGGATTTACAAAAATAATAAATGGAACTCAAAAAATGGGGGAGCATGCCCAATGTTATGTCATATTTTTTGGAATAAAATAGGAGTATATTGTGTGCTCTTAGTGTCTGTTCTTCTTATTTTTTTATCATTTTAAAAAAAGGCATTTAAAAGTTACATTCTAAGAAAAGTGTTCTTTGTCTTATCACATATTCATATTTTGAGTGTAGACATCTCGAATTACTCATGAAAGTTTTTTTAAATTATTTTAAGAAAAGTGGCCACTTTTGACCCACTTTTGATCCCCATTTCCATGTACTTACCGAGCTACAAATACTAATAAGTGTAGAGATATAGTGTTGAATGTTGAATGTTGTATGTGACAAATGAGAAAAATCTATGCAAAGCCAAATTTAATGCTTTGTATCAGAGTCAAAATGTTCATTTTCATCTATGTGAAGTCAACTTTAATGCTTTTTATCAGGTTCACAATTACAACCACATTGTATAGCATAGACTCAATCTGTGATGACATCTAAATTTTATCCTATGAATTCTTTTATAAATAGACTACTAGGAAATGGTATTCTTTGTCATAATATTAGTTTTTTTCTATCAAGTTGGCAATATTTAAAATATCTTGATATGCAACAAGCTTCAAACATGGACATGAATTCTAGAATGATTGTTAGGGAATTCACATGTGCTAGTATGCTTGTGATTAGATAAGCTAGATTTTTTTATTAGAGTGTTTGCATGAATGATTGTTCTTATGATAATCAATGATTATTTGTTGTACATGAGTACAAGTTAATGTATTTTTATACATGAGTATAACCACCAAATTGTAGGATGTGTCTACTCAACTAAATGTTTGTTTTATATTTTACATTTAAAAGGATCAAGATCAACAATGTAAGAACAATCTTGCAATGGTGGGCATGATGTGTTTAGGCAACTAGGTTGGATCTAATTATGGTAGGATTGGATTATAGATCAAGATTAGATTAATGATTAGAATCTATCAAATAACCTAATTGGACTAGGATTGTATACACATAAGCATCAGGATAAGTGATGAGCATAGAGCTAGGTGCAAGAAATGCTATGTATGTGGGCATGACTATGCACAAAAAAATCCTATTTGTTGCTATATAAATACATTAAAGCATTACCTTAAATTAGAGACAAAGCTAAATGGAAAGATGGATCAAGAAAGCATTTTGCATCATTACAATCATTAATAAGAAAAATTACACATTACATTACATCTCTTTAATGATTTTGATAGAAAGATAATAAAGCTAGGTTATTTCTAAATGGAAAGATGGATCAAGGATGCATTTTGCATCATTACAATCATTAATAAGAAAAGTTACACATTACATTACATTACTTTAATGATTTTGATAGAAAGATAATAAAGCTAGGATATTTCTAAATGCTTTCCCACATACTTTATATTTAATAATTTTTTATTCTACAATCACAATAAAAAATAATTTGGTGTAAAAATATGTTAGTTAAATACACAATAGGTGTGTTGTAATTTTATATGCCAATTATTACATAATCATTTTCATTTTTAACTACAAAAGATTGTTGCATAAGTTAGATTGAAGAAATCATTGTTCTTATTAATTATATTAAGTATAGTGTTGGATCATATATCTCAATAAAATATTTTATAATAAAAATTATATATAATATAAAATATTATATAATAAAAATTATAAAATCTTTAAAATAATTCTATTATTACTACTTATTTATCACAGTTATAAGACCAGTGGTTTTATTGAATCTGTATTCTCCCATCACAGAAGAAACACATAAGTCCACTGGAATAAGTCTTCATTACATCGTTGCAGTGCTATTAACAGCTAATCCAACAGTAGCAACGGAGATCAGTACGGCATAATCCACCATCAGCATGATCTTGACAGTTATCCTCCGCCCGTGGTATGAAATTAGTGAGTATGCATACTGCGAATCCTTCTAATTATGAATATATTAGAAATTAGTGAGTATTTCACAAGTGTGTTTTGAAATTTTAATGACAAACAATATATTTTTATTCGTATAAACAAATAAAACTCATCCCATCTCCTCAGGTAAGTATGAAATGTTGGTTAAAGAGAAAAATAATGCATATTACCAGAAACAAAATCCGCTGCGAGCAATAGAAGCACCAAATACACATATATTCCCTTCGCCATGTAATCAACTACAGACGTCCACAGGTAATAATGTATTCTATGATAAAAAGATTTATATTGACGGTACTACTTATAACTAACACACTACCTCTTAACAGTTAATCTCCTTCGTGTGTACCACGTAATTTTATTTTATTGATGGTTGTTATTAGTTTTTTATTGCTCCTTGCATTAGACACAATCTCGAAATTATCTCCTCGGTGTTTTACCTTTATCAATACGTCCGATTCAGAGTTTGATTAGATGTAATAAAATCAATACGGTGATTCCAAATAATATGAAATGGTTAGAGTGTTTAGCACCTATAAATAGATTTTCGTATATTTCCTCGCTAGTCGTTATTAGCTCATGTTGGATGAACTAGCGATTTTTTATGCGTATGTTTGTGCACGTTATACTTTCACCCTCTACACATTGATTTTCTCTTTTGCATATAGTAGTGATTTGTAATCAATGCTAGTATGATACATAATTTATTGTGCCTATGTTTGTGAGAATGCGCATTGATCAACCCTACACAGTCTTACTTTTGACTATGCACGTTATACTTTCACCCTCTACACATTGATTTTCTCCTTTGCATATAGTAGTGATTTATAATCATGCTAGTATGATACATAATTTATTGTGCCTATGTTTGTGAGCATGGACAATGATCAACGCTACACAGTCTAACTTTTGACTTAAGTTGTATAGACTGAAATGTTTTTTGTCGATAAGTCTACACATTTTTTCAAGTTGTATAAATTAAGTGACTTTTTATCATAAGAGAGGCTGTGTGGCTAATATTTTTTTGTGCCCTATTCTATCCATGTGTAGATTTGAAAATGCGGTCTTAAGAAGAACATATAGTCACTAAATGGCACAAACAATAGCACTCTTAGTGTAGGTTTTTATTTTCCTAGTGGGTTATTTATTTTTATTTTGCTAAGTTTTTTCTACACTTGTAATTAAGCTTGCTTAGGATTAATAATCTAAGTATTACGTTGAGTGGGTGTAAGGTGTCTGCATCTTCCTTGGGAGTTACACTTGCCTATATTTAGGCTATTGTAGTGGATTCTTCCCATTGGTTGTATTTGTCACCTCTCCCTTCTCTCATATTCTATATATCTTCACCTCCTAAGTGTTAGTGTAAAATATTATTACTTAGAGTTAGTATTTAGCCTATGTAATTATGCATTATATTTTGCATATGGCTTTAAGACATCTTAGGTATGTTATGTGGCATCTTAGAGAGATGGTCAAACTTTCCAAGACTTGGTGGAAATATGTCACCACCTCTAGTTGAGTATTGAAGTCAACTTATGAGTCGACTCAATCTCTCCACACTATCTGTACACACCTTATTCATTATCAATCTACTCCATTTTGTAATTAGCATTCTCTCAGTCGATCTTGTTTCTAACATGGTATCAGAGCTACGCTAATTAGCTTGTTGGTTTGTTTGGAGGCATAAATCCTCTATTTGATAGAATTCTTTTGCAAAAAATGCATTTTTTTTAAACTTCACATTTTGCAAGTTCTTGTTAGTAGATTTGGGCATTTTTTGGCCTATTCAGCCTATTTACGGCTCTTGCCCATTCCTAGTTCGAAGGAATTTTTTGTATTTTGAACTTGTTTTCCCTTATTTGTAGATTGTGTGACTCTCTCCAACCAATGATTGATAGTATCATGAATGCCATGTGAAGAATCTACAGGCTGTGTTCCCATTGGGGTCAAGAGTGTTTCAACGATCTCTACATCTCTGGTTGTCATTTCCATACTATAAGGTTTATGGTGTTTTGATACTAGTTTCCTCTAAGAATGCTAGAGGTTTAAAGATTTCCTCATCATTATTTGTGGATGCTTAAATCTTTCTCGTGTTTCCATTGAAGTGGGCACATTTTTTTCTCTGTTGAGGTCATTATTGGGGACACGGTCATAGCCAACAGTCATCAAAACTGCCATCGTACATAGTCAATGATGTTCAAATTACTTGGTCAAATGTAAGGCACAATTTCCTCTCTGGGGTCTCTGGTCATCTTCACACAATCATCAACTAGGTTGGTCACTATATATCTGAGAGGAGGGTGCAGATCTTTATCAATGTTGCAGATAAGCCTACATAAAGTGGCGTAAAAGAGGACATCACGAGGCACAAAAGAGACCCCAATCTACCCTTGCATGTAAAACTCTATCATTCTACCACCACTGTACACACTCCTGGCTATCATGCCTAAGTATAAAATTGGCTTCTACCCTTGAAGGAGAGCCAAACTACAAGGGCTTTGTACCTTTATTGTATAGAGGAGAATCAATCAAATCCAACCAATCAAGCTAGGGTAAAGTAGAAACCCTAGTTAAGCAAGATCTGTGAAAATATGACTATCAAAAATAGATATAAGAAATCTAACAACACAACGGGAATTAGAGGGAAGAGTAGAACTTGGATCCAAATTTAGGAGCCTAGAAAGACTAGGGTGCTTGGGTGAACTAAACCCTGATTAGGGTTTCGCAGAATGTTATGTTTCTTGTGTCTTTGTCTTTATGTGTCCCTACTTCTAGTAACTCATTTTCTAAAGATTCTTCCAGATGCTACTTGAACACACACACAAGAAGGAAAATGGTTGGGTACTATTTAGGAGCTTGCCTAAGTCAAGCTCCTTGAATGGCATTTCCACCTCCACAATAACAATGATGAGATCTCAAAGAATGCATACCCTAAGAGGGCAGAGGCAAATCTAAAGTATAATGGAATGCTAGAACAAAGTATGAAGGAAAGAAGTCACCATGAGAATGGAAACCCTAGCATGCTTGATGCGGCATCACAACTTGACACAAGAAGTTGGTGTAGCCCAAAGAATTAGAAAGATCTTCAAAAGACCTACAAGAAGTTAGCGCAACAACAATAATTCACCATAGAGAGATTTGGAGAAGAACAGAGTTGTAAGATTCAACACCCACTCCCTGTTGGTACATGTATTATTATACCAGGTATAGATATGGATAAGATGCAACCTTGGTATTACGTAGATCCTATGCCTACCTAAATATGTAGTCTGTGAATAAAATGGCCATGCTAGATGCGGATTGTGCTACATATTCTGTTGTGCATGGGTTTATTCTAGAAATTTGACGCATTCTTATCATTCCACCTATTGTTATATTTCACTTATGATACTCGTCGATTAACTATGAACTGAGAGATCAATAGTTGCCCTATTGTGAGCTTCTCAAGAAATGTGGGGAACAAATTTGTGTACATGTGTCTAATGAGAAAGACCATGATTTCATTTTCTCAAAAATGGAGCCAAGTTCAGCTGAAGCCCTACACAGTGTCCCTAACTTCACCAACTAAAAATGGTGTCGTCTCAGGACAATAATAAAAGTTTCTACCACAACATATTCTATGAAATATAAGTTATATATTATTTAATCAAAGTTTATTTACACCAGGGATGTTTATATTACTAGCACTTGCAACCATAGGAGGTTCAAGGAATACACCAATAGGAACAACCGACAAGTTTAGAAAAATTTTTAGAGTGAATTTTTTGGCTAATAAGTTCACTATAATATTTAGTATTAATAAAATCAAAATTTAATACTTAGGTTAAAATGATATATTATCTTTTAATATAATACATTAAATAATTTAAATGTGTTGTTTAATAATAATATAAATTATAATATTTAGGTTAAAATAATAAATCATATTTTAATATAATAGACTATTTAATAATATATATATATATATATATATTGTAATTTACTATATATATTATAATATTTTATATAATTATATTTAAATATAATTGTAATACGAATTATATTATAATTATATATATTAGTATTTAAACTTAATAAGTTATATATATATATATCTTACTGCATCCATATTAGGGGGTCTTGAAAAAAGCCCTATCCATATATGATACCATATTCATGTCAATGCAACATTGTAGAAGAATATAGAGCATGAGAGAGAAGAAAAGAGACTACAAGTATGCTTAGATTATATCAATTATATTCATTAGGATCAAGATTTAATCATTTAACATGTTAAAAAAGGTGTTAAAATAGGTCTTGATTAATAAGGGTAAACATTTTAGGTCCACCCAAGTGCTAAACTAGGTGTAAAATGCTAATGTACACATTTTACTCTATAATACTAAATTGTTAGGATATAGTTATCTTCATTTAATTGGAGATGTTAAACCTTGGTTTAGACATGCTGGTATTGTGTCATGGTTTACCCTTGATTTTGGATTTATGTTTTGGCATGATGCAAGTTCTCTTGGGACCAGGATGTGTCCATTGGTCCATGTGATATCCTAAGAGGAGATGGTAGATCATGATGTATTTCTAGATTATCTAGATACACAGATCTTTGACATTGATCTTGTTGGTTCTCTTGCTATTGAGTATATTGGTCATGTATTTGAGAGCTTCATGATAGTGTTGTGTTCTATTTGGAGCTTAGCATGGATTGATCAATTGTAGGTGCTAACATGCATACTTGGAGACTTAGGTGAGGCTGAAGTTCTCTTAGGATCAGAGATGTTTGTTGATACAATTACTCTTTGGATGTTTCAACAAGAAGACTAAGGATCCTTTCACCTAGATATGGACATGAGTTCATTATGGACTTAGAGGAGATTGTTCTTGGAGAGAGTCATTGTGACTTGGTGTATCTTGGAGGGCAATTCTTATTCCTACTCTTGGTCTACTCGACGGATTATCTAAGAGGTATTTCCCATCCTTTAGATGTATTTCTTAAATTATGCTTTATTTTCTCATGGTTATGGATCTTGAGTGATGGTTATTCGTTTTACAGGTTTCATTTAAGGGATGTCTAGCATGGTTATCTCCTTGTTCATATGGGTTTGATTTATGATATCATTTTTGAGGATTTTAGGAGATATTTGAAATGACATGAAACATTCCATCATATACATTATGATCAAGGAATGGAATTGAACAACCAAGGCTCAAGTGACTCATTCTAAGACCCTTCAATAAACCTTAATATCTGAGGTTCAAGAGATAAGGGTTGACATTAAAATATCTTATTATCCAACTCAATAAACCTTTATTTATGGTTGTTATTAGTTTTATATTGCTCATTGGATTAGACTTGTATCAGGTAACCTCAAAATTATCTCCTCAGTGTTTACCTTTATCAATACATTCAATTTAGAGTTTGATTAGATATAATAAAATCAATACGGTGATTCCAAATAATATCAAATGGTTTAAGTGTTAAGCACCTATAAATAGAATCTTGTATATTCCCTCACTTGTCGTTATTAGCTCAGGTTGGATGAACGAGCAATTTTTGATGTGTATGTTTGTGCATGTTATACTTTTAGCCTCTATACATTGATTTTCACTTTTGCATATAGTAGTGATTTATAATCATGCTAGTATGATACTTATAATTTATTGTGCCTGCATTTGTGAGCATGCACATTGATCAACCTTACACATAGTCTTACTTTTGACTGAAGTCTAGACTAAAATATTTTTGTGGATAAGTCTACACATTTAATAGTTTCACTTTTTTCAAGTTGTATAAATTAAGTGATTTTTTATAATTGAGAGGCTGTGTTACTAATATTTTTTTGGTACTTTATTGTATCCATGTGCAGATTTGAAAATGTGGTCTCACGATGAACATAGGGTAACTAAATTGCACCAACTATAGCACTGTTAGTGTAGGTTTTTATCTTCTGAGTGGGTTATTTATTTTCATTTTCCTAATTTTTTCTACACTTGTAATTAAGTTTTCTTAGGATTAATAATGTGAGTATTAGGGTGAGTGGGTGCAAGGTGTCTACATCTTCCTTGGGAGTTATACTTGCCTATTTTAGGCTATTGTCGTGGACTCTTCCCATTGATTGTATTTGTCACCTCTGCTATCTCTCATATTCTAAATATATTCACCTCTTAGGTGTTAGTGTAAAATATTATTACTTAGAGTTAGTATTTATCCTGAGTGATTATTCATTATATTTTGCACATGGCTTTAGGCCACCTTAGGTAGGTTATGTTGCTTCTTAGAGAGTTGGTCAAACTCTCCAAGATACATGTCACCACTCTTTCACCACTTGGTGGAAATATGTCTCCACCTCTAGTTGATTGTTGAAGTTGACTTCTGAGTTGGCTCAACCTCTCTACACTATTTGTACACACCTTGTTCATTATCAATGTACTCCACTTTGTAATCAATATTCTCTTAGTTGATCTTGTTTCTAACATGGTATCAGAGATATGCTAATTATCTTGTTGGTTCGTTTGGAGGCATAAATCCCCTATTTGATGGTTTTATTTGTAAAATATGCAAAAAATAAATAAATTTGACATTTTGCATGTTTTCGTTAATAGATTTGGGCATTTTTTTGGCTATTCATCCTTCCTACCCATTGAAGGTTTCAAGGAATTTTTTGTATTTCAATGGTGTTCTCCCTTATTTGTAGATTGTGTGACTTTCTCCAACTAGTGATTGATGGTAGCATGAATGCCATGTGAATAATTTGCAAGCCATGTTCCCATTGGATTCAAGAGGATTTCGACAACCTCCACATCTCAGGTTGTCATTTCAAGATTGCAAGGTTTATGGTGTTTTGATAGTAGTTTCCTCTAAGACTGCTAGGCATTTACAAATTTCATCATCATTGTTTGTCAATGTTTAGAGCTTGTTCGAGTCGCCATTAAAGTCACCACATTATTTTCCTTGTTGGGGTTGCTATTGGTGACACAGTCATAGCCAACAGTTAGTAAAACCACCATTATACTATTGACCTCATTTCCAACTTACTGATTTTTAAAGTTTTTCTCTCAAAATCTCTACATTGAATCACTCCTAGTCACAAGTGCTAAATTGTCAAGTCATTCACCAATTTGAAGAGGGATCTCAACCATTTTAGTTGAAATCTTGGGAGCAGTTGCATAAGGTGGGTGATTTATGAAACAATTAAATCTTGAAATCCATGATAGATGGTGTAAAATTATTTTTATGGTTGTGTTTGTAAATCTATTTCACCTAATTTGGCAAGTTTTTGTATTGAAACGTCTCATGGTTTGGGAGATTTCAGGCTTCTCATTTTTTGATGGTAATTTCTAGAAATAATTAAAATAGGAGTTTTATGTGCATTGGAGCAAAATCATCTGACTAGAGGTTTTCTATCGACATTTTAGACAATGTATCCATATTTTATAAGAAAATATCAATTCTATCAAAAGTTATGCCTAGATCTTTATTGGCTAGGTTAGGATAATTTATCAGACAAGTTTTATGAAGATTTAGTGAGATGAAGTTATATATTTTTCTCATTTTGAGACTCACATTGGAACACACTAAGATTGTCAATGCTCACTATCATTCTCTATCAATAAAGGCATATGGGAGCAACTTGTATCGATGATTTGGCAAAGTTCACAACTCCTCTTAAAACTTTGATGATTCATGATTAAAAGCAATTCCCAGAGGTAAAACATCATTTTCAAATCATATTGGCTTTCAATAGAGTTTTGAAAACTTCATAGAACACCGCCAATGTCGTACTTACAGAAGAAGATCTCATGATTTCCCATAACAAACTCACTCCATCTACTATAACAAGTGGTTCTAAAATAGTCGTCGGCTTCTGAGGAGGTTTTGTAAAGATCTCCCAAAAACATAGATAAATGGAAAGAAGTAAATATTTAAAGTGGCCAAAATAAAAAAAGGAGTTCAAGACTCGGCAAAGGCACAAGTAACAATTAAAGAGTTAGTTACTAATTATGAATAACACTTCAAATGCCACCAAAAGAAAGTTATTTATATTACCAGACAATTAAAGTGTTTTTGAAAGTGTCTTGACTTGCCGATGAGGTTCCAATAACCTCTAAAAACACCGATGATAAAATCTTACTTTTTAATCACTTGGAAGCCTCTTATGATATCCTATCGAAAGGCATCGTAACAACAAAAGATAACTATAAAGGAAACAAAAGAAAGTGATTAATTTTGGAGAAGTTAAAATCTATTAAAACTAATGTAAGTTGCCAGCAAAGGAAATCTGTGCCTTTGTTATTGAGGGTTTTGGTAAGTTTTGAAAGTACGACTTACTTTCGGTGAAGTTTCAAAAGCATCTTAAACTGCCGATGAAGCCTTTCAAAAGGCCATCTCTTCTTTATCGAGTGTTCAATTCGGTTTTACAACCTTCATCGTCTCGCAATGTGGTTTGAAAAAGCTCTTAAAATTATAATGATATACGAGGGCTCAACCAAACATGATATACAAGTGTAAAATTACACCCTACACCATAACCTTGGCCAATATCCAATCAGTTTGTGTTAAATGTGCGAGCTTTCGAATAGGATGTGAGTGTCCATCAAGGCAAATTCCAAGGAAATTTTTCTCAAATCTTTTATTTGCAAATGCTATGGTAGGAATTGAGCCATTTGATATTGTGCCCCAGAAGAATGTAGATTCATGGACTATAATAATTGCAATATATGCACACAATGGATGTGTTGAAAAGATTTTAGAAACTTTAAAGTAAACGCAATGCAAAACTCAACTTTCACCCATTCGGGCTGCCCATGCCAAATGGATGTTTTCGAACCAGGTATGATTTTTATCAAAGAGTAATGAAGAAGGGGATTCTACCAGATGTTGTAGTTGTAAATGCTCAACCGACCATATATGCAAACCATGGAAGCATAGTTAAGACACATGAACTCTTTGACAAATGCATGGGAGAAATTATCACATCGAAATACCAACATTACAGGATTTTCCTGATTACTACACGATTTATGGGGGTGTCAAGAACAGATATATTCAAGTATGCAATGTTGTGGCAGTATGTATTGGAAGGGTTTATATCTAATATTATAGTTGAAAATATTCTGGTAGACAGACATGTAAAATGATGATGCACACAAATAGACATATTTCCTACTAACCTATACTAGAATATGGCCTCTTTCATATGAAAGGAGAATTTATATCAAATTTTTATAGTTCAAAATGTTCTGGCAGACATGTATGTAAAATGTGGAAGCATATGCAAGGCACGCAAACCATTTGGGAGAATGGCTTAAAGAAATAGTGTTTCAGTGAATACAATGATTGTAGGGTATCTACAAAATGTGTTTATTGAAAAGATATAGAAAACTTCATAGAAAATGCATTCAAATAATATAAAGTCATTCCACAAACTTTGTCAGCATCCTCTCAGAGTATACTTTCTTAAGAGGTTTTGGTAGGTTTTGAAACCTACTCAATGTGGTGACAAGTTATGAATCACTTTCAAAATAAGGATAAAAGGAAACTTTGCTCATATCATCGGGAGATTGAAGAGGTTTTCTAAGTACTGTCAATCACTGATAGACTATTGAAATGTGCTTTGGATGCCGATGAAGATGAATCATTACAAATTGCCTGAGATTTATGTCATGCAATTATAAACTCCCCAAGTAAACCTCTAATGGAACCGAATGACTTATAAAAAAATGTAAGTTCTCTAGTATATATGCATGCAAAATATGAGAATGAAGTCAAGAAATAGTTAGGGAGTTTGAGTAAAAATAAAATAATGGGGTTATTATCAAATAGCATTTACAAGGAGGATGTCATGCTCAGAGGGTAAATGCACAAAGATGAGTCCACTTAAGGTGGAAGTTTCAGACTTAGAAAAAAACCTGAAACTGGGTTAACCAAAATTGGATCCCGCTTTTTATGAAACGGGATCCCAAGCCAAAAATAGGATCTCATTTTTTAGAAACGGACCCCGTTTTGAGTTTCATAAAAGGTTAATATTTTAACCTTTATGAAACAGGATCCCATTTTATAAATTTTGAATTTCTGACCCACTTTTTGCTATGGGTTTTAGGTCAGGAAAAAGGGTTGGGAACCTGACCCTTGGCTTTGGACCTAGTTTGACCTGCAAGTTGAAGGTCATGTCAACATCACAACAAACTAGTAACTTTGGGCATATGTCTGAAGGCCGTTTTTATAGAATTTTTTGACGAAATTAAAACCCATTATATATGAGACAGTGTAGATTCCAAATATATAATTTTTTTTTACAATTGGATTATTTTTTCTATTTTTCAATTAATTTCTAATGAAACAGGTCCATAAACTTGAATTATCAGGCTTTTTTAGTATTTTAATAACTTTTTATTAAAAAAATTGTAAAAAAACTTATACGAAAACATACTTTAGACAACTATTTTCAATTTGAAAAAAAAATTCAAAAAATGATGAGTTTAGATCATCTTATGTGTGACGTACACGACGATTTTTTAAAACACCAAAAATGGCCAATAAAAAATTAACAAAAAAATTATATTCAATAAAAAATTACAAAAAAATATGGAAAATGTGCTTCAGTGAGTTACAAATATTTTCCCAAAAGGATTTAGAAAAATATGATTATTTAGGTGAAAATATGGATGACGCACACGTGCATGGTATAGTAAAAAAAGTGACTTTTAAACAATGGTTTTTAGAAACGCCTATCAAAAATTAATTTGTATCATCTGGGTATTTAAAAAATACATATTTGGAAACTAGACTCCGGGTACTACATTTCATATTTAGTGACTTTTTTCAAGATTCCACCTTTAAGTGCTTCAAATTTTTAGGTCAAATGTGACAAATTCTGAAAATCAGAGAAAACTCTTCCACTTTTTGGCCAAAAAGTGGACTCAACTTCTTGCACACACCCCAGAGTTGTGCCAGATGAAAATAGTTCTTGGTAACAATAAAGTTGGTGATATAGATTTCTATGATGGCTATGGTTCTTGTTGTTAGCAGAGTACTTCTATTCTCCTAGAGTTGCTATTCAAGATTTCAAGAAAGGTGATATGTAAGGAGAACATTGATGATGACTATCCTGTGAATATGAGTTGAGACAATCCCTCTATGGTAGTTGGTAGATTGAGATCTGACACAGGATTCAAAGTCACACTAGATAATATGAGGTGTGAGTATGAGAAACCTTGGAATGATGAAAAGCCCCATTTGACAGCTTGTGATCTGAATGTGAAATGCATAGTTTTAAATGCTGATATACACTTAGGAAAGGTGGTGGAAAGAATTAGGAACATCCCAAAATAAAGAGTGCCTTACATTTTAATTAGTAAAAGTACCCAATTCAACAAGTTATCAAATTTACAAATGTGGTGGTTTTACAAGCATGGAGTATATGGTTTGGCAATTGACTCACGTAATAAACTTGATCATCGACATCCATCTAATTGAGCACAAATAGAGTAGGTGAAGTAAGTAGAACATGCATTATCTCCTTCAAATAGCCTTATGTACCTAATGATACGAGGTTGATGTGAGTAGTGAATGGAATTTAAGATTCAGGTATACAGAGTATTTGTCAAGATATGGTGAGGTTTGATTGTTAAAATGGAGTAGATGAAGATGGAACAAACTTAGCAAAGTTCACAACTCGAAAGTTACAAATTTTAGTTAACTTTTTGTAAAAGTGACTTACGTCACTTATTATATTTCAAAATTTAGAAAATGAGCTTTTTTTCTTGAGAAGTTAGGTAAAATCTAACTAGAATGAAGCTTATTTTTAAAATTATTATATTTCAATAAGGATGGTTATCATGTAGTTGTGAGGTAGTTATCAGCTAGTTACTAGGTGGTTATCAAATGAATTCTAAAGTGATTGTAGAATAGAAAAATTTAATATTATTATCATCCAAAATCATTTTAAAATAACCCAGCTTTAGTATCTTTCTATGAAAATCATTCAAAAATGTAATGTTCATTGCAATTTTTCTTATTAATGATTATAATGATGCAAAATGCATCCTTGACGCATCTTCCCATTTAATTTTGTATTTAGTTTATGAAAATTCCTTAATATATTAATATAGTAGAAATGAGAAAATTTTGTGAATAGCTAGGTCCACATACCTAGCCTTGCTTACAGCTAGCTCTATGCTCATCGCTTATCTCTATGCTTATGTGCACATAATCCTAGTCTAGTCAAGTTATTTGATTGATTTTGATCATTAATCTAATCCTACCATACATCAATCCAACTTGATTGTCTAGCCTAGATCATGTCCACAATTGCAAGATCATCCTTGTAGTCTTGATCTTGATCCTTTTAAGTGTAGAATAAAAAATAAAAAAATCCTTAATATAAATTTAAATAGGAATATTCGTCAAAAATAAATAAATAAATAAACATTTAGTGGAGTAGACCCATCTTAGAATTTGGTGGTTATATTCATGTATAAAAAGACACAAACATGTACTCATTTGCATTCAAAGAATCATTAATTATCACAAGAACAATTATTCGAGAAAGCACTCCAATCAAGAAAGGAATCTAGCTTCTCTAATCACACTCATACTAGTACATGAGAATCACCTAACAATCATTCTAGAATTCATGTGCATGTTTGAAGCTTGTTTCATATCAAGGTATTATGAAATACTACCAACTTAATAGGAAAAACCTAAGATTGCAACAAAGAATATCATTGTCTAGAAGTCCATTTATATAAGAATTCATAGGATGGAATCTAGAAGTCATTATAGAACAAGTTCATGACTACAAAATGAGGTTGAAGCAATGAACCTGATAATAATTATTCAACTTGACTTTGCATAGAGAAAAAATGAATATTTTGACTTTGATCCACATATAGGATTGTATAATGCATACATAGATTTTGAGACACATAATCCACATTGTCCTTAGCAAATGGCACTCATTTGTCACTTACAACATTAAGAAATCTATCTCTACACTTCTTACTATTTATAGATATGTAAGTACAAGGAAATGGGGACGAAAAGTGGGTCAAAAGTGGTCACTTTTTCTAGAATCAACAAAAACAAAACTTTCATAAGTAATTTGGGATGCCTACACTGAAAATGTGAAGATGTGATAAGAAGAAGAATTCTATTAGAATATAATTTATAAATGCCTTTTTTTTTTCAATGATAAAGATTTTAAGAGAGCCAAACATTAAGAGCACACAATATAGTCCAATTTTTGTTTCAAAAATATAACATGACATTGGACATGGTCCCTCACTTTTTGAGTTCCATTAATTATCTTGTAAATCCCTTTTGTGGAAGGGTAGATTAGATTTAGGTTAGGTATTTATTTCTTTTTTTTTGAGTGAATATTTATTAATTTTTACTAATTTTCTTAGAGGACACATCCTAAATAATAAAAATTGAGTGTGCTCCCCTCAATATTGGATTTAGATAGAAATTTGGTGAGGCCTTACTTCATGATTTTAGTGAAGATAAAGAAATGGCCTAAAATAGTCAATATCATTGAAATGTTTCTTCCATAGGTAGAACATCCCACCATGATTACACTTGAAAAGATACTTAGAAAGCTTCAATAGTAAAATTATGATTTTTACTTGGGAAATTAGTTGCATAATTTGAGCTTTTTCTAATGCAACAATCAACATGAGGAGGCACCACGTTGGGAGATTTGCATTTACACAAAACATATATAGACTTGTAATTGTGTGCTTCATTAGCTTTATTTCATGGGACTAGCATTATGTCGATAGGAATATGATGGTTCACCATACCATCTTGAAATTTGGTCTTATTTATGGTAATTCATTGAATGCAGTCTATGAATAGGGAACTTTGACTCATTAGACTATTTACATGAGAATGAAGTGGAGTTAGATTAACCCTAATTATAGTATGAGCTAGAGTGGTTTTGAAGACACCATAGAAATTACAAGATGGATTATAAAGATCCTAATTCTCTTAATGATCCCTTACAAACATTATTTTTTAACTTTTCATGAATCAGACCTCTTAGCTCAAATATGATGTAGTTTGTAATCTCTTAGTTTCATGGATTTTAATAAAATCTTCTACCTATTCTATATTATGAAGTGTCCTTTTAGAGTTTGTTGGTTCAATCACCTAATCTATAAGCATCCTTTTGTTAGTTAAACAGTATTCATTAAATCTTAGAAGATTTCATAATTTCATGGTATATAATATTGCATTGGCTTCTCTTGCTTTATTTTCTCTATTGATATAGAACTAAGAAATAAATTTCAATATTATTTGATCGGTTCCTAATTTACATATATCATATATTCACAAAGCATAATCATCCATAGATCTATCACTCTATGCAAGACCTCTAACTACAATTCTTTCCCATCAATCTCTCAAATTGCAAAAAATGATCTACTAGCGTAACTAATCTTTTGTATATTTGTCCAAGGTAGGGTAGAATAAAAGAAGTGTTAAAAACTATCAAACAATATCATGGTGGTACCATAAGGATCAAAATTATTATCTATGTTAATTAGGTAGCTAATAGTAGTGGTAGATCTAAATTCTATTGGTTGTACAATCTCATTTAACTATATCGCCCATATTAGTACCCATGATTCACTTGTTTCTATGTGAGTAATGATATTAGGCATTTCTCAATATTCTTGCCCATTTTCACTTCCATCCTATATTATAATTGAAATTCATTTATAACTCTTCTTCTTCTTAATCTTTAAACTTTCCTTTTGAATATAGTCTGCTTCTTTTAGTTCACTAATTATGCCTATATGTTTTAAAAAGTTTTATTTTTCTTCTACTGTAGTCTTAATTTTAAACTCTTCAAATAGGTCCATGTCTAGAACATTTTGATCTATCCTGTTAGGAGATCTTACAACTCATTCTTTAGCTTTAACTACTTTAAAATGAATTGATAGAGTTATCAAAGCCACCTTGTTTTGCCCATTTGGCCTTCATTTTCCTTACAAAAGATTTCACCTTTTCTAATTGTAAAGCTACAGTAAAGATTAAGGCATTTGATCACTTAATTATAATATTATATTTTTTCAATCATTTTCATTGAATATAAAGTTTCACCAAAATGTATATGATGATCTTGTAGATTATTAATTGTCCTCCATCATCAATTTATTTTGATCAACTTGCTACATTCGAGATATAGTATGTAATTATTGGATTCTCAATATCTTTGTACCTTGGGAATTATCACTAACCTTTACCTTTATCTCAGGCATATTTTCTATGTAGGCACATTCCATTGTGATAACCAGCTTCTTTAAGCTTCTAAATTTTTTCTAGTGCCTACCTAATTGCATATGTAGCCTAGCTTTGTAACTTCATTGATGGTTTTTGTTGGCACTGTTAAGCATCATAAATGCATATATTGTTGGCCACCTATTGAGATCTTATAACTTACTTTTTTTTTCGTTCTAGTGTCTATTTGTATCTCATATTCTATACTTTTCTTATCATTTTTTTTTTGGGATTATATGATATTTTTCTCATTGACCTAATTTTGTTTTTTTCTTATTCCTCTTAGTAATCCTTAGGAGTTAATGCTGGTTTTAGATTCACTTCCCTTGATATCATGTCAATCACTTAAGGGTTGTTGCTAAGATATACTATTTTGGAAAGAGAGGATTTAAAGGATAAGGGTTAATTAAGAAACTTCACCTATTGGTATTTATGTGGTCATGAAAGACATGGGATCTATTACTTGTCCTAGCTTTTTTTGGTATAAAATCCATTATATATTTGTTCTCAGTGCATGGTTTCCTAGTTGTTTGGGAGGAAGATCATCTTGTAGTAGCTAACCTTGGGAATTTGTGTATTATACGCACCTCTTCAAAGGTTTTATCTTGAAAAGTGGTCATATTTATTGTAGATATTATACTCCTCACTAGGAGAGGCCTTGATGAAATTAAAGATGAATTGCCAAAACTAGGGATAATTTGGACCCATAAGTAGTTCGATGATAGGAAAGATGAGTTGGAATCCATTATAAATTTTATCTCATCCATAATGAAGAACATTTTTGTAAGATTCCTTAGGGTAACTATCACCTTGCAAAAAATTAGGATCAAAACCTATGTTTAATAACCTAAATATACAATGACCACCTACTATGGAATTGTAGTGGATTTTTTCACTACAGGAAATTGATATATGTATATCTACCTTTCCTTTATTTTGGAAACTATGCTATAAGCATCTAGTAGTTTAATTTTTCTAAATTTTCCTATCTTCTTTATTTTGCATATGTTGTAAATTCCTTGCCCATTTGGCAATGATTTCCTCCTTTTGCAATGCAGTGACTAAGTTGTTGGCTTCGAACCCATCCTGTTTGGTACAGCATCTAATCTACCAATTCACCTATCTCATCCTATGGCTCACGAGGGTTAGAAGTATCTAATATATGGAAAAAGAGAGTTGGCATCATGTTATTGGTAGAACTCATAAATAAAATGATTAATGTTAGAATTAGAGAAGAGAGGATCTCCAAACTAGAGCCCATGAAAATCTAACAAGAAAAGGAAAGAGATATGTGTCATCATCACAAGCATTCCCAAAGAAGAATTATGAATTAGCTCCCAACACTTTGGCTGACCATCTAATCAATCAACTCACCTATCACATCCAACTTGGTTCAAAAGGCCCTACAAAGAAGAAAGAATTGGTTCCACTTTTATCTAAGAGGGAGGTGAACAAATAAAAAGGGTTTCTCATACTATCAATTGAATCATCAGTACCTACTAATGCTAATGTTTGAATGTTAAATCCAACAAATTGATTATCTTAACTACTATGGATTATGGGAATGGATTCAAAATGAGTAAAAGTTCTAATGGAACCCCAAAACTAGATAAAAGAATCATTCTCACAAAAAAATGAAGAGAAAAAAATATTTTCAAAGATTACATGAATCTTCACTAACTTCAAAATGACTATGAGATAAAAATGGCCTCTCAACTACAAAAAGAGCTTGAAGGCTATAGACTCTCTCTCTTTTTCCCAAGAGAGATAAGATGGTTTGGGACAAAGACAATAATGGCTTGTTCATGGTCAGAAGCGCTTATGGTCTGCTGTTAGACCCAGGAGAGGCTGGAGTATGGAAAAAGATCTGGATTCCTAAACTTCTTCCTGATGTCAATTTCTTTTGGTCGACTCTAATGCGTAATAAGGTTCTAACATTGGATAACTTGAAGAAAAGAGGGTTCCAATTGCCAACTAGATGTATCCTTTGTGAAGTGGAGGAGGAGTCATCTGCTCATCTATTTATGCACTGTAGCTTTACCTAGGAGGTTTGGGTTTTAACCCTTCAAAAGATGAATCTAAGTTGGGCCCTAAATGTTAATATGGAGATGATGGTTTGGGAATGGAAGCCCCCTTTTAGCCTAGTGTTACTGATATCTAAAGAACTCTGGACTCAAATTCCCCCTCATCTTGTTTGGAGTCTATGGAAGGAACACAACAATAGAATCTTTAGAGAAAAGAAAAGAACTCCTTTACAAGTTTTCTAGTGTTTCTCAAAACTGTTGATGGAAAATATTAATGTTGCAAATTTAAAGTTGCGGATAGGCCCCCAGGGAGAGAAGAACAAAATATGATAAAAAAAATTGGAACATTGCTCCTAACTCTTGTCAGGTGGATAATACCAAGAGGATAGCCAGCACAAAAACCAACTGGGCTTTACCACAACAAGGGTGGTTTAATCTCAACTTTGATGGTGTGGCCAAAGGAAACCCTGGTGTTGCAAGTAGTGGAGGCATTATAAGAGCGGACATGGGGGTGTGTGTTGCTACCTTCTCAGGGGGCATGGTATTAAAAGAAACAATGAAGCAGAGGGTATGGAGATGCTCTGGGGAATTAAACTTTCCATTTCCATTAATATAAAAAAATTTCATGTCGAAGGAGATTCTTAGTTAATTGTCAATGTTGCCCTAGGTTTGTCTTAGATCGGGTGGAATTTGGAGAATATTATGGGTGACATCAAGGTTCTCCTTAACAATTTGGAGGAGTATAAGGTTACTCACATAGACAGAGAAGGAAGTGATGTAGCCGATGCTTTGGCTAATGCAGGTAGTGGTAAAGAGGGGTGGTAGTGCCAAAGAAAGATTCCCAGATTGCCTCAAGAGATATACAGTTTAATTATGCAGGATGGGAATAGTCATGGTGCATAGGTGGTTTGTTTTTCTGGTTACCTTCTAGTTTTTCCAAGATAAGGGGGAGGCCAAAGGTTTTTCCTTTGAACTATTGAAAAGTGAATATGATTCTAGGGAAAGCGAGATCAATGTTTCAAATTTTAAAATTATCCTTGGCAGGGTAGAAAAGGTCATTGATCATTTGTGGCCTAATAGGCTGACCAAACCTAGATGGAGTGGTATGATTGACTACAGGGTGGATAGACAGGACGGGGAGGATGACTAGATTATCAATGATGATGTGGCTAGTTTGCGGCCTAGTAGAAAGATCTTAATGAATAAGAGCCAAGGAAGAGAGGTCTAGATGGACCTCGGGAAGGACACTGCAGATCGTACTATCAGGAGGTTGATGGGAAAGTCCAGTTGGCATATTGATAAGTGTAAGGACATTGGTATTAGTGGAGATCTGGAGGTTAGATCATATTGCTTGAAAGGGATGATGTGTGGACATATGGCAGGGATACGGAAAATGGATGGGACTAATTTCTTCATGATGAATTATGGTTGGGTAAAGCCAGCGGCTTGTATCACTTATCTTCACATGAGGTGGCGGCTAAATCCCTCCCCCAAGGAGATGTATCTAGGTGGCAAAAATGTGGCATATCACACAAATTATTACACCACAATTATTACCCCCTTCAATGGAATTACCATTTTAATGGGATTCTTGTCATTTTCAAGACCGCTGGTTGTAAGCATTGCTATTTTGAATGCTTCCCATACTATGATTTCTGGGAACTACAGTATGAGGAAATGGGAGGAGATATTGTGAAAATTGAACCTGGCTTGGTGGAGGAATTTAAGCAAGACCCAATTGTGTGGCACATTACATAGAAAGGGGAGGTCGTGCCTTTCCTGGAAGGAATGGTGGGCAATGATGAAAATCTGTCACAGTAGTTTACTAAAACATAGAATGAGGAAACCAGAGAGGTTAAAATTGGTGCTATTAGTTTCCATGTGTCAGAAGAGGTGGTAGGGCAAGCCCTGGGTTACCTATGAAAGGATAGAAGCACTTGAGGCAAAGAAAAGTCCCTGATACAGAGCACATGAATCTTTTGTTTCGTGAGGGTGAGAAACCTGTAAAGCTTCATGGAGGGTTTGAGAGGGAGAAACTACCAAAACCTTGGGGTCACATATGCTTGATGCTAATGATTTTTTTCATGCTGGAGGGAAGATTTTAGGTATTGGGGAAGATGGGACCCCTGCTACTACTAAGAACAAGAAACATAAACTTACCATCCTGGTGACTGAAAAGAAGACTGCTAAAAGAGAGAGGGGGGAGGTGGAGTAAATGGAGACCACCCTAAAGAAAAAATCTAAGGAAGGTAAAGATATTTCTATTGTGGATGTTCCAGTGAAGATTGTTGAGATTGACCATGGGCTAGATCCTATGGGTAGTAGTGAAGGCAGAGAGGCTATCAATCTGAGGATTCATTGGTCCAAAAGAATCATTGGCAAGCCGCTGGGGAATACACAAGGGGGTGGAAGTTTATGATGTTTTAGAGTTTGTGGAGGAGACTATGGAGGAAGGCAGGGATGAAACCCCAATGAAATCTACCCATGAGGTTGAAGGCACCAGTCATTTTGCCTTTGTGAACGAGTCAAAGTTTGAAGTTTTGGGTGACACCGTGAGGGCTACCATTGGTAAAGACTCCGGGTGGGATGCTATGGAGCAAGACAAAAAAGGGAGTTGCAACCTGCATGAAAAGAATGCTAAGGATATCTAGCCTCTCTAGAGGAAGATGGAAACCATGCAGAAGAACTAGAAGACTATGGCAGAATTTGCGGCCAAAGCCCTGCACAGGGCTGCTTTCATCTTTGCTGTGGTCAAAGAGCTAGATGAAAAGGTCAAGTAGGTGGGAATCGACAGTTTGGGTGACTACAAGGAGATGGTCGAGTTCCTTGCTAAGTTTGGGGTGACTGAAAGCCCATAGTTTCTTGTTTCTACCATTTTTTGTTGTCCTTGTTGTTTCCGTGGTTTTTGGTTAGTTATTTTTGTTGGTTTGTTGTTCATGAGCTATTAATCTGTTGTTTTTGGCTAGTTAATGGGCTAAAGGTTGGGGGGCTATTTTGTTAAAGGGATCTATATCCTCTTTTCTAGCTAAACTAATCAAAAACTTCTTTAAAAATTAATGGGAAGATATTTTTTGTAAGAAGGTACCGAGTCACCTCCTTGTCCTTGATATAAAGGGGTAGTCATAGGAGGAAAAGGATTGTGGTTTTTCATGGAACTGAGTCAACTTTCAAGACTTGATCCATAAAAAATTCTCACCCCTTACATTTAGAACTTAAAGGACCTTTGTTACCATGTCTTCAAAACATAGATCTTGTATTTCCAATCAAAAGTAATATCATAATATTTAGTCAATGAAATTGTTATTATAGACATTATGAATCATTCCCACTGCCTATGAAATATTTCTTATATTTTAGATAATATTTATTAGTCCCTATTGAGTAAGTTGTGGTGACTCAATTTCTTATTTTTCTAAGTGTGTAAGGATCTTCTCTATGGCTTATGGCCTCTTTAATATTAGTACTTTAAATTCCTATCATCCTCCCTTTTTCTACAAAAATTATAATAAGACTGAAAGTACAAGAACTAGCCCCAATCTAGAGATTGATTTTCTAGCTTAGTTGGCTACCAGATCAACTTTTCTTTTCATTCCTGATAGTCTCAATTAATTCACCTATGAGGTAGAGCACTTGAGCATAAAAGGATTGTCAATAATTTTTGCATGCTCAATGGGACTCAATCCCACAGTTGCCTAATTATAAGTTAGATGATTTTATTCTATTTCCTAGTAAGGTTTGTGGTACCTTAATCTCTAGTTTATACCACAATCACTTGGAAACTCTTCTTAAGCTTCAAACCCTCAATACATATGTCTACTAGAGCTCATACTAAATCAACAACTAAGGGTTGTCCCACAATATTGTGTCCAACTTATGGGACATCCTGATGTTTGCCTGAAAACACATATTTTTTAGAAAAAAGTAATGATTTTAGCCTTGGGGGGTTTTATCTAAAGGGTTTTAATTGAAAAGAGTTAGATAAAATCCCATTAGATAAAACACCCTTGGATAGAACCCTCCTAGTCTTAAATTAATCTCTCGATGGAGTCTCCTCTACACCTATTAAAATGCTGATAAAAACCAACTTTGCTTCACCTTTTGGGGGGTCAAATGAATTCATTTATAAATTATATTTTTTAATTATGTATCCATTTGTATGCACATTCCAAAAAGTATAATTTTGAATAATGTAATTTGATTATTATATTTATTTTCTATTTTCTAGTGAACATAAGTTTTTCACCAAACAACAAGCTCTCTATTCCACACAAGCGAAAAAAAAAAATAGAGAAAAAAATTCTAAAAAGTATATGTGCCCTATGTATTGATGTCCTTGTTTCAACAAAAAAAAAATCAATATATACAAAGAAGTTATGCATTGCAACATAAACCTGTGTCCAAATTATAATTAATCTCACTTCAAAAATTAATTAAAAAATATGCAACAAAAAATTATGAAAAAAGTCCATGCCCTTTACAAATCTATATTTTAAAAATTAGAATTTTATCCTTTTTTTAAAAAAGTTATGCATTACGACATAAATGTCACTTTTTAAAAATGTTGTTTACTATTAAAAATTATGTAAAAGAATTGACAAGTTATTTCTAAATTTTTTTAAAAATATATATTTAGAATTTATACACAAAATTTCATAAATCACTAGTTCACATCATCTCCGAATTATTAATAGTTTAGCTACTATAGATGTCACAAAGTGAAGATTTTGTTCAAATGTTGATTTCAATGTTCCACTTCGACCAAAAAGTGGAACATAGTATTGTAGGCTGACCCCTAAGGCTAATCCAAATATCTCAAATCCACCTTTGATATTCAGTCCAAACAAGAAATGATCGATCTCTAAAATCTTACCCTAGATTAGCCAACAAAACTAATATATGGCTCTCATGCAACCTAGAATATTTCTTGCATAGAATATAAGGGAACCTCTTGCACCACATATTTCTCCTCATTTCTGGGGAGGCATCCTTGAGGCCCAACTATGTCGATCACCCCTGTCGGCTAACGGAAACTATGTCAGAATCGTCAATTGAAAGATGGAGCACCATCGAGACACGTGGATCGTCTACGGACTCCATAGTTTCCTATATCTTTTACTAGGTTTCAAATGGAATGTGCCCTACCATAGTCCAGTCTAGGAAGGACCGACCAATAGTGCAACACCATAAAGTGTTAGCACAGGTGCTTGAAATAAATAGTGCCATGATGGCACGTGGCACATAGAGAAACTTCCAAGGATAATTGTTTCATTATGAAGAGGGGCCCACACTGAAACCTAAGTCAGTGCCTCCAACCAATAGCGCAACACCGTAAAGTGTCAATACTGGTGCTTTTATACTACATGCGGTACTGAAATGTGGCACTCTAAAAAAGCCTCTTGCATGTGATTCAAAGAGGGCCCACCACTTATGGCTCACTCGTCCCAAGCAATGGTGCACCATCTAAAATTTGTCAAGGCTGTCAACTTTTAGACATGCACGGTATCGCCACATAGTACAAAGAGGGGGCTACCTGAGTCAATGATATGCCAACCAATGGTGTACCGTTTAGAATTTGGCATACCTATCAACTTTTAAACGTGCATTTTTGTGACATGTGGCATCTTCGCCATGCTTTCTATAAAATGGGTCCACAGTCTCCTTTGTTCACCAAATCATGGAAACAGGGGTCCCTTCACACGTCGCCTCAAATAGATCTGCCAATAGTGTAGTGTGAAGTTGTTGTCAAAACTAGCAAGCCTAGGAATTGCAAAATCTTGCCACGTGGTAAACCTGGTGAGGCATATAAATTTGATGACCCATCACTAAATCAAAAGAAGCACCTGAAACTAGATTCAAACTACTTCCTAAAGAGATGATTCAAATTAAAAATTCAGCTCGAGCGAGGAACAAAAGAAATAAGCCCCCTGACTAGGAAATGAAACAAATGGAGTGTGTGTAAAAACACACTATACCTACTGCTCTAGAATTTTTGACTAATCATTAGTGTGCATGAAAAACTAAAATTATTGTGTGTGATTTTAGTTTTGTTATTATTTATTACAATACTCTAAGTTGCTAAGATATAGTCAAATGGTGTTTAGATGCTTACTCTTGCCTTATGTCCTTTCATTCCTTTTTGTAGATTGTTTTTAGTATGTTTCCTTCTTTCATTTTCTCATTTGGTTAGATTTATCTTGGACTAAGTAGGGATCTAAACCTTTCTATAGAGATTGATCCATAGGTCATGTCTCACATATGTAAACCTTTCCATTGTTGGAGGTCATGCCTAGAAAAGTGCTTTTCTTTTCCAAAACCTCAATTACAAAAAACATTGTTAACAAAAGGTAATGGTAGATATATGGTCAAGGAAGGATATGACAAAATCATCATCTAAAGGATTACTCAAAGGTCTTATTTTCCATGTTATAAAATCTAGAGAGAAAAAGTGAGCCCCAAAGCTAACGCATTTTTTGGGTTGGATTACCATTAGAAGATTCTAACTTCAAATCAACTTCAAGAAAAAGATTTTAAAGGACTAGGGAGTAGTCCATTTTTTATTAAGGAATAAAATAATAACCACCTTCTTTTCTTATGCGATTATGGTGCCAAAATTTATAGTCTTTTCCTTGATACCCTTAATGTTGGTTAGCTTTTTTTAGTCCTCTATGTGAACAAAATATTTTTTATTTTCTTCTACAAATTTTAATTTTCTTCATTCTTTATGGGAGATGGCCCCAAGTATCATATATTGGAATATATGAATTGAAAGAAACAGTAATGTTTTCAATTTTTAAGAAAAGCCCATATATAAGATTTTAAAAGAAATTATGCATTCTCATAGTTATTATTGTAAGAGTTAGTTATAAAAGAAGAACAAATAATCTAGCCTATCTAGGTTAGTTTTCCTAAAAAAAATGAACCATAAATAGATCAATTTGTTTTTGAAGAAATCAAGCCTAAGAACAATTAGAGAAATCAAGGCAAGGATTTGTGGATCGTGGCTCCAAAAGCATGGATAATACTCATTTTTGACGGTCCTTAAAAAATTAAACCCAAAATTTCTATAGGTGGGGACACTATAAAAAAATGGAAAGGTAAGATCATTTGATTCAAAACTCATTTTTCTAGTTTTAACAAAAATAATGTTGTTGAGATGGAAGATTTAGTCATTGGTTTCAAATTACTTGAGTTATATTCAAAATTTAAAATATTACCATCAAGGGTGATTCTAACATTGTTATAAATAGTTATAAATCTTGAAAAGTTACTCATGGGAGGCTTAATAATCTCATTTTAGAAGTCATGGGCATTCTTACCAAGTATTCAACTTTCAATATTATTAAGATATTTCTTGAAGAAAATGAAGTTAGTAAATTGGATTTTAAATCTTATGCTATTAGTACATGTCTAGTTTTAATCAATTATATACTAGCAGTTGAATGAAGTTTAGCGTTGATAAGGTAAAATGTTAAATAACAAAATGATTATAATTTAAATTTTCTCAATGATAATATTATTTATACACTTATATATTTATTATTTAAAGATTATTTAATTTTATTTGATAACTATGTTATTTACTACATACATACACATAATTTTGTAATTTTATTTTATCTACAGTATTTACTTTTTTTGTATTTACTTAAAAGTTATTTTATTTATTTAAGAGCTATTTTATATTTAGAATATAATTTTTTTAAATATTACTACATAAGTTTGTAGTTGTTATATTGTATACTATTTTTAATTTTGACTATATATAATTTGTATAAGTTAATATTATATTTAGTAGGACAAGACACAACATATATTTTATTGGATTGCCACCTAACAATATTTTTCTATATATATATTTCAAAACTATGACTTGTTCAAGTCGGGTGCTCTAGTGGGAGGTTTATTTACAAAGTGCTAGATTTCTCACTCCCCAACTTTCAATTGTGTTTTCAACACTGTTCATTTTGGCCTACTGTAGGAAAATGAAGACACTCTACATTTCTCCACCCATGCTCATAGAGATGAATTACGCAAATCTTTGGCCAATTGGGTCGATAAGAAGTTTCAATCTCTTCTCTTCCTTTGTCAGTTTTAGCCTCAAGCCCCTCCTCCTCCTCCTAGCCTACTATTAGATGATGATGAAGTAGAGGACAACTTTATGTTATAGGAATTAAATGCTACTATAGACTCTTAAGAATTGTATCTACTTTTCCTACTTTTTTTTTAATGCCATTATGGTTCTTTTTTGTAGAAGATCACCATATAATATAAGGTGGTGCTTAGTTGGATGTTCATCTCCTTCTTCTTTACTAGCATGGATTCTGGCCATTATCCTTTGGTTGGATATCTTTTTGTTGCTCTTCATGCTGCAGGAGTGCTTTCTCTCCTTGCATTCTATAATTTTGAATTTTTTATATAATATAATATTATAGGTGTGTTTTACCTTTTGTTAAATTTCCACGATTGTATTAAAATCATTCAATGTTTAAAGTATGGTTTTAAGGATAAGTTTGAAGATGAACATGAGTGCGTAGCTTTTAAAATTTTACGTATGAAAAAAGGCATGTCCCCTTGCGACATCTTAGTTTATTTTGGCTAGCACTACTTAATTTTTTTGGGAGATATTTGTGGAGCTAGTAATCTTAACTCGTAGTTTTTACTATATAAAAAAGAAAAACAAATCATCTTAATTATCTTAATTTAGAAGAAAATATATAAAAAAGTAATCATATTAATTTTAAACTAATATTAATTGTAATTCTTGTTAATGTCTTAATTTTAATGTTAAACACATGAACGGTAATTCTTGGTAAGCGTCTTAATTTAACCAATAATTCTTGTTCTTGATAGGGGATTCCAAAATGCCACAAAAGAGGTAAAAAATGAAACAAATAATTTATTGTCTACATACCATTCAAAATAGAAATGATTGATGGAGGTGAATTTACTGGCGATGGAGATTAAAAAAAGAATATACAAATTCTTTGATGGATGGAATATTAAAAAGGGGACAACCTAATTTCTTCAGCAATCAGAATATCAAACGAAGTCGACTGATCAAACTTTCTTAGCAATGGTTTACCTACAGATAGCCTATTGGCTAATTAGTTCTTGGATGGTGAGAAATACAATTCATACTTATTTTTATGTTCATGCCCATCTTAATATTATCACTTCTACTTTAGACAATGATTTATTTCTTTATTTTTCTTAGATTTGAAAAATATGGCTCTTGTTGTTTTGTTAGATTTCTTTCTATCCTACTTTGTTGATATCTAGACTATTGTCTTTATGAAATGTATGCATGCTTTTGTTATTATTTTACTTATCACTCATGGGACCATGATTATCTAGCACCACATTTGTTATTACAACTAGTTCGAATATTGGTGTGACCTAGCATTTTTTTATTCTAATCCCACTTGATTGACTTTACATCTATGTGATGGGATGAATTAAATTTCTAGGTTATTAGGAATTGATGGCAGAAGTTAAAACCTTAATATCAAGGTGGACTCATTTCCCTTTTCTACTACTCTTATTGATATGAATTGGTCTCTATAGACAACCAAGATCATGGAAAATATTAACAAGTACATGAATTACAATGGAATAGACTAGTTTGTATTATCAAATGAGGTGAGTATAAATAGAGAAGTGTAGGTACCCAAATCTCCATGAAAAGGGGATATGACTCCTCTACATGGAGTTGTGGCGAGTAACCTCCCACAAACATAGCATGAGGTGTTGATGCAAGTTGACACCTCTCAAAATGTCTCAACCACTTTGACAAGTTCAAAGAAACATGTGCAAATATGCCTAAGTATGATTAATACAAATGTGTACGTCTAGAGATAAAAGATATACACTAATAGTCTTCTCCTCCTCCTCCTCCTTCTTCTTCATCTTTGAGGTTGAATAGTGAAAGTAAAAATTCATTGAAGAATTAAACTCCTAAAAAGCCACATGACATTGCTCATAGTAATTGTGGGTTCCATCTAGCTAAGAATTAGAGATTGGGTACCAATATGGAAGATACAATAAATGAGATTGGTGAATCATGGATAATAATACAGAAGATACAATAGATGAGATTTTAATACCAACTCAATTTAGATTTGGCATTTTAAATAGCTATGTAATTAGCATAGATAAGATTCTTTATCCTTATGATAGCACCATGACATGGTTAGACAATCTTTAGAAGTTCTTTGATTCTAAAAATACTTTGACATATGTACAAGAGGTTAGTTATGAGCCATTAAATTGTTTTACAATAAGTTGAGAGATTGGTGGGAAGACATGCAAACAAAGATCCTAGAAATAGTGATGGATCTATTGACAATAATGCTTTTAGAAGATCTAATATATGTGAATTAGGAATCGATAAACTAAAATTAAAAATGCTTTCCCAATTCTATATTGATAGATAAGATAAAGCTAGAGAAGCCAAAGCAATATTATATACCATGAAATTATGCAATATTTTAAGATTTAATGAATATTGTTTAACAAACAAAGGATGCCTATAATTAGCACAAAAAAACTTCAAAAGTAAACTTCATAATGTCTTTTGCATGTAGATTAGGAGAATAGGTAGAAGATTTTATTAGAATCAATGAAACTAAGAGATTACAAACTACACCATATTTGAGCTAAAATATATGATTCACCAAAAGCTACAAAACAATGTAAATGAAAAGGATTGTTAAAAATAATACGGATCCTTATAATCATTATTGCAATCTTTATGGTACAAAACCACTCTCACTCATAATAATTATGGTTATTCTAACTCCGTTTCATGATCACGTAAATTTTCTCATGAATCTCATAGCCCTATTCCTGGTCTGCTTTCAAAGAATAAGAATAAAGAAAAAAAATTAAGATGTTATGGTTAACTATCATATTCCCTAAGATATAATGTCTTTCCCATAAAAATGAGTCATTTGAAAGTACACAATTACATGTCTTCATAAGTTTTGCATGGGTGCTAAACTCCCAACAAGGTGCCTCATGTGCATTTCTACATTTTAAAATTACCAGATTATGCTACTAATTATCCAAGGAAGATTCATAATTTTCCTACTAAAGCTTTCTATGAATCTTTGTAATCACAAACATGGTGGGATATTCTACGCATAGAAGACACATTTCAACAATATTTACTATTTTAGACCATTTCATCATCTTCACTAAATTGATGTAGTTAGCCTCTCTAAATTTAAATATAAATCCAAAGTTGAGAGGAGCACACTCAATTTTTGTTATCTAGGACGTGTTGTCTTAGAAAATTAGTAAAAACTATTATATTCATTGAAAAATAAAGAAATAAGTACCTAACATGGTTCTTAGCAATAGCTTTCAACAAAAGGGATTTAGAAAAATAATAAAAAGAATTCAAAAAATGGGAGAACATGCCCAATGTTATGTTAAATTTTTTGGAATAAAATAGTAGTATATTGTGTGCTCTTAGTGTCTGTCCTTCTTAATTTTTATCATTTAAAAAAAAGGCATTTAAAAATTACATTCTAAGAAAAATGTTCTTTGTCTTATCACATATTCATATTTTGAGTGTAGACATCTTGAATTACTCATGAAAGTTTTCTTAAAGTATTTTAAGAAAACTGGGCACTTTTGATCCCGATTTCCATGTACTTACTGAGCTACAAATACTTATAAGTGTAGAGATATAGTGTTGAATGTTGTATGTGACAAATGAGAAAAATCTATGCAAAGCCAAATTTAATGCTTTGTATCAGAGTCAAAATGTTCATTTTCATCTATGAGAAGTCCACTTTAATGCTTTTTATTAGGTTCACAATTACAACCACATTCTATAGCATAGAATCAATCTGTGATGACATATAAATTTTATCCTATGAATTCTTTTATAAATAGACTACTAGGAAATGGTATTCTTTATCATAATATTAGTTTTTTTCTATCAAGTTGGCAATATTTAAAATATCTTGACATGCAACAAGCTTCAAACATGGACACGAATTCCAGAATGACTGTTAGGGAATTCACGTGTGCTAGTATGATTGTGATTAGATTAGATAGATTCTTTTATTAGAGTGCTTGCATGAATGATTGTTCTTATGATAATCAATGATTATTTGTTGTACATGAGTATAACCACCAAATTGTAGGATGGGTCTACTCAACTAAATGTTTGTTTTATATTTTACATTTATAAGGATCAAGATCAAGGCTATAAGAACAATCTTGCAATGGTGCACATGATGTGGTTACAAAACTAGGTTAGAACTAATTATGATAGGATTGGATTATAGATCAGCATTAGATTAATGATTAGAATCTATCAATTAACTTGATTGGACTAGGATTGTATACACATAAGCATAGAGATAAGTGATGAGCATAGAGCTAGGTGCAAGAAAGGCTATGTATGTGGGCATGACTATGCACAAAAAAATCCCATTTGTTTCTATATAAATACATTAAAGCATTAGCTTAAATTAGAGACAAAACTAAAAGAAAAGATGGATCAAGGAAGCATTTTGCATCATTACAATCTTTAATAAGAAAAATTACACATTACATTACATTTTTTTAATGATTTTGATAGAAAGATAATAAAGCCAGGTTATTTCTAAATGGAAGGATGGATCAAGGATGCATTTTGCATCATTACAATCATTAAAAAGAAAAGTTACACATTACCTTACATTTCTTTAATGATTTTGATAGAAAGATAATAAAGCTAGGTTATTTATAAATGCTTTCATAGATACTTTATATTTAATATTTTTTTATTCTACAATCACAAAAAAAAATCAATTTGTTGTAAAAATATTTTAATTAAATACACAATAGGTGTGTTGTAATTTTATATGCCAATTATTAGATAATCATTTTAATATCTAACTACAAAAGATTGTTGCATAAGTTAGATTGAAGAAATCATTATTCTTATTAATTATATTAAGTATAGTGTTGGATCATATATCTCAATAAAATATTTTTCTAAAATGTAAAAAAAATAAAATTCTATAAAAATACACAGATCATCTTCATATAAATATATCTTTTATTAAATTTTTAAAAAATACCAAAAAATTATTTTAAAAAAATTAAAATTAAATTTGAAAAAATTAATACCATGTTTATTTCTAGATATATAAAATATTATGTAATAAAAATTATAGAATCTTTAAAACAATTCTATTATTACCATTTATATATCACAGTTATAAGACCAGTGGTTTTATTGGATCTGTATTCTCCCATCACAAAAGAAACACATAAGTCCACCGGAATAAGTCTTCATTGCATCGTTGCAGTGCTATTCACAGAGAATATTGTAGCAGTAGCAACGGAGATCAGAATGGCATGATCCACCATCAGCATGATCTTGTTTTATGCAAGTCATGCGGCAGTTATCCTCAACAATAATGCACAGCCCGTGGAATGCACCGCTCGGAGCAAAGCATGTAGCGAACCCTTGTAATTATGAATATATTAGAAATTAGTGAGTATTTCACAAGTTTGTTTTTAAAATTTAATGAAAAACAATATATTTTTAGTCGTATAAACAAATAAAACCCATCTCCTAATGTAAGGTATGAAATGTCGTTTAAAGAGAAAAATAATGCATATTACCAGAAACAAAAACCACTGCGAGCAATAGAAGCACCAAATACACACATATTCCCTTCGCCATGTAATCAACTACAGACGTCCAGAGGTAATAATGTATTCTGTGATAAAAAGATTTATTGACGGTACTATTTATAGCGAACGCACGACCTCTTAACAGTTAATCTCCTTCGTGTGTACCGCGTAATTGCATTGGACCTGTATCAGGCTATCTCGAAATTATCTCCTCAGTATTTACCTTTATCAATACGTCCGATTCAGAGTTTGATTAGATATAATAAAATCAATAAGGTAATTCCAAATAATATGAAATGGTTAAAGTGTCTAGCACCTATAAACAGATTTTCGTATATCCCCTCGCTAGTCGTTATTGGCTGAGGTTGGATGAACGAGCGATTTTTAATCGGTATGTTTGTGGACGTTGTACTTTTAGCCTCTACACATTGATTTTCACTTTTGCATATAGTAGTGATTTATAATTAGCAATTGGACCTATAAGTTCAATAGGCCCGCGGATAATTTTTATTATAATTAGCAATTGGACCCATAAGTTCGATAGGTACGCCGATAGTTTTTATTATAATATTTTTTTTTAGTGATAGTTGATTTTCCCATAGTCCAATTCTTAATTACATGGAAGATAATACAAAACATATACATTTTTTAAAATTGATTTCTTGTATTCATCTTAAATTATAGAGCGAAGTAGGTAACAATGGTGCATTCTGGTTCTGGGTGCTGAGCTAGGCCGCTCAAGTCCTAGCTTGTTCTTTAGCTCTCTGTGTAAGTGCGCAGGTCGGGGGGTGTTAGTGGGGTGTGGGTCGGCCAGATCGTCTGGCTTTTCTCCTTGTTTCACCTATTTCCTCTGTTTTTTGTGTGCCTTGTTTTCGTTGGTGGCAGGTGGTTTTTGATGGCTGGGGTGAGGGTTAGGCTGTGGGTGTCAGCTGTGTGGTGTGAGGCCCTTCTGCTAAGGCAAGTGTTTCTTCCGTGTATGGTTTTTCGATCGTCCTCTTGCAGCATTGTGGGGGTGGTGCCGTGTGGTGTGGGGTTTGGCCTTTGTGGGCCGTGCGGGGTGTGCCCTTGTTTTGGGGTTCCTTCTTTTTCCGTGGCAGTAAGCTTGCATGCCCCGCTAGGGTGGTGTTTGGACTCTATGTCGTGTGGGGAAACTTCTAGGGCTAGACCCAAAATGGACTTTCGCTCTGTGGTTGGTGTGAATTTGCCTTCTTGTACTCCAAAGTTGTTTGATAATAATTTGTTTTCTTTTGATTCGGGGTCTGGTTGATTCGACCCGATTGGTGGACCTCGCATTACTAAGGTCAATGGATGTCTTGAACGATGAAAGGAGAGGCCAAAGTTGGTTATTGAGCCTGAACTGATTGCGGATGATATTCAATATTATTTGAAGCATTCGTTGTTGTGCAAGTTTATGGGGTTGCGTTTTTCTCTACAATTTTTGGAATCTTGGGCTTATCGGACTTGGTCGGCGGAGGGTGAGATGGATATTATGCTCTTGGCGAACAACTATTTCATGGTGACTTTTAATTGAATGGTTGATTGAAACAAAATTTTTGAAGATGGGCTTTATTTTCATAACTAGATTGGGTTATTTATTAAACCCTAGCATGCGGGCTTCGACCCTTCAGAGGAGCTTCTAAATTAGGTTCCAGTGTGGGTTCGACTCCCTTGATTTCCAGTTGAGTGTTGGCGGGATGATATATTGCATAAGCTGGCCTCGCTGCTGGGGAAACTAGTTGGTTCTTCGCAGCAAACTCAGGTGAAAAAGGTAATGACATTTTCTTGTATTTGTGTTGAATTGGATTTAAGTAACCCTTTGTCAGATTCAGTGGATATGTGTGCAGGTTCTTACTCCTGGTGCAACAATTGGATTATGAGACTTTACCCTTTTGGTGCAGTCTCTGCCATGAGTATGGCCATTTGTAGAGAAGGTGCCCTAGGTTTAAGCCGATTGATTCTCAGTCTTCACAGCCTCCTTGCAATCCTCCTAGGGATGACAAGGGCAAGGAACCTATTCTTGGTGATGTGGCCGGTGCGGATGGTTTTGTCCCAGTGAAGGGCCGCAATAGGAATCGAGGTTAAAAGATGATCTTAAAAGAGAGACAGGATAATGATACTTTTAATAAGTTTGAGGTTCTGGATGATCTCAGCCATCAGGAGCTGAATCCAGGTATGTTGAGTTTGGATCAGAGTGCTATGGTTGTGGCTCAAGATGGTCTTATTCCAAGTGTCAACCAGGCTTCACAAGTTGTTGGTGCCATGCATATGGATACTGATCTAAACCTGGAGGTACAAGTGAAGTTAGCTCCATGTGCAGAGGTGAGGATGGGTGATGGGGAGGACGCTATTCTGGTGCAGAAACCTGATTCTAAAGTGGTTAAGGGGGGCAAGCCCGCTCCTCAGTTGGGCCTTTCTCAGAAAGACTCTAAAAAAGGGTTGGTAGAGAAGTCTTCCAAAGTTGGTAGAAAGAAGGATATGGAAAAGATTGAGATGATGGGGGAGAATTTAGTGGAGTCGGGATCAGTCAAGACTTTGGATTCCCATTTTTCGAGCCCTTTGAAATGATTCTTCTTTCTTGGAATGTAAGGGGCTTGAACATCGGCCCTCGACAAAAAGTTGTTCAGGATTTGGTGAGAAGTCAAGTTCTCCTAATGTTTTTTTTATAAGAAACTAAGTTACCTATTGAGATCATGATTAATTTGGTGCCTAAGTTGTGGGGAAGGGGTGATTACTAGTGTATTGGCGCTTAGGGGTTGGCTGGGCATATTGTCTGCTTGTGGAATCCTCTCCAGATTTGCCCCCTTTGGTGGTGGTCCTCTAAGTCTTCCATCTCTATAGTTGTTTCTAGCCTTGAGACAAGGGAATCTATCCTCTTCTGTAATAACTATGCTCCTAATGATCTTCCAGGTAAGCAACTCCTATGGTCTCACATCAATTTTATCTACAGTTTTGCTTCTTATCATCCATGGATTATGGCTGGTAACTTCAATGCTATTTTTGAGCTGTTTGAGAAGAAAGGAGGTATTGCGAGGTTGAATCCTTCTGCTTTCTTACTTCGTGATAACATCATGGCTTTGAACATTATGGATATTAGAGACAATAATGGTCAATTCACTTGGAGCAATAGGAGGATAGGGGAGAATTGTATTGCTGAGCATCTGGATCATTTCTTGGTCTCTTGTTTCTAGGTGCATGGTTTGTTGTTTACTAGTTCTGAGATTTTAGACTGGTGGGGTTCGAATCATTGGCCTATTAAAATATTTGTTTCTTCTGCTCGTGCAGCTTGTTCTCCTTCCTTCAAGTTTCAGCTCATGTGGTTGCGTGATCCTAACTTGCATAACTATGTGGTTGATTGGTGGAGGGCAGGTAGACCTGCTTATGGCACTGCTATGTATACTTTTTCCAAACTGCTGCAATTTGTTAAATATCATCTTAAAATATGGAATCGGCGGTGTTTTGGAAATATCTTTCATGCTAAGAATGTCACTCAATCTGAACTGGATGGTATTCTAGAGAAATCTGGGCAGTTGGTATTTCTGAGTGCTTACTCTGTGAGGAGGCTAGGGCTTTGAAAAACCTAGAAGAATGTGAGCTTTGTGAGGAAATTTACTAGAAACAAAAAGATTAGATTGAATGGCTTCAAGACGGTGATAAGAAAACTACTTTTTTCTTCAATTTTGTTAAATCATTGATAAGAACCTCTTAAAAGTTGGAGATTGTTGGTGTAATGGTCTCATTTAGTGCAATCCAATCCTCACTCCCACTACTTCCTCTATTTTATATTGACCATGTAGTGCCCCTCCAGTTTCGTCTTGGATTGTTTGGCTAAGTGGACCTCAGAGTGGGATGCTGGTTGCAAGGTTGAGGGTTGGGGGCAATTATCCCTTGAGTTATGTCAAGTTTTGGAAAGGATCTTGATTGATGATATGGAGGGTGATGATGTTGGTTGATGTTGGTTCTTTTGTTTATCTTCTCTGGAGCCTTTCTTTGTAATGAACTTTTCTAATATTCAATTAAGTTTTTACCCCTTTTTTAGAAAAAAAAATTGATTTCTTGTTAGAAATATGCAATAATTCTACATGGTTTGCAATAAAGCTATGCGAAATATTCCCTCGCTAGTCGTTATTAGCTCAGGTTGGATGAACGAGTGATTTTTAATGGGTATGTTTGTGGATGTTGTACTTTCAGCCTCTACACATTGATTTTCACTTTTGCATATAGTAGTGATTTATAATTATGCTAGTATGATACTTATAATTTATTGTGCCTACCTTTGTCAGCATGCGCATTGATCAACCTTACACATAGTCTTACTTTTGACTTAAGTCTAGACTGAAATATTTTTGTGTGGATAAGTCTACACATTTAATAGTTTCACTTTTTTCAACTTGCATAAATTAAGTGATTTTTTATAATTTAGAGGCTGTGTTACTAATATTTTTTGATATCCTATTATATCCATGTGCAGATTTTAAAATGTGGTCTCACGATGAACATAGGTTAACTAAATTGCACCAACTATAGCACTGTTAGTGTAGGTTTTTATTTTCCTAGTGGGTTATTTATTTTCATTTTCCTAATTTTTTCTACACTTGTAATTAAGTTTTCTTAGGATTAATAATGTGAGTATTAAGGTGAGTGGGTGCAAGGTGTCCGCATTTTCCTTGGGAGTTACACTTGCCTATTTTAGGCTATTGTGGTGGACTCTTCACATTGGTTGTATTTGTCACCTCTCCCATCTCTCATATTCTATATATATTCACCTCATAGGTCTTAGTGTAAAATATTATTACTTGGACTTAATATTTAGCCTGAGTAATTATGCATTATATTTTGTACATGGCTTTAAACAATCTTAGGTAGGTTATGTTGCTTCTTAGAGAGTTGGTCAATCTCTCCAAGATACATGTCGTCGCTCCTTTGCCACTTGGTAGAAATATGTCTCTACCTCTAGTTGAGTGTTGACATTGATTGAGTCAGCTCAACCTCTCTACACTATTTGTATACACCTTGTTCATTATCAATATACTCCATTTTGTAATCAACATCCTCTCGGTTGATCTTGTTTCTAACATGGTATCAGAGCTATGCTAATTATCTTGTTTGTTTGTTTGGAGGCATAAATCCCCTATTTGACAGATTTTTTTTGTAAAAAAATGCAATTTTTTAAAAAATTTGACATTTTGCATGTTTTTGTTAATAGATTTGGGCATTTTTTTGTGTTGGTGTAATCGTCTCATTTAGTGCAGTCCAATCCACACTCCCACTACTTCCTCTATTTTATACTAACCATTCCATGCACGATGAGGTTTCCTTCAGAGGTTCTATGGTTGGCTATTATTAGACATTGTGGTGTGGAGAGTATTGGTTGTAAGAAGAATATATATTGTTGTGTTTGCTGATGTGTAATTTAATATTGAAGAGATAGTGAATAAAGACATTCCCCTATTGAGAGTGGATGTAGTCTATAAGACGAACCACTATAAAAATTTTGCGTTCTATGTCTGATCTAGTTTTTAGTTTGTTTTATTTGATCTCTTTTTATTTAACAATTAGTATCAAAGCTTGGTTAGAATCAAGGAGGAGTTGTGAAGAAGATTGAACAGAAATGGAAGAGAGCCCAATTGGGATGATTGGGTTCAAGCTCTCATGTCTATATCCCATGGTTCTGGAGAGAGTTTTGATGAAGTGGGAGCTATTGATATAGATGATGATGATGATTTTTGGGCTTCTTGAAAAAATCTTTTGGATCAGTTAGATGATGAAGCTGATTCTGTTATTGAAGAGTTTCTTGGTATGTTGGAACCCAACAGTGGCATGGAGTATATGCAAGAAATAAAAGGTGTTGTGGCTCAGTCTGGAGGAAGGAAAAAGGTTAGATTTGATTTTCCAATGGAAATAGATGATGCTCGTGTCTATTTGGCTTCTGTAGAGGATTTGCATGTTTTGGTAGAAGTGAAGAATAGTGATACCCAGAATGGTGGAGCTGTGGACATGGAGTCTGTTGGTTTGGAGGAGGAGAAATTCTAGGCCAATAGCATAGAGGAAGCTAAAGAAATCACTAATGCTATGTCTCAGATAGAGGTATCATTTGGTAATCCTATCAAGAATGAACCATTGGTAGCTTCTAGTATATCATGGGCCAAGGAATAGGATAAGCTTGATGAAGAGGAAGTAGAGCATCAAGTTATGCCAGAGGGTGAGCATACTTTTGAAAGGATTAACAAGGTTTTAGTTATGGGGAAGGTGGGAAGAGATTGGATGCAGGTTTATGAAATGGAAAAATGGCCTTCTCTGTTGTTGACGCTTTCTCAGGGGAGTGCTTTAGGGGTGTCGTCTTTTTTATTTTTGACTTATTTTGGCGCAATTTGTAATTTCTTGGCTGGATTGTTTCACTTCCTTTTGATTCACACATGGACCTTTGTGGCTAGTTTTGTGGGATCACTCCTAGCGCTCCTAGGGGACTTGATCAAGGCGTTGCAGAAGTGTCTACCTTTAAATAATGGAGATGAAGAAGGGTCATTGTTGTCTACTGATGCACATTTGTGTGATAAGTTCAAGCCTTATGAAGAATTTGTTGGTGCTACTAAGAGAGGTAGGCCTGAGGAGTTTGAGAAGGATGCAAAGGAAGGTGTTGCAATTGATTGGGAAGCTTGGAAATAATTTATACAGAGTGTCCTTGAACAGAGGTTAAATCCCTGCAATGCAGACTTGTTTTCAAAGTGATGATTGAATTGGAAATACAGGGGCTATCTCTGGGCAACTTTTGCAACTCAGATTGGGCTTCAAGTGGGAGATTGTTGGTGTAACGGTCTCATTTAGTGCAGTCCAATCCTTAATCCCACTACTTCCTCTATTTTATATTGACCATGTAGTGCCCCTCCAGTTTCATCTTGGATGTGCAGGTGGTCAGGCTAAGGAGCATGAAGAAGAAGATAAAATACTCAGAATACTTAAGGTATGTTAGACATGTTGATGATAGGTTTACTGTTAGGATGTAGTTGATGACACTCATTGATATCATTATGATGATACTGTTATGATTAGTACATTATACTTTTGACATGATTAGCTATGGGTTAGTTGATTATGTAGATTAGTATTATTATGTTCATGCGACTATTTGACGATGTGTTATTTAGTTGATTAGTTAATGATGTACTTATTTATTGTGGATATTTGTGATGTGCCTTGTGAAGGGACAGTGTAGTATTACTCATGTTGAGTACCCTACTACACTACGATTCCTTCTCACAGTGTGTCTGATTATATATATATGGTTGTATATGACACTTTGGTTTGCTATAGGATTGCAGGTACTAGGCATCGACTCCACCTAAATTGGTAGGTCTGAGTGTTCCTTCATACCAATCAAAGTTGTGGAATGGAGATAACATGAGGTTTCCCAGTTGTTATTATTCTTGATGAGGATGAGTTCTTAGTCTTGGTTTCTGCCAGTTTGGTCAGTTTGGAGCATGGTTGTGAGTCTTTGTTGTTTTGTAGAGTGTTGTCATCAGAAATGTTTGGTATGTAGTTTGAGTTGCTTATTGTTGGTTTAATTGTTTCATTTAATAGAGATTATTAATCTATTTTGTAAATAAATAATACTAATTTTGTGGAATATTAAATATTTGATAGAAATTTAAGTAATAATTCTAATAGTAATAATAGATAAATTATAAATATTTAATATCATATTAAATGAATAAATACTCTTTGTTAGATACTATTTTATATTGTATTTATAAGTTTAATTTTATTATTAGTGACTTGTCGTATGAGTGGTTATAAATTATAAGATTGGAAGAATCTTTTTGGTGGTGGATAATTTAATGTATTTAAATTTTGAGAGAGAGTGGACACCTGTAATGGAAGTGTGGAAGTGGGAAATTAATTATTTTATCTATTTTTGTGAGAGGGGAAATATTTGAAGGGGATTCCCTTGGTAGAAGAAAAAACACAGGAAGATTTGGGGAAAAATTTGTAAAAGAATTTGGAAAGAAAAAGAGAGAATCTACAGGAAAAGGATTCACAAGTTCAAAGTTTCATTCTGGGTATGTTAATATAAATAAAAATTCATTTTGTTTTCAAATAGAATTCCTGTGTATGATGCTTCTGTATGTGTGTTGGCCTGTACATTTTCTTTAACTTGTCAATGTTTCAGTGAGTTGATAACTTGTCCTCCTATGGCTTATTGTAACCATGGCCTTCATGTGACTCTTCATTTGTTTCACCTCCCTTCAATCTTTAATCTTTTCTCCATGGATGTGATTTCCTACAATAAATACATTTGTTTATTCCCTGCTTATGGCTTCAGTGAGACTTGCTCATATGAGTCAAATAAACTTATCAACAAATTCACTTTGAGCATTCTTGCAACCATGGTTGCTATACGGCCTCAGCTGGGCATAATGATAAGTTGTTTAATTTTCTTTGACTGCCTGGTAATGATGCTAATCTTTCAAATTGTAGCTATTAATTCTATCTATTAAATCGATCCTCCTACCTAAGATTTCATCAAGAATCTATCATGTGTTACTCTTCATAGTCCAAATTTTATGATGCATTAAAGTTGTTAACCTACAAGCTTCCATTTTCTAGTTAATATTCCATTCCATGCAATACCTTGCAACATTTACACTCCACTAAGCAATTTTTGCTACTCTATGCTCCTAAAAAAATCATCCAACAAGAGTCCTTGCTGAAAACAAAATCCATTAATATAAAACCCTTTGCCATAAAGAAACACATTACCCTTATTTCTCACACTACTTTCTGATAAGAAATCATTGTTTAATCAGCCAAATAAGGGAAATCATATCTTGCATGATTGAGAATTGTGGCTTTTGTAATAATTATTCAATTACTATATGAGCTATCATGATCTTCTTGACCTTGAATACAAAAAACACTGATATTAAGTATACTACCTTGCATTCATTGTCAATCTCACATATAACATTTTTGTATTATTTGTATAGATCAGTTTGTAGTAAGGCTCAAGAATGTTTTTAACTCAATGTCTTTCTTACAAATTATTCTCCATTGAATCATCCTTGATGTTGATGTTATGTAGCGGTAGGAGATATAAGTGAAAGGTAGCGCCTATGTAATAAGCATGCTTAAGAGTGCCCAAAACATATCTTAACTAATCAGACTAAAAGGTGGCAATGATTCCAAGAGGTACATCCCATAGTGGCGGATGAATATAAAAGGATGGTAATCAGAGATCTCAAAGGTATCAATTAATAACACAATTCCTTATATATCTGCCATAGTCGATTGGAAATAGTCACCATAAATTGTATAAGGAAACTGAACGTATTATTCTGATTTATAAGAGAATATCTTGCTGAGTTTTTCTCCCTCATGTAGGAGGGTTTTCCCAAGGCAAAATTACTATGTTCATTGTTCTATATGTTGTATTTTCTACGTGTTTGTGTTTCTGATCTATAAAACTAACATGGTATCCGAGTGGGTATAAGAAAGATCATGATCAGATTCATTCAAGTAGTGCTACCCTCCTATGTTATTCTCATCCTTGATTGCATCTATTGTCAAGATGGTGAATGGGCTCAAGGTCGAAGATAGACTTGAGGGCACATCAAACTTCACATCTTGGAAGTTTAGAGTCATGCTCACTTTGGAAGAAAATGAGTTAGCTGAGATCATGGAGGGTGAAGTTCCTGAACCAACCAATGAGAATGAGAAGCCTCAATGGAAGAGCAATGGCATTAAGGCGAAAAGGATGTTGGTTGATTTTGTGAAAGATCACATTGTGCCAATAATCTCCAAGTTGAAAACTGCAAGAGATATGTTCAAGACTTTGGAGGAGATGTATGAGATCAACAACACAAGTCAAGCTCTTGCATTAAAGCAACAACTTCATCACATCAAGATGGCAAAAAGAGATTCCATCATCACATTCTTCATGAAGATCACCGAGTTCAGAGATTAGCTTTATACCATTGGGCATATTGTTGATAATAAGGATTTGACTATGTTGGCTCTTAATGGTCTTCCTCCATCTTGGGAGTTATTCATTCAATGAATTAGTAAGAGATCAAAACTTCCTAAGTTTGATCAGTTGAGGGCATATTGTATTAAAGAAGAATCAAGGTTTGCTACGAGAGGGATTGGTCAAAACTCTACAAATGAAGACATTCATGTTCTTGCCACTTATTCCTTAAAGAAGAAAGGAAAAGAAGGAAAGAAAGGGTACTTCAAGAGGAATAAAGATAAAGGATCAGATGGTATTCTCATATTTAAGAAGAATAAGGACTACTCTCGCATTCAATGTTTTATATGTGACAAGTTTGGTCACTATGCTAAGGATTGTCCAACCAGACCTAAGTAGCAGGTGTCATTTGCTAATGTGGGTGAGATCTCCCCATAGAAGGATACAAGTGAATTTCTATTCTATTATACATTGTCAAGCAATGTGCCTATCGACATTCACGCCTAGTTGATTGATAGTGGCGCCTCTCGCCACATCATTGGATTTAGAGAGCATCTATTTGATTTGGTGGAAAGAGATTCTAGTATTTGATTCATCATTGGTGATGATGAAAATTATTCTATGAAAGGTGTTGGGACCTCCTCTCTTCACTTGGATTCTGGCATTTCCTTATAGTTGAGCGATGTTCTATTTGTTCCAGGTATTAAGTAGAACCTTATCTCTATTTCAGCCTTGGAGGACAAGGGATATCAAGTTACATTCTATGAAGGCAAAGTTCTTGCATGGCTGAAGAATTCAAGTATCAAGACTGCTCGAGTAATTGGAGTTCGACATGAGTGTCTCTATAGACTTTGCACTCATCCATTTCAAGCCTTGTCGCATGATTCATCAAGTTTGTGTGAGCTTTGGCATAGAAGACTTGCTCACCTTCACTTTCAAGCACTACCAACCATGGAGAAGATGGTCACAATCCTTCCTAAATTGAACCAGGAACATGAAGGCACCTACAGAGGTTGCGCATTGGACTAAAGAATCTAAGGAAGTACTTGAGAGATTCAAGGAATTTAAAGATTAGGTAGAGAACTTATCCAAGAAGAGGATCAAAGTTCTAAGATCTAACAATGGAGGAGAATACATCTCAGGAAGTTTTCATAACTTTTGTGTTGAGGTAGGAATTAAGAGGGAGTTTTGTGTTCCCTACAATCCACAACAAAATGGTGTTGCAGAAAGGAAGAATAGATCTATTGTAGAAGCAGCTAGAGCCATGATTCATGATCAGGATCTGCAAACCTTCTTTTGGGCTGAAGCATCTAGGACAACTATGTATGTTTAGAATAGAAGCCCTCACCGAATTTTGGAGAACATGAATCCCGAAGAAGCATTTATAGGGGTAAAACCAGAAGTAAGTCATTTGAGAATCTTTGGTTGTCCTATGTATGTTCATGTGTCTAAAGATAAAAGGACAAAATTGGAACCATCTGGCAAGAAGGGAATATTTTTGGGCTATAGTGAGTCTTCAAAAGCCTACAAAGTTTACATTCCAGGTCAGAAACTGATAGAGATCAGTAGAGATGTTACATTTGAAGAAGATGTTGCATTCAAGAGATCTAATAGCACTCATATGGAGATAAACAATGAAGATCAAGAATCTCCTCAGGACATGGAAGTTGACCATACTCCTGAGATTCAGAGGGAGGCTACCAATCCTAAAGAAGATGATGATCCAGTTGAGCCTTTGGAACCTACTGATGGGCCTACAAACATTGTCATTGGTCGTAAGAGACCTCTATGGGCTAGATAAACTATGCAAGAAGCTGAGAAGTATGCAGCTCCTCGATGCACATTCAGAGAAAGAAAGAGACCGCAGAAGTTTTGAGACTATGTGGCATTGATGAGTCAAATGATTGAATCTGAGCTTTCCAATGTTGAGGAAACTTCAAGACAACAAGTATGGAGAGATGCTATTGCTGAAGAGTATCAATCTATTCTCAAGAATGATGTTTGGGACATTGTACCTAGACCTAAAGGTAAATCCGTTGTATCTTCTAAGTGGCTCTTCAAGATCAAGCATGCGACTGATGGGAGCATCAAAAAATACAAAGAAAGGTTTCTAGCTAGAGGATTCTCTCAAAAAGAGGGAGTAGATTATGAGGAAACCTTTGCTTCAGTTGCTTGTTATACATCTGTCAGGTCCATCATTGCTATTGCAGCATCTAAAGGATGGAAGATATACTAAATGGATGTGAAGACAACATTTTTGAATGGTGTAATCGAGGAAGAGGTATATATTGACCAACCTGATGGCTTTGAGGTTCATGGGAAGGAGTCTCATGTTTGCAAGCTGAAGAAGGCTTTGTATGGCCTTAAGCAAGCTCCTTGTGCTTGGTACAAAAGAATTGATCAATCCCTGATGAGCTTGGACTTTTCCAAGAATGATGCTAATTCAAACCTATACTTCAAGGTAATTTATGGCGAAGCATTGATCCTGGTTCTATATGTTGATGATCTAATTCTTACTAGAGAAGATCGCCTCATTATCAAATGCAAGAAGGAGTTAGATTTTGAATTTGAAATGAAGGATCTTGGTCTCATGCACTACTTCCTTGGCTTAGAAGCATGGCAGAAGCCGAATGAGATCATTCTGAGTTAATGGAAGTATACAATTGACATCTTGAAGAGATTTGGTATGATGGATTGCAAATCCATGTCTACAACTATGGAAGCAAATTTTTAGAAGCTTAAGGAGGCTACATCTAGATCAGATCCAGTGGATCCCTCTATGTATAGATAGTTGATTGGATCATTGATGTATATTGTCAATACTAGACTAGATATTTGCTATGCAGTGAGTTCACTTAGTTAGTTCATGTGTGAACCAAGGAAAATACATCTAGTTGTAGCAAAGTATATCTTGAGATACTTGCGTCGCACAGTCAAGTATGGCTTGAGATATTCTTCTAGTGTGGACTTAAAGTTGCATGGATATACTGATTCTGATTGGGTAGGGTGTGTCACTGATTGGAAGAGCACCTCCGGTGTTGTTTTAGTTTGGGGTCTACAATGATATCCTGGTGTAGCAAGAAGCAGTCTTCAGTGGTACTAAGCACTGCAGAGGCCAAGTATATTGCTACTTGTGTGGCAGCTTGAGAAGCACTGTGGCTTTGGAAGCTCCTTGTAGGATTATTTGGAAAAATTGTTGGATCCAACCATCATTCATTGTGATAATCAAAGTTGTGTGAATCTTTATGTCAATCCAGTGTTTCATAATAGAACTAAACATGTTGAGATAAAATACCACTATATCAGAGATATGGTATTGATGAAAGCAATCCAGTTAAAGTATATTAGCACTGATGAGCAAACGACAGACATTCTCACCAAGCCTCTTGCCAAAGTAAAGTTTGTGTACTTTCAAGACAAGCTTGGTATTATGGAGAATGAGGCCCTGGCTAAGAAGGAGTCTCCATATCAATGATCTTCTAATTTGTTTTAATGCATTTCTCTCTGTGAGAGAGATTTACGGTGAAAGCCCTTATTTCCACCCTCTGGGAGTAGCCATGGTGGATGTCATGTGTGTGACTCCATGACAACATCACGTGAGAGAGTCCATGATGATTTTCCTGTAATTGTTCTTTTCACCCTCTAGGAGTAGCCATGGTGAACGTCATGATGAGGTGATGACATCACGTTGAGTGATTCCATTATGGGCACTTGTGCACTTGTTTCCTTCCACTCATGGGAGTAGCCATGATCGACATCATGTTGAGTGACTCCATGATGATATCACATTGAGAGACTCCGTGATAACCTCTTCTCACTAATGGGTGTAGCCATTGTGAGTGTCATGTTGAGAGACTTCATGACATGAGTATCTGGAAAGATATCTCCCTAGCTAAGAGGGAGTGTTGACATTATGTAGCGGTAGGAGATATAAGTCAAAGGTAGCACCTATGTAATAACCATGATTAAGAACACCCAAAACATATCTTAACTAATTAGACTAAAAGGTGGCAATGATTCCAAGAGGCACATCCCATAGTGGTAGACAAATATAAAAGGATGGTAATCAGAGATCTCAAAGGCATCAATCAATAACACAATTCCTTATATATCTGCCATTGTCGATTGGAAATAGTCACCATAAATTTTATAAGGAAACTGCACTTATTATTCTAATTTATAAGAGAATATCTTGCTGAGTTTTTCTCCCTCATCTAGCAAGGTTTTCCTAGGGCAAAATTACTGTGTTCATTGTTCTATATGTTGTATTTTCTTCTTTTTGTATTTCTGATCTATAAAATCAACATGGTATCAGAGCCAGGCCTAGGCTAGGATCCCCAAGCACATGAGAGGTGAGGTTTAAGGGGGGGTGTTGGTGCTGGAAATAAGCCACACCTAGACCGGTGATGGACTAGTCCAAGAGGGGCTAGTAGCTCAGTGGTAGAGCACTCCAGTAGAAATGGAGGGTCCTAGGTTTGAGTCCTACCTGGTCCATGTCTCAACACTTGAGCTATAGCTAGACTTTGCTACTATGTAACCTTAATAAGTCTCCTTGCTTCTAAAAGTCCATTTGCTTTACCTTCACCTGGTTCTTTTTTTTTTAATTTAAAAAAAAGAACTTGACTGCAAGCATAAATTGTGGGAATGTTTCTTCTCTTTAAAACATAAATAATCATTGATTTTTATTATTTTTAAACATTGTAATTTGAAGTGAAAACTTAGGGATTCCCTTACAATCTCTTTAATTAGAAACTAAAGTTCTCTTTCCTTATAACCATAACTTTCCGAGCTTAAGTAATTTATTTAGTAAGAATGTTATCTTTTTCTTCTTAAGTAATTCATTTAGTAAGAATGTTATCTTTTTCTTCTTAAGTAACTTATGTAGTAAGAATTTTATCTCTTACTTTTTAACTAAGTTTTATCTCTTATTTTTTTAAAATTATTTGGTAAGAATTCTATCTCATTATTAAAGGAAAATGTTAATTAGTCATGTAATTAAAGATATAAATAATCTTTGTATGTATAGAATGAATCTATTTATAGAAAGAATACTTAGTTATAAATATGAATTTATCTTGATTATTAAAAGGGAATTTATTCTTTTTGAAAGAATGTGAATTATCTTGCATATTTGAATGAGAACTTATCTTATAATTATTTTGCTTATATTTATAGGAAGAATATAGTCTTTATTTGTAATGGATGTAAACTTAATTATTATATGGTTGATAGGAATTAGCTATAGTTAGGTAAATGCTTATTAATTAAGTTATGAAGATCAATAGGTAATTTGAGTATATAAATAGGATGGAAAGTAAATGTATTATTTTGAAGTGGTAGTTAGATAAGAATGTTATAAATTATTTTAAGTTTAGTTAGTTAATAGATTTATTATGTAGTAACTAAATATTGATTAAACCTTATTAGCTAAATATTAAGTATTGTTGCATAATGTTAATTATAAAGTTTAATTATCTTTAAATTTGTCCTTTAATAAATTAGTGTTTTAATTTGAGTTTTATTTATTATTTTGAAGGTGTGATGTCAACTCCCTATTTAATAGGGAAGAACAATTATATGGATGTGTTTTATTTTTAAGTATATATATATATATATATATATTTAAATGCGCCTGGTAAACTTTTTAACGTGACCGGCGACACTGGTGCGACACGCCCTCCGGGTCCACGCGAATGCTTTTGCCCGGAGCAATGAACCGGTGAGGCCACAACTGGGGGACCTCATCCCCTAGGAAGAACACTTCAAACCCGCGAGCTCATTGGCCCAGCGAAGGCGTAAAGCCTTGCGAGCTCGTTGGCCCAGCGGGGGTTTGAACTCTGGTGGCCGCCACTACAACTGAGCGACTTAACCACCGAACCATGCCATCATTGGCCATTTTTAAGTATTTTTTTAGAGAGAAATCAAATCCCTATTATTTAGGGATGTGTTATATTTAAGTATTATTTTATTTCATTTATGAGAAATCAAATCCCTATTATTGAGGGGTGTGTTATATTTAAATATTATTTTATTTCATCCCTTCTATTTAGGGATATGTTATATTTAAGCATTACTTTATAAATAAAAAGTCAAATCCTTTTAAAATAATTTATTGATTTATTATTTTATCTTGTATATTTAAGAGTATTAGTAATTTTACCTATTGTAAGAGAGTAGGATATGGATAATAAATAAGGCTTCTTAATATATATTTGTCTTAGTCAAATTGATGTAAATTATCATATTATAAATATTGAATTGTTATTTTAGATCTAGTTATAAGGTGTGTATGATGACCATAGTTAAGTCTTTAATTTTAGTATGAATTAGAATATTTTAAGTAGTGTGCATAGAGTTAGTCTATGAATTTAATTTAGGATTGTTATATGTCTAGATATATTTGATGGTTTTTTTGGTGGAAGATAACATTTAGTAAGACTTGTCAAGTGTGTATATATATATAACATTTTATATCATATCAAATCTAACCTCCACTTACTCACCCAATTCCATAACTAAGCACAATCTTTAATTTAAGTCATAAATAAGATTAGACTCCATTATATGACCACAAAGTTCCTTAAGGTGAAGAGGAAGCAAGATATCTATATCTTGCTTCCTCTTCACCTTAAGGAACTTTGTGGTCATATAATGGAGTCTAATCTTATTTATGACTTAAATTAAAGATTGTGCTTAGTTATGGAATTGGGTGAGTAAGTGGAGGTTAGATTTGATATGATATAAAATGTTTAGCATTTAACTCATATACATTCTAAAGATTTAAATGGATGATTAGTTTTAATCTACTTTATGATCTTTTATATTTTACATATACAATTATTTTGAATAGAAATCATGAACTTGTCTAGAATTTTAATAAGATCCACATTAGTGTAGAAAGTGGGTTAGTCTGATAACAGGTAGTACCTTATTTGACTAAATTTTCTATTATAGAATAATTGGTATCCCTTCAAGTTATTATTGTCTACATTAGAGTTACCTTATGTTGTTAGATGATAGATCATGATTAGAATAATGTTACATTTTTTAAGACTATTATTAGTGCATCAGATCATATGTTACATTTGTGGTTTTGATTGAATTATTGATCTTGGTTTAGGATGTGCTTTGGAAAGTGAATGCGATGTGTGACCATTATGTTTTAATGATGTCAAGTGTTGTAGAAGTTGTTTCCAAAGGCCTAGGAAGGTGTGAATGTGAGTTGAATGAAATGCACTCTTGTAATATTGTCTCCTTTTTCATGTTGGTATGATACATGTGCAAGATGGAGAATGCCTTGCCCAATGTACTTATTCATGTGATTATGATGAGCATGCAAGATTGGAATGCCTTGCTTGTGTAATGTGAAATGATGTATATTTTGAGAAATGTGATAGTTCATGCTTGGTTTATGTTTTGGACTTAAAGAATCTAGATGCAGAGAAGGGGGAGTGGCTTTCAATGTGGGGCTGATGCCCAAAGTGGCTGTCAGGGTAACCCATTGGATGTTGTTAATTCCAATGATGACATAATAATAAATTTAGAGGGTTGGGTAGCTTTCACACTAATTATGATAATTGGATTCCTCACCCATGCCTATAGTGTTTTTTCAAGCTAAGGATGGGATGAGAAGGCCTGGTTGGCAAGATCAACTTCCTTGTCCTCACAAAAGGAATGTTAGTTAGGCATGTGTCACCCTATAGGGCCAACATCTATTAAGAGACTGTCAGGGTAACCATAGATGGGGGACAACATCTAGTACGAGATTGTCAGGGTAACCCATGTTAGGATCATGTGATGACACTCATCCCTACTGCAGTCTAGCATTCCCTTATTTTTTTCCCCCTTTGTTATGTGATTGCCTCTGGAAGTGTTGTTTAAGTTACTTGTGATTTTCATATCGATTCATGTTGTATTGGACTCATGTGTAGTCCTTGTACTCTTTAGCCTACTGTCTTCTTGATTGTTGTCATTGTGGGACCTCATTGTTATTTCCTAGCATGAGGGGTGGACCTCAGGGTTCCACATGGTCAGGTGGTTGTGCTTTATTCCATTGGTTTATCTAGTGCCGTGGTTCATAGATGTATCTCTCATATCAGATTCCAATTTGCACTTGTATATGAAGACAATTATTTGTACTTTTTGCATCTAGATTTATGTATCAGTGGAATTCATTATGTAATTTGACGTATTTAGAAAAAAAGATCCTGTAACAATGAAACTATGTAATTCTACTTATAAGATATACTATTTTGTACTTGTAATCTTAATGCAAACTTTTTGATGTAGTTGGATGTCGTAATGAAATATGCTAGTTTCAATCAGTTAGTTTATTGGATTAAACTTTGTGCATTGTTGATTGTTGTTAAATTGCAATAATGTAGCCATGTAATCCCTAGAGATGATAGTTTAACTTGATGCTATTAGTCTATGGTATGTTTTGTTATCGTTTCTTCCTTTAATTTTTTTTTTGCCTTTTTATTGCTTTAGTTGAAGTTATCTCTAGGGTTGCATGGTGGGGCATTGCAGACGATTGCATGCACAATGAGGTGTCCTTCATAGGTTATGTGGTTGGTTATTATTAGATATTGTAGAGTGGAGAGTATTGGCTGGAAGAAGAATATATATTGTTGTGTTTATTGTTGCGTAATGTAATATTGAAGAGATAGTGAATAAAAATATTCCCTTGTTGAGAGTGGATGTAGTCTATAAGATGAACCACTATAAAAATTTTGTGTTTTGTGTCTAATCTAGTTTTTAGTTTGTTTTATTTTCTCTCTTTTTATTTAACATTTTGGCCTATTTAGCCTTCCTACCCATTCCTAGTTTGAAGGAATTTTTTATATTTTACAGGTGTTCTCCCTTATTTACAGATTGTGTGACTTTCTCCAACTAGTGATTGATGGTACCATGAACAACATGTGAAGAATTTATAGGCCATGTTCCCATTAGGTTCAAGAGCATTTCAATGACCTCCACATCTCAGGTTATCATTTCTAGACTGCAAGGTTTATGGTGTTTTGATAGTAGTTTCCTCTAAGGCTGCTAGACATTTAAAGATTTCATCATCATTGTTTGTTGGTGTTTAGAGCTTGCTCAGGTCATCATTGAAGTGGGCACATTCTTTTCCTTGTTGGGGTTGTTATTGGGATGCAGTCATAGATAGCTATTATCAAAACCACCATCATACACAGTCAATGATGTTAAAATCCATCATTCTACCACCCCTACACACTTCCCTGGCTGTAATTTCCTAGCATAAAACTACCCTAATCTTTTTGGGCATGAGATTTTTCTCATTTTGCCCTAATTTGTCTTTTTAACAAAGTTATTTCAAAATTTTTAATGTTTTTTAATTTACAATAGCAGTTATGTGCTTCTAAATCTATGGATGCACTAGACAATCGTATATGTGGATCAGATTTAGAATGTTTATTTTTCTATATGCAAAGTCAATTTGAATGCTTTGTATCAAGTTCACAATTACAACCTCATTCTATAGCCATAAACTCAATTTGTAATGACTTCTAGATTTTATCATATGAATTATTTTATAAATAGACTACTAGGAAATGGTATTCTTTGTCATAATCTTAGTTTTTTATATCAAGTTGGCAATATTTAAATTATCTTGATATGCAACAAGATTCAAATATGGACAAAAATTCTAGAATGATTGTTAGGTGATTCACATGTGCTAGTACAATTGTGATTAGATAAGTTAGATTCTTGGATTAGAGTGCTTGCATTTGTGTTGTATTTTCTGCTGTGTAACTTAGGGTGTGTGCAAGAACAACTTGGAAGACTTAGGCATAGTCTGGTTGTACCAAATGACTTGATCCTCATGGGAAAGTGTAGTAAAGTGTGAGCTAGTGCCACGTGGGAGCGTAGCACCAGGACACTATTCTTGTGATATTTATTGATTCTTTGTTGCAAATGAGTAATGTATTTTTATACACGAATATAACCACCAAATTGTAAGGCGGGTCTACTCAACTAAATGTGTGTTTTTTTATTTTACATTTAAAAGAGTCAAAATCAAGACTGTAAGGATGATCTTACAATGGTGGACATGACTTAAAATTATTTAAAGTTATATTACCCCAATATATCATCTTCATATAAATATATCTTTTATCAATTCTTTTTAAAATATAATTTTTTTATTGGAAGATAATTTGAAATAAAATTTCAAACAAAATAATACAATGTTTATTCTTAGATATATAAAGTATTATAGAATAAAAATTATAAAAGCTGGAACTACTTATTTATCACATTTATAATTTATAATACTAGGAGTTTTATTAGATCTATATTCTCCATTTATCAAAGAAACATATTAATTACATTGGAATAAACCTATTCTAGTAGGGATTGTAGCAGAGGCATTGATATATAACATTGCATCCTCCATGATGTAGCCAAACGTCATAAAACTCAAAACTAGTATTACAAAAGAATACCCACAAAACTTAGAACTATTTTCAAATTTCTTCTCATTCCATTCCATCCTCCAGAACTAAAAAAAAAAATACCAAGTTTATACAAAATGAAAATTACCATTTTTGGCAGATTTTAACAACTTCCTAAAATTGCCATTTTTGGTAACTTCGCATCCTTATCCACATGATCACGAAAGATTCCAAATATTTGAAACTTTCTAAAAGATGACTAATTCTCAACTTTCTAATCTAATTGCAAGTAAAGTTTGAAAATAAATTAGAAAATACAACTTTGAAAATCTTGAAAAATACATTAAAACCTCATTTTGAGGCCCTAGATGATCGGGTAAGGTCGTGAAAAAGTGTCAAAATTGTGACCTACCAAATTGGAGGGATTTTTATTAAACTCTTCAAGATGCATCTTCCCACCAAATTTCAGCTCCAACAGACCTCAGGGTCAAAAGTTATGACCTCTGTAAGTTCCTACATCATTCTCCTCTAGTTGAAAAAAATGCAGAGTGATTGCAAGTTGTTTTCCTGGAACTTGTGTGACTTGTCGAGATTTAACTTCTTCTCTTCCCATTCTAGAATCCATGTATTATATGCTTGTGTTAGACCTTCCAACTGTACGAGATACTTGCTGTATTGATCCTGTTGAGTGTCTATGGCATGCTTGTCCAGAATTTGTGCAATCTTTTCCCTTTTCTTTCTTGGAACCTATTGTTTCAAGTCTACTACAGCCTTGCCTTTGTCAACATGATAGACACCATGAAAAGCATATAAATCAGAAACATAAAACACAAGAGAAATGTCTAACTTCTCTAGTAAATCTACCTCATAAGCATTGTCATTAATTTTTTTTTGTAATCCTGTAAGGGCCAGTTTTCTTGTATTTCAGCTTGTTGTAAGTTCTAGTGGGAAATGTCTCTCTTCTCAAATAAACCATCACTAAATCACCTTCAGTAAATACTAGATGTCTTCTACCAATATCTACTATAGTTTTATGCTTTTCATTACTTTCTTGGAGCTTCTGCCTCACCTCTTTCTATACTTGTTGAATATGTTCTGCATATGCTTCTCCATCATCACTAATTCTATCTCCAATTGGTCACTGCAACAAATATAAAACACCCTTAGGATTCCTACCATAAACAATGTGAAGTGATTTACTTTTTGATCGATTGATTATTTACTATTATAGGCAAATTCATCTTGTGGTAAGGCCAAGTCCCACTATATGAGTTTCTCTCCAACGATGCATCTTAGCAGGTTTCCCAAACTCTGATTTACAACCTCTATCTGCCCATCTATTTGGGGGTGATAAGTACTACTGAACTGGAGCTTTGTTGCCATATTCTTCCATAGGGTCCTCCAAAAATGACTAAGAAACTTGGTATCCCTATCAGATGTGATAGTTTGTGGAACACCATGCAATCTAACAATTTCTTTAAAAAATAAATCTGACACCCTAGTTGCATCATTAGTCTTCATGCAAGAAATAAAATGAGCCATTTTAGAGAACCTATCAACAACAACAAAAAAGGAATCATTATCCCGTTGTGTGTTTGGCATCCCTAACACAAAGTCCATGGTTCAGTAGGTACTAGTAATGGCATATACAACCCTATATTTTGTGAATGAACTTTAGCCATCTGACAAATTCTACACCTTGCAACATATCTTATTATGTCTCCTTTCATCTTTGGCCAATAGTATTTATTTCTACCAGAACTATGGTCTTATCATTGCCAAAATGTCCAGCCAACCCACTGCTATGAATCTCTCTTATAATATTCTCTCATGGACCCAACTGGAATACATAATTTCTTTCCTTTAAAGAGATAATCATCTTGCATAAGATATTCACCTTGAATGTGGCTCATTCTGCCCACTAACGGGGTTTTCAACTATTCTACAATCTCCCAAAAATCGTTGTTAGATTCATATAGATCTTTGATGGCATCAAAACCAATCACCTCATTTTCCATTATTGTCAATACTGTAACACACCTACTTTAAGCATCTGCAACCTAGTTCTATTTTACTGACTTGTACTTGAGAACAAAATTGTAGCCTTGTAAGAAAGAGACCCATTTTGCATGCCTACTATTCAATTTTTTTTGTGTGTTCAAGTGTTTCAAGGCAATATGGTCTTTAAACGACACAAACTCCTTTGGCACTAGGTAGTGCCTCCAATGTCTCAATGCTTGTATAATTGCATAAAATTCTACATCATAAGTTGAACAGTTCTTCCTTGTGTCATTCAACTTTTCACTAAAGAAGGCTATGGATTCACATTCTTGGCTAAGTACAACTCCAATGCCCACATGCAAGGCATCATAATCCACTTCAAATACCTTATCAAAATCTAGCAATGCTAAAATATGAGATTCTATAACCTTCTTCTTTAGAAACTTAAAATCTTCCTCAGCTTCCTTGGTCAACACAAATTCCCTTCCTTTGGTGCAATCTGTTATGGGTACTACAATACTGCTAAAATTTTGAATGAATTTTTGGTAGAATGTGGATAACCCATGAAAACTTCTTACCTCTATTATGCTCCTTGGACTAGGCCACTGTAGAATTGCCTTGACCTTTTCTGTATCCATTTTGACACTATTTGTAGAGATGACAAAGCCCAGGAAGACTAGACTTTCTTGGATGAATCTAAAATTATTTAAGTTTGCATAGAGTTTTTCTTTTCTCAACACATCTAATACAATCCTCAAGTGTTGCAGGTGCTCCTCCTTGGTCTTACTAAAAACAAAATATCATCAAAATAAACCACCACAAACTTACTGATATAAGGACACAATACAGTATTCATTAGCCTCATGAAGGTGACAGATGCATTAGATAACCCAAATGGCATAATCATCCACTCATATAATCCATCCCTAGTCTTGAAGGTTATTTTCCATTTATCCCCCCCTTGAATCTGGATCTGGTGATAACCACTGCGTACATCAATTTTTCTGAAGTATTTAGCCCCTACAGGCACATCCATCCTGTCATCCAAATGAGGGATGGGGTATAATACTTGATGGTGATTTTATTGATTGCACTTCTATCTGTGCACATCCTCCACATGCCATCCTTCTTTGGAGTTAATAGTGGAGATACAACACATGGGCTCATACTCTCCTTCACCACACCTTTCTTTATGAGGTCTGTCACTTGTCTACTGAGTTTTGCATGGTGGGTAGCGCTCATTTTGTAAGCTACCTAATTAGGTAGAGATGCCCCTGGGATCAAATCAATGTGGTACTAAATATCTCTTTTTGGTGGTAGACCATCAGGTAACTCATATGGCACAACATCAGCATACTCTTCTAGTATCTTTCTTTCTTTTGTCGGTACTAGTATTTCCTTACCATCTTCTTTTTGCACTACTAGTGTATTATAGGACACTATCACCTTAATTTCTTTGATAAGTTCTCTTGCAGACAATATACTCTCAACCTTCCTTTCATCCTTAAGAGGCAACAAAATCACTTTGGAACCTTCTTTCCAAAAAGTGTATGTATTATTTTCTCCATCATCCATTACCATCCTGTCGTGTTGTCATGGCCTTCCCAACAACACATGACATGCATCCATTGGAATAATATCACACCATATTTCATCCTTATAAGTCTTTCCTATGGAAAACTTAACTAAACACCTCTTATCAACAGTGACTTCATTTTCCTTTTTGAACCATGCAATACGATAAGAATGGTGATGTTTTTCATAGTATAGATTCAGTTTATCTACCATTTCTTTAGAAACCATATTTTCTCAACTGCCACTATCAATAATAACTTGGCATACTTTTCCTCCTAAGGTGCACCTGGTTCAAAAAATATTGGTTTGAAGCCAAGAATCATCACAACCTTGTATTTTCTCCTTTTCTAGAATCACCATTGCTCTTCTCATCATGATATTCTTACCCACATCTAGTGGAACCTCTAATTCTGCCCCTTCTCCTTCATCCTCAGCTTGAGCCAAGTTCAACCTAGGTTGTTCCCCTTGTTTCCTTTCTTGCATGTGATAGTTTGGACAATCAAATGACTTATGACCCTCTTCACCACACCTATAACAAATGAAAGGTTTTCATGGGCCTTCCCATCCTCTACCGCCATCGTAACCTTTGCCCCTCTGAAATCCTCTTCCTCTTTGTTGAATTTGAGGATCTTGTTGGATATCTTTTGATTTCTCTTTTCCTTGCGATGATTCTCCCCAACTAAAATTCAAACCACCTCGCAAGGGAGATGATGTACCTCTTCTTGCTCCTCTATTCCTTTGAAAATATTGTCTACTTTGCATTTCTTTTGCCTTTAAAGATAATTGGTATGCGTCTTCCATATTGTTAACCATATGCATGCTCAATTCATCTTGAATAGTGAATTTTAGACCATTTACATACCTTGTAGCCATTATTTCATCAATTTCTTGATGCTTCACATGAATGGACAACTTGTAAAATTCATTTGTATAGTCTTGCATAGTAGGTAAGTTTTGTTTCAAATTTTGAAATCTATGAAAAAGATTTTGTGCATAGTCTACAGGCAAAAAATTATCTTTCATCTTTTTCTCCATTTTGCTCCAAGTCTTGATTTTATCCTTTTCCTTTCTAGTTCTTTCCTTTTGTAGATGATCCCACCAGATCAATGCATGACCCTTTAACTTAGTGCATGCAAACTTCACCTTTCTTTCCTTTGTCATAGTCTTCCATTCAAAGAATTTCCCCATTTAGTTCAACCAATCTATCAAATCCCCTGGTTTGGGACTACCTGCATACTCAAAAACTTCAATTTTAATTCCATCATTTTTTCCCTCTAATGCTCTGAGCATCCTTTCTTCAAAAGTCAGGTGCTCTAATTGTGCTTCCTCTTCAACTCCTTCATGTCGATTTTCATCTCCCTGGCCTATTTCTTCATCAAAATCATGTCTTTGTGGTCTCAGTCCTTGATTGGATATCATACCTACAAGTTCTTGCATTTGTCTTTGTAGATTTTGTATATCCATATGCATCTGGGCATTACCTACTCTTCCTCTTCCTCTCCCAACCAGCTTCCCGCTTTGATACTAGATGATGTAACCAAACTTCACAACATAAAACTCAACACTATTATTACAAAAGAATACCTAAAAAACTTAGAACTATTTTCAAATTTCTTCTCATTCCATTCCATCCTCTAGAACTAAAAAAATACTAAGTTTATACGAAACAAAAATTAACATTTTTGACAGATTTTAACAACTTTCTAAAATTGCCATTTTTGGTAATTTTGCATCCTTATCCATATGACCATGAAAGTTTCCAAATATTTGAAACTTACTAAAACATGACTAATCATCAACTTTATAATCTAATTGCAAGTAAAGTTTAAAAATAAATTTGAAAAAATAACTTTGAAAATCGCAAAAAAAAACACTAAAACCTCATTTTGAGGCCCTAGATGATCGGATAAGGTCCCGAAAAAAGTGTCAAAATGGCGACCTACTAAATTTACTAGTTCGGTGGGATTTTTATTCAACTCTTCAAGATGCATTTGCCCACCAAATTTCAGCTCAAATAGACCTCTGGGTCAAAGGTTATGACCTCCAAAAATTCATGCATCACTCCATAAGCAACATGATCTCCAATTTTGTAAGTATTGGTGCAGCTCCAATAACCAATGACTCCTATTAAGCATGGTCCTTCGAATGCACCACTCAAAGTTTTGCAATCCTTAATAGACACTTATAACTATGAATATATTAGAAATCAGTCAGTATTTCATAATTTTTTTAAAATTTTCAACTATAAACAATATATTTTTATTCGTATAAACAAATAAAAATCACCCCCTAAGCTATGAAAGATTGAATAAAGAGAAAAATAGTATAGATTACCAAAAGCAAAAGGCACTATGAGAAAAAAAAGCAACAAATACACATATATGCCCTTCGCCATGGAAGCAACTATAGATGTCCAGATGTAATAATGTATTCTTTGATTAAAAGATTTAGTCACGGTACTACTTATATAGCTAACACACGATGTATTAACGAATAATCTCCTTCATGTGTACCACCTAATTTTATTTTATTTATTGTTATTATTAGTTTTATATCACTTCTTGAATTAGAGCTATATAAATACATCCTATTCAAAGGCAATCTCAAATAATCTTCTTGTGTGTTTCACAATCTTTGAATGTAGGCAAACCATTCTTCCTTAAGTATTTTTGTAGCCAAGTGCCAACAACCCCCACCAAACCTATTGGATAATGAAATCCATCATCATCTTCTTGAGGTGCTATTAACTTATGTTTAATCTTCACACATTGAGCCAACCAATATTTTGTTTCCTCTTCATTCTCCTCAAGTGCAACAACAACATACACATGTCCTGCAAACAAAATTTAATTCAATAACTTGTTTGACATATAATTTGATCAATTTCTACATACATGCATCCATATATAATTAAATATATTACAAAATAGTAATAAAGTGAAATAAATTGAATTAAATTACCTTCTTGTACAAGGTCTAAAACTTGGTCATAGTCATCTGATGCAAACACTTGATCATTGTCTTTAATTGTTGTTTCATATTAAACATGTGTTTGTGTAGGTGTCAACAATCTTTGCTTCCACTCTTCAACCCATTCTATATTCTCACATGCTTCCCAATCTCTTGAAATACAAAACTGACAAAAACATGCAATCTCCGTTGTCCATATAGTCCATGTGCTTGCATTCAAACTCTTAAATGAATGCCATTTAGTAGATCCACTGATTGTCTCACAATCAAGCCTAGTTAGAATGTTCTCTTCTTCAATCAAACAAAAGAGTCATAAAATATAGAGTACTCAATTGATCCTGTAGATGATTTTGTATTGCACCAATCCACAATCGCATGTGCATCTTTATATTTTACTGCATCCTCAAATTTTAATTGCTCCAGCTCCATCATGTTTTCCTTTACCATGTCCAACGTCAAAAAAACTCTACATATGTTGGACATTATTTTCCATGTGAACCCTACTTAACCAATAAAACATCCAAACATTTATATACTATCCCATACATTTATCTAACCATATGAGATGTTCTATTATTTGGATTCCTCTTTCTCTTAAATTTGTATAAAATATATTAAAACAATATTGAACGAAATCTGATGAGTGTAACCGATTGTCACTCAAATAGAAATGATATTCCCTCAAAAAATTTCTATCATCCTTTGTACTATCATTTGCATGCATATATACAATATGAACAAACATAGCCACCTACACTGAATTGTAATATTGTGATTGGATTTCCTCTTGTGAAGCAAGAGTATATTTTTCTACAAATTCAACCACTGATAGTATAGTTCCAACTGGAAATGTGTTTCTACATCTACAAAATTGTCCATCAAGACATTGATCATGTTGAGAGTGTTTGACATATTTTGGTACTATCTTACTCTTAAATTCTGATATGAATGCATGTACACTAATTTTTTTGTGATTAAATCGCAACACTTTCCTAATTTTCCATCCTTTAAAGAATACTCAACATTCTTAAATCTTTTAACATCCACTAATTGTTGTCCAAAATTATTTTCAACACTTTCATGCATACAAGCTCTTGAGAATGAAAGATTGCAACAACTAGTGCATTTTCCAAAAATGCATGAACTTAAATAAAATAAATAACCATTAGATCTTTGACAAAACAAACTTCCTATAAACTCCTTGATTGTTTCAAGTGGCATATTAATACCACATTCCTACATAATCATGTTAGTATGTAAAGTACAATGTATATATCAAAAAACTTCATAATAATAATGAAATTGCACATGTATTCTACAACAAGAGATTTGTTGCATATTAATTTTGACAAACCAAGGTTTACATTTTTAAATGATTGTTGGCTTATGGTAATACTTCTAGGTAATACTGAATCATTTAAAAATTTTCTATAAAGTTTGGTTTGAGTTGTGTCTAATAGGTGTTTTGGATGAGGATTACGAATTTTGGACCCCACTCTTAATTTAAAAACATCTCTAGCATTAGATGATACCCTAGTATTATCATGCCAATATTTTTCAACCAAAGATTTGATTTCAATATTCAATTTCATGTCAGACGTCGACAGTCAACCACTAAAACTCCAGCATTGGTTGATTGGATCATTTTCTATACTTTCTCTTCTCTTTGCCGCTCTTACCAATGTTTTAGGATGTATATTTAGAATTCCACTAATGTTTCTTAACATTCTTTTATCCAAAGTTTCTTTATTAACAATAGCAGTTATTATAGCTCACCGTGCCACATTCTTATCTTTAGATTGAGTCTTCTTTCCAGTAGACTCAATAGCAGTAGTAGCAATAGTACATATAGCATGCTTAAGTGATTCATCGTTTCTTTTTGGTTTCACAAAAATGCCTATCTTTTTATTACTTTTCTAATTTTCCACATTCTAATCAATTGCATCATGAGTTGACATTGAAATGATAGTCTTTTTTGATAAAAAATTGTTTGTATAATCTATTGGCATGCATTCTTATTTGTCTCCAAGAAATTTTAACAAGAAGATTATCCAAAATAGTACTTTCAATTGTTTATGAAAAAAAAATCATTTTCAACAACACAAGGATTTTCATTTTCAACAACAAAAGGATTTTCATTTTTACCTTGAACACAAGGATTTTAATTTTCAACAACAAAAGGATTTTCATTTTGACCAACACAAGGGATCTCTTTTTCAATATTCATTTATGTAAATTGTGTAGTAATTAAATCAATATCAACATTGTTATATCCATCTTCTTTTAAATGATCAATATCAATATCATCTGTAATCACATTTTCCATATCATTCAAAGGTGGATTTGAAGACATACTAGATTTGTGCCCATTGTCACATTATTCATAACATTGAAAGGTGGATTTGAATACATACCAGGATTAGGTTCTATAATCAAATTATCTTCCGCATTCACCTATTACAAATTTGCATCATCTACAGCCATGGTCTCTTCAATGCTTTTATCTTCAATAGTCATGGAATTCGATGCTTCAAAATTATTCATTGCTCGAATCCTCATTCTTCTATCTCTTTGTCATTTTACCTCCTCTCTATTTACTTGAATTTCTTTAGGGGTCAATACCTGCCTATCTTTCCTCTTTTGACATTCTCCTGATCCCATGATTACAAAATTTTGAAGTACAAATGAATTTCAGTAGTAAAAGTCCCTTTTTTATTCCTCCATCAAATGAGAAGGAAATGAACACAATTCCACTTCAAAATTGTCCAAATGTTGCCTCCTTCCAAAATTTAGATGAACCTCCAAGTTCAATAGCATGTACAAGACAAGATTTGATAAAAAAAGTAGAAAAAAGTCATCGGCCGTACAGAGTTGTGTAAGATGCAAGTTGCAGACTTACAGTACTTTTTTATCATTAAATTCAAAAAAATGGTCAAAACCTAAATGGGATCCCATTTAGGATACGTGATCCCATTTTCTATAGGATCCTATATCATAAACAGGATCTCGTTTTACTTTGCATCATTGGAATTAATTAAAAAAAGAAAATGGGATGTCGTTTACGAAACAAGATCCCATTTCATGAAATTTCAAATCTAGGTGTGGTTTTTGCTATGGGTTTAGGTCAGGAAAAGTCTTGTGAACCTTGGCTTTGGACTTCTTTTGACCTAGAACTTGAAGGTCATGTCAGTGTAACTAAAAAAGAGTGAATTTGGACATATGTCTGAAGACGTTTTTTATAGAATTTTTTGATGAAATTAAAAACCATTATAGATGGGATTATGTAGATTCCAAATATGTAATTTTTTTTACAATTTGATTATTTTTTCTATTTTTCAAATAATGTTTTGATGAATCTAGTCCATAAACTTGAAATATCAGGTTTTCTTATTATTTTAATAATTCTTATTAAAATATTTTTTTGAAAAAAAATTATACCTCATCAATCTTCAGATAATTCTTTTCAATTTGGAAAAAAAATCAAAAAATGATAAGTTTAGGTCATCTTATGCATGACTTACATGAGGAATTTTCAAATCAACAATTACGACTAATAAAAAATTAATTAAAAAAATATTAAAAAAAAGGTACAAAAAAATATCCTCATCAATCTTTGGTGTGTTATAGATCTTTTCCCAAAAGGATTTAGAAAAAAAACAATTATTTAGGTCAAAATATGGTCGACGTACACATGCATGGTATGGTAAAAAACAAAGTAACTTTTAAACAGTGGTTTTTAGATATGCCTATTGAAAATCAATTTGTATCATCTGCGTATTAAAAAAAATTACATATTTGGAAACTAGACTCTAAGTACTACATTTCATATTACTGACTTTTTTTTAAGATTCAATCTTTAAGTGCTTCAAATTTTTAGGTCAAATGTAACAAATTTTGAAAATCAGGGAAAGCTCTTCCACTTTTTGGCTAAAAAGTGGACTCAACTTCTCGCACACACCCTAGGAGGTGGATAATTTTGAGTTCCTACACTACCAAGGTCTTCCGCTTAGTTCTCACTTGACTCATTTAGGAGTTTTGAACTCTTGTTGTCCATTCTATGGATAGTTCAAGACTCTCAAGAATCTATTCTGGTTTTGCAATAGAACACAAGAAGCTTAGAATTGGATACATGATATTGTCATGCCTTTTCATCTTGACCCCTTCTCATGGAATATAGTTTTTCTAGGAGACTAGCCTTGTCTCCTATTTAAATATACCTAGAATTGGCATACTTTTAGAGTGGCAATTACCTTCAGTATTTGAAAAGATTGAAATTTAGCTCTCTTTTCAAGTTGTTTAATTGGCATTCATTTTTCCCTATACACTAAAAGGTATGATTTTCTCTAATGTCATTATATAAATTTAGGTGCAATCTATTAGGAAAAAGGTGTGTTGTACACCTTACATAAAATAAAATATTTAATTATGTAAAATAAATATTTATTTGTGGTGCATCTTAAGTGATGTGTTTAGCCACATTAAATATTTATTTGGGGCCACTTGTAAAGTTGTATGTAAAATTGTGTTAATTATTTTGTGTGGGAGACATAGAATAATTAATCAATTAATTGGAGAATAAAGTGAAAAATTAGTCTCAAGAATTATTTATGAGGGGTAAATGGTTTTGTGTACTCATGGTTTTGAGACACATGGTTTACAAGTTGAATTTGTATGAGCTTGAGTCTATAAAAGGAAGCACATGGTTAGTGGTTTGGGTTGACTGGTTGAGTGGGTTGTCATTGTATTGATTTTATCTTATGAGTGCATATGTGAAGCATGGATGGGATGTGTGGTTACATGATTGGACACATGGAGGATGCCTTGAAGGATCTTGATATTTCAAAAGTATTCATGAGACTTTGTAAGTGTATTGTAATGTTTTATTACTGAATGAAACATTTATTGTGGATGCTTTTGGAGGTAAGGTTTTTCCCTCTTGAGGGTTTTCCCAGGATATATCTTGTGTTATCTTGTGGCTTGTCTATTTGATCTTTGCATTATGGTATTTCTGTAATCTTACATGCATCATTATCTCTCATAGGGTTATGTAGGAATTGATTTGATCAACCATGTAATTTATTAGCAAGTGGTATAAGAGCTATATTCATGGTTGGGGGAGGTGTGAGATCATTGCTTGTGTATAAACCTTGTTTATGTAGATCTGGTACAAATTTGATGCCATGGCAATGTGGGAAAGACTTGAGACATTTCAAGATATGAGGGTTTTTTGTAGGTTGTTATTTTGTAGATTTGGGATTTTAAGGTTTGTAGATTTTTTGGGTTTATTGTAGATCTAGAGTTTGAAAAATATTTGTTAAAGAGGGTTTCTTGGATTTGTTTAAGGTGGGGGTTTTGGAGGTGAACTTTTGTTGGAGACCTCCTAGGATAAAGTGGACCTTGCCATTTGTTGGTTAATAGATTCATCATCTAACTCTAAATACTCATGCCTGGGGAAGTGACAAATGTAATCAATGGTTGAGCCTAATATATTGGTATTTTATAAAGGCTCTCTCCTTCTTTAACAAGGCGCAACTACCTTCGATAGATATTCTTATGAATGAAAACAAGAATTGCTTTTAACTAGAAAGCAAAACAAAGGTAGAACTTTTAACTAGAAAGTGATAAAGGCAAATTTATAACAAAAGTATAATAAGCTCAAAAACTTCCACCAACATAACATCTATAAATTTATATGAATTGGTATCATACACCATATATTCACCACTTCAAATAATGTCTCAAAAGATAGACAATTCACAGTATTGAGCAAGAACTACAGATATCCAACCAGCTTAATACACAAATATCACCAACACTAGTAGTAACACATTCAACACAAGAACATGAATCCAAATAACCACAACACAAAATCCATGATCATTTAAAACTCCACTATATTGATTTTCATTGCATGAATCAAAGTAGTTGAAACAAAAAGACAAAAATTTTCTATCACCTTCCTCCAAAAAAATGATTGTCAAAAAGATCCATGAATCGACTAGCTATCCAGAATATATAGCTAAGCTAAAAAGTAATTGTCTTAAAAACCATAACAGCTTCTTGAAATAGTCAACTTAAAGATATTTAAATAATAATAATGAGGGGTCCTCTAGAGCCAATAGTTTTAGAGCAAATATTTTATAACAACTAAAGCATGAGAAATGAAATCAATTAAGGATTTGTAAATCCTCATCACTATTGTCCACTTCATCCATCGCTTCCTCTTCCTTTGCCTATTTGCCTTCTCCTATGCCACTTTGTGCCATTTGGGGTACTTGTGGTCATAACCTTGCCTTGTATGTCCTGTACCTATCGATTATAGATGTCAATGACATCCCAGGTGGAATCCCTATTATACTAATCTGACAGTTCTTCTTTATCACTACTTTATCAGCATCCAACACCTTTTGGTGTACCTCATCAAATTCATTTCTGATAGTGTCGATATTGGCCACCATCTTTCCATGTCTCCCCAGTGATTCTCCTATTATTACATCATAATTCATTATTTCATCAATTAATACTTTTTTGAAATTTTGTTTTATTTCTTTGACATACAACAACTTCTCATCATTGAACCCATTAGTTTCAATTTCCAGAGTGGCAAAATTCCTCTTAGTTATCATCATCTCTTTGTAGTAGGTTGCAATTGCCTTCCTCATTTCATCTTCTACTGCTATCATGAGACAGAGTTTCCATTTGACTGCATCAACCCACATAGGTGTATCTAGTTCTCTAGGATTGGTTAACACCTCTTTAGCTACTAAGACATGAGGATCCATATTGGCCATTTCTTGTATCTCTTTAGAATCTAGATACAGACTATGACAATCACTTCTAGCCTTGTCAAATTCTACTATCAAAGCTTCCCTTTTTGCATGCATGGAATTGAACAATTTTACTACCTCCTCTATGAACACAAGACCATTAGAAATAACTTTTTCAACCCACTAATCCATAGCACTTTTTAAAGACAATGATGTTTTTACTTGTTGAAGCAAGTTAGGATCAAGAGAGCGGCGGTCAGCATCTAGGGAAGTTTCAGCCATGGGTGATATTATTTTAGCAACTGAATGAACAAAAGATGATAAAGAACTTACATGGGCTAGTAACTTTGAATTCTCCTCCTGTACTCCCTTGACCCTTTTAGATATGTTGCTGACTAAGTATTTGATATGGTAAAAGTCTCCTTCACTAGTAGAAGGTCTAAAATCCACTCTACTCATTTTGAAGTCAGCCTCTGTCACCTTATCCTTGTTGGTAGTGAGTTGCCCCCTTGTTAGTGAGGCATTCAATGCTGACCTCAGGATTCGTGACATGGTAGTAAGCCTCCCATGGATCTGGGTTAAGTCTGGCATTTGTAGCGAGCGTTGATAGATCAAGCTTTTGGTGCAATAGCAAATGATTCCAACAATTGGTATCAGAGCCATGGGTCATAGGTTTGAATCCCTCAGGTTGTGTTGAGAGGGAGATTGTTGGCAGTGAGCTACCCCCTTGTCAGTGAGGTGTTAAATACTAACCTTAGGATTCATGACATGGCAGTGAGCCTCCCGTGGATCTGGGTTAAGTCTAGCATTTGTAGCAAGCGTTGATAGCTCAAGATTTTGGCACAATGGAAAATGATTCCAACAATCATCATTTTTTCCACTACTGGATCTACAATATCTAGAAATTGGTTTCCCAAGGTAGGGTCAGTTACCATCCTTGACATCCTCTTGGTGCGTTTGGGCTTAGGGGTACTTTGCAGCAAATTAACTATTGTAACAATTCCTTCATCTACAGGTGGTGTATATCTCTTTTTCCTTTGAAGAACTTTCTTCAGCTAACTAGGAGATGAGGCAAGAACATTAGCAGTACTAACAACAACAATTAGAGGTACAAGTTGAGAATTATGTTCTGGAGGCTCACTTTGATGGGAAGATCTTGGAGGACTTAATAGAGATCACAACAAACTATCATCTCCAATTTTAGAGAAAATGAAAGAATCACTATCGATGAGGAAGCAGCCATTCTAGAGTTTCCTTTCACTGGTTGATTGTCTTGTTCACATGTCATCTTCACTTTTCTATCCTCCCCAAGGGGCTTATGACCATCGCCATTCGAGTGTGAGCTGATTCTCTGAAGAGTTAGGTCCAAACTAGATGACCTTCTATATAAGTGAGCATTTTGAGACCTACTTTGGCCTTGAGAGGCCAAATGTTTTGGCGTTGTGGAACCATCACATTTCTATACTTTCCCCTTTAACCATTTCTCTGTTCTTTTCAATACATGGAGAGAGAGAAACTTCACATCTGTAATTTCTTTCTTGGACCATCTCACAAGAGACAGGGGCTTCATTGATGTGACATGAAAACCTTCTTCTATGATATCTAAGTTATCATTGACTATGTTAGGAACTTGGATATTCAACCTGAAAGCTCAAACCTAATCAACAGTTAGCCTCATCCATTTTCTCCTCTGCACTTCCCTTTCATCTAAGCAATCTTCCCAAAAATATTCAAGTTGAGGTTGGTGCAGATAGGAGCCACCTCCATGCATATTTTCTTTTATGAAATTTTTACTATCAAATGCCGCACGGGGTGATAAACTATGGAGGCTAAATTCTAATAGCAGCTTGTCAATATTTTTACCACCATCATTACTCTTGTAAGAATAGAAATACATGGATACAGGAAAAGAATACCCCTTCTTCTTCATAGCATGATATTTTACATTCACCAATGCCATCTAATGGCACAACTCCAAAAGCACAAGATAGTTGGATGGGTATCATGGCAATTTCAACAGGGTATTTTCATAAACTTCAATCCTCAGATAAGAAAAGTCATCAAGCTATATGTAAAAACTTCTAAATTTCATGCCCAGAGTAGCTACTCCAACTGAAAACCTTCGCTCTATCAAGCCATTAATTTTCTTAGTCAACATCATAGAGAAAGCATCATTTACTCACCTGAAATCTTTCATACCTTTAATTTTTTGTAATTGAGGGAAAGTTCAATACATGGGCATACATGCGGAATGATTTCCTTGAATCCTTAGGCCAGGCTAGGAAACCAATCTTCAAGCAAACATGTACACCAATTGGGAACACATGTGGAAACTTACATTTATTGTGAAATTCATCAACTGTTCATGCAAACTTTCACTAATAATTTTTTCCCAATCAATACGGTGGTCTCCACAAATCAGCAAAATGAATCTACACATTCAAAGATTAAATGTATCCTATTCCAAGCTCCCAACTACTTGGTTTAACAAGGTTACCATATCTGAAATCTCCTCTTAAAAATGGCTCCTCTTGGGATTGGTGGGAAGCCAGGATTTCCCAGTCTTCTTAGTTTCTAACTAGCTCTTGGCAATGCAAGTACGACACCAAGCCTTTCTTTCATTGTAATAATTCTAGGCAGAGGACATAGAAACATCAGCTTTGTCTTCATATCCCTTCTAATTCAAAGCTAGGGCAATAGATTCAGAATCAATTTTTTCCACTACAGATCCGTTAGGGGTTCTTATCTCCTAGGTTTCTATAAATATCTATTAGCACATGCCACCATCAATTCAACACAATGCATTGTGGGTGGGAAACCTTCAACTTTATCCAACCCACTACTAACAACCTTTTCCACCAAGGAGTTCAATTTTTAGACTTGCTTCTTCTCTAGAAATCCTCAAAATCAACATGGCCCAAATTGGTATCTCTCACCCCAAACAAGCCATTCTCCACAATGGAAGCCATAGGAATTCCTTGAAATTTGAACTTTAGTTTTATATTTTTGAGGAACCAAACAACCAGAGACTCCAAAGCATATGCAAACAACATAGGGAAATGCAAGGCACCAACATAAAGTTCTTTCTGTAGATACATGGAAATAGAAATTTTCTAACTCCCAAAGAAGTGTTGTGCTTTTATAATACAGTAAAACAAGAAAAAGATGGAACTGTTAATCATGCTGACTTGCAAGAATGGTGTTATGTTGATATTCTTTATGTAGCAAGCTAGATGTTTATTACTCTGCAATGCATCTCCTTTGTGAAATGATACAAGCTCAGGTGAGATAGAGAATTTATTGAAACCAGTGTCACTTCACATAAATTCGCTTGTAGAGAACATTAAATTTTGGTGGTGAATTTATGCTTTAAACTAATTAATACATATCTCAAGTTTCTCTCTAAAGATTGTACCACTATGTTGTCATGTACTTCTAATCAAATGCAAAGTGACAAGTGTCATTCCTTTATTATGTAGAGGCAAATTGGATGGGGAAAGATAGATAAACTTGATGAGGTTCAACTACACCTACTAGCCCAAACACAGAGATCTTTATGCAAAAGTGGGAATAGAAGAAGGAAACTCTAGTATCATCATGGAAATGTTGGTTTGGGATGTCAAGGGACCCATTCCATCCATTGGCCAAGGTAGATTGGATTTCGGGTTGGTAATTCCTTCACAAACCACCCAAAATGGCTTGTAGCCCTTCAAAAAGACAACTGACCTAATAAATTTTGACTCAAACCTCCAAACTTAGATCTTAGATAGTTAGTAGATACCCATTATGGCCCTTTATGACATATCCCAACCTTGGCATAGGTTGTTTTGGATGGAATATCTCAACCAATAACCCCTGTCAATGACCTAATGCCTCAATTAGGCCAAATTTACAAAAGGACTACCAAAGAATGCAAGTCCAGAACTCAAAAAAAGGTTTGGACACTTAGAATACATGCTAAAACAAATGAATTTGTGATTTTTAGACTTTTACTAACTTTTCTTCCCAAAAATGCACATTTGGTTCCTTCAATGTGCTCTTGAGCATCACCTAACACATGGTCTTGTTAGGTTCTTCAGTGAAACAATAGAAAATCACCTTCTTTGCCAAAAATCTTAATGAAATTCATTGAAACAACACTACAACAATCCATTCCACTGATCTATGGGGTCTTACATCAGTGGAATGGAAGAGAACTCATAGATTGCAGCCAAAATCCTTGTTTAGATGTGAAATGGACTGTTTCAAAACAAAACCTTATATCTCCCCTATAATGTGATTTCAAGACACCAAACTTCCTTTGAGTGTAAGATAACTCTATATACTACTTGATCAAAACATGATGAGATTATGAGAAATTTCCAACGTACAGACTATAGGGATGAGTTTTCCAGAAAATTTAGAATTTTTGTGAAGAACAGTCCAACATCAAAGGGTTGTATATATTTTTACATTCAAAGTCAAGAGCCCAAACCAATCTTAATTTATAGTCACTTCAATATGCTTCAATTCCAAACAACCAATATTTCATGATAGTGTCGTACAATGTAATGGTACGGACTGTTGCAGCACCTTTCTTCTATGAAAATAGAAAATTCAAAAAATAGTCTAAAGGAAAGTGTATCCCAATTGTCTTCTATGCAAATTCATGGCCTCCAATCACCTTTGAATGATAGGTAAGTCAATACACTTCAACTTCCAACAATTTGGAACTCATGCCAGGCCGTACTACTGAGGTGTACGGACTGTTTCTACAGGAAACATAAAAAATTCAAAAAATAACAAATGGACAGAAGATAATGGTGTTTCTATTGCTTCTAACTTCTCCTCCCTATACAATGATCATTGGTATGGATTAAAAAAGCCTTCTACATCCCCTTAGAGTAGTTAGAGTTAGTTGAGGAACTTGTATAACCATCGAACTTCCTCTCCAAAACTACTCTGTTTTAGGACAGCAACTGTCCTGTTTTAACATTTGAACTAATTACAAAAGACATCGATGGTTTATGTCTTGCTTATGACTTGTCAACACCTTTGACAATGTCATCAAGACTTTAACAATCCTACTACCCTTTGACACTTGCCATAAAGGCTTACAACATAAGATATATGACTGTGCTATATGCCTTAACAAAGGTTTACAATCATAACTTATTGCAAACTGCCTATTACACCTTAAAACTACTCCATCATACCATGCCAACAATAGATATTTGGACATAGTCCTTATTAGATGAATGGTCCTCTAGGACCTTATTGAACAAACAAGATGAACATCAAAGCAAGATGAATGGTCTTCTTGGTGCTCTTGCACCACTTTATACCATACACCAGTGTAGCAAAGACACCGCATGAAGGAACAAGCTCTTTGAAGTTAGCAAATCAGGCAGAACTAGAACTTTTGAACTTCATATCAAAGGTTTAGGAGTTCAAAGAACTTCTAACCTCCCGACAACATAGAAACTTTACAATGCCAAGACACGAAGGAAACTTAATACATTGAACTTGCGCACATGTCAGGAAGTTAGGTGGCTAAAGAACTTTTGAACTCATCAACTTTGGTTCGAGAATGTGAAGGATCACCAACAAGTTGAAAAATGACTAAGGTTGGACTCATGGTGACGAAACAAGGAAGTGACAATGAAGAAAAAGCAAAGGCATGAATGCTTTAGTACAATTTTGAAAATGGGACAACATGCTCTAATTGGGGACAAGGACTAAGGGGGACGCAGAGAATCCAGACAAACCATGGAAACCAAGCCTTATTCCAAGGGCAATAGAGTCACACAAAAGATGGGACAACACAAACATTAGGAAAACAAGGAAAGAAACTATGGTACAAAACAAAACTCGAAGATGTTACCAGTTATGTAGCTTCAAATATTGCCCATTCTAGGCAAGAGGTAGTGATGTTCCATCTGGGTAAGTCGGCAAAAATGCATTTCATCCAATAACTTCTTTGATCTTGAAAGGTCCCTTCCACAAGGAATCAAATTTCTTATGTGCTCCCTTTGGTTCTCTTCTCCTGTCCCATAAAAGTATAGAATCCCCTACAACAAAGTTCCTCTGTGTAGCCCTTTTGTCAAAGATCTTCTTAATAGTCTGTTGATGTTTGGAAATTCTATCTATAGTAATGTCCCTTTGCTCCTCCAAATGACTCAAATATAATATCGTCTTCTCCAGTGCTGACTGAAACTGCTCATCTTCAATTGGGCTTTGCAAATTTAATGTAGACACTTCTCAGGGAATGGGTATTGCACTATGAATTCCATAAACCAGTTGAAAGGGCAACATACTAATAGCTCTTTTATATGTTATTCTATTAGCCCAAAGAGCATCATACAAATTCTTTTTCCATCCCCTTTGGTTTTCTTCTACTAACTTCTTAACAATTGAAATGAGATTTTTATTACTTGATTCAGCCTGCGCATTGCCTTGTGGATAATAATCATATGAATGGGCAAGTGATGTAGAGGTAGGGGTTCTACAAGGACAATTACAAACTACAATTACTCACAAGGTCTCTTGACCTACAATCTTCTAGGTCTTCCTTCACAAACTGCCCTTAAGCCTTGTAGCCTTTCAAAGAGGCTTTTTTGACCATAATTTCTATTACTGATCTGATGCCCAAATTATAAACACCATTTGAGATACCCTTTTGGGCAAGACAACACATATCCAGTATTGGGTTAGGGTTCCTTTATAAAGTTTGATGCAACTTTGACTGTTCTCTTTCTTATTAGGACTTTTTAGGTGTCTTAGGCTTGACCAACACTTGAACATTTAAAGTTGCATCAAAATTTATAATGGAACCTTAACCAAATCTTGGATATGTGTTGTCTTGCCCAAAGGGTTTCTCAAATGGTGTTTGTAATATGGGTATTAGATTGGTAACATAAATTATGGTCAAAAAAGCCTCTTTGAAAGGCTAGAAGGCTTAAGGATAGTTTGTGAAGGAAGACCTCGAAGATTGTAGGTCAAGAGCCCTTGTGAGTGATTGTAGTTTGTAATTGTCCTTGTAAAACCCCTACCTCTGCATCAGCAAGGCTAATACCATAGTCATAACAAAAAAGAGTAAACTCAGTAGAGGAGAAGTAGAACCATTAGCAGTCACAAGATTTGTAGATACACCAAATCTGACTAAAATGTTCTCTTTAAGAAAGGTACAGACTGCCTTAGAAGTTGTATTTTTCATTGTAATCACTTCTACCCACTTGGTAAAATAGTCTATGGCTATCAGGATATGAGTGTGTCAAGCACTGGAATTAGGATTAATAGGTCCAATGAAGTCTAATCCCCATTGCTAAAATAGTTCATCTATAACTATTGGTCTCAAAGGCAAGGTAGCTAACTAAGGTCTACCTATAAACTTCAAATATTTCTCACATTTCAACATCCAATTGTATGCATTCCTGAACATACCAGGCTAGTATAACATTGCCTCAATATCTTAAAGGTTGTTATGATGCTGAGAAGTGTTGTCCATAGACTTCATCATGAAAAGTCTTTAGTAGTTTCTTCTATTACTGCTTATCTACACATCTCAGAAATGTTCGATCTATTCCCCTTTTATATAGATTACCTTCCCAAAGAACACATTTATTTGCCTTGAGTTTTAGATTTCTCTTTTCTTTGGCAGAGAGGTGAGATGGGAAATCACCACAAGTTAAGAAATAGGAAACATCAGAAAACTAGTCTTTAGTAGTACTAGTAAAAAGGACTAAGGGCAACCCCTCACCTTTCTCAACCTTGTTATCAGAAATCATCTTGCATAATCCTTTGCCTCTAACCAGATTAGTGGGTTTGATCTCAAGATCATACTCTAGAACTTTGGCTATCCAGGCTCCTCTACTATTATACCCAATCTACTACTGCATAAGAATACCTTTTACAGTCGATTCTTGGACATAAACAACATGTGAATGCAAGAAATAAAATCTAAAGATTTTTAAATCCCTCACCATAGAATATGCATGCTTCTCTAAACAAGAGTATTTTAATTCACGTCTCTTTAATGGCACACTCATGAAGGCAATGTGAGCCTCTATCCCTTGTTCATTTTTTTGCAGCAAAATGGCTAATAGGGTGTGCCCGAACATGTAGCAATGGATGATAAAATCCTTTTGAAGATTAGGATGCACAAGTGTGGGTGCATTAGCAATGGCTACTTTAATATCCTCAAATGCTTGCTTACCTTTAGCACTCCACTTAAAGATAGGATGATTTTTCATCATTTCTAAGATATGTCTAGTCAACTCAGCAAAGTTAGGAACAAATCTTCTTAGATATTTCACCTGATCAAAAAAAGGATCTTGTGTTACTTTTGTTCATAGGAAAACTCAACTACTGAATTGCCCCGACTCTTTCTGGATCAATCTTTATCCCATCTTTTGAGATGATGTGACCTAGTAGATTCCCTTCTGTAACAACAAAGATTGACTTGTTTGGATTTAAAGAAATGCCATGTTCTCTACAATGTTGCAGGACTACCTCTAAATCATGCAAGTGATTAGTTCTTTTCTTAGAGAGGATTGTTGAATCATCAAGATAAACAACAATAATTTTGTTCTTTAAATCACCAAAGTCAGATCCATTGCCCTATGAAATGTGGCTCCAACATTAATGAGACCAATAGGAGTAGTAAAGGCTATTTTGAGCTAATCCTCCAGAGCTACTTGAATTTGATTTTATCCTCAAAATCCATTGAGCATAGACATCATCTCTGAACCAGACACAATTTGGAAGACATGATCCATTACTGGGATAGTTATCTTTTAGGGAGGCTTGATTTAAATTCTTGAAATCAACACAAATTTGGATCTACCCATTCTTTTTCCTAACTGGGACAATATTAGCCACCCAAGTAGAGTGGTGAATGGGGTAAATGATTTTATCCTTTAGCATCTTATCAATTTCATTGAAAATAGCCTTGGCTACCTTTGGATTATAGGTTCTTTGTTTCTGCCGGAAGGGTACATCGCCAGGCTTCAATGGAATATGGTGTTGCATTTCTCCATTCTTGAACTTCTTTAGGTCTACATAACACCATGCAAAAACATCCTTATACCTAATTAGCAAAGAAATCAAATGTTCCTTCTCCTTTCGAGAACAACATTTACCAATACAAATAATTTTCTGATCATCTTCTATACCAATACTCACTCAATCATAATGAGCTAAAGACTTTATGGAAACTTTACTCTTCTTCTTGAGATACTGATCATGTTGATTGAAAAGGTCTTCAAGTGAGACTAGACCTTTAGGAATTTTATTCCATTTTAACTAAACAACTTCTAATTTCTGGCCATTAAGAGAATTCATTTCTCCTTCCAACACATCATTTCTCTCATCACTACTTCCCTCTAATAACACACTTGCAAAAGATTCAGCCTTTTCAAGAAAAGAAATAATCTACTGATCAAAATTAAAGTCTTGCAGTGATTTACATTATCAGGAACACTAGGCATGTATACTACTTCAATCCTATATGACTTATCTTTGAAATCTGGATGTCGTAAGAGGAGGGATACTGAAACAACTAAGGAATTAGCCTTAGTGTTCTGATCTCTGGGTATTGCCTCTATAAAGAAGGCATCAAAGTCTTCAATACAGTCCCACACCCTATTCTGGTAATGCCTTAATCTACCATTTTTAACTGTATACAATTTGCTTACTTGTTTAACAACCAATTTAGCATCACCTCTGGCTTTCAACTATTTCACCCCTTTTTCCCTACCCAGTTCTAGAGCTAACAACAAGGCCTCATATTATATGATGTTATTTGTATTTTCAAATTCATGTTTAGAGGAAAATGGAAAGACAACCATCTGGAGAGATTAGAATAACCCCAACCCCATACCCTACAGTAGAGCAACTACCATCAAACTCTAACATCCAAAATTCATCAACTAGATCAGGGATGATTAAGTTGACATCCCCATCATCTATTGATGTACACATGTAAATGCTAGGCCCAGTTTCTACAAACAAGAAATCTACTCTAGGATCTCCATATTTTAGTACAATAAATTTGGCCTTGGGCTCTGGGTTGAGATGAACCTTCTTCCCGTGTATAAGTATCAAGGCATGTGACTAGTCCATTTGAATTTCACCACCCAAATCTTTGCAAAAACTACGACTCAACAACATCCCATAGCTTGCAGGTATGTCTGCCACTAGTATGGTTAGCTTCAATCTTTTCTTGGGGAAAGTGGCTAGGGCAACTTGAGCATCTTTGATTTGGCCTAGGATAGGTATTGGGGAACCATCCATTGAGAAGCATCTACCATGAGGTGTATAAGATAAACCCAGGACTTTAGCAACTTGAGTAGGCATCACATTCTCTGAGGCTCTAAAATCAATAACACAATTGCTAAGCATATAACCAGCAATGTACAAAGAGATATAAAAAGGCTTTATTTTCTCAAAAGGATTTTGAAGATTGGAGTCTTGAGAGGAGTTCGAATAATTTTGGTTACTAACATGTATTTCAGCATCATCAAACACTTGAGCATTACAATTTGAGGAGGATAGTTCCTGTCTGACATATCTAACCAGTCTATCTAGTTTAAATGGGTTGATCCTTAGATATTTGGCTTGTGATAGTTGAATCTTTGTGTTTTTACAAGACTCTACAATATCAAATGAACCAGAGATGAGTTTCAGAAGTGGAAGTAGATGGTACCTCTGCAACTACAACTTTTGGTGTAACATTCTTCATCTTCTTGGTATGATTCTGCCTTATCATAATATATCTAGGTGCACAAGATGAATTACCAGGTTGGCTTTGAGGATTTTGTCCCTTTTGCGCTTATTTTCCTCTAGTAAACATTGTACAATTGGGATTATCAATTTTAGTGTAGACATCTTTCCCACTTCCATCATCTGATTCATATTCAAAGAAATTAACACCAACATCTCTAGATGTAGAAAATTCTTCTACATGAGGTTCTTCTATATGCTCATTCATAGAGAGCATCATGATCAGAGGTAGGGTTAAAATTACACATCATATGGTTATTTTTATAGGTGGAGGGTCCTCCTTCAATTGCCAACCTCTGGGATGGGCCAAGTAATTGCAAGGTTGTATTAAAACTTCCTTGACGAGATTGCTATGGACCTTTAGGCATCTACCATTTTAGAGTGATAATGTCATTTGCCAATCTCTAAATAATAGGATTTGCAGAGTTAACTATTGAAGGCTTGTTTAGAGTTCCTTTTCCCACTTTCCTATAGTTATTAAGTCATCTTCTACTATAATAGCCAATGTTTGAGTTTCATCCAGGTTAGGGACTTCTTGTCACTTTATTGCATAGCTGACATTAGGTGGGAGTGAATTAATAAAGAAACACTTCAACAACCCATCACCAGGTCTAACATCATCAGGGATTTTGTTTGAGGGTCTATTGAACTTTGCTCATGGACCTCTTTCTTCAAGTAGGAGAGTTGGGCTACTAATGTATGTTCATTATCGGTAGTTTTGAACCTATCTTCGAAATGACATCTCATAGAAGCCCAGTCTACAATAGAGGCATTCGAGAGATGGTAAAAACACTTGGTAGCAACATCAGTAAGGGACTCAACAAATAGTCTGAGAGACACATCTTCATATTGGACTCCTAAAATAGAGCAAGCAACAAAAAGGTGTTTATGTGTTCTTTTGGAGTGACCTTAAATCATCACCCCTAAATTTGGGTATAATCTTGCTTGATCCCCTAAATAAATCATGTAAATTTGCCCCAAGATGGAGTGGTCCAATAGTACCACCCCATGGAACTGGTGGAGGTTGAGCCATATTAAAAGGAATGTGAAGAGAGAAATTTACATGTAATGCCAAAATAGTCCCATCAAGAGTTAATCTCTAACAAGATGAACTAGCATATTCTCTCACAGGTAGGGCAGAGGATGGTCTGCTAAAAGATCTAACTCTTCCCTTGCGAGGGAAAGGAGAAAAGTTAAAAGATTGAAGCAAATCAAAGTCAGTATCAGAAAGACCCTTTCGTCTATCACCTCGAGTATATCTTTTCATAGCCCACTTTCATAATGACATGTGTAACATAAATAATTACATAGAGTCTCCAAAACACTTACTGGTTATTATGAGGGTGAGTCGGTCATGCAGGGACTTGATTCCTTGGTCTATTATCAAGGAATACTTGAATTTGCAAAGGCCTTTCTCTCCTAGGCATAGGAACAACTCCTTCAATAAAGACTATCGCTTGAGCGTCAGCAAAATGTCATGCATTTTCTCTTAAAATCTCACCAAGATGTTCTTCTTCCAACACCTTGTTGACTTGGTGATATTATTGGTTTGTTCTTTTGGTTTGCCAGGAAAAAAGTCTAAGACTACTAATGATATCTTCTTGATCTCCTACCATCCAATCTACGTTAGATTGTGAAACTGGTGCACACCTTCCACAGAGAACCATAAAGTCTCATAAGAAAGCAACTCACAAAGCATATATGTATATAAGTTTGATATTTCCCCAGTAGAGTTGCCAAAAATCTATTGGTTAATAGATTTGTTACCTAACTCTATATACTCATGCCTAGGCAAGTGACAAATGTAATCAACAGTTGAGCCTAATATATTGGTATTTTATAAAGGCTCTCTACTTCTTTAACAAGGCACAACTTCCTTCGATAGATATTCTTATGAATGAAAACCAGAATTGCTTTTAACTAGATAGAAAAACAAAGGCAGAGCTTTTGACTAGAAAGTTATAAAGGTAGATTTACAACCAAACTATAATAAGTTCAAAGACTTCCACCAATATAACATCTATGAATTTATACGAACTGATATCATACACAATATACTCACCACTTCAAATAATGTATCAAAAGATAGACAATTCACAGTGGTGAGCAAGAATTATAGATATCCAACAACCTCAATACACAAATATCACCAACACTAGCAATAACACATTTAACACAAGAAGAACATGAATCCAAATAACCACAACATAAAGTCCATGATCATTTAAAACTCCACTATATTGATTTTCTTTGCATGTATGAAAGTAATTGAAACAAAAAGATGAAAGTTTTCTATTAGCTTCCTCCAAAAAAACGTGTCAAAAAGATCCATAAATTGACTAGCTATAAAAAATATATAGCTAAGATGAAAAGTAACTACCTTAAAAACCATAATGACTTCTTCAAACAGTTGACTTAAAGATGTTTAAACAATAATAATAAGGGGCCCTCTAGAGCCAACTGTTTTAGAGAAAATATTTCAAAACAACTAAAGCATGAGGAAAGAAATCAATTTGAGGATTTGCAATTCTCATCACCATTGTCCACTCCATCCATCTCTTCCTCTTCTTTTGCCTGTTTGCCTTCTCTTGTGCCACTTTGCACCATTTGGGGTACTTGTGCTCGCAACCTTGCCTTGTATGTCCTCTACCTATTGATTATAGGTGTCAATGACATCCCAGGTGGAATCCCTATTATACTAATCTGATGTTTCTTCTTCATCACTACTCTAGTAACATCCACCGATTTTTGGTGTACCTCATCAAATTCATTTTTGACAGTGTCGATATAGGCCAGTATATTTGGAAGTCTCCCCAGTGATTCTCCTATTATTACATCATAATTCATTATTTCACCAGTTACTACCTTTTTCAAATTTTGTTTTATTTCATTGACATCTAGCAGCTTCTCATCATCAGACCCATTAGCTTCCACTTCTAGAGTGAAAAAATTCCTCTTAATTCTCATCATCTCTTTGTAATAGGTCACAATTGCCTTCCTCATTTCATCTTCTATTGATATCATGAGATAGAGTTTTCATTTGACTGCATTGACCCACACAAGTGTATCTAGTTCTCTAGGATTGGTTAATACTTCTTTAGCTACTAAGACACTAGGATCCATATTAGCTATTTCTTGTATCTCTTTAGAAGCTAGAGACAGACTATGATGATCACTTCTAGCCTTGTCAAATTCCACTATCCAAGCTTCCCTATTTGTATGCATGGAATCAAACAATTTTACTGCCCCCTCTATGAACACAAGACCATTCAAAATATCTTTTTTGACCCACTAATCCATAGCACTTCTTAAAGACAATGAGCTTTTTACTTGTTCAAGCAATTTAAGATCAAGAAAGTGGAGGTCAGTATCTAGGGAAGTTTCAGCCGAGGATGATATTATTTTAGCAACTAAATGAATAAAAGATGATAGAGAACTTACATGGGCTAGTACCTTTGAATTCTCCTCTTGTAGTCCCTTGACCCTTTTAGATATGTTCCTGACTAAGTATTTGACATGGAAAAGGTCACCTTCAGTACCAGAAGGTCCCAAATCCACTTTGAACATTCTAAATTCATCCTTTGTCACATCATCTTCATTTTTGTCCACTACCATATATGCAATTTCCAGAAATTGGTTTCCTAAGGTAGGGTAAATTACCATCCTTGACATCTTCTTGGCATGTTTTGTCTTAGGGGTACTTTGTACCAAACTAGCTACAATATCAATTCCTTCATCTACAAGTGGCAAATATCTCTTTTTCCTTTTAACAACTTTCTTTAGCCAATTAGGAGATGAGGTAAGAACATTAGTAGTACCAACAACAACAATTAGAGGCACAAGTTGAGAATTCTCTTTTGGAGGCTCATTTTGATGAGAGTTTGGCAGACATAATAGAGATCAAATTAAACTATCCTCTCCAATTTGATTAAAACTGATAGAATCACTATCACTTACAGGGTTATTAACAGGTGGCACATGGTTTGCCTTTGATGAAGAAGAATTTATTCTAGTGTTTCCTTTCACTGGTTGATTGTCTTGCTCACATGTCATCTTCAATTTTCTATCCTCATCAAGGGGCTTGTCGCCATCGACATTTGATTGTGAGATGACTCTCTAAAGAGTCAGGTCCAAACTAGATGACCTTCTCTATGAGTGAGCATTTTGAGACCTGCTTTGGCCTTGAGAGGCTGAATCTTTTGGCATTGTGGAACCAACATAGTCCTTTACTTTCCCCTTTAACTATTTCTCTATTCTTCTCAATACATGGAGAGAGAGAAACTTCACATCTATAATTTCTTTCTCAGACCATGTCACAGGAGCTAGGGGCTTCATTAATGTAGCATGATTACCTTCTTCTATGATATTTGAGTTATCATCGACTATGTCAGGAACCTAGATATTCAACCTAAAAGATTGAATCTAATCTATAGTTAGCCTCGTCCAGTTTCCCCTCTGCACTTCCCTTTCATCTAAGCAATCTTCCTAAACATCTTCAAGTTGAGGTTGATGCAAATAAGAGGAGCCTCCATGCATATTTTATTTTATGAAATTTCTAATGTCAAACATCACATGGGGTGATAAATGATGGAGGATAAATTCTGATAGTGGCTTGTAAACATTTTTTGCACCATCATTACTCTTACAGGAATAGAAAGACAGGGACACAGGAAATGAATACCCCTTCTTCTTCATAGCATGATATTTTACATTCACGAATGCCGTTTGACGGCACAACTCTAGAAGCACAAGATAGTCGGATGGGTATCATGGCAATTTCAATAGGGCATTTTCATAACCGCAAATCATCAGATAAGAAAAGTGATCAAACTGTATGTAAAAACTTCCAAATTTTGTGATCAGAGTGGTCGCTTCAACTGAAAACCTTCACTCTATCGAGCCATCAATTTTCTTAGTCAACATCATAGAAAAAGAATCATTTACTTGCCTAAAATCTTTCATACCTTCAATTTTTTGTAACTGAGGAAAATTTTGATACATGGATGTACCTATGACATGATTTTCTTGAATCCTCAGGCCAGGCTAGGTAGCCTCTCTTCGAGCCAACATGAACACCAGTTGGGAATAGATGTGGAAACTTACATTTCTTGTAAAATTCATCAATTGTGGGTGCAAACTTTCACTAATAATTTTTACCCAATCAATATGGTGGTCTCTACAAATAAGCAAAATGAATCTACACATCCAAAACTCAAACATATCTGATTCTAGGCTCCCAACTACTCAGTATAACAAGGTTATCATATCTAAAATCTCCTCTTTAAAATGACTCCTCTTGAGATTTGTGGGAAGCTAGGATTTCCCCGTCTTCTTGGTTTCTAACCAGCCCTTGGCAATGCAAGTATGACACCAATCCTTTCTTTCATTGTAATAATTATAGGAAGAGGACATAGAAACATCAGCTTTGTCTTCATATCCCTCCAAATTCAAAGCTAGGGTAACAGATTCAGAATCAATTTTTTCCACTATAGAACCATCAGGGGTTCTTATCTCCTAGGATTCTCGAAAATATCTTTTAGCACATGCCAACATCAATTCATCACAATGCACTATGGGTGAGAAACCTCTAGCTTTATCGAACCCACTACTAACAACCTTTTCCACCAACAGAGTTCAATTTTCAAACTGCATTCTTCTCTAGAAATCCTCAAAATCAACATGGCCGAAATTGGTATCTCTCACCACAGAACCATTCTCCACAATGCAAGCCATAGGAATTCCTTGAAATTTGAACTTCATTTTTATATATTTGAGGAACCAAAAAACTAGAGAATTCAAAGCATATGCAGAGAACACAGGGAAATGTAAGGCACTAACAAGAAGTTCTTTATGCAGATACATGGAAATAGAAATTTTCTAACTCCCAAATAAGTGTTGTGCTTTTATAATAAAGTAAAACAAGAAAAAGATGGATCTGCTAATTGTACTGACTTGCAAGAATGGTGTTATGCTAATATTCCGCATGTAGCAAGCTAGCCAGTTATTACTTTGCAATGCATCCCCTTTGTGAAATGATACAACCTTAGGCAAGATAGAGAATTTATTAAAACCAATGTCACTTCACATTGATTTGCTTGTAGAGAACATTAAATTCTAGTAGTGAATTTACATTTTATACTCATTAATACATATCTCAAGTTTCCCTCTAAAGATTGTGCCACTGTGCTCTCACATACTTCTAGTCAAATATGAACTGACAAGTGTCATTCCTTTATACCATACGCTAGCGCAGCAAAGAAACTGCATGAAGAAACAAGCTCTTCAAAGTTGGCAAGTCAGGTAGAAATGGAACTTTTAAACCTCATATCAGAAGTTCGGAAGTTCAAAGAACTTCTGACCTCCTGACAACATAGAAACTTCACAATGCTAAGACACAAAGGACACTTAGTACATTAAACTTGACGGCATGTCGGGAAGTCGGTTCAAGAACTTTTGAACTGACCAACTTTGGTTCAAGAATGTGAAGGATCACCGACGAATCGAAAAATGACTAAGTAAAGTTCAACTCGAGGTGACAAAACAAGGAAGTGACAACGAAGAAAAAGAAAAGGCATGAATGCTTTAGTATAATTTCAAAAATGGGACAACACTATTGGATCCAAGAGGCCCAAGACATGAATAAAAACATACTATTTGACCTACTTTGGCCACAAGGACTAGAAGGAAAAAATTTCCCCATGGTTTAGCGGTATGGCCTAGTATGTAATCGACAAAATTGAAAAATTAAAAAGATAATATTCATGGGCATTGTTAATTTTCTATAGTTTTGAAAATAATTATTATTGGAAAATTTTTGGATTTAAAAACTATAAAGATATTACAAAAAATTGTGGGAGTAGGCACGGGGTTTGTAGACCCCTATACCATCCCCATACCATGGATGGTAGTACCGAAGAGCACAACGACAAGGTAGTCAGGCCCTATCCTAGCCAACTGGTAGGCCAAATGGCTGATGGGCCCATTGGCCCCCAATCATGACCGAGCTATAGGCCCTAAGACCAGTAGACCAAAGGTAAGCCTCTTGCAAGTAGTTTGAAAACAAAAATCTAGACATCAAATTAAAAACCAGTTTGTAATTTTTCGTCAGGTTTGGTGAAAGGTATTTGAAATTTAAAAAATTAAAACTAATTTTAATAACCTTTCAAATCCATCATATCAGCCACATCATTGAAAGGCATAGTGCCATGTCAGTGCACCACCTTAACCCACATTAATTCCATGTAATTTGTTGATGCATTGATAATGTCAATGGCAGTACAGTCATATTGATAGGTCCCCCTAGGGGCCTTTTCTAGCCCTCCGAGTGCCTTTTCTTCCAAGTGGTATAACTTTCATCCATGGTATTGGATTTTCAACTTCTTATAGGCATCAAAAAGCTCTCTTTGAGAACTATGTAGTTGTATAGGTTTGGTCATTAGATTTTTCTATTTGTGTCAGTATTTGGTACTTGAAGCTAGGCATTAGTATGGGATAATTTATTGGTCATAACTTTCATATATGGAATTGGATTTTCATTTTAGATAGGCGTTGAAGAGCTCTTGTATTGTACTATAGGTTAGATCATGTGGATTTTTAATTTGGTGTGTAGAGTCAAGTTTCTACTTGTCTGAGCACTTCTAGGAACCTAAGATTTAGGGTGTGATTGTGAGAGCATTTAGATGCATAGTTTGACACAAACTTATGGAAGTGCATATTATTATGAGGCCATTATCATGGTATAGTAGGTTCTAAAATTTGGACATTGATGGAGATAGGTACATAGGTAGCCTTCTAGTTTGAGGACATGGTTGCTACACATGTGAGACTATGAGTCTCATTTCAGTGGAAGTGGAGTACAGGTACAATGATGAAAATTATTATGGCGCCATTGATAGAAAGGTACATTTGAGCATTGACATGACATGATCATGTATGTGGTTGACATGTATGGGTTATGATGTTTGATTCATGATTACAAGTGGTGGTGTGATTAACTTTTAGGGGTTTTTTCTTATCTCCTAAATGCTTAATTGGTTTCTTGACTATGCTTGCTCATTTGTGGGATTGTTTAAAAAATCAAATATGGGTTGATTTGGTGTTTAATTCTTGAAGTCTACAAATTATCTTCTTTGTTATATTGATTTGTAGGTTACTAATGTGATGATGAGTTTGTATATTTGGCTTTTGGGGATCTTTGAGTTATGTAGTTAGTGGGTTTGGTATCACCTATTAGTTGTAGTGGGATGACTCAGATGTGGATTGTCTATATCCACGGGATTGGTTCAGTCTTGATGTAGACTTTGTTAGTTGGCCTTGTCTGTGGTCATTTGTGCATTGGTATGTTGCATTAGGATGAGAGAAAAGATGATTAGAGTGCTTAGATAGTAATTTATTGGGAATTGTAGCATTATTAACATGGTTTATGCATAACTTTGTTACATAGTTTAGTGTGAGCTCATGACAGTGATGGTTTATCTTATTTGGTTAGAAATCTTGGTTCTGCTACGGTGTTATTGATATTGTATTTGGGTAAGTGTACAAAGATGAGGGACGACAATGGGGTCTTAATTTGCCACATTTTTTCTAAAATCAGGAAACATTGATGTTGGATGAGAAATTGAAGATATCTACACTCAAAATTTGAAGATGGAATGAAAACAAGAGTTGTAGTTCTCTAGTTTCTAAATTACTATTTTTTTGCACAAATGGTTGAGATTAAGGGGTTCAAAAAGGGGGATCACACAAATTGGTCCTATTTCTCTCAAAAAAACATAACATAGCATCTGGTGTGCTCCCTCTAAAATGTTAACCTTTTTTTAGTATTTCAATAATCGCTCTAGTGAGAGATTAGGTAACACCATCTAGTTTATCCCTGATATTTCTGATAATTTTTTAATGAATAATTGATTTTTTACTAATTTTTAAAGTGGACACATCCTCAAAAAACTAAAATTTGAGCGTGCTCCCCCCTAAAATGTATGAAAACTAATTGAAAATCAATTTTTTTTTAATTCGTGTAGAATGGAGTCTAGTTTCTAAAAATATAACTTATTTCAATTTTCAATGAACAATTAAAAAAAGTCAAAAATACTAGAGACTAGTTTTGAAAAAAACTAGACACACTTACAAAAGAAATTGAAGATGAAACACTAAACATACTCAAAATGTGAAAAAAATTATATGGTTAGATAGCTAACAGAGAGCTTAAGATTATGGTGGTATTTTTTTGAGTTTTCTTTGAAAAAAGTGTCATCCTAATGGGGAGCACACTCCAGATTATCTCCAGATTTTGCTAAAAACTGATAAAAACACATCAAACAAAGATGAGTATAATGCAAGTGAGTTATAACATGCACTCATTATGTGAAATCAATAACATGGTTGCATTATAACACGCTCGTGTTATGATGAGCATATCTGGCAATACACATGCCAATTGCATTTGCTTGAAAGTTTCTAAAGCCTTTTCAACAAATCTATATTTTGCATATATTGCAATCATTGCATTCCATTATAGAACATCTTATTGAGGTGTTATGTCATAGAATTGACATGCCTTGTCAATGCTTCCACACTTTACATACATGTCTACAAGGGCAACTACACTTCCTATCATCTCTCTCACTCTATTTCTCTCCCCTCTCTATGTCCTACCCTTTCTCTGAGTCTCTACTTCTCTATCCTATCTACGTCTTACCCTCTTTTTGTGTCTTTGCTTCCCTCACCTGTCTACCTCCTACCTTCTCTCTCACTCTCTTCTCCCCCCTCCCTCTCTACCTCTTACCCTCTCACTTTCTACTTCCCTCCCCTGGCTACCTCCTACCCTCTCTCTCAATCTCTACTTCCCTCCCTTGTCTACCTCCTACCATCTCTCTCTTCTTCCTTCCCCTATTCTACTTTGCTCTTGTCTGTACCTCCTATCCTCTCTCTCACTCTCTACTTCCCTCCCCTCTCTAACTCTCCTCCTCATTCTTCCAATCCAAAGAAATTTCATAAATTATCTTGTTTCTGTTTCATCATCCCAATTTATATCCTCATCCATCTTTACATGTCCTATTTTTCTTGTTTCCATGTTCTTTGTCGATAAGGGACAGCGAGAGGGAGGAAAAGGGAGAGAGATGGAGATGGAGGGGAGAGAAAGGGGAGAGATACTTGGTGATAGGGAGAGAGAGAGAGAGATAGGGATTCCTAGTTTTCTTGTTTTGGAGAGAGAGAGAGGGTGGGTCGGGTTAAGGAGTTTATGGTTGCTTAAGTTTAGGGTTTAGGGGTTTAGGGTTACTCAGGTTTATGGTTTATGGTTTAAGGGTTAGAATTTAGGGCATTATTTAGGGTTTAGGGATTTTGGGGGAGAGAGAGAGAGAGAGAGAGAGAGAGAGAGAGAGAGAGGAGAGAGGAGAGAGAGAGAGAGAGAGAGAGAGAGAGAGAGAGAGAGAGAGAGGAGAGAGAGAGAGAGAGAGAGAGAGAGAGAGAGAGAGAGAGAGAGAGAGAGAGAGAGAGAGAGAGAGAGAGTTGCTTAGGTTTAGGGTCATTATTTAGGGTTTATGAGCTTAGGGTTGCTTAGACCTTTAGGGGCATTATTTATGGTTTATGAGTTTAGGGTTGCTCAAGTTTATGGTTTAGTGTTTAGGGGTTAGGGTTTATGGGTTAGGGATTTAAGGTTGCTCGGGTTTAGGATTTAGGGGTTAGGGTTTAGAGAGAGAGAGTGAGGGGATTGATAGATATTAGGAGAGATAGGGAGACAGAGGTTTAGAGTTGCTTCCATAATTTCTAGTTTTGAGGTTTGGGGTTTAGGGTTGCTTAGTTGTAGAGTTTAGGGGTTAGGGGTTAGGGTTTAGGGGCATTATTTAGGGTAACTTAAGGTTTATATTTTAGGGGTTAGGGGGTTAAGGTTTAGAGGTTTAGGTTAGGGTTTAGAGAGAGAGGACTGATAGGGAGATATAGAGGAGATCAAGGGGAGACATAGGGAGATAGAGGGTGAAGGACATGGCTAGAGACATAGGCAAAGAGATTGAGAGGTAGAGGGATGATAGAGAGAAGGAGATAGGGTTTAGGGTTGATCAAGTTTAGGGTTTAGCCTAGTTACGAGTTTAGAGAAGGAGAGATATGGAGATAGAGGGTGAGGGACATGGCCAAAGACATAGCCAGAGAGATTGAGAGGTAGAGAGATGATAGAGACAAGGAGATAGGGGTTTAGGGTTGACCAGGTTTAGAGTTTAAGCATTAGGAGTTTAGAGAGGGAGAGATAGGGAGATAGAGTGTGATGGACATGGCCAAAGACATAGGTAGAGAGATTGATGGGTAGAGAGATGATAGAGACAAGGAGATAAGGGTGTAGGGTTGATCAGGTTTATGGTTTATAGTTGGTATATATGATCTATAGAATGGTGTAAATGACTAACATATTGGCACTTATGATGTTCTAATGACTCCTATGGCTAGCAAAGGGTAGAATGACACCTGTGACTAGCTAGGTGTAGAATGATGTTTGTGATTGATAGGTAGGTGCTACTAAGGAGCATATTGGCACATATGATATAAAAAATGGTGCAAATGACTAACAGATTGGCACTATGGTCTTCTAATGGCTCTTAGTGAGGTATTTGTTTGATTTTGATTATTTTTGGGATTGTTTGAGATGGATCTTAGATTTGATTTGAGATGGAGTTGGGATGAAATGGATTTGTTTAGGGATGATGAGAAGTGAAAAGGACTAGATTAGGAATGATTTGGGAATGATTAGAATGGTTTTAAGGATGGTTTTAAGGATGGTTTGAAGTGGTTTAGTGCTTATTAGGGAATGATTAGAATGATTAGGAATAGTTTAGGGATGGTATTTGAGATGAAATCCATGTTGATTTGAAAATGATTAGGGATGGAGTTAAATTGATTTGGATGTGATTTGGGATTGTGTGAAGTGGTTTAGGGATGATTAGAGATGAAATAGAATGGATTAGGGATGATTTGGGATTGATTACGAATGAACTTGGTTGGAATGAAATCTTAATGTTTTCATGAATTTTAATGTTATAGAGATTGGGTGAGATAGGGAGATAGAGGTTTACTATTGCTTCCAGGTTTTATTAATTATGGGATAGGGGTTAGGGTTTAGGGGCATTATTTATGGTTTAGGGTTTATAGTTTAGGGGTTAGGGGTTAGGGGTTAAGGTTTAAAGGTTTAGGTTTATGGTTTAGGTAGAGAGGCAAATAGGGAGATATAAAGGAGACTGAGCCTGGGAGAGATATCTCTATCTCCTCTATCCCTCTCTCTAACTATACCTAACTCTCTCTCTCTCTCTCTCTCCATGTCTCTCTATCTTGTTAGATCACTTTCAATCCCCTCTCTCTAAATCTACCTTTGTATCTCTCCCTTCCTCACTATTTGAGGTTTACATGAGTTTAGGGTTGCTCAAGTAAATAGGTATTAGGTAAGGGTTTAGGGGAATTATTTAGGCTTTAAGGGTTTAGGGATGCTTGAGTTTATGGTTTAGGGTCTAGGGGTTAGGGTTTAGGGTTTATGAGTTAGGGGTTTAGGGTTACTTGAGTTTAGGGTTTAGGGTTTAGTGGTTTAGTTTGCTCAATATTAGGGGTTAGGGTTTAGGGGCATTATTTAGGGTTTAGGGTTTATGGTTTAGAGGTTTAGGTTTATGGTTTAGGTATAGGAGAGCCTAGGGATCCCTATCTATATCTCTCTAGACATATGGATCCCTATCTCTTAATCTATCCCTCGCTACCTCTCTCTCCTCCTCTTTATCTCTCTCCCCATCTCTATACCTCTTTAAATCTCTCTCCCTATATCTCTAGACATCTCTTGATCTCTTTCCCTATTGATATATCTATCCTTATAACCCCATCTCTTAACATACCCCTCTCTACCTCTCTCTCTGTATTTCCCTATCTATCTCTCCCTTGCTAGATCTATCTCCCTATATCTCCCCTCACTATATATATGTATCTATATCTTTCTCCCTCTATAGACCCCTTTCTCTATCTCAATCCCCATCTCTCCCTCTCCCTGTCTCTATCTCACCTATTCTCTCTATCTCCATGTCCCTCTCTATCTCTCCATTTCTCCTGATCCCTCTCTATATATAGGATAGAGAAATGAAGAGAGAGAGAGATAGAGAGACAGAGAGACTCTCCCTTGTAGATACAAGGTTACCTTTATGTTATCATGCTTCCCAGAATGCGCTCACGTTATAACACGCTCGCGTTCTAGGAAGCATGGAAAATGGTAAAAAAGCATGTGGGATCCATGTTTCAGATCCCACATGACTGTTATTCCTACTTTTCATGTGTATATCTGACAAAAGAACACTTTTCATGTTGTTTGACTAATTGAGAATCATTTTTATATTAATTCACCACCTTTTTTCATTTTTTCAATGTAGAAGTTTCATGTTTCATGTGTGATTTTGTTTCAAAGCTAATTACCATTGATATGTAGATTGAATTTGATGATATATGTTTGTTTTTTCCATAAATTTTACTAATCCTATTCTAGAATTGTATAGAATTCATAATCAAACTTGTAAAAAATAAGAATTTGAGGATTTTGAAGCCATCTTTTGGAGAATTGGTCAACTACAATATCAAATTCTAAGGTATGTTCAATTTAAATGTCCATTTTAATTCAAATATATATGTTCTTATATTCTTTATTTCTTTAAATGTCTCTATGTCTTTACATTTTTTATGTTCTTTATGTTCTAAGATATATATGTGTCTAGGTATATCAGTTAGTTTAGTCAAAGAGACTCCAAATTCCTCGTGTTTCTACCTTGTTTTGGCCCTTCATGCCTTCATTTCACCTATTTTCAGCTATATAAGAGAAAAACATTATCAAATACTTCATAAAATAATTTTAGTGAACAATTGTTTGTCATACTCATATTCGAGTATATACATGGAGCCAAAATTGATTTTGGAAGACTCTTAATTTTTTCCCTAGGATGATATAGAAGGATTTATTCCTTAATACATGCATAATTCAATTAATTTAATACAACCATGCATGAAATCATAGTTTTCTTACAAAAATGGAGGAAATGAGAACCACAACCTATTTGACAAATTGTTACAACTCAATTTGATATGACTCAATCCATAAAAAATATGATGGAGATTATATCTGACATAACAACATTTTAGAGAAGAGAGTTATATACAAATATGTACGGACATACAAGCATCATGACACAAGATGATACAAAGGGAGTTACAACGAGATAAAACACTAAAAAGGAGGTTTTCATGACTGTAGGATAGTCACAAGTCTATATAACAGCCCACTATCATAGTCATGACCATCATGAAGTTGTTTTTAATTTGTGCATTACTTAAGATGTCTTTGATCTTTTGTCACGAGTATCCAGAAGGTTATCTTCAACGGTTAATGTTATTTTGACAATCACAAAGTTTTTGGACTAGTTTAAGACTATTAGGATAGTCAATTTGTGTTGATTATAGTCCCCTTCGATGCCATTCATTTTGTCATCCTTCAAAATCACCTCCATACAACTCATATATGTAAAAAATTAACCATACAATTCATGATTTCTAAACCTAAAATAGTGATTTAATACTCATATAAGAGTCCAAAAAATGGCCTTCAAGGGGCAACATAGTCAAGAGCAGTCAAGGTTATGTTCTTGAGAATTGATAGAGTCAAAGGGAGGATTAGTATTAGAGACATACCTTGACATAGCATGATCTCTCAACACCTTATGGTCTCCACAAACTCTCGCAATAAAAAAGTTTCACAAACAACTTGATTTGTACAAAGTTTCACAAACTTCTGTTCTAGATTGGCTTCAAAAACTCTCACAATGACCCTTTAATGAATTAGGTCTCCAATGTCCACAACTTGCACTCAAGGATTCAGACCTTCACATGGGCTTGATGAGGCATTTAATAAGATTAAGTTTACCAACCAAACACAACCAAACCTAATTTATTTATATGGTCTCAAACCCAAAACTTAATCAATGTTTTGAACACCCATTATCAAGTTACATCACATATCACAAACTCACCATTGACTTTATTAGACTGTGTGCCTCAAAAATGACCTTTTTTCATTGTCCTAAAAGGGCTAATTAGGACTATATTACAAAGGAACTAGCCTTTAAAATTTCCACATACCCATTAACTTGTTGGGGTAGAATTCTTCATGTGTCCAAACCCTCAGAAACCTAATTTGTTTCAGGAGAAACATTCACCTACATACCAAACCACAAAACCCTTAGTTTGGGCAAAATTGAAGAGGGTTTATTGAAAATAATGGTTTTTGATGCTTTCTCCTCAGACCACTACTTCAGACAACTTAGAATACACCTGCACATGCTCACAAAACTATTAGACAAACATTTTCTTTTGATATTTTGTCAAATACCCTCCTTGGTTCCTCTTTCCCACATGAAAACACTCTTTCAAACCCTAGGGCACCACACTAAAACCACACCAATTGATCTTCTCTGCCTACGAAATCATGAGAACACTTAGATTACTCTTTGAAGAGTCATTCCAATGAGATACAAGTCATGATAGTAGGTGGAATGACTAAAACATTGTTTAAACCCCAACCAGAGCCCTCACTGGCCTTATATAGGCAGTTTGAGAAATTTGGTTAAATCTCCCTCTAAACCTAATGAAAACATCTCATACTTGATTCAAAAGAAAGTTAACATAGACCCCTAACACATAAAATGAATTTTAAGTCTAGATAGTACCGTACAGGGTCAAAGTACGGTCTAAAATAGAGAAAATGTAGAGAAAAATGTGGTTACAACAGAAAAATAGAGTAAATGTTGTTCTTTCTTCATCAAAATTTGTGTCTTCTTCCTTGCGTCTTCATTTGCAGACTTATTACATCATTTGTCAACTATTTTCCAACTGATACAACCACATTTTTGGAGGATATGACCATTGGATTTGTTTTAAAATGGACAAAACATGTAATTTGCATAAGCAATATTATGACACTTGACAAAACTTAACTACTTGACCCCCATAAAGGACTCTAAGACATACAAATGGTCTTTTATAGACCTTATTACGTCAAAATAGGATTCCACACATGGAAATAAACCTTTGAACTCAATTACATTGTATTTGCCATTATTAGCTTTAAGGGACTACGTGCTCCTGCATGACTTATATGTGTGTTCAAATGCATACTCCATGACTTATGTATGTTCAAGTTATCTCGTTATGAGGTGTCTTATTCATAAGTTTGTAAAACCTTGTTATTCATTCTAATTGTGCTAATCATTGTCATTATAAAATTTCTAGTTATCATTGTCTTATTCTTCATGCTTGTAGAAATCATCATCATGCAGAGGAAACGAGCAAAGACTCTAACAGTAGAAGAGCATGAAGTTGAGAATGAGAGGAAAAGAGAAAGAATGAGGTGAATTTAGGAAAGTAGGAAATTGTCAACCATACAAAAAGACATTCCACCATTGCCAATTGAAGAGGAACGTGACATGTCTAATGTAGCTAAGAGAGATGGAATTGGCAGCACAAAAGGAATGAATGCAAAACCTCTGTGCAATGAGGAAAGTGAATCTTCAAGTTGGAGGCACTCCATTGTCCACAGGTCAAGTTGAAGGAACACCATCATTATATTCTCAATTTGGAGACACTCCATCTTTCACAGGAGAAGTAGAAGGCACATCTACATTTTCTTCTCAAGTTGGTGATACACCATCATTCACACCTCAAGTTGAAGGTACATCAGTTTAAACCTTTTCACCTCTAATTGAAGGTACATCATCTATCCCATCTCAAGTAAATATTGAAGAAATTCCTAATGTTGAGTCTACTTTACCAAATAAAATGCCTCCTAGAATTTTGCATAGGAGGCCTAAGTTTCTAATTGATATTGATGAGAATGTATTTGAGCCCATGTAGGATACGATTCCCATGCACACTTGCCAAAGATATGCAAATAAGATATGGAAATTATTCTTTGAGAATTTAAATGAAACCAGAAGATGTCAACTCTTTGTTGAGCTGATGAGAAATCTAAAATTTAGGCCCACTATGAAGATTCTTGGCCTAAGAACATTGAATGTGTCAAGTTAAAAATCAATTGTCAAGAATCTAATGAGTGCATATGAGAGTGTGGGTTCCACCTCATGCACCAAGGATAGTAATGTCACACATGTCATTACATCGACAATTGTAAGCCAACATACAAAAAAAGATTACCTTATTAGAAAGAGAAGTCAAGCATTGAAAATAAATAGAAAAACTCTAATGAGAGCCGTTGGAAGACATCAAAAGTTGAGGATCCAAACACTAATGAATTGTGTGCATTCTCTAGGAGACTCCCATGGAAAGACAAAGTTGTTGTTAAAGCTTTGAGATCACTAATTGAAGACTTTTATAAGAATTACACAAGGGTATCTCCAAATCAAAGGGATGTGTTAAGAAGGAGAATTGGTAGTTGAAACTGTGAACCACATCCAAAGCATTTTTTGGATATGACTCAAACACAATTTTTTGGTAAATTTCTAGACAATTATCCTCAAATTAAAATTTCTCAAAGATATTTTGAAATGCTAAAACCTTTCTTTGTCAAAATAAATCACATACGCACTACTTGTTGTAGATTACATATTGAATTTTCTAACCATTTTGATGTTTGTCGGTCTATATGTTTAGATTTGCATACTAATAATGTTTTGTAGGTTTGTGGCATACGTGCCCCACCAAACTACATCAAGAGACTTCATATCAATGATTTTATGCGATAGAGAGGAAGGTCAAATATTCTATAGGAAATTATGCTTGGATGGCACATGTCAGCATTGTGGTAGCTTGCAATGTATACCAATATGTCAACATATGGAAAGAACATAGGCAATTGGAAATGAACTAGTAGAGTTTAGCAAGAATAAAAGAGTGGCATACAATACAAGAGATGGTAAAGAAGCAAAGATGTGTGAATATGTTATTCAAAAGATTCTAGTGTATTAGTTTATGCCTATATTTCGTGACGACATAGTGTATGAGTATGTAACACATACCCATAAAGCTTGATGGTTGTGTTGATGGTGGTTTTAACACATTCATAATAGTAGTTAAAATTCACATAAAATGAACCTAACTGACTTGAAAGATATGAAGAAATTGATTAAGATTTGCTTAATCCCAAGTTTAATATGGTCAGGTCTTGACCTGTTGGCCAAATTCAGTAGGTTGATGTGAAGCTGTAATGTTGAAGGGGCCTTACGTGATTTAGGGTTCCTTGATGGTTTACTGGACTCAAACTATGCAAAAGATCATAAATATCAGCATGTTAATCATTCCTTTTGCATAAACTTATTACTATGCTACAAAGCTTTAAATGATTTTTTGAATTATTGCAGCTTTGTCTTGTTTAAATATTATGAAAACTATCTACTTTCAAACTCTATTGTTCATGCTTTTCAAATATGAGACAAATTTCCTTCAAATTTCTACGTTTTAGGCTAAGTATTTTCAAATGGGTTGGGAAAAGTTAGAAAGATTTAATCTAAACATCATTCATTCTACCAAAGGATCTAATTGTTCTGTTATACACTTTATAAGTAATACAACAAATTGATCAAATCCATAGACAAAAACCTTAAGTGTATGTTCTGAGCATTTTCACAAACATACACTTAAGATTGCAAGCTCTAAGAGAAAATATTTCAAACACAATGAAGAGAAAGAAAACACTCAGAAGATAGATGCAGAATTCTAGATTCAATTGTATTAGAAACAAGCAGTCATATAAGATTTACAATGTCTAAATGACTCTTAGCTTCAGTGATCGAATTATAGAAAACTTACAAGCTTTACAGATACACTAAGGAAGCAGGATGTTCCACACATTCCTTACTACAGACACAGGTGACCTCCTTCTTCAACTCCTAAATGCTAAGCTAAATTACCAAAATCTCTGTGTAAATTATTACAGCGTAAAGAGGCACAATATATAGATATGACTATCCTCAATATAGCTCAAAACCCTAGTTAAGCAATGGTTCAAACCCCTAGTTATAGCATTAAATGGTGGAGAAATCCCACCCAAAATATCTCTGAGCATACATCAAATCTGGGTGAAATATGCCCTTTCTGGAACCCTAGCAACTTAATAATAACTCTTGTTGTCTGCTGCAACGATGTCTTTAGTGGCCTTTTGTCTTCATCAATGAAGACCCTTCACTTCCTCGCACTTCCTTGTGATCTGATCTCCTCTTTCATGATGTCATCACCATTAAGTTTCACTTGCTATTTCTTCTCATTGCCATTCTTATCTCTTTTTGCTTCCTTTGAGATCTGATTTCCTCTTTCATGATGTCACCACCATTAAGTTTCACCAGCTTCATATCTACAAACCTGGTTAGAATGTTAGACATGCATTAATCATAGCCATCAACAAAATTACATATATATTGTTTGCATTTCCCCTGTTGAAGTTATCGTGTCTGCATTTGGCGGGAATCCACCTACTAAACCTGTAGATTAAATGTTACGAAGCCCGGAAAAGGAAGGGGGGTGATATTCAGGATTTGAAATAAAGACCCCCCCACTGAATATCAGGTTTGACTAGAACTTTGACTACACATAACCTACTTATTTGGCCAAATTTCAGGGTGATGTAGAAGGCAAACTTGCATGGAATTTAATGCACTTTCCAACTATGAGGTCAATGATATGAAATACTGACTTTGACAAACTGACCTCATCATGGTGACCTATCCGCCCCCTCTAGGGTTATATGCATGACCTAATATGCACTTTATTAAAATACTCATAACTTTGCAAAATACAGGGAATCTTAACATGGTTCAAAAAGCAGCCCTAGCTCATTTTCGACAAGGATTTCACCTATACTCTGCCTTGGTACTCAAATGCATTTTTTTTCTCTAGTTTTAACAAAGTTTGTAACTTCCACCCTTTTTTCCCTTTACCACCAAATAGAACAATAGACACAAGCAAAAAGCAACAGCCACAGCAGGGGTCCTCATTTTGCTAAGGAGTAAAATGGGGCATGTTGAGAACATCACAACAACTAGCAACCAAACAAAACAATTAAATTCAAAGAATTAAAGAGAACCAAATGAGATAAATTCATAACTTTGAACTATCTTTCTTGCAAATCATTATCTAACTTGAGACCTAGGATATTCAATAAGGGTGCATGAATTTTTATTTCAATTTAAGTGTGTGCACATGATTAGTTATCCTCATCTTGAAGATCGGTTGAACAAACCAATGACTAATATTAGCCTACATATTTGATGTCATTCTGTCATAGCCAACCAGATAGAACCTTGCTGCCAGCGAGGGTCTAGAGCCCCGACAAGGTTATCGTTACAATTCTCCTAAGTAGAGCCCCACTACTAGCGAGCGTCCATAGCCCTAGTAGAGTTACTTAGATGGCTTAATCTAGATTTTCAATAGAATCCTCTTTATTATATTTTTTTATATTTTATATTTTATTGATTTTTGATGTTTGATAGTAATTTCACAAGATATAGCAATTTGTAACTTTATAATGCAAGGAATGAGCACTTGCTAAAATTAAGCTGAGAATTGTAATGGTAGCAAGGGTGATCTCAGATTTTTCACCTAATATCTACACTGGTAGGTTCAACAAACCCAAAGAATTTAGGTGTGTCATCGTGAGAAATTTCCCTTGAATTCTCAATCACTATTATTGAATACGAAATTTTAGAAGCTAAACAACTCTCTAAATTCATGACAGTCACAACAAGTTATGCATAAATTACAAATGATAAAACTAAATATTTTAAATTTTATATCATTTTCAATGGTTGTTAGCTTACTCCTTAATACTCTAAAGAAAAAACAAAGATCCCTGCTGAGGAGACAACAAACAACCAAACAAACAGACTGTACAAATAGGCTGTACAAACAGGCTGTACAAATAGCAAAATAGAAACAAAAAAAATAACAAAATAGAAACAAACAAAAACAAAACTGTACAAACAACTAACCTACAACAACAAATAGCAAAAAGGAAAACAACAAAAAGAAAAATGTACACTACTTACACTATATTACACAAAAAAATGGACTGCCCTTTACCTCAAGCTTGGAATAGTGTTTCAAATGTTGGCCATTAACTGGTAATGGCACATCTTCCCCAGTCAAGGTCTTGAGTCTAAATGTGTTGTCTCTTATTATTTCTGAGACTTGTAATAGACCTAACCATAGTTTGTCAAATTTTCCATGGCTCCCCTTCTTTTCATGTGCTTTATCCCAGCACAGCACTAAGTCTGATATCCTAAATGTTTTGACTCTTGCCCTCTTATCAAACCACCTCTTAACGACTACTTGGTGTTTGGCAAATTTTTGATGGCTTGACCTCTTTTCTCATCTAGTTGTAGCATTTGTACTATCCTGGCTTCCCTATGATTATCAAAGCCTAAATACTCATTGGTGAACTTCTAGATTGGTATTCTCAAATTCACTGGAAGTATGGGATCAGTCCCATAAACTAAATGATAAGGTGCATTGCCTAAAGATGTTTTAAAATTGGTCCTATCTACCCACAATGCATACATTAACAAGGTATTCGACTCTCTAGGACTCTTTGCAATTAGCTTCTTGATTATGTCTAATAAAATCTTGTTTGTAGACTCAGCTAATCCATTGCCTTGAGGATAATAATTTGAAGAAAATAGTAAAACAATCCCATATTCAAATGCCCATTTAGAAATTTTCAAAGAAGAGAAAGCAGGGCCATTATCACATACCAATGAATAGGGAGTTCCAAACCTAGTTATGATGTTCTCTTCAAGAAACTTGATAACTACCTGAGTCATGGAGAACTTGCAGCATGTGGCTTCAGTCCACCTTGTACAATAGTCCGTTACCATTAGTATGAACTTGTGTCCTGCAAAAGATGGAGGATTGATGACTCTAATGAAATCTAGGCCCCACTGTGCAAATGGTCTTGATTCAATCATAGACTGTAATGGATTGGCCTAATTTCTTCCCTTATCTGCTGCAGTCTGACAGGTGTGGCAACTCTTAATGTGACTCTTTGTATCTTTGAACATCATGGGCCAGTAGTAGCTTTCTCTCAATATTTTGTGTGTTGTAGCTAGATGGGAACCATGGCCAGTTTCGTACTTGTCATGCAGTTCTGTTAACACCTTATCCACCTTAGCTCTGTTTAGACATCTTAGATAAATTCCATCATGGTTCTTCCTGAATAGAAGACCTCCTTACACCTTATATTTTTGTGCTTTAACCTTCAAAGCTCTCCTCTGAGAAGCTTTCATCTTGTTTGGGTACTTTCTAGATATCAAAAAAGTGTTCAAGTTGCCATACTAGTCTGATGTGCTATGGGAATTCAGTACATACTGCTGTTTTATCAAATCTGGGTCTGTGTTTGCTATTGTTTACACCAACACCTGCCATCTGACCAGCTTCATGGGAATGATTTCCATGTCAAACTCTTGTAGCATGGTGATCCATTTGGCCCTTTTTTCGCCAGGCTCATTCTGCATCAGCAGCATCTTTACGGTTGCATCTGGTACTATGGCTTTGATCTGACTATGCAAGATATAATGTCTAAATTTTTTTATGGCTCTCATCAGCACAAATGCTTGTCTTTCTATATCAAGGTATCGTAGCTATGCATCTTTCAGCGGTGCACTCATAAAAGCTATGGGCTTTTCTTCATTGTCTTCACCCTTTTGTATCAAGGCAGCCGCAATTGAATGGGAGGATGCAAAGGAATATATGTAAAATGGATTTGTGTAGTCTAGACTTGTTAACACAGGCTCATTAGAAATGGCCTCCTTAGTATCCTCAAATGTACCTTTAGCCACTGGCGTCCACTCTATCTACACATCCTTCTTTAACATAGTGTTCAGTGGTTGCACAATTTCTGCAAAACTTGTGATGAACTTCTGAACAAAGTTAATCTTACCAAAAAATGATTTCAACTCTTTCCTACTATTTGGTATTTGCAAATTTTTTATTGATTCTATTATATCTGGATCAATTGATATTCCATCTTTAGAAATGACATGCCCTAGTAATTTACCTTTAGTTACTCCAAATGAACATTTCTTAGGGTTAGGGGAAATTCCATACCTCTCACATCGCTTAAGTATTTTCCTGAGATCTTTAGCATGAGTGGATGCATCCTTTGAATACACTGTCAGATCATCCATATACACAACAATGCACTTATCTGATAACCCACGGAATGTAATGTCCATAGCTCTCTGAAAAGTGGCACCTGCATTGATCAGACCAAAAGGCATTCTTCTATATGCATAATTTCCCCATTACAACTGAAGGTGGTTTTTAATCTATCTTCTCTGTCTATTAAGACCTAGTTATATTCTGAGAAACCATCCAAAAAAGACATCATCTTTGCCCCATTTACCGCTTGCAGCACTTCGTCTATTGGAGGTAGAGGATAATTATCCTTTTCAGATGCTTTGTTCAGATTTCTAAAGTCTACGCATAACCTGATGTCTCTGTTTTTCTTCCTCACTGGTACTAGGTTTGCTACCCAGGATGAATATTTGACTAGGAAAATTATTCTAGCAGATAATAACTTCTTTACTTCTTCGAAGATCAAAGGCTCCAAAATGGCATTCATAGGCCTTTGTTTCTGCCTAAATGGTTTAACTTCTAGTCTCAAAGGTATCACATGAGTTATGATGGATGTATCATATGTTTTCAAGTCTTCATATGTCCATGCTATGACGTGTTTGTATTCTTTTAGGAGACCTAAAATTTCTTTTCTTATTTTCTCAGAGCAAGCCTTTTCAATCAGTACATCTTGTGGACTTTGCTCTATCCCTAAGTTGTGGGGATCACACTTACCCCTTTCTGTTTTGGGTAAGTCTTTCTGTCATATTACCCCATCAAAGTCAAAAATATGCTCTAATTCAATTACTCCTTTGGGTAAGAAGTTGCTCTTCAAGTTGATTATATCCTCTTCATCCCATGTTATCTCAGGCCTTTCTTGTTCATCAATGATTTGAGCCTCAAATACCTCATTACAAGTCAGAAAATCAATAATTTGCTGATCCCCTCCAAATACCTAAAAGTGTGTAACATTGTTTGGGATACTAGGAACATTAACTAATTCAACAGCAAATCGCCTCAATCTTGACAATGTCAAGGGTTCTAGTGTGCTAGCAGCAATTGCTAGTGCATCCAGCCTGTGGTTCAGCTCTCTAGGGATATGCTCTAAGTTGAAAGCATCGAATGAGTCAATCAAATCCCACACCCTATGCTTGTAACAAATCATTTTCTTGTAATTGCAAGCATATAGTTTCCTTACTTGTCTGAAAACTAGCTTAGAATCTGAAAATACTCTAATCATTTTCACCTTTTTCTTGATGGCCATGACAAGTCCCAAAATTAAGGCTTCATATTTAGCAATATTGTTAGTACAGGAAAACTATAGTCTATAAGCTGCTAGATATGATTTACCCTAAGGATCTATGAGTTCAACACCTGCACCCATACCCTATTCTGATTTGGACCTGCCACATTTTAGTGTCCACATGCCATCTTTACTTTTCTGACCTTTTACCTTGGCATGCTTTGTCCCTTCTATCACTTGTGAGGTGTTGGCCTATTTATTCATGGGTATTTCAGTTTGATCAACTTGCATATGTGTATTTTCAGTTTGCAACTCAGAAAGACAACTACCCTTGTCTTTTATTCCCTCTTCTAAATCTGAAATCAGAGCATTTACATTACTTTGAAAGTATCTCTGTGGTTGATTAGGATTCACATTTTCCTCTTGCATCCCTACCCTCTTCGTGCATTTTTTGTATTCATATTCAATGACATCTTTGCACATTCCACAACTCTCCTCAGAATGTGGCCTATCATGAACTCTACATCTATCCTTATACAGTTTACATTAGACTGGTAGATTTTGTTTAATGCACTCTTCCATCTCTTGTCTAATGGCATGACCAAATTTGTTCATTGCGCTATTTTCTTCATCCAAAGAATTTTCATCAGACTTAATGAATAAAGTTGTCTCATTGCTGACATGTTTTTCTCTAAAGTTTAACATCATGATCTCTTGGATTTGTACCCCATTGTTAGTAATCCTATAAACACTAGGTTCAACAGTAGCATATAATATTTCATTAGTTCAATTATACTCTGTTATCATGTGTTTCATCCTGGTTTCTACCTCTATTCTAATCTGGTTTGGGACACCTCTCCAAGGTAGCCACATATGTGAAAATCAGTGGCCATACATCCGTTTAATGTCTTGGACCAATCCCTACTCAGCAACATTCCATAATTCATGGGTATATCCACTATTTGAATGTCAATGAATTGGCTTACCCTAGGGTCTAAAGCTAATTGCATTTGAATGTTCATCAATTCTCCTATCACACTAACCTCAGTTTTATCTAACTGTGTGACAACCTTGGAAGATTTGGTGTGAGTTAGCCCTAGAGTTTTACATATCCCTAAGGGCATTACATTGGCTAATGCACTAGAGTCTAGCATGCAATTGTGTATGTTCTTCCCAGACAATTTAACAGTTAACAAGAAAAGAGGAGCATCCTTCTTATTAGAATACATTACTACATTTGTATTGGAAGGGTGCTCAACTTTCTTACTTTTCTCTTTAGGTAGTGAATCTCTATTAGGAATAGCTATATCAGCAGCAACCTCATCTATCATGGATGTATCCAGAGATTTTATAAAAGCATTTCTGAACCCTGGAGTTTTCAATAATTCATTCAAAGGTATATTGACCTTAATTTTCTTTATTTTCTCTGACAAGTAACTCATTAATCTTGTTGTCTCTATTGTTTCAATTTTACTTGTTTGGACCTTTTGTAGTATTGTTCCACTATTTGTATGATGATTAGCTTTGAGTATGGTGGGATTGTTGCTAGCATTCTGATTCGAGGGTCTATTGAAGTTGTTAGGAGGAATGAAAGTGGTGAAAGGTCCTCCTGGCCTAGTGTTGTTCCTTAAATTGTAGGTGTGGTTTTTATCTGTCTGTTGAAAGGCATGCACCTCTTCTATTTTAGTCAACACTTCATTTTCAGTTTCAAAGGGAAACTGAAAAGAATTTAACACAAAGGCTGATCCAGGATAAAGATTTCCACAAAAGTATGGTTCATCTTCTAACAATTCATCCTATTTCTCTTCTGTAGTTGCAAAGGTAAACGTTTCTAACACTAAGGCTATATCATATCCTGAGGGTACTACCTCATTACCCTTGGGAATGAGAAATTTAGAAGTAGGAGGCTACACATCTACATTAAAAATGCTAGCTGCTAAGTGGAACTATGGACAGTTAAGCTTAACATGGGCATTGGTATTGTGAAATCTATACCAATTGTTTAGTGTTGTATTGGTCATTTGAATGCCATCTATTTGTTTTTCATCATGATTATCAATGTTCTCAAAAGGAGAAGATAGGGTACCATTGTTTGGTCCAATGTTCCATGTCTTGGGTGGCCTAGGTGTTGCAAGTATGAGGTTAACCAGTGTTGTCATTGATGTCAACATACTCATATTTCATTGATAAGAAGGATTGGATGCGCTGTGTGCTGAGGTTATTGAGGCAATCAGTCTCAATCAGGAATAGTGATGAGAAGAAGGCAAAAGTACTCAATAGGTTAAGGATCAGAGGATGCGGATTAAAGGGTTTGTAGATATGAGTCTTTAGATGTTCCACTTAAGATTTTAGAGGTCCGCATGAAAATATGAAGAAGTTGTGATCAATCAAGTAGAGCCGGTTCCGGGAGATGCTTTGGAGTGACAGAGTGTTACAAAAAGGTCCGGTGAGATCTGGAAGTGCATTATCCTATTCTGCATATTGGGATGAGTGTTTGGGATGTCCTTGTGATGTGTCATCTCGATTGGTACATAGTTTGGAGGTTCAGAAGCACCTTTTTCAGTATGACAGTGGCGATAGACTGTGTTCTTGAAGTTCCAGATGAAGAAGAAAAGAATTCTAGTAAGTGGAGGAAGTGCGGATATATCTGATCATTTAGGCAAGCCTGTGAAAGTTCTTGGATCATTTTGAGGTTGTGTTGTCGGTCCGCATTAGTGTTACAGCCTGGAATTGGAGATATACTTCCAGATGAAGATGTTCTTGTTCAGGCTGGCCTACTGGATGAGTTATTCATCTTGCGAATGATCTTGTGGATGATTACCGACTTAGATGATTGTTCCTGAGTTGATGCCTTGCATAAATAAAGGTTTGTGAATTTATTTCAAAGTGAGTAATGGAGTGAATGTGTGTGGAATAGCGAAAGAGTGAAAGGCAGAGCAGGAGTGTCTCGGGCTTAAATGGAACTGATCCAGACATGGTAAAGATATCAATCTCCAGTTCAAGTTTGTAAGACTTATGATCTTGTAGACAGTGTGTCTCTTTTAGGTAGTGTGCCTCCTTGTGAGCAGTGTGCTCGGGCAGTGATCCCTAATTGGCACGTGCCATCTATTTTTCTTATTCTTCTAATAATCACCCCGTGGTTTTTCCCTTGACCAAGTTTTCCACATCAAAATCTTGGTGTCTAATGTGTTGATGTTTATCTGCTCTGGTGTTTATGCTTCGTACTTTCATGAATGGTTAATTGATATGCTATTAACTAACAAAGAAGAATCAAGTGTTTGAAGTAGAGCAAGTTTTTGTACAACTGATTCACCCCCCTCTCAGTTGTGTGCCCTAGATCTAACACTAGGCTGATTCTGATTTTTGTTATTCTTACCCCAGGCCCTATTGTCTACCACTGGCCCTCTATTTTGCATTGGCTGCCCTAGGTTATGACCTTGATGTTGATTGTAGTTTTGGCTCTGATTTGAACTTTGACCCTGGTTGTTATTCTAGTTATAGCCTTGGTTGTGATTTTGATTGTATCCCTGGTTTCTTCTACCATAGAGATTCTCATTTCTTAATTGTGTTACTTTAGTGGTCAATCTTTTTAAGTGTGCAGTGATTTATTTGATTTCTTCTCTTTCTTCCTGTGCTTTTGCGACAACTGTATCTCTAGGAGGTTGGAAGAAAGATTGACCATTACCCTGATTATTATGGGTAGTGTTACCAGTATAAGAGGCTATGGCTTGGATTGGGGCAGGACTATACACAGGTGTGTATGTAGGATTAGATTTAAAAATGGAGTATTATGTGTAGGGGCTCCATTCCATGACTATGTTTGACTTTGCATCCCAAGATTTCCTCCATTAGGAAATGGGTTATAAGTTGTTTGCCTCATCTCCTGATTTACAGAGGCTGCCTCCTTATAGGCCTTGGATATTGTATCTATGTTAGGCTTTCTCATGACAAACATAATAGTTAATGGATCTAAGGCAACATAATACATGGCTAGCAATGTATCTGCATTTACTATATATGGTGCTACTATCCTAGAATAAGCCTTTTGAAATCTATCATTAAAATTGTCAATTAGCTCTCCTTCACCCCTCTTTATTGTAGCCAATTTGTGATATAAGGTGGAAGGATCTATGGGTCCTCTAAATCTAGACAAAAAAGCTTCTTCCATAAGGTCCCAAGAAGAAATATAATCATTGAGTATGTTAACATACCAGTTAGATGCCTGCTCACTGAAGGTGTAAGGAAACAATCTACAGACAACATCCTCATGTTCTAACATGGCCCTAAAACATGCCTCTTTGAATATTCTAATGTGGTCTTCAGGATCCTGATGTAATTGATATTTAGGACATATCTTTTTAGGATTTTTGGGCATCTCATGGTAATCAGTGAAATGTATGGGAGAATTAGCATTAAAGTAAGCCATTACAGGTACTTGTGCTTGACCTGAACCTTGGGGAATACCTAGATTTATTGGTGGATTTGGATTTCTGAGAGAACTAAGACCTTTAGGAGTACCTTAACCAAGATTCAAAGATCTAAATGAAGAACTATCAGGGCTCACAATGTTATGGATGCTAAAAGGTGATCTAGGAGGTGTTCTAGATGAACTTCCTACATGTGATATTTTAGGATTCCAAATTAGAGGACTCCTATTTCACCTTTTATCAGATAATTCCATAAATATATCTTCTGAACCAGACCTAGACCTAGTCACTCTTTTACTGTTATGAGCCAGCCTTACTTAGAACAAACCCTAACTCTAAGGACCCTCCTTCTAGCACCAGAGAACTATTGATGGTGGTTTTAACACATTCATAACAGTAGTTAAATTCACATAAAATGAACCTAACTGACTTGAAAGATATGAAGAAATCGATTAAGATTTGCTTAATGCCAAGTTTAATATGGTCAGCTCTTGACCTATTGGGCAAATTCAGTAGGTTGATGTGAAGCTGTAATGTTCAAGGGGCCTTACATGATTTAGGGTTTCTTGATGGTTTACTAGACTCAAACTATGCAAAAGATTGTAAATATCAGCATGTTAATCATTCCTTTTGAATAAACATGTTACTATGCTACAAAGCTTTAAATAATTTTTTTAATTATTGTAGCTTTGTCTTGTTTAAATATTATGAAAACTATCTACTTTCAAACTCTGTTGTTCATGCTCTTCAAATATGAGACAAATTTCCTTCAAATTTCTATGTTTTAGGCTAAGTATTTTTAGATGGGTTGGGAAAAGTTAGAAAGATTTAATCTAAACATCATTCATTCTACCAAAGGATCTAATTGTTCTATTATGCACTTTATAAGTAATACAACAAATTGATCAAATCCACAGACAAAAACCTTAAGTGTAAGTTTTGAGTATTTTCACAAACATACACTTAAGATTGCAATCTCTAAGAGAAAATGTTTCAAACACAATGAAGAGAAAGAAAACACTCAGAAGATAGATGTAGAATTCTAGATTCAATTGTATTAGAAACATGCAGTCATATAAGATTTACAATGTATGAATGACTCTTAGCTTCAGTGATCAAATTACAAAAAACTTACAAGCTTCACAAATACACTAAGGAAGTAGGATGTTCCACATGTTCCTTACTATAGACATAGGCAACCTCCTTCTTCAACTCCTAAATGCTAAGCTAAATTACTCAAATCCCTGTGTAAAGTATTACAATGTAAAGAGGCACAATATATAGATCTGATTATCCTTAATATAGCTCAAAACCCTAGTTAAGCAATGGTTCAAACCCCTAGTTACAGCATTAAATGGTGGAGAAATCCCACCCAAAATATCTCTGAGCATACGTCAAATCTGGGTGAAATATGCCCTTTCTGGAACCCTAGCAGCTCAATAATAACTTCTGCTATTTGCTGCAATGATGTCTTCAGCGGCATTTTGTCTTCATCAATGAAGACCTTTGACTTCCTCGTGCTTCCTTGTGATCTGATTTCCCCTTTCATGATGTCATCACCATTAAGTTTCACTTGGTATTTCTTCTCATCGCCATTCTTATCTCTTTTTGCTTCCTTTGAGATTTGATTTCCTCTTTCATGATGTCACCACCATTAAGTTTCACCAGCTTCATATCTACAAATCTGGTCAGAATGTTAGATGTGTATTAATCATAGCCATTGACAAAATTGCATATATATTATTTGCATTTCCCCTGTTGAAGTTATCGTGTCCGCATTTGGCAGGAATCCACCTACTACACCTGCGGATTAAATGTTACGAAGCCCGGAAAAGGAAGGTGGGTGATATTCGGGAAGGGGGGTGATATTTAGGAAGGGGCGTGATATACAAGAAGGGGGATGATATTTAGGAAGGGGGGTGATATTCGGGAATGGGGGTGATATTCAGGATTTGAAATATGACCCCCACTGAATATCAGGTTTGACTAGAACTTTGACTGCACATAACCTTCTTATTTGGCCAAATTTTAGGGTGATGTAAAAGGTAAACTTGCATGGAATTTAATGCACTTTCCAACTATGAGGTCAATGATATGAAATACTGACTTTGACAAACTAACCTCATCATGGTGAGCTATCCGCCCCCTCTAGGGTTATATGCATGCCCTGATATGCACTTTATTAAAACACTCATAATTTTGCAAAATACAGGGAATCTTAACATGGTTAAAAAAGAAACCCTATCTCATTTTTGACAAGGATTTCACCTATACTCTACCTTGGTACTCATGCATTTTTTTTCTCTTGATTTAATAAAGTTTGTAACTTCCACCCTCTTTTTCCCTTTACCACCAAATAGAACAATAGACACAAGCAAAAAGCAACAACCACAATAGGGGTCCTCATTTTGCTAAGGAGTAAAATGGGGTGTGTTGTGAACATCACAATAGGTTGGACTTGCAATTCAAGTTATGCAAGGACACATTTCTAGTTGGTATCATTGTTTCAGTCGTCGACTTTACAGAGAGTTATAGTCTACAGGCATAGTGTGAGGTGCAATCCTAATATTATAACTTGACACAGGTTTCTATATTTGTGCACATCACATTCATTCATGTAAATGATAGTACAGAGGATGATAGAAAGATCATAAGGGAGTATCATTTTTATATAAGAGATCATCTCACGCATTCTGCGGAGTTCATGCAAGGTTGTTTTTAGGTGTTCTACAATGATCTGGCTAGAAGGGGTATATCATTTAGTCAACATATCATATGGTTGGATAATTGTGCATCACAATTCAAGAACTCACGTAATTTCTATTGGCTGAGAAGGAGGCATAATATTATAGGTGTTTAGCATATGTGGAACTTTTGTGAAGTTAGACATGGAAAGGGGGAGCATGATGGTGTAGGAGCGTGTATCAAATGAGCCATAGCATGAGAACTGTTAATGTATAAAGACAATGCAAACTTGACAGATGTAAAATCAATCGTCAAGTGGTGTAATGCTTTGATGGGTCCAGGTAATGAAGGTAAGTCTTTAGTTTGTAGATTTTTTTGGTTGATAGATGATACTAACATTGCACCATATGAGGACTGTTGTACACTGACAGGATCAAGTGAGCTACACTCTATTAGAAGCTCAATTATAGGTTCATGGAGTATACATACGTGGAAGATGGCGTGCTTTTGTTCTCCATGTACAATTCAAGCTTGGAATGAGTGCAAGTCACATGAGTGGATTGACGAATGGCAGTTCAGTTATCTTAGCCCACTTGACACGTACCGACCCCCGATGGCACTGGAATTGACAGAAATGGAATCATCAATTATATTTGATGACATATTAGATCTAGTTCAACCATGTAATATATCTACTTGCATAGTTAACTTTGAAATTCATAATGTTATCTTAAACTTTGTAGTATTTTTGTAATGTTGACTAATTTCATCTAATTTGTTGCACATATCATTGTAGGGCATGTTGATGCAATTATTGCAGATGACGATAATGAAGAGGGAACATATTATTACTTATGTCATTGTTTTGAGGCCAAAAATAAATTGGAGGCCCCATTTATAGATGGAGAAAACATCAAATACCCTACATGCTCAGTGGTTGTTATTGGAACATGGCTTAGAAGGTACCCACATAAGAGTGTTAATGTTTGGTTGTTTGAGGAATTTGACATGCATCAGAAGATTCTTCATTACTCCAACCTTGTCATGGCAACCAATGTTCATTTAATATAATATATAGGTAGACCTTCGAACAAGACCTTGTGGAAGGTACGTGACTCTAACCATGAGGCAAGGCTTGACACAATAAAGAGTAGAGAAGATCTAGATGGTTTGTTGGATTGATTTGTAAGTATGCTTAAAACTTTCCTAGATGGTTACTTGTACTTTGTTTTATATATATATAGTAGTATGAATTGCTTCCCTCCAGTATATTTATGTTTAGTCAATTTTGCTTTTTGATGCTTCTCATAGGAGGTCACAACTCCAGTCCGTCCAACTATGGACAAAGAAGCTCCAGAAAAGATGATGGAGAGTGATCATCAAATGGCGATAAGCAATCGATTACATCTGTAATGTTATATATTTCATGTACATTTTGTTATAGTAATGTGCATATTGTTTGATTGTATTAATAGGTGGAGTTGCATGAGCTTAAACTGTCGAAGAGGTCTACTCGACGATAGAGAGAGGATGAGTCATGGATATCCTATTCACTCATGTTTCACTCATGTCATATCAAGATTCATGTCATAGGGTTTGGATGTTAGTTCATTACATTCATGTTTATCATGTTACAATAGTAGGACATAGTTTCTTATGTCATTAGTTCATGCCATTGGATCATTGGATTCAGTTGTGGTTCTTCAACATAACATGTCATGCTTTCAGGAGTTGGATTAGGTTGTGGTTCTTCCACATGACAGGAGTTTGTTCATGTCTTCATGCTTCTTTGTCCTCCATGTCTTTAGTGTTCTCAGTGTCTTCATGTGTCAAGGATTTCTTCAAATGTATTCTTGCAAAATGCTTCAGTTTGACGCAGTGAAAAGGTGCTAGGAGTGACATTTTTCATTCCATAGATTGTGGGGCTAAATGGACTTTACCAATGCATTAGGGTGGGTGGGTAAATACTTGGGGAGGTCTCGTCTCATGTGCCAAGTGCCACAATCATTCGGGGCAGCAGGCTACCAGCAAAGTCCCTTAAGATCCCTAAGATGAAAAAACTACCAAACTTTGATGAAGTAGTTCTTGGAATTCGTGGCATTTACGAATGTTTCATTTGGACATATAGGGGCACATGGGGTCCATCCACAATAATGTCTCTCAATTTTGGTCAACTCTAGTCTGTTTGACTGTGCCGAAATCAAATGCATTCTTGCAAAATGCTTCAGTTTCATGTAGTGGAAAGGTGCTAGGAGTGACATTTTACATTCCATAGCTCTTGGGGCTAAGAAAACTTCACTAATGTGTCAAGGTGGGCAGGTAAATACCAACGGAGGTCTCATTTCATGTGCCAACCGTCACAATCGTTCGAGACAGCAGGCTACCGACAAAGTCCCTTAAGCTCCCTAAGGCGAAAAATCTACCAAACTTTGACGAGATAGTTCTTAGAATTTTTGGTAACTGGGAACATTCTTTTTGGACCTATAGGTGTATGTGGAGTCCATATACAATAACCTCTCTCAATTTCATTCAACTCCTTTCCATTTGACCATGCCAGAATCAAACACATTCTTGTAAAATGCTTCAGTTTCATGCAATGGAAAGGTTGCCAGGTGCCATATTTTTGTTCTACTCATCGTGGGGCTGAACAGACTATACCAACACATTGGGGTGGGTGGGTAAATGGTAGGGAACGTCTCGTATCATGTGCCAAGTGTCCCAGTCATTCTGGCCTCCAAGCTATCGAGGCCTAACACTTTTCAAGTTTGTCAGTAGCTTGCAGCCCGGAATGACTGAGACACTTGGTACATGAAACAAGGCCTCCCCTAGCATTTACCCACCCACCCCAATGTGTTGGCATAGTTTGTTCAGCCCCATGATGAGCAAAACCAAAAATATGGCACCTAACAACCTTTCCATTGCATGAAACTGAAGTATTTTGCAAGAATGTGTTTGATTCAGGCACAGTCAAATGGATATGAGTTAAACAAAACTAAGAGAGGTTATTGTAGATAGACTCCACATACACTTGTAGGTCCAAACACAATTTCCCATCTACCATGAATTCTGAGAACTACCCTGTCAAAGTTCGGTAGTTTTTTCGTCTTAGGGAGCTTAAGGGACTTTGTTGATAGCCTTCTACCCCAAATGACTGTGATGCTTGGCATATGAAATGAGACCTCCCTTGGCATTTACCCATCCACCCTTATGCGTTGGCAAAGTCCATTCGGCCCCACAAGCTATGGAATGAAAATTGTCACTCCTAGCACCTTTCCACTACATGAAACTGAAACATTTTGCAAGAATGCATTTGATTTCGGTATGGTCAAACAGACTGGAGTTGACCAAAAATGAGAGAGGTTATTGTGGATAGACCCCACATGCACCTGTATGTCTAAACAAAATGTTCCCAAATTCCATGAATTCCAATAACTGCTCCATCAAAGTTTGGCAAGCTTTTCATCTTAGGGATCTTAAGGGACTTTGCCAGTAGCCTGCTGCCCCGACCGACTACGATGCATGGCACATGAAATGAGACCTCCCCTAGCATTTACCTACCCACCCTGATGAGTTGGCAAAGTTCGTTCGGCCCCACGAGTTATGGAATGCCAAATGTCACTCCTATCACCTTTCCACTGCACGAAACTGAAGCAATTTGCAAGAATGCATTTGATTTCGATACGGTCAAATGGACTAGAGTTTACCAAAATTGAGAGAGGTTATTGTGGATGGACCCCACATGCACATATACATCCCAATGAAATGTTCCCAAATGCCATGAATTCTAAGAATTACTCCGTCAAATTTTAGGAGTTTTTCATCTTAGGGATCTTAAGGGACTTTATTAGTAGCCTACTGCCCTGAATGATTACGATGCTTGTCACATGAAATCAGACCTCCTTGGAATTTACCTACCCACCCTGATGCATTAGTGAAGTCTCTTTCACCCCATGAGCTATGGAATGCAAAATGTCACTCCTAGCACCTTTCCACTGTATACATGTTGACAACTTTTGTAAAATAAACTCCAAAAGACTCTATTGACCTTGCACATGATCTATTATGACCTTATTAGACTAAATAAACTAAAAAAATCTTTAAAAACCTATCATTAGACCTCATTTCACCAAACTTACAAAAAAAATGAAATTGGTGCCCCTATACCAAATTGGCAGGTGTAAAGATGATGCAATGAGGGGTTGTTGGACCATTCAACAAACTCAATTACATGTGAATCAAATAACCTTCAAAGTGCCTAGTCTCAATCTTCATAGTTTTCATGTTTCAATCAAGACTAATCTAGTAGGACATCAAACCCTATTTTTGGGGTTTTTCTTTCAAAATTTCCAAAAGATCTCCCAAACTAAGTAGAGGTTTAGATACCTATTTCCAAGTTACATAACATATCTCCAAACCAATAGTGACGCCTTTGGACCATGTACCTCAAAAATGGCATTTTTTGTTGTCTAAAATAGGCTAATTAGGCCTAGTTTGTGAAGAAACATATCTTTAAACATCCAACAACCCCCTAGACTTGATGGGAAAACATCTCCCATGTGTCCAAACTCATAAAACCATAATTAGGTTCAGGATAAATCCTCACTAACATACCAAACCCCCAAAATTCTCAATCTAGGCCAATTTGAGGAGGGTTTATTAAAACTCTACTTTCCACACACTCTCAGACTTTACCAACACTTGAAACACTTCAAAAATGATATGCATATGCTTTAGGAACCATCTTCCAGTACTTTCTAACCTTCTTTTAACAAAGCCTAGCCTAAAACCACTCTTTCTTGCTTGGAAACAAGGCAAAACTTGCCTAGGACAACACTATAGTTTGGTCAAACTCCATTTCCTACTTCCTTGACTTCATGGGCATCTAAAACACATCCAAACCAAACCATTCCACTGAGTTAAAGGGTCATAGAGAAAGTGGAATGGTCTGAAACATCCCTTTACACAATCAAACCCTTGTTTTGAGGGTTACACAGGCAGTTTAAAAAAAATGAAGATATCTCACTCAAAACTCAATGGTTTCTCCTCAAACTAAGTGCATTTGAAAGTTAAGACATACCACTACCACTTCCAATAGATTTTAGCACATGGCTAGGCTGCACAGGGTTGTGGTACAGCTTGGAACAACATTTTTGCAAAAAAATTATAAAAAACTAAAATTTTATTCAAATTTTGTAATACAAAACTCATCTCCCTTCTCTCCTCAAGGTATGTGAGGGATTTAATAGATGTTTTAAGAAGTTTCAAATGACCTACAATTGCCACAACCAACCATATGGTCGTTTTCCAACTCTGCAATACATGTATACATTGCATTTTCAAAATAACCCTTAGAAACCATTGCATTACATGACTTTTATTTGACTAAACATGACTCAACATGACTCTAAAACATAAAAAATTGGTCATCTTGACCTTATTACATGTATCATGGTCTACAATGACCTTATTTGATGCAAAAAGACTCAAATTACTTTAAAACATCCTAGACTCAACCTATCAAGACTTCAAAAGACCCAATTTTGTAAAAGATGATGTTGGTGATCCTGCACCAAAAGATAAATTCCAAAACCTTTGAAATTGTATCTTTGGAACACAGTATAGACATCCATCAAAGCATAAAGCATATAGGAATTTGTCAAATCTTGTAGTTGTAAGTACCCTTTTATACATATATGCAAAGTGTGGAAGCATATACTTGACGACCATGAACTGTTTGACATGATGCCTCAAGGAAATGTTATCTCATGGAATGCAATGATTGCAAGATATTCACAAAACGGATTTATTGAAAATACTTTAGAAAATATCAAGTAAATGCAGTTGGCATGTGTAAAGTTAAATTCCACAACCTTTTCCAACATCCTCCCTATCTGTACACCAATATAGAATGTTTGGAACAACTTATTGACATCCATCAAAGCATAAAGGATATAGAAAAATTGTCGCATGTTGTAATTGTAGCTTCCCTTTGGTGTAGGGGCACCTAGCCTATTTCATGAACACGATCAAATGATGAATTTTGATGGGTTGAGTCATTTTGGCATTGTAATGAGGTCATACTAGACCACTTGTGATGTAATAAGGGTCATTGGAGTTTAGGAGGTCATAGGCTGCAAAAGTTGTCAAGCAACTTTCCTTGCAACCAAATGGCTAATAGTTGTCATAGTTTTTTAAATTAGTGTTTGTGCATCCATTTTGATGTAATAAGGCATATACAGGCCATTTTTCATGTCAAAAGGTTGAATATGTAAGTTTTTGAACAAGTTGTATATGTTGTCAAAAAAACTTGTCAATATGCCAAATGTACAAAATTGCAAAAAATAAGGCAGCCTATGTGTTTTTGGTCTATTTGACAGTACAATGATGAGGGTTTTGAAAAATGGTTAAAGAAGGGTATTGAAAAATTATGCTAATGAGTGATTCAGTCCATATAGGACCTAACTCAATCTTTGGAGTGCAATTTTTAGTTTAGGGGTCAAGAATAGTAGTTGATGCTTTGTAAAAGTAGGCTAATTAGACCTCATATATAAATTAACAGTCCATTTTTTAGGGAAATATTCCAAAACAAAACATGGTGCATTTGAGATATGTTGTAAAACATCTAAATAGGTATCCTAATCTATCCTCCTTTATGTCAAAGGTTAGGGATCGGTAAGTTATCTTCCAAAAATTAGTTTTTTGGAGGGCTACTAGCTTGTAAGGGTAGTTTATGAGGAAGAATAACCTATATGCAAATTTTATGTTCTTGGTGACCACGAATTGTCTTTTTATGTCACATTCATCATTTCAAGGGCGTTTCATGAGTTGGTTTGTAGAGATTGAGGTTTTGAACCAAGTGTTGGGTTTGTAGTCTTGATTGAGTTTATGTCTTGTTGAAAATGGGTTTGGGGTCTTAGCCCATTGTTGTGAAATGATGCAATTGGGGTACCTACAAAACCTTACCAACATTCCCCATTCACTACCTTTCACAGAAAATAAGGATTATGGAGACTTCCTTCACAAATAGGCCTCAAGCCTTGTAGCCCTGTTTTGAGTGTGGCAGATGTTTTCTTTCACATGGGACAAAATCTTGGCAAGGTAAGAGTGGTTTTCAGTACCAATTATCCTCCTTGTCAACATATCAAAAATGGGACATCGTTTGTTTTGGACAAGAGGCTCCAAATTCATGACAGTTTAGTTTGAGACTAGGCCTAATTAGGCCTCCTTTACAAGGTAACTACTTTGCCAATAGAAACCCACCACACTACACCACTTGGAAACCCTAGCATGCATGGAAAAGGAACCAATTTCACTAGTTTTGACCTTTGAAACACTTGTTAAGGCACTATTGTATGGACTGTACCCTCTTTTTTCCTAATACATGGTCATATTAGGCCATTGCATCCTCATAATCTTTTATATTCTTGTTACCTAACCTAGGTCTTATTGGGAACAATGATCCTAGATTATTCCATCCCATTCCACCAATCTAGAGTGATTAACTTGGTGGAATGACAAAGAAATACATAATTTTTAGCCTCAAAACCCTAGTTTAGGGTTTTATGACAGTTTCTAAAAAAATATGATTTTCTCCCTCTAAATTCAATGCAAAATCCTCAAACAAGGTGTAAATGAATGGTTATTTACTCCGCTTCAAAATGAAGGTGGTTTTTGACCATGACAGTATTGTATTGGTGAGCAGTACATCCTGGAATAGTCAAATTTTAGGAAAAGTAGCAGAAAACTTAGTTTTATACAAACCCCTCCTTGGTGTGTATGAAGGTTTTTATACATTTTACAATAGTTCCAATCAATTAGAATTGACTTTCAACCTGTTTGATCATTGGATAACTGATGTAGAGCACACAGTGGAAGTGCACAATTGATAAAACTTATGATTGGTGTGAGTCTGACCTATGTCTTGGTGATCTACTCTTATCAGCCAAACATAACCCGTCGGTCACCTTGTAACTCCTCTGTCTGATCTCTCAACTCTCCCCGACAACTCAACTCCACTTTGTCTTCAGAGAGACTTCTTCTATCGGTGGCATCTTCTAACGTTCTTCTGATACCTCGATGGCGGTTAAGTTCCCACTCACCTTAACCATGGCAGTTAGTCATGACCTTGTCGGCAAGACTTTAATCATTGGTGACCACTTGTGAACATTGGCCGATGTGCTGATACACTTGACATCACTCGACTATCCCCCGACACTTCAATGAGACTTCCTTCATTGGTGAGCTCTTTGTTTGTTTTCCTGATATATCGATATATGATATCTTCGGTGAGACTAAAGTCATTCTTCACCAATGACCTCCTATCGGTCTAACACTGTTGATCAGTATAACTTTCAAAAGCTTCCCCGAGGACTGTGCTACTAAAATGGTGACTTCTATTACTCTATAACTACGCAGACACCAAACTAGTATATAGAAATAAAACTCAACAAAATGGAAGGGGTCTATAATCCTTTGCAAACACTTGATCACCTATCAATTTGATCAATCCAGTGACTATTCGCACATAACATCATTTTCCTATTGTTTCAATGACTAGTCACATAGAGATGCCTAGTCAAACTCAAGCCAGACTCCTTGGATCCTTGGGTGTTTGACCCAAAACCAGAGAAAACACAAAATTTACAATGTATTCTTCCATCAAACTGAAAATGAGAATCTTGCTTTTAGTGGGCAGAGGAATAACAGTCCATTTATTCACAAAATCCTAGTTTCTAGGTTTTCATACCAGTCTTTGCAAAAAGAACAATATCTTACAACCTACAACACTTCAAGACACCATACTACTTCCAAATGAAAGCTACCTCAATTCTTGAACATCTCCAATTAGTTTCAGATGGTCAAATATCCATACAAGCTGTATAGAAAGGACTATTACAACGAATTACTCAGAAAAAATAGTGTTTCAACACACCCAAAACTCCAAATCTTCATTCATACTTTTAAGTTACATCATGCTTCACCTATAGAAGGCTTGAGAGATTAGTTAACCTTCCTCCCAACTATAAAAACTAATTTTGAAAGTTAGTTAGCTATTGGATTTCTCCTCTCACAAGAAAACTACATGTTTTCATTGTGTTACTACATCAAACTTGACCAAAACATGGTCTACATAGGTCTAGTGACCAAATTGATACAAAATCTTTATTAAAAACATGATGTGGCTTAAAAATCCTTATTGAAAACATAAACAAAATATGACATGCATAGAATTCAAATGATCCAAGATTGGATCCACCATGAAGAAGGTGCTCCTATACCATACTCCCCCTGCAAGAAAAACTCAAGTCCCTTGAGTTTCCAATTGTTGGAGTGTCTTCCCATGCTTCAAAATGTCTACCTCACTCATCCATGTAGCCTTTGAATTAGGAAGATCCTGCCACTTGCCCAAGTAATCCTTGTACACACCTTTCCTTGTCTTTTCAACAACTTTGGAATCTAAGATGCATTCCAATTGTAAAGGCTTACTTGGAGGTAGATCTCTGACCCAATATTCATCTTCAATAACAACATCTAATCCATCTTCAGCATTTAATGGAGGTATGAATGGAAAAAGGTCTAAAACATCAAATATGGGAGAAATACCAAGACCGGATGGCAATTCTATTTCATAAGCATTTGGACCAAACTTATGCACTACCTTGCATGGTCCTATTTTCTTCATTAGAATCTTGGTTGGTTGTCCTTTAGGTAGCATTTCCTTCCTAAGATAGGCCATTACCAAATCTCCCACCTTGAACTATACATCTCTCCTTTTGAGATCTGCCCTATCTTTGTATTTAGAGACTGTCTTTTCGAACTGAACTTTGACTTTATCATGAACTGCCTTCATTGTGGCAGAAAAATCTTCTCCTAGAGCACTCCTCATATCCCAACCTTGTAGGTCTTTGAGTTCAAGTGGTCCTCTTGGATGGAAACCATAAACAATTTCAAATGGACTCTTCCCCGTGCTTCTATTCACTGAATCATTGTAAACATACTCAGCTCGACTGATAACCAAGTCCCATGCCATCCCATGCTACTTGGTAAGGTATCTTAGAAGGTTTCCTAGGGACCTATTAACAACCTCAATTTGACCATCAATTTGGGGATGGTAGGCTAATGAGAAAGACAATTGTGTTCCCAATTTTCTCCATAAGGTCCTCCAAAAATGACCAACAAACTTGAAGTCTCTATCAGTGACAATTGAAAGGGGCAAATCATGGATTCTAACCACTTCTCTAAAAAAGACACCTACAATGTGAGATGCATCATTTGTACATTTGCATGGCACAAAATTGGCCATCTTACTAAATCTATCCACAATGACAAAAACACTATCCACACCTCTTGCTGTCTTAGGAAGACCAAGTACAATATCCGTACTAATTCTCTCCCAAGGCCTGTTTGGAATAGGAAGGGGTTGGTACAAACTAGCATTAGAAGACATACCTTTGGCCTTTTGACATATGGTACAACTTGTAACATATCTCCTTACATCTGATTGTACTTTCAGCCAATAGTAGAATCTAGTGACTTGTTCCAAAGTCTTGTCCAACCCAAAGTGTCCTCCTAGGGTTCCATTGTGCTTCTCTTTGATGATGTTATCCCTCATTGAACACTTAGGAACACATAGCAAACTGCCCTTGAATAAGAGACCTCCCTATAACACAAAATCTAAATATTCACCATGAAAAGTCTTAGCCAAACTATCACAAACTTCATAAGCAGCTTTGAAATTTGTATCCTCCTTGTATAACCCCTTCAAACAATCTATCCCCGTGCTTTCCATCTATACTTCATGTATGACAAGCATCCTTCTACTTAAAGCATCAACCACTTTGTTGGCAATACCTTTTTATGCTTAATAGTGAAGGCATAGGCCTACAATTGTTCCATCCACTTAACATGTCTATGATTCAACTTTTCTTGACTATTTAGAAAACTAAGAGCATGGTTATCAGTAAAAACAATGAACTCTTTGGGCAGAAAATAGTGTCACCACTTTTTGAGAGCTTACACCATTGCATAAAGCTCTAGGTCATAGGTAGAGTACATTTGTTTAGCCTCATTCAACTTCTCTGAAAAAAAGGCCACTAGATGTCAATCTTGCCTAAGAATAGCACCTATTGCTTGCTAACTTGCATCACATTCCACTACAAAAACTTTGTCAAAATCAGGGAGCACCAATCTAAGTAATTCATCCACTTTCTTCTTTAACAATTCAAAGCTCTCATCTGCTTGCCTTGTCCATTGAAATTTGCACTTTATGCCACCCTTGATGGTGTTAAGAATAGGAGCACTTATGTGACTGAATCCTCTAATGAACTTCCTATAATAAGTTGCCAAGCCATGGAAGCTTCTAACATCTCCCATTGTCCTAGGAGTGGGCCAATTGAGAATGGCCTCAACCTTTGTGGGGTCCATCTTCAAATAACCATTAGAAATCACAAAACCTAGGTACACAAGTTTAGTTTTCATGAACTCACACTTATCCAAGTTGATCATCAACTTATTCTCATGCAACTTCTTCATCACTTGTCCACGATGCTTCACATGTTCTTTTGTCCTACTGAAAACAAGTATGTCATCAAGATAAACAATTACAAATTTGCCAATGAATTCAACAAGTACCTCATTCATCAAACGCATGAATGTGCTTGGGGCATTGTTAAGGCTGAATGGCATGACAAGCCACTCATAGAGACCTTCATTTGTCTTGAAGGTGGTCTTCCATTCATCTCCCTACCTAATTCTGATTTGATCATAACCAGATTTCAAATCAATCCTTGAATAATAACATGACCCTCTAAGATAGTCCAAAAGATCCTCAATCCTTGCATAGGGAATCTATACCTTATTGTGATCTTATTTATGTCCCTTGAATCCATACATAGTCTCTACTTCCCATCTTTTTTTGGAGCAAGTACACTAGGGACTGCACATGGACTAAGACTCTTTCTAATCAGTCCTTTCTCTAAGAGTTCTTGAATTTGTCTACTCACCTCCTCATTTTACTATGGTGTCAATTTATAGGCAGACTTATTAGGAAATGTGGCAATTGGGATCAAGTCAATTTGATGAATTATATCCCTAATGGGTGGTAAGGAGTTAGGAGTATCCTCTACCACAAGATCTTGGTACTTATCCAACAATTGCTGCACTTCTAGTGGAATCTCTTTCTACCTTTTGTCTTGCTAGCCTGATTCATCTTTAGGCTTCATTACCAAGGCATGCCCTTGGGTATCCTTCTCCTTCATGAGGTGTAGGAACTCTTTTCCACTAACCATCATAACATTGGTGTCATTACTTTTCTCTCCAATCTGCTCTTGTATAGGATCCATCCTAAACTTCCTTCCATTCTTGGTGATGAGGTATGTGTTCTTCTCACCATCATGTTGTGCCTTCACATCATACTACCATGGATGTCCAAGAAGAAGGTGACAAGCATCCATAGGAATAATCTCACATAGTACCTTGTCCTTATAATCACCTATCTCAAGCTCAACCCAAGTTTGTTCTTCTACCATGTAATTTTGACTCTTATTCAACCAAGAGATCTTATGAGGACTAACATGGGGCTGCCTTTTCAACTTACACTTCTCTACCATTTCAGTAGACACTACATTCTTAGTAGAACCTGAATAAACAATGATTTTATAAAGTTTACCATATGCTATACCTTGTGTTCTGAAGAGAGTCTTCCTTTGTGGGGGCTCTTGTTTCAATGGCATCTTCATCAAGGTCCTCTTGATCATCATGTTCTCTCCTTAAAGGACTGGGGCAGCACTACCAATGGGTGAATTCACACTTTGGCAATCATCATCCTTCAACAACTGATTCCTTCTTCCACCATCATGGGAACTAGTTGCCTTCTCAAGGCATTTGCTCATAGTATGGCCTACTTGATTGCAACCATAATAACTACCAGTGAAAACTCAGGGTCCTCTGCCTACACCACCACCTCTACCTCTGCCATTTGGTCTTCTCCAACCTATGAAACCACCACCTTTATGGTCTACATCAAAATGAGATTCTTGTTGACTTGGGTTTTCATTTCTACTTGACTATCCTCTACCAAAACTACCTCTTCCGCTATTATTTCTGCCACCTCTTCTTGTAGTGTTTTGATCATTCTTTCTTTTCAACTTCTCCTCTACCCTAGAGGCTAATTGAAAACACTCATCCACTATTTTAGTAACCACCATACTAAATTCATCTTGTACGTTATGCCTCAAGCCATCGAGATATTTGACCACCATCTCTTTCTCCTCCTTGTGATTGACTCTCATGCTCAATCTATGAAATTCTTCAGCATATGTAGCCACATCCATATCCTTTTATCTGAGATGATTAAACTTCCTAATGGTATATAACTCATTATCAGATCACATGAACTTGTCTCTTAGCATGGCCACCATTCTACTCCATTTGGTGAAAGGGTTCTTTCCAACTTTCTCTCTTTCACCTTGCATATAGTTCCACCAAACTAGGGCAGAACCTCTCAATCTTGTCTTAGCAAACTTGACTTTCTTGCTGTCACTATACTCCTTGAAGTCAAAATAGTTGCACATGGCTTCAATCCAATCCATGAGGGCATCTCCATCTAGTTTCCCATTGAATGTAGGAACATCCATCTTTGGATCAGCACTATCTCCACGAGCACCTTTGAGTGCATTCAAGAATGCCTTTTGGTCTGCAGACATATCTTGTTCTTGAAGGCTCTCCTCTTCCTCTTCTTCTTGTTCTACATCAGAAGCACTTCCATCCTCTTTACTCTTACCCTTGGTCCTCTCTTCTTTCAACTTTGCTTCAAGCATCTCCTCTACCATCTTCTTGATGGCTTCCTTGCTCATAGACTTGGGAGGCATTATGCTAGCCTTAGTTTCTATCTCCTTGTCTGACATACACTGCTCCAATTCAAATATTGGCTCTGATAACAATATGATGCAAAGTGCATAGTGGAAGTGCATAATTGATCAAACTTATGATCGGTGTGAGTCTGACCTATGTCTTGGTGATCTACTCTTATCAGCCAAACATACCCCATAGGTCACCTTACAACTTCTTTGTCTAATCTCTCAACTCTCCTCGACAAGTCACCTCCACTTTGTCTTTAGAGAGACTTCTTCTATCGGAGGTGTCTTCTAACCTTCTGTCGATACCCCGATGGTTGTTAAGTTCCCACTCACCTTAACCGTGGCAGTTAGCCATGACCTTGTCAGCAAGACTTCGATCATTGGTGACCACTTGTGAACATTGGCCGATGTGCTGATACACTTGACATCGCTCGACTATCCCCCGACACTTTGGTGAGACTTCCTTCATCGGTGACCTCTTTGTTTGTTCTCCTGATATGCCAATATATGATATCTTTGGCGAGACTAAAGTTGTTCTTCACTAATGAACATCCTATCGGTCCAACACCATTGATCGGTATAACTTTCAAAAGCTTCCCTGAGGACTGTGCTACACCGATGGTGACTTCTATTACTCTGTAACTACGCAGACACCAAACTAGTATATAGAAAAAAAACTCAATAGAATGGAAGGGGTCTATAATCCTTTGCAAACACTTGATCACCCATCAATTTGGTCACTCCACTGACTGTTTGCACATAACAGCGTTTTCCTATTATTTCAATGACTAGTCACATAGAGATGCCTAGTCAAACTCAAGCCAGACTCCTTGTATCCTTGGGCGTTTGACCCAAAACCATAGAAAACACAAAATTTACACTGTATTCCTCTATCACATTGAAAATGAGAATCTTGCTTTTAGTGGATAGAGGAATAACAATCCATTTATTCACAAAACCCTAGTTTCTAGGTTTTCAGACCATTCTTTACAAAAAGAATAATATCTTACAACCTACAACACTTCAAGACACTAGACGACTTCCAAATGAAAGCTACCTCAATACCTGAACATCTCCAATTAGTTTTATATGGTCAACTATCCGTACAAGTCATACAGAAATGACTATTACAGTGAATTAATCAGAAAAAATAGTGTTTCAACACACCCAAAACTCCAAATCTTCATTCATACTTTTAAGTTACATCATGCTTTACTTATAGAAGGCTTGATAGATTAGTTAACCTTCCTCCCAACCATACAAACTAATTTTGAAAGTCAGTTATCCATTGGGTTTCTCCTCTCACAAGAAAACTACATGTTTTCATTGTGTTATTACATCAAACTTGACCAAAACATGGTCTACATAGAACTAGTGACCAAATTGATACAAAATCCTTATTACAAACATGATGTGGCTTAAAAAGCCTTATTGAAAACATAAACAAAATATGACACGAATAGAATTCAAATGATCCAAGATTGGATCCACCATGGAGAAGGTGCTTCTGCACCAGTAACCTCCTTATTACATGATTTGTGAAGTTGACAAAGCAACTTCTTACGACTAGCATCATTAGACTTTTTGTTTGACAACATAAAACATGACTCCAAACACAAATGACATTGGTCATTTGACCTTATTACATGCAAAATTATGACACAAGACCGTCAGCTTGTCCTATGATGTCGTAGGACCTTGTTATGACATGCTTGTAGCTAAGATTGGCTATGGCTAAGGTGCTCCCCCACCATGAAATATGTTTCCATGGTGTTGAGTCGTCCTCCTTACCTACTGCATCACCCTTGTAGACATGTATGAAAAGTGTGGAAGCATAGACAAGGCACGTGACCTATTTGACATGATGCCCCAAATAAATGTCACCTCATTGAATGTAATGATTGCAAGATATGAACAAAATGGATTTTTTTATAAGGCACTAGAAACTTTCAAGCAAATGTGATTGGCGGGTGTAAAGAAAAATTCCACAACCTTAGCCAGTATCCTCCTTGCCTATGCCAAAATGGACATCCATCAAAAGGATAAGATATATGGGAATTTTGGTAGATGTTTTAGTTGCAACTATCCTCAGAGACATGTATGCAATGTGTGGAAGCATAGAGAAGGCACGTGAACTATTTGGCACGATGCCTCAAAGAAATGTCACCTCATGGAATACATTGATTGCAAGATATGAAAAAAATGGATTTATTAATAAGTCTTTAGAAATTTCCAAGAAAATGCAATTGGCAAGTGTAAAGACAAATTCCAAAACCTTAGAAATGGTATGTTTGGAGCACGGTATAGACATCCATCAAAGCATAAAAGATATAGGAATTTTGTCAAATGTCATAGTTGTAAGTACCCTACAAGACATGTATGCAACTTGTGTGGAAGCATATATAACGAACATGAACTATTTGACATGATGCCTCAAAGAAATGTTGTCTCATGGAATGTACTGATTGCAAGATATGCACAAAATGGACTTTTTATAAGGCTTTAAAAACTCTCAAGCAAATGCACAAAAATAAATTTCAACCATTTATGCAAATTTTGGCACATCTAAAACCAAATTACACAACCTTAACCAACTTCCTCCTTGCCTATGCTATAATGGGATCTAGAGAACATAGTGTGGATAACCATCAAAGCATAAATGATATAGGAATTTTTTCACATGTATTGTATTTAAAAAGTTGCCCTTGTAGACATGTATGGAATGTATGGAAGGATAGGCAAGGCACGTGAACTATTTGAAATGATGCCTCAAAGAAATGGACAATCCCATAGAATTCAATGATCGCAAGATATGCACAAAATGGATTATTTGAAAATGATTTATAAACTTTCAAGCAAATGCAATTGGCACTTGTAAAACCGAATTCCTATAACAATAATTGATTATCATATTAAATATTTAATATAAAATGTCATATACATAATGTCATGAACATAACATCTAGTTTATATAAAAAGCCATATAGGCATGTCCAAACAAAGCCATACATGCAAATATGCAAAAATATACATCGGATTAACATACAAAAGTATGTATACAAATCCATCTAGGCATACAAAAGAGTTCCCAAAAACTAATTTCCTATGGACTTTTAGGAAATAATCGGCGGCCCTTCTTTGACTATGAAGATGGAGAGCCACTCAGTGACACATCCTCTCTCTACCATCGAGTAGACCTCTTTGAATAAAGTTCATCCAGCTGCACCTATTAATACAAACAAACAATATGTGCATTAGTATAGAAAATGTATGAAATATATAACATCACATATGTAATTGATCACTTACTACCAACCGATGATCACTCTTCATCATCTTGTCTCTCTCTTCATCCCTAGTTGGATGGACTAGAGTTGTGACCTCCTATGAGAAGCATCAAGAAGCAAAATTGACTAAATGTAAATATAATTTATGTACATCAAATGACATGAGATAAAAAAATACAAAATTATGATATTTTCATGTTATTGACTTATACCTCAGTCAAAGGATTTGCAGACACCATGGCTACATCAATGCCTATCTGTGCTGACTCATGAAGATAAGGAGGAGTCTCTAGTATATTCAACATCTAGAAATCCAATTCAAGATTATTCAAACAAAATAAATACATAACATTATTTTAAAAATGCATAATGATTAGAAATGGTTAAATTTACCTCCGTAAAAGTGGTGATTTGGCGTCCAGGGGACCAAGGAAACTGTGTAGGTAATAGTGACTATTGAAATCATCAAATTATCACAAAATAATATTACCATTGACATATCTACAATAATTATGATTATGTGATACTTGACCTCCTCGCATAACCTACCGATGGATGGCTAACGGAGGCAGGATGAAGAATTTGACCCTAGAATTTCATTACACAAACAATTACATACATTATTTTTGACTTATTATATAGACAATCATATAAAATTAATGACAAATTTCAAATAACAATATGCTAAATCAAGATGAAACTTGTAACAATTTACCTGAGATCCAATACCAAATGTATGTTGTAAGAGATCATCATCAAGAACAAGATCATCCAATATGTCCTACCCCTGTGTCGCATCATGTTGTCCCTATATCATAGCATGCTGCCCTTGTGTCGTAGAGTCGTGTCATGCCTCCTGTCTCCCATAATCACATAGGTTCCCACATGTACTGTACAAATGTGGGGACACATGACGCCTTCTACTTTCACCCTCATCGGCCTGGCTAAAATCATTGTCATGCTATGATAGATTTTAGGTGAGAGTAGTCAATTAATGTAAAGTCTCCAGCTCAACAATCTCCTTCAAAGCCAAAGTGAGTGACCTACATTCTAGCCTTTCAGAGGGTATAGGAACATGGTCTTCATCTCGCTGAGCCCTGAGTCTATCTTGGGCAGAGCCACCACCTCTACCCTGGAACTCGCGAATGTCAAAATAATTTAGAATCTTGTTGGGGATGAACTCACAATAGAGTTTCCTCAAGAAATATTGTGGTACCTCATCATTTTTGCATGGACGCTCATTGAAGACCATGTATCATCTATCCCAAAAGTTTCAAGATGTGTCTTCATTCCTACACCAATGTATAGGAAACCATTTGCAACTTTCTTCTAAGCTTTGGCCAATTTTGGGATTAATAAATTCTACACATAATTGAGCTTTTGTAATTTTTTCCTTCTTGAATTGTTCATATGACAACTTGTCGGCATAATATTGTCGACTCCTATCACTGTAGTCTTAGAATTTGGTGATTTGTTTTGTCACCAAATCTGTGTGGGAAATAATCTCCTGTAATGATTTTGCAAGTGCCCTCCAATGTTTAGTGGTTCCACTTGGATTGTTTAGGGTTTGAATAATAGTTTCAAGATGTTTCTCATTTTCTTCTATTATCCCTAGGTAATGTCCTTGATCATCCCTTACATGAAAAGGAGGTGAAGGTGGGTTTGGAGGGTTTTGGGGGTTGTTTCCACCCTCCTCAACTGGATTGAGGTTTTCTGCTTCTCCAATAACTGTAAATGCAATTAAAAATAAATCAAACATTGCAAAACTAAAAAATTGTTCTAAAACTAACAAAATTAGACAAACCCTACCTTTTTCCTATGCTGGAACCTCCAAATTTGCATGAAGATGTCTTTGGCGGTGAGGTGGCATTGTGAATTTCTTATTGTCTTATGTGCACTTGATTCAATGGCCTGTTCTTCAATGAGATCATGTTTTTTCTTGGTTTCTTTTCTGTTGTGAGGAGAGAAGTTGCACGGTGAATGACAAAAAAATGGTTTTCTTTTTTCTTTTATTAAAAGCAAAACACGAGCGTGTTATAACACGTTCACATTTTGTTTTAATTTTGGAGATGGTGGTGACTTTTTAGTCCCCTATCTCTTTGTATTTACCCATTTGTGCATGTGGACCATGGGTTATCATCATTTAGGAGATGGTTATCATGATGTTATGGATAGATCAATATCATGATTGGTGACAGCTTTGGAGATGGTGATCCTTGGTTTAGAGGTGTTGGTATTATGTGTTGGTTTACTCTAGATACTAGTTTTAGTGTTCACATGATACATGTTCTCTTGAGACTAGGATGTGTGTTTAGTGCATGTGATCTCCTAGGAAGAGATGTTAGATCATGATGTCATGTTGTGTTTCTAGATTATGTAGAAGTATACTGGGAGCTTTGGTAGTGGTCTTCTTGGTTCTATTGGTATTGAGTACATTGGTAATGTTCTTGAGAGCTTCATGATAGTGTGGTGTTTCTTTTGGAGCTTAGCATGGATTGATTGGTAGTAGATGACATGGATACTTTGAGACTTGGGTGAGGCTAGAGTTCTCTTGGGATTAGAGACATTTGTTGAGATAGTCACTCTTTGGAGATTTTAGTAGGAAGACTGAGGAACTTTTCACCTAGATATGGATGTGAGTTCATGGACCTAAAGGAGATTGTTCTTGGAGTCATTGTAACTTGGTGTATCCTAGAGGAGAATTCTCATTCCCTACTCTTTGTCTAGTCAATAGATTATCATCTAAGAGGTATTTCCCATCCTTTAGATGCATTTATTTTTATGCTTTATCTATTTATGGTTATGGATATTGAGCTATGTTTATTGGTTTTGGAGGGTTCATTTGAGAGGTGTTAGCATGGTTATCTCCTTGATCAAATGGATTTAATTTATGATGTCATCTATGATGATTTGGGAGATGTGATTGGGATTATTCCTTGTTTTGGGAATTGTTATGAGTTGATCTTCCTTGGTTAGGGAAGCTTACATCAATAATGGTTATGTTGTACATGTTGTCATTGATGTCAAAGGAGTAGTGATCAGACATGTTGTGATGTGGTAGGCATATTGTTGTATATGTTATCAAAGCAGTGATGATCAGAGGAGAAGTGATGATGAAAGATATAAGGGTATCATAGGTTCAGGAAAATGTACTGCATTCCTCCGCAAATGAGGACATGAGGATGTGGATTGGAAGTTAGCTAGAAATAGCTATAAAGTATGTGTGGTTCAGAGTTGAGAGCATAAGAACTACCACAAAGATTTTTAGTGTTAGCAAAGTGAAGAAAGTGGTGATATAATGTTTTTGCAGTCTCAAAAGTATAGAAGAATACTTCATATTTATCTACACTTGAAGATATGACCTTGTAGCTTGGAGGATAGATAGAAACAGATAAGTGGTATGCATGATCCAAGTTTTAAAGCATAAAAGTTGCCACAGTGGTTTCTAGAGTCAATTGAGTAAGAACAAGTCATGTTGTTGTATAAGGTTATTAGAGGTAGAACAGAAGGATATTGCATTTCACTACACTTTTATGTTTGGTCTTGTTGTTTGAAAGAGAAGTTTAGATGATCAGTGTGTATGCTCAATTTAGGTTTCAAGTGTTTCCTATCACTACAACCATGTTTCTCAATGTTCTATATGAAGACTATGTTGCAAGTATAAGGTAAACCAGTGTTGTCATTGATGTCAACATACTCATATTGCTTTGACAAGAAGGATTCAATGAGCAGTGTGCTGAGGATATTGAGAAAATTAGCCTCAGTCAGGAACAGTAAAGAACAGTGATGAGAAGAAGGCAAATGTACTGTATAGGATGCGAACCGGAGGATGCGGATTAAAGGGTTTGTACATATGGGTCTTGAGATGCTTCAGTTAAGATTTCAGAGGTCTGCATGAAGATCTGAAGGAGTTGTGGCTGTCGGTGTAGAACTGGTTCCGGCAAGTATTCAGAGGTGACAGAGGATCACAAAAGGTTCGGTGAGGTCCGGAACTGTATAATCCTAATCTACGGATTGGAAGGAGTCTTTGGGATGTCCTTGTGATGTGCCATCTTGAGTTGTGTATGATTTGGAGGTCCGAAAGTACCTCTTGCATTATGACAGTGGCGACAGACAGTATTCTTGAAGTTCCGGATAAGGAGGATAAGAGATTTCAGTAAGTAAAGGAAACGCAGACGTATATGCTTGTGAAGGTTCCTGGATCATGTTGAGGTCGTGTTGTTGGTCCGCATTGACAGTAGAGCCTGGAATTGAAGATATTCTTCCGGATGAAGTTTTTGCTCTGTTTAGCCGACCGGATGAGTTGTTCATCCTGCGAATGTTCTTATGGTGGCCGACCGGATGTGTCATTCATCTTGCAGATATTCTTATGATTGATTGCCGACTTAGATGATTGTTCCTAAGTTGATGTCTTGTATAAATAAAGATTTGTGAGTTCATTTTGAAGTGTGGCTTATGTGGAAAAAGGTGAAGTAGCGAAGAGAAGTGCAGAAGGAAGAGCAGATGTTTCTGGGCTTAATGGAACTGATCCGGACATGGTAAAGATGTCATTCTCCAGTTCAAGACTGTGATTCTTATCACTTTGTAGATAGTGTGCCTCCTTGTAGGCAGTGGGCCTCTTTGTGAGCAGTGTGCTCGGGCAGTGAGCCCTAATTGGCATGTGCCATTTTGTAATTCCTTATTCTTCTAATAGAGAATAATCTTTGGGTTAATCACCCCGTGGTTTTCTCCCTTAACCGGGTTTCCACGTCAAAATACTATGTCATGTGTTTCTTATTTCATGATGATATTTGTCTGTTTGATTCAATACTGCTTTGATTAAGAAGAAGGTTCAAAAGAAGAAATAATTAGGATAACTGATTCACCCCCCCTCTCAGTTATCAACAATTGGTATCAGAGTGAGGTTCCTTTGAAAGAAGCTTAACCGCTTGAGGAGATCTAGGATGTCATCATACAAAAAGGATAGTCCGAAGTTCGATGGAACCAATTTTACTCTCTGGAAGGGTCGCATGAAATGTCACCTGGAATGTATGGGAAAAGCATACTTGGCCATGGTTTCAAAACCATATGTACCTCCACAAGGTGGTCTGACAACTCTGAATGAAATCATAGAAATTGAAAACAATCTATGGACCAAGGAAGCTCTTCTAAGCGCATTGAATGACTCAGATCTCTCAAATGTTATTGACCTACCAACTGCATATGAGAACCTGACTAAACTGGAACTTCTGTATGAAGGAGATGAGTTTGTCAAAAGTGCAACGTTGCAAAGTCTGAAAGGGAAATTTGAAAGATTGAAGATGAGAGATGATGAAAACATCACTACTTTTATACAAAGAGTGAATGAACTAGTGTGTGGAATTAGAAATGCTGGTGGAACTCTGGATGAAAATGAGATCGTTTGCATAATCCTTAGATCCCTTCCTGCTGCCTACAAAATCAAGGTTGCTGCAATTGATGAATTCAGAGCCCACACAACTGTCACAAGAGAACAATTGGCTGGCAAGCTAGCTGCATTTGAAATGACCGAGTTTGGAGATGATCTTCCCAAGACTGAATCTGCTTTCAAAGCCAATGCCTATGTGAAAGGCAAACAGAGAATTGATCCGGGAGAAAACTCTTCAAGGAAGATGACATGGTATGATCAAGCAAGAAGAGACATGGAAGAAGAAGAAGCAGAAACAGCTCAACTTGAAGCCCTCATTGCAAAAAGACTACCAAGAGGATCCGGTAAGTATGAAGGAAAACTACCCTTTAAGTGCTTCAACTGCAATAAGATTGGTCATTTTGCTTCAAGATGTCCAGAAAGATCTGCAAGGTCTAATACTAACAGACAAAGGTTTCAAAAGAATTGCTATTATGTTCATGAAGAAGATGACAATGAAGGAGTAACAGATGATGAATCAGAACTAGGAAGCAAATCCGGAAATGAGTGGGTGTTTATTGCCATCAAGGAAGAAGATTCAATACTCTCTGAATCTGTCAATCACAAAGTTGTTGAAAAACTTTGGCTGCTCAAGTGGAAGAAAAGGATGATTGGGTTATTGACAATGGATGTTCTCACCATATGACTGGTGACAAGAATAAGTTCTTGAATTTGGAAAGGTATGAAGGAGGAATGGTAAAGTTTGGTGACAATTCTGCTGGTAGAATTAGAGGCAGGGGAACTATTTCCTTTGATGGAAAGAGCAAAACAGGTAATGTACTATATGTTGAAGGATTGAAGCACAATCTTCTCAGTGTTGGTCAGTTAGTAGACAAAGGCTATGATCTTCGGTTTAAGAATGGAAAATGCAGAATCTTTACAAGCTCCGGAACTGAAATTGCATCTGGTACTCAGACAAAAGGTAATATCTTTCATCTGTTTGGTTCAAATAAAAGTTGTTTGTTTGTTCAAATTGATCAGAGTTGGTTATGGCATAGAAGAATGTGTCATGTAAATTTTGATAACATCATCAAGATAAGCAATACTCAGGCTGTAAGAGATCTTCCAAAATTGATGAAACCTACAAATAGTTTGTGCAAAGAATGTCAGCTAGGTAAACAAAGCAGAGTCTCTTTCAAGAGCAAAGATCAGTCTTCTACCGGATTGTTGGAATTAGTACATACTAATCTCTGTGGTCCGACAAGAATCAAGAGTCTGCAAGGTGATAGATATTTCATGTTGTTAATTGATGATCATTCCCGGATGATGTGGGTTACCTTTCTAAAAGAAAAATCTGAAGCATTTGAGAAGTTCAAAATCTTCAAAGCTTTGGTAGAGAATCAAACCAGATTAAAACTAAAGTGTCTAAGGTCTGATAGAGGTGGTGAATTTACATCTGGAGAGTTCATTGACTATTGTGAGAAGCAGGGTATAAGGAGACAATTGTCTACTCCTAGGACTCCACAGCAGAATGGAGTAGTTGAAAGAAAGAACCGGACCATCCAGGAAGCTGCCAGGACAATGATGTTGGAAGCAAATGTTCCTCAGATGTTCTGGAAAGAAGCTATCAGCACTGTAGTCTACACTCTAAATCGAGTTCAAATCAGAAACAATACCAGTAAGACCCCCTACGAACTCTGGTTTGGCATCACTCCCACTGTGAAATATTTCAGAGTATTTGGTAGCAAGTGTTATATCAAAAGAGATGAAGATCTAGGAAAGTTTGATGCTAGAAGTGATGAAAGAATTTTCTTGGGCTACTCCACTCAAAGCAAAGCATACCGGTGTTACAATAAGAGACTGAGGAAGATGATAGAAAGCACTAATGTGAAAGTTGATGAAGGAATTGAGAAGCCCTCAAGATTTTATGAATCTGATGAAGATGACCAAGACAGTGTTCAAGGAACTCAATCCTCTCTGGTAAGACAGAGTCAGCCTGATCCGGTAAATCAGGAAGAAGAGATAGGTTTGAATGAGCCTGATCAAGAAGCAGCAATGCAGGATACTCCCAAAATTCCAAGGTATGTGACACTAAACCACTCTGAAGATCAGATCATAGGGGATAGAAGCAAAGGTGTACAAACTAGAAGGAATGTTGCTCAAAATTAGGATGAATGTTGTCTGATTTCAAAGATTAAACCTAAAACAGTAAATGAAGCCTGCAATGATGAAAACTGGACTAAAGCAATGAAAGATGAATTAATGCAAATTGAGAAAAATCATACTTGGGATCTTGTTCCCAGACCTAGAGACAGGAATGTGATTGGAACCAAATGGGTCTTCCAGAACAAATTAAATGAAGCTGGTAAAGTAATCAGAAACAAAGCTAGATTGGTCTGCAAAGGCTACTCCCAAATAGAAGGAATTGATTATGAAGAGACCTTTGCTCCCGTGGCAAGAATTGAAGCAGTCAGATTATTTCTTGCATTTGCTGCCTTCAAAGACTTCAAGGTATATCAGATGGATGTCAAGTCTGCCTTCCTAAATGGTGATCTGGAAGAAGAAGTTTACATCGAACAACTGGATGGATTTCAATTATCTGACAATGATGATATGGTCTGTAAGTTAAAGAAAGCATTGTATGGATTAAAACAAGCTCCAAGAGCATGGTATGAAAGGTTGGATAAGCATCTTGTGCAGATTGGATTCAGCAAAGGTACTGCTGACAGTAACTTATATTTCAAAATTGATCATGAAAACATTTTGATTGTTGAAGTGTTTGTAGATGATATCATTTTTGGAGGAAGAGATAGTATGTGCAAAACTTTTGCAAATCAGATGAAATGTGAGTTTGAAATGTCTATGCTTGGTGAAATGAATTTCTTCTTGGGTCTGCAAATTACTCAAACAAAGAAAGGAATCTTCATTTCTCAGACCAAATATGTGAAAGAATTGTTAAGGAAATTTGGTATGGAAGATTCAAAACCAATGAACACTCCCATGGCAACCGGATGTAAGTTGAGCAAAGATGATGACTCTCTAAAGGCAGATCAGACAATGTATAGATCAATGATTGGTGGATTGTTGTATCTCACTCAGACCAGACCAGATATAATGCAGGCTATTGGTCTTGCGGCAAGATTCCAGGCTGATCCTAGAGAATCTCATGTTATGGCAATCAAAAGAATTTTTAGGTACTTGAAAGGAACAATTGAGTATGGTCTATGGTACCCTAGAGATCCAGATTTCTCTCTTCATGCTTACACAGATGCAGATTGGGCAGGAGATGTAGATGATCGAAAGAGCACTAGTGGTGGAGCATTCTTTTTGGGGAAGAGATTGGTTTCTTGGCTAAGCAAGAAACAAGATGCAATATCTCTGTCTACAACTAAAGCAGAATACATTGCAGCAGCAAGTAGTTGCACTCAAATCCTATGGATGAAGCAGATGCTAAGAGATATTAAAATTGAATATGCGGAGCCTATCACAATTTTCTGTGATAATTCAAGTGCAATTAATATTTCCAAGAATCCGATATTACACTCTAAGACTAAGCACATATCTATCAAGTTTCATTTCTTGAGAGAACAAGTGAACAAGAAAGAAGTCAGGTTGGAGTATGTTCCCTCCAAGGATCAGATTGCAGATATCTTTACTAAACCTCTTCCCAAGGACTCTTTTGAATATCTCCAAGAGAAGTTAGGGGTCATGGCCCCTCCGGTGATAAACTAGGATGCACTGATGTGCATCAGTCCGGTGGATATCACAGTCATATCTTGTGATCCGGATTGATGATGGGGAGCTGCTACTAAGGGGGAGCAGCTGGTATGATTCTGATATGTTAAAATTGCAAGTATGAGCCCTTTACCATTGATGTCAAAGGGGGAGAGAAGACATGTGAAAAACAAGTAGCTGATGATCAAAAGAGGAGTAGTAAAATGAGGAGAAGACATGTTGCTGATAGGGGGAGAAGTGACAGAAAGGAGAAGTTTCTTGTCTTGATGGTTTTTCACATCATATGTTGCCATCAATGACAAAGGGGGAGATTGTTGCAAGTATAAGGTAAACCAGTGTTGTCATTGATGTCAACATACTCATATTGCTTTGACAAGAAGGATTCAATGAGCAGTGTGCTGAGGATATTGAGAAAATTAGCCTCAGTCAGGAACAGTAAAGAACAGTGATGAGAAGAAGGTAAATGTACTATATAGGATGTGAACTGGAGGATGTGGATTAAAGGGTTTGTAGATATGGGTCTTGAGATGCTTCAGTTAAGATTTCAGAGGTCCGCATGAAGATCTGAAGGAGTTGTGGCTGTCGGTGTAGAACCGGTTCCGGCAAGTATTCAGAGGTGACAGAGGATCACAAAAGGTCCGGTGAGGTCCAGAACTGTATAATCCTAATCTGCGGATTGGAAGGAGTCTTTGGGATGTCCTTGTGATGTGCCATCTCAAGTTGTGTATGATTTGGAGGTCCGGAAGTACCTCTTGCATTATGACAGTGGCGACAGACAGTATTCTTGAAGTTCCGGATAAGGAGGATAAGAGATTTCAGTAAGTAAAGGAAATGCGGACGTACCTAGTCATTCAGGCAGGCTTGTGAAGGTTCCCAGATCATGTTGAGGTCGTGTTGTTGGTCCGCATTGACAGTAGAGCCTAGAATTGAAGATATTCTTTCGGATGAAGTTTTTGCTCTGTTTAGCCAACCGGATGAGTTGTTCATCCTGCGAATGTTCTTATGGTGGCCGACCGGATGTGTCATTCATCTTGCAGATATTCTTATGATTGATTGCCAACTTAGATGATTGTTCCTAAGTTGATGTCTTGTATAAATAAAGATTTGTGAGTTCATTTTGAAGTGTGGCTTATGTGGAAAAAGGTGAAGTAGTGAAGAGAAGTGCAGAAGGAAGAGCAGATGTTTATGGGCTTAATGGAATTGATCCGGACATGGTAAAGATGTCATTCTCCAGTTCAAGACTGTGATTCTTATCACTTTTGGTGCAGGAGCACCTACCTGACAGCTGGCCTCCATGAAGCAGTTAGTTTGTTTTAGGTCTGGTTAATGTTTCCAAGAAGGTCTGATAAGACCAATGCATGTAATAAGGTCATGTTGACCATACTTTACTATTTTTAGCTAGTTTGTTAGGACAGTTGTTATGCTGTGTGTTCGGTTGGATCCTCCCAGCCACTTGGAAGCTCCCAGCCGCTTGGAGTCGAGTCAGTAGTACTCACAAGAGATCCTATTTATGCATGAGGATCGATTGGTTTTAGACATAGATGTTGAGAAGCTAGATTTCAGGGAGTGAGACAGAGCATTGTATTGCATCTTTTGAAATCAATAAAGTGATCCTGTTGTGTCAATTTTCTGTTTGGATTCCTTTGTGTAATCGATCTGCTATTTTGGTGGTTTCATGGATTCGCTGATCCATTCCACCGGTTGATTCGTCGAATCGGTGGAATGGCTATGTATAGTAGATTAGGATTTAGTTTGCATTTTCTATTTGTTCATGTGCATGTTTGCAGGATCACGGTCGAAAGGTGTTGAGGACCCTAGCATGGGTATGTGCTAGGTCCTGCTGATAATTAGAGTCTGGAAGATCACCCTGAAAGTAGATCGGGTCACCTCAGGAGGTTCGGCGGATCGAAATTCGCTAAGGTTGGAAAATCCTTCGCAACGGCATCATCAGGATATTTCTGTGTATATCCTGCAGTTACTTCGGGCGTCATCCGAGTAGGAGGAGATGAGCATGATGCAGTCGATTGCATAAAGTGAATGTGCATTGGGGTGATCATCATCAGGTGTTGCCGAGGAGGAGCGTATCGGCATAAGGTAGAAGATCAGGTTGATAAAACCATCGCGGGCCGATAATGTTAAGTTTGGCCGACAGCAGGATATTGAAGGAACTGCATGTGACGTCATCGTCATCAGGATAATCGTCATCAGGATATCGAGGCAGTAGGATATTGAAGGAGCTGCATGTGACGTCATCGTCATCAGGATAATCATCATTAGGATATCGGGGTGACGTAAGCATCGGAGGAAAGGTGCATGAGGTTGTCGTCATCAGGATATATGGAAGGAACCGGATGTTCTATATCTTGCTGATGAATATGATGTTGAACATCATGATGATGAAGAAAGAGGTTGGCGGTAAGATGAACAGTGAACATCAGGAGGATGTTTGCGCTTGCCGAATGTGATGATGCTGCCGATAGTCAGATATGATGATGCTGCTGACAGGCAAAAGGGCGAAGGTTTGTCTGCAGGAGGATATCGGTCGGTGAGAGAAAATATGATGATGCTGACAGTGTTAGCAAGAAATATGATGATGATGATGAAGGGTTGGGGACATCCATGCTGTATGTCAAGGTTTTAGTGTAGATGCCTCTGCATCATAGTGGTATCAGAGCTCAGCAAAAGGTCTGGGCTATTGTGTGTTGATTTTGTCACCGAAAGGGCAGAGGTAGAGTTGGTTCTATCACTGAAAGGACAGAGGTAGAGGAGTGAGAGGTTGACAAAATACCTCTGAAAGGTAGTGGTACTGCAAGGGAATTGCAGGAGATGAAGGAAAAACATACCAGAGAGATGAGGAAGATGAAGGAGCTTGCTGAAGCACTTCAAGCCAAGCTTGTAGCCCTCGAAAAGAACAAAAAGAGGGAAGTGGAAGACAGTGAGTCTGAAGAAGATGAAGATACTGTTGAAGAGTATGAAGAGGTAGCTGAAGATCTGGATGCTGAAGACCAGAGATTTGCAAAACTGTTAAAGGCAGTGCAGAGTGATAAACCTAAGGTAAAGGTTGATGTTTCCAAGTATAATGGAAGTTTGAATGAAGATGAGTTACTGGATTGGATTGTTGCACTTGATAATCACTTTGAATGTGAAGATGTTGCTGAGGATCAGAAGGTAAAGATTGCAAAGACCAAGTTAGGAGGTCATGCTTTGGTATGGTGGGATTATGTACAATCCGAGAGAAGGAAACAAGGGAAGTCAAAGATCACTTCATGGGATAAGATGGTAGCAAGGATAAAAGGTAAATTCTTGCCTAAGGATTATGAAATTCAGATGTTTAAGAAGCTGCAATTTTTAAGGCAGAAGGAAATGGATGTGAAGGCATATACTGAGGAGTTTTATAAGTTGAGTATGAGATCTGGTCATCATGAGAATGAGGTAGAAAAGGTGGCTAGGTATTTGGCTGGTTTGAGATTGAACATACAGGATGAGTTAGTTTTAGCTAACCCTAAGAGTGTGGAGGATTGTTACCAAATGGCAATCAGGATTGAAGAAAAGATGAATAGAGGACAAGATAAGTCCATGAGAGGAAGTGGCAGCAATATGAGGGGAAGAGGAGCAGCCCCTACAACAAGGCAAACCAATGAGGGTCAAGAAGACACTGGTAAAGGACAGGGACAGTCTGATTTCAGAGGTGGATGGAAAGGTAATAGAGGCAGATTTGGAGGTGGTAGAGGTTCTACTACATTTTCAGGAAAGTGTTACACCTGTGGTCAGTTTGGACATCCATTTTTCAAATGTCCAGAAAATAAAGGTTCATCATCCAGAAATGATAGAACGAATGACAAGAGAGTACAACTTGTGCAAGAAGAGAAAGTAGAGCAAAGTGTGCAGAGTTCAAACACTTATCAAGGAGATAGAGTTCCTATAAGTTATGGATATCCTGAGGAGGGAGAAGCATTGATGCTAAGGAGAACTAGTTTGCAGGCATCAAAGGATATGATGCAAAGAAGAGCTCTTTTCAAGACCATATGCAAGAGCAAAGGTAAAGTATGTAAGGTTGTCATTGATACTGGTTCAATAGACAACATGGTATCTCAGGAAATGGTGGATAAACTGAATTTGGAAAGGATTCCACACCATCACCCTTACAAGGCATCTTGGGTGAGTGATAGTCAATCACTTTTTGTCTATGAACAGGCATATGTGGATTTTCAGATTGGGGCATATCATGATAGAGTTTTGTGTGACATTTTGCCCATGGAATGTTGTCACCTACTGTTGGGTAGACCATGGCAATTTGATAGGAGGGTACTATATGATGGGTATGCTAATACCTACACCATCAAGAAAGATGGGAAGACTATTAGGTTGATGCCATTGCAGGAAGATGATGCAGCACAGGGGGCAGCCAAAATCATTTTAGTGGGAAAGGAGTTTGTGCAGATGCCTATAGGAGCAGGCATAAAGGCAGTTGAGGACACTGCAGGGAAAGGAGTTGTTAAGGACAACAGGTTGAAGAAAGTTTCAGTTTTGACTGACAGAGGTCAGCAGCAGGTGCAGAAACAGGTTTGCAAACAGCAACCAGTTGAGAGGAATGACAAGGATGTTGTCATAGTTGGGACTATTGTTTGTCCTATAAAGGTTGAAAGTAAGATAGAGTTGAACATTACAGAAGTTCAAGAGGCAGTTCAGACAGAGGTTCTGGTCAGACAACCTGACAAACACAAGGTATGTGAGAAAAGGGCCTACATTGACAGGCATGAGGATTTACTTGCAAGAAAGCAAGTTACAGTTCAGAAGTCTTGGAGTAGCCAAGAGCCAGCAGAGGACAAAGCTGGAACAGGTCAAAACACTGACATGACAAAGTGTAAAGGTGGAGGACTTCCACAACCAAACTCATGGGACATGAGTTCTTTTCTGTCGGGGAGTATGGTGCAGGAGCACCTACCTGACAGCTGGCCTCCATGAGGCAGTTAGTTTGTTTTAGGTCTGGTTAATGTTTCCAAGAAGGTCTGATAAGACCAATGCATGTAATAAGGTCATGTTGACCATACTTTACTATTTTTAGCTAGTTTGTTAGGACAGCTGTTATGCTGTGTGTTCGGTTGGATCCTCCCAGCCACTTGGAAGCTCCCAGCCGCTTGGAGTCGGGTCAGTAGTACTCACAAGAGATCCTATTTATGCATGAGGATCGGTTGGTTTTAGACATAGATGTTGAGAAGCTAGATTTCAGGGAGTGAGACAGAGCATTGTATTACATCTTTTGAAATCAATAAAGTGTTCCTGTTGTGTCAATTCTCTATTTGGATTCCTTTGTGTAATCGATCTACTGTTTTGGTGGTTTCATGGATTCGCTGATCCATTCCACCAGTTGATTCGTCGAATCAGTGGAATGGCTATGTACAGTAGATTAGGATTTAGTTTGCATTTTCTGTTTGTTCATGTGCATGTTTGCAGGATCACAGTCGAAAGGTGTTGAGGACCCTAGCATGGGTATGTGCTAGGTCGTGATGATAGTTAGAGTCTGGAAGATCACCCTGAAAGTAGATCGGGTCACCTCAGGAGGTTCGGCGGATCGAAATTTGCTAAGGTTGGAAAATCCTTCGCAACGACATCATCAGGTTATTTCTGTGTATATCCTGCAGTTACTTCGGGCGTCATTCGAGTAGGAGGAGATGAGCATGATGCAGTCGATTGCATAAAGTGAATGTGCATTGGGGTGATCATCATCAGGTGTTGCCGAGGAGGAGCGTATCGGCATAAGGTAGATGATCGGGTTGATAAAACCATCGCGGGCCGATAATGTTAAGTTTGGCCGACAGTAGGATATTGAAGGAGCTGCATGTGATGTCATCGTCATTAGGATAATCGTCATCAAAATATCGAGGCAGCAGGATATTGAAGGAGCTGCATGTGACGTCATCGTCATCAGGATAATCGTCATCAGGATATCAGGGTGACGTAAGCATCGGAGGAAAGGTGCATGAGGTTGTCATCATCAGGATATATGGAAGGAACCGGATGTTCTATATCTTGCTGATGAATATGATGTTGGACATCATGATGATGAAGAAAGAGGTTGGCGGTAAGATGAACAGTGAACATCAAGAGGATGTTTGCGCTTGCCGAATGTGATTATGCTGCCGATAGTCGGATATGATGATGTTGCTGACAGGCGAAAGGGCGAAGGTTTGTCTACAGGAGGATATCGGTCGGCAAGAGAAAATATGATGATGCTGACAGTGTTAGCAAGAAATATGATGATGATGATGAAGGGTTGCGGACATCCATGCTGTATGTCAAGGTTTTAGTGTGGATGCCTCTGCATCAACTTTGTAGACAGTGTGTCTCCTTGTAGGCAGTGGGCCTCTTTGTGAGCAGTGTGCTCGGGCAGTGAGCCCTAATTGGCATGTGCCATTTTGTAATTCCTTATTCTTCTAATAGAGAATAATCTTTGGGTTAATCACCCCATGGTTTTCTCCCTTAACCGGGTTTCCACGTCAAAATACTGTGTCATGTGTTTCTTATTTCATGATGATATTTGTCTGTTTTATTCAATACTGCTTTGATTAAGAAGAAGGTTCAAAAGAAGAAATAATTAGGATAACTGATTCACCCCCCCTCTCAGTTATCAATAGACTATGTTACCAAATTGTTTAAGGGATACTAACGTCAATGTTTGTTTGCTTGTGCTAGATAGGACAAACATAATTTAGAAAGAGGAGTGTATGAGAAGCCATTATAGGTCATATATTGTTAGTGGCTTGATCTGCATGGTGATATCTCTCTTCTCTGGTATAGCATAGGGTCTACAGCTAAGGCATGAAAGGATAAGTGTTTATAGAGCTGACATGGGTATTTGAGTGATTGTGCCATGTGTGCAGAAGTGTGCACTAGAAGATAAGATTGGTATAAGGTAAATTGGGTCCAGTAGACCTCTTGGTATGAACTGCATTATGGGATTTCACTCCTACACTACCGTAGATGATTTGGGAGGTGACAAGCAAGGTTGGTTACATGATTCATGTTACATGTTACATTTAGGTTGACAAAGATGATGTTTAGAAGGATTGTGAAGGATATATATGAAGGATAGAAGATAGTTTCAAGGTACTAGAGGGTGTGCAAACAAGATGAATGATCCAAAAATTGAGAAGAAACTCTTGAGGCTATGATAGATAATTGATAACAGAGTCAATAGTGTATTGCAGAAGTGTTTTGAGTTTGGAAGATAGAAGAGATGATAGAGTGGAGGTGTTGAGGTTACCTGAATAAGTCAATATCAAAGAGCTAAAGAAGAGGATGTTGTGGAGGTGATTGAACTATCAAAATCAATCAAGTGTTTCAGTACAAAGGTTGGTGCCTCATCTTGTAAGTGTTGTAGCACTTTAGGGAGTTGGTGCTTCCTTTGGGTTGGTGCCCATGAACTTTGTAACAGGGAGTTGGTTCTTCCTTTGAGTTGGTTCTCATAAATAGGAGATTGGTTTCTCCTTTGGGTTGGTTCCAATAAATTTTTTTTGAATACTTAATTTTATTGGTGAGGCTAGATTTGAATAGTAGATCAAAGCAACTAGCTCACTGTGGTTTTTCCCATCTTAGGTTTGTACATAAATCTTGTATTATGTGTGTGTATTATCATGCTTCTCATGGTTTTAATGTTTACGTGTGTTCAAGGAAGCATCTTAAGTTTAAAGGTTTTGGTTATAATGATTCACCCCCACTCTAGGTATAGCTATGTGTTCAACAATTTGTATCAGAGAAAGGTTCCTTTTTACATCCTAACAGTTGAAGGTAGATCTTGGATTAAAACACATGGCTTAAGAAGGGTCCTCTTCTAACAGAGAACCTCTATTTGATGGAACAAACAATGCCTTCTTGAGTATAAGGATGGAAGTCTATCTTGCCTCCCTAGGGTATGATGTTTGGAGATCTATGATTAATGCTTACATTGTTCCTATAGATCCTCTCATAGATCTAGTTAAGAAGAAGGCTTGTGAAAAAAAATACTAAAGCCAAGAACATTATCCTGAGTGGTATGACTAACACAGAGCTTGTCAAAGTGATGCAGTGCAAGATGACTAAAGACATATGGGATAAACTTAAAAATCTCTATGAAGGGGATGATAAGCTAAAGCAAGCAAAATTTCAGGCTTGCAAGGGTAAATTTGAAAATCTAAAGATGAAACAAGAAGAGAACATAGTTGACTATCTACTTTGGATAGATGAAGTGGTGAATGGAATTAGAGCTGTTAGTGAAGAGGTATAGGATTTAGTGGTTGTTAAGAAAGTACTGAGATCTCTCCCTCAAAGGTATGATTCAAAACTTTTTTCTATTGAAGAAGAATAGATTTGAATAAATTCACAATGGATGAGCTATTTGGTTCCATCACTACATATGAGATGAGAATTGTGAATGACAAATTTTCAAAAAAGGAGGCAAATTTTAAGGCATCAGTGATGAATTTTGATTTAGATCTCAGTGAATATTTTGAATTGGAAGAAGAAAATTTTGTGATGAGATTAAAAACAAGTTCTAGAAAGTATAAAGGTAAGTTACCGTTTAAATCTTTCAATTGTGGTAAAATTTGGCACATTGCTTCAAAATGCAAACTAAGAATTGGCAGCAAGTATGATGACGAAGAAGGCTACTCATCTAGGGAATATGATGAAGACACTTTCAAAAGTGAAATTAAAAAGGCTCTACTTATGGAAGTCGAAAAAGATAATGTGAATTCTAGAAATGAAGATGATGAGATGAATCTTGTGAAAACATTGTATTGATGAAGAAATCAAAATGCTAAAGAATAGGATTGTTGAAGAAGTGAAAGCCAAAGACAAATTATCTCAAAACCTTGAGAAGGCAAAAAAGATGGTCATTGTTCTAAAGATTGAGGTGAAAGAAGAAAAGAGGATAGAAGAGGTCATGATACAAAGGTTTTTGACAAGAGGCAAGGATTGTAAAAGACTTGAGACATAAATTGTAACAAATAATCAGCTAAAACTAAAGTTTAGAAAAAGTATTGAGATTCTAGATGAGAGGTCACTGCACATCAAGACTAGTATTGGATCTAATGAAAATCAGAACAATAAATCAATTAAGCAATCCATGAAGACAATAGTGAAGGTTCTAGAAAAGAAGGGCTCTGAAAGTTTAAGATCGGAATAGACCTATATGATAGAAGGAAACAAAAAGGGAGATGGTGGTTTCGTTCCAGTTCATAGACAAAAGAAAAGATCTGGAAGACAAAATCCAAAAATGCAAGTATAGAACATTAGTTTCAATCATTATTTTTTTGGTTTCTTATTTAATTGCAATCATTATGGACATAAGGCAATGGACTGTAGAAGGTTTCCTACAATGAAAAATGATTGTGTGAGAAAAAATGCATTTAAACTCCTTTAGTTGATTTCAATATCATGTGCTTTAATTGCAATTATTTTGGACATATTGCAAGACATTGTAGAATTAATTTAATGGAGATTTCTAAAGTGGATAGAAAGGGAAATAACTATGTTGATATGAGGAATAAGTCTACAAAAGTGTGGAAAAGGAAGAAAGAGGAACCTAATTCTAAACATTCAATAATCTCACATGCTACATTTCATAATCAATTTGAGATGTGTGATGGATCCCGAGATAAAGACTACAATACTGCGTTCAGTATGGAAGAATTTAAAACCATACAAGGAAGTTCTAGAGAGCCTATTGTGGACTTTTGTAGCATAGAAGGCAATGATCTCATTGAGACCAAAGAAAAAGAATGTTTGTTGGGTAAACAAGATGAAAAATAGCATGAGTATAAAAAGAAAGTGATGCAGGAGCATTCCTGGTTCAAGAGCAATCTTGCATCAACCAAAAACATTTGTATTTTAGTTTGTTTGCAGTTCAACTTGTTTCTTACCATTTTCCAATTCAATTTAGGTAGTTCAGTCAGTAGAAGTTTTTGTATTTTGGTCTACATTCTACTGTCATTGAATTTTAGATCTTTTGGAGCTACACTTAGCATATAGATTCATCCATCTACATCATATTCAAATCTCAAAGCATTTGGATAAGTTACTAGAAAGTTATCACTGTCAAAAGATTGACTATTTTTCTTAGAATCAAGCATCCTGAGAGACTTAGACAGTCAGCTGAAGGAGAATACTTGCAGAGAATTCCTCAACTTGTGGAGCCTAATTGCACATCATTCCATGCATTTGTAGAGGTGTTCTACATGATTAGGTCTAACCTATCTGTGTACACATGTTACAGCTCTTCTTTGGAGTTTGGGATATTTCTTGGCTGATGCAAAGGAATCTATTATTCTAGAGATTATATATAAGGATGTAATAGATCATCCTAGAAAATAGTTAGAAACTAATTCATAAGTTCATAGTTTGGATTTTCATGAAGGAGCTTCAAAGCTATATCTTGTGTATGTTGTGATATTCTATTATCAGGCTTGTGAACCCTAATTGTAAGCATGCATGTTGCCAGCCTGTTGTATTTAAATTATATTATATACAAATGACTGAATCTACATTTGTTCCATATCTTTGAGTTGTTTCCATTGTGTTTAATCTTGTTGCATGGTCTGGACAGTTCATTTTGTGAACCCTCCTACCGTGACTGCACCAAAAAGAGTATGATAACACTTTTGATTTCTTCAGATAGAAGATTGGAGAGAGAACTCTCTCCTATTTGATGTTCTAAAGTTAGCATAGATGATGCGTCTATCTGGGGATGTAGTTTAAGATATATTTATTATCCATATATTGATGGTGGCTACCTCTCAGGGGGAGCAGGTAGACTAAGATACTATGAAGGATGAAAAGGATTGCACAGACAAGGGGAGCTTGTATATTTTGTCAGAATAAAGGATGACCACTGGTCCTTTTCCCTTAATGTCAAAGGGGGAGAAACATTGTATATTAGGTTAATGTTTCCATCAATGACAAAGGGGGAGATTGTTGCATAGGTTTCCATTAATGTCAAAGGAGTAGTCATCAGAGGTGTTGTGATGTGGTAGTCATATTGTTGTATATGTTGTCAAAGGAGTGATGATCAGAGGAGTAGTGATGATGAAAGATATAAGGGTGTTACAGGTTCAAGAAAATGTACTGCATTCCTCCACAGATGAAGACATGAGCTTGAAGATTGGAAGTTAGCTAGAAATAGCTATAAGGTATGTCTAGTTCATAGTTGACAGCATAAGAACTACCGCATAGGTTTTTAGACTTACCAGAGTGAAGACAGTGGTGATACAGTGTTTTTGTAGTCTCAAAGGTATAGAAGAATGGTTCACATTTCTCTGCACTTAAAGATATGACCTTGTGGCTTGGAGGATAGATAGAAATAGATAAGTGGTATACATGATCCAAGTTTCAGAGCATAAAAGTTACAGCAATGGTTTCTAGAGTGAGCTAAGTAAGAACAAGTCATGTTGTTGTATAAGGTTACCACAGGTAGAACATAAATCCACCACAATTTGCTGCACTTTGATGCACTTTTATGTTTGGCCTTGTCATTTGAAAGATAAATTTAGATGATCAGTGTGCATGCTTAATTTACGTTTCAAGTGTTTCTGAACACCGCAAGTATGTTTCTCAGTCTTTTGTATCAAGACTGTGTTACCAGACTATGTAAGGGATATCGACATTAGTGTTTTTTTTCTTACACTAGATAGAAGAAGCATAATTCAGAAGGAGTGTATGAGAAGTCTTTATAGGTCATATAGTGTTAGCCATTTGATTCGCATGGTGATATCTCTCTTCTCTAGTATCGCATAGGGTTTAGTGCTAAGGCATGAAAGGATAAGTGTTTGTGGAGCTAACATGGGTGTTTAAGTGATCGTGCCATGCGTGTGGAAGCATGTGCTAGTAGGAAAGTTTTGTAGAAGGTAAATTGGGTCCAGTAGACCTCTTGGTATGAACCACATTATGGGATTTTACTCCTACATTACTTTAGATGATTTGGGAGCAGACAAGCAAGGCTGGTTACACACTTCATGCTACACATTACATCTAGGATGGCAAAGATGATGTTCAGAAGGCTTGTGGAGGATATATATGAATGATAGAAGATAGTTTAAGGGTGCTAGAGGGTGTGAGAAAGAGATGGATGATCTAAAAATTGAGAGGTAACTCTAGAGGCTATGATGCATAATTCATAACAGAGTCAGTAGTGTATTACAAAAGTGTTTTGAGTTTGGAACATAGCAGAGATGATAGAGTGGAGGTGTTGAGGTTGCATGAATAGGTCAATATCAAAGAGTTAAAGAAGAGGATGATAAAGAGGTGATTGAACCATCATAATTAGTCAAGTGTTTTGGTATAGAGGTTGGTGCCTAATCTTGTAAGTGTTGTAAGTGTTGTAGTACTTTAGGGAGTTGGTGCTTCCTTTGGGTTGGTGACCATAAACTTTGTAACAAGGAGTTGGTGCTTCCTTTGAGTTGGTTCTCATAAATAGGGGATTGGTGTCTCCTTTGGGTTGGTCCCCATAAAAATCTTTGTAATACTTCATTTTATTTGTGAGGCTAGATTTTGATAGTAGATCTAGGCAGCTAGCTCACCGTGGTTTTTCCCATCTTGGGTTTCCACGTAAATCTTGTGTTGTGTGTGTGTGTGTGTGTGTGTTCTCATGTTTCTCATGATTTAAATGTTTACTTGTGTTTGGGATCATCTTATGTTTAAAGGTTTTGGTTATATTGATTCACCCCCCCTCTTATTATAACTATTTCTTTAATAGGTTACACATGATACATATGTTTATTTGATCTATGAGATTGAATGGTTGGGTGTTGTTAAGGGTTTTAATTTGGGGTTGTGAAGGGGATCATACTTGACACAACTTAGTACATTGAGGTGTTAGTAGAAGGAGATGTTATGATATGGTTTATAGGTTTTCTCTCTTTGTTCTATGGCTACTTCTTGAAGGTTCATGTTCATATGGTTGGACTTGGGAGAGTCATGGTGACATGTTGTGAGAGAGTATGTAGCATTTGTGTTGCATGTGTGGATCATCTTGATTGTTCTTAGTACTATATGTTTTTCATTAGCCACACCTTGGTTTGAGTGTTGATTGGTAGACTTGATATGCGTTGATGTATTTTCAGATTTTACATTACCCATGTAATGGGAGTTCCTAAATATGTATGTACTTCATTGACAAGTTTTATACATGGATATTGTGATTTCTATAAATGGGTTGGACATATTGTTGGCATGAGTTTACTGATGTTGTTGATACTTAGGAGGTATGGATGGTTGGATATATATTCGCATACGATGTGGGTGCTATTTCCTATTATGTGAGTTTTTTTTCCTTTGAAAACAACTTAGGGCCCTTGTTATCACTTGGATTAGATACTTGTGTTATTTGGATTAGCACATCTTCACCCTGGCATGTTCCTTTTCTTCCATATGTGGAATGTTGGAGGATGAGAGGAGTTCTTTCTTCAGATGGTGGTCACCTTGGTTTTATAATAGGTATCTTGATGCAAATTGAGAGCATATTAGGGATTCATATGGTTTCATGTATGGCTATGATGATGTATTTCAATGATTGACCCTTGTGCAATGTATACAACAAGTGGGAGAATGTTAGGAAAAATGTGTTTTGTACACCTTGCATAAAATGAAGTATTTAATTATGTAGAATAAATATTTATTTTTTGTGCATTTTAAGTGATGTATTTAGCCACATTAAGTATTTATTTGGGGCCACTTGTAAAGTTGCATGTAACATTGGGTTAGTTGTTTTTGTATAGGAGACATATAATGATTAATTAATTAATTGGAACATTAAGTGAAAACTTAGTTGCAAGAATTAAATTAGGGGTCAATGGTTTTGTGTACTCATGGTTTTGAGACACATGGTTTTCTCAATAGTACAAGTTGTATTTTTGTGAGATTGAGTCTATAAAAAGAACACATGGTTAGTGGTTTGAGTTGGCTAGTTGAGTGGGATGTCATTGTATTAAGTTTCTCTTGTGAGTGCATATGTGAATCATGGCATGGGATGTGTGGTTATGTGCTTGGACACATGGAGGATTAATTGGAGGAGCTTGATGTTTTAGAAGCATTTATAAGGCTATGTAAGTGTATTGTAATGTTTTATTTCCTAAATAATACATTGAGTGTGGATAATTTTGGAGGCTGGGTTTCCCCCTTAAGGGGTCTCCCAAGATATATCTTACATTATCTTGTGTCTTATTTATTTGATATTTTCATTATGGTAGTTTTGTAAGCTTGTATACATCAATATCTCTCATAGGGTTATGTAGGAATTGGTTTGATCAACTTGGTAATTTCCTAACACAAGCTAGCAAGGTTACACTTGAAGTGGTAAATCTAATGGATATTCTTAATCATTTGGGAAATGTACCTTGCATAATTCCTCAAGTTCAACTCTTTCTTCTTCCCCTCCTCTAGGGTGTGAGCATGGTCGTAGCCAATCTACTAGATGAGATCAAGGATCTTAGTCCCATGGCTCATAGCCTCTAGGGACTAGCGATAATGCATCTTGTGGCTAGTTTTAGCCTTCTTGGCCACCATCCACCTCTTCTCATGGGTGTCCTAGCTAGCCAAATTCTGATAAGTTTCCTTCCATAGAACTGGCAATTTCTCCTATTTATACTCAACAACTTGCAAATGAATCTCTAAAGGAAGAGGGTGCTCTTACTGGCATAGAGCATATGGATAATAACCTAGTCCTTAGTGATGTTTGGGAAAAAACTAGATGATAAAGATCCCCTCTTGCTTGTATTTCTTTAGTTACATAGTAATTTGTTTATTTTATGATGTTTGGGCTTCACCTTATGTAGACTTTTAGATTTGTTTGAGACTATGTCCCACATAAACTTTGAGGATGTGCTTTTCTAACACCTTCCATTTTTTGTAAATAATGTATTATTATCTTTTTAGTTTTATAAAAAGTAATAAAAAGTTTATTCATATAAAAAAAGGCTATATTAATTTTCTTGCATATACTTATTCCCCAAGAGTCACTTTTGAGTTGGATGTACTGATACAGGTACACACTAACTCCAAAAAAACACTTTAAATTGGACATATTGATGAAGGTACACACTAACCCCAAAGAATCACTTTTGAATTGAAGATATTAATACACTTGCACACTATGGAGGCTGTAGATAACTTCAAGAATGACTTCAAATCAGAGTATTGATAGGTCCAATCCAAGAAGCAATATAAAACTAATAATAACCATAAAAAGATAAAATTACGAAGGAGATTACCTATTAAGACGTCATGTTTTAGCTATAAGTATAACACATTGGGGTGAGATAATTGAAAGTATTGAGATTGCTTATCGTGTCCAAAGAAAGCAACAAGATAAAACTAATAATAACTGTTATGTCGTAAAATGTCCCCTTGGGGGCTTTTCCCTCTTAAGGTTTAGCTCTTGGGTCATTTAGAATGTATTTAGAGCATCTTGCATGATTATGATGACTCCTAATGAGAAAACCCAAAGTTCCATGGAAAATGGGACTTAGGGGATGTACTTGACATGATTCCTACTTGAAATAGGGGGGAAGGACTAGGGCACCCTTGCCCTAGTCCTGCCCTATTTTAGGTCAGCTCCTATTTTTGTATGTCAGTTTATGACCATTAATATGTCGACATCCTAAGCTTGAATTACAAAATTCTTAGCGGGAATGTTTGTAGTTGTATATATAAGCATGATAAGTGATTCATTTCTAAACTAGATGGACATTGTGAAATTGTGGCTTTATGTGAAAGTGATTCAAGACATTTATTGTGTTGTAGAGAAGAATTTTATGTTGTTATTATGTTTGTATTTGAAGATTTGGCATCCATCTCCTCATGGCATGAAGAGCATCTTCCTCCCATGAGATCTTTAGTATAAGGTGATAACAATTGTATTTTCTATAATTTATCATTTGGATTTTTCCTCTATCGCATAGCCCTTGATACACACTCTTTATCTGACAACAGTGTTTGGAAGACTTGAATGTCTCTCTGGGGCTTGATTGAGGCAAGCCTCTAAAGACAACAACCCCCAACCAACGTTTCTATGATTGCAGGTTACATATTACGAAAGTGAAAGAAGTGGAATTGTAGGAGAGCAATGCAGACTATTAGAAGTGTAGAGCAAGGAAGAAAATAGGGACCTAGACTTGGGCACTTGCTCATTAGTCCTCTGGATCCCACAATGATGAAATCCTTGGAACAATAGAACTGTGTTGCAGACAACACTCCTAGATCCTAAAAAAATTGAGGCACTGGTCTAGGACAGCCTCTCATTAGTCACTTACTTTTCTACACACAAAATTTTGAAATTTGGTATGTATTTGATTGTCACTTGATATCTCTCTGTGCGATCTTTTTTCATAATTTGTCCATTTGTTTATGATTTTACAAAATTAGGGTTTTGAGCATAATTAGACTTAATTGAACAACAATTACACCTAATTCAAAATCTTCCCCTATGTTCCAAGTGACAAGATATTTGTAGTAGAGTTCTCTAGTTAGTTGAATGTCCTTGAATGTTTAGTGGTGAAAGGACGATCAACACAAGCTATTAAAATTAATCCTCTTCATTTTTTACCCTAAACAATAACAAAAAATAAAATCAAATTATCTGGTACACATGAAGAAGATTAGCTATTAAGACATCATGTGTTAGTTATAAGTAGTACCATCACTAAGTCTTTTTATCATGGAATACATTCTCTCTGGATGTTTGTATTTGATTACATGACAAAGGGCATATATGTGTATTTGCTTCTTTTATTGCTCATGGCACCATTTTCTTCAGGTAGAATGCATTTTTTTTTCTCTTTAATCAATATTTCTTAGCTTAGTGGATGGGTTTTATTTGTTTATCTGAATAAAAATATTTTTTTATCATTGAAAATTTTAAAAATTTTCTAAAAAACTCACTAATTTATAATATATTCATAATTACAAGTGTTTGCAAGGGATTGTAGAGCTGGGAGCAGTGCATTCGAAGGGCCATGCTTCTCTAATAGTAACTACAATAATACTTGCAAAGACGAAGATCATGCTACTTATTGAGGATGCAAACTTGCGTTTCAATGTCTCTACTATAATCCCTGTTAGAATAGCACTACTACAATCCCTACTAGAATAGCACTACTAAAATAATAAAAATATTTTTGAAATTTAATAATTTTTATTATATAATATTTTAGATATTAAAAAATAAATTTTGTTTTATTTTTCCAAATTTTATTCTAAATTATTTTTAATAAAAAATAATACTTTTTAAAATTTATTGAAAGATATTTATATGTAGATGATGGTATTTAAAATAAACTTCTAAAATTTAAATAATTTACATATTTGAGAAATATGACTTTTTTAAATGATCATTTTGGTTCTAGGAATCAATACACGGTAGGACTTGTGAAGTAAAGTCCTCAGACACACCACTATAAACTCCATCCCCATTTGCTACCTTCCACCCATGAGGGGGTAAATCTAGAGAAAGAACCTTGTGCACTCTTGTAGAATACTTTATTTTGTACTTGTTCAACTATTATTTTATTGAGATAAATAATGAAACACTACATAGAATTTAATTAACAAGAATAATGATGTCTTCAATATGACATATCAAGGAATCATTTCTAGATAAATATTAAAATGATTATTTATTAGTTGGCATACAAAATTGTAACACACCTAATGTGTATCTATTTAAAAATATGTTACAACAAATTGAAAATTGTTATTTTTTGGTTTTGGTTTTATCTTTTTAAAATAGAAATCCAAGTGGAATTAAATATTTGCATCTTAATAAATGGGCTACATAAAATAATGAATTGTAAAGTGATTGTAGAATAAAAAAATTAAATATTATCATCTGAAAGCATTTATAAATAACCTAGCATTAGTATCCTTCTATGAAAATCATTAAAAAAAGTAATGTTCATTGCAATATTTATTATTAATGATTATAGTGATGTAAAATGCACATCTTCCCATTTAATTTTATATGTAGTTCATGGAAATGCCTTAATATATTAATATAGTAGAAATGAGAAAATTTTGTGAATAGTTAGGTCCACATAGCTAGCCTTTCTTGCACCTAGCTCTATGCTTATTACTTATCTCTATGGTTATGTGCACACAATCCTAGTCTAATCATGTTATTTGATTGATTCTAGCCATTAATCTAATCCTTATCGATAACCTAAAGCTACCATACATAGATCCAACTTGGTTGTCTAACCTAGATCATGTCCACAATTGCAAGATCATCCTTGCAATCTTGAGCTTGATCCTTTTAAGTGTAGAATAAAAAATAAACAAATCTTTAATATAAATTTAAATAGGAATATTTATCAAAAATAAATAAATAAACATTTAGTGGAGTAGACCCATCATATAATTTAGTGGTTATATTCATGTATAAAAAGACATAAACATGTACTCATTTGCATTAAAAGAATCATTAATTATCACAAGAACAATCATTCGTGAAAGCACTCCAATTAAGAAAGGAATCTAGCTTCTCTAATAAGACACATACTAGCACATGAGAATCACTTAACAATCATTCTAGAATTCATGTGCATGTTTGAAGCTTGTTTCATAACAAGCTATTATTAAATACTACCAACTCGATAGGAAAAACCTAAGATTGTGTCAAAGAATATCATTGTCTAGAAGTCAATTTATAGAAGAACTCATAGGATGAAATCTAGAAGTCATTATAGAACAAGTTCATGGCTACAAAATGAGGTTGAAGCTATGAACCTGATAATAATTATTCAACTTGACTTGGCATAGAGAAAAAAGGAATATTTTGACTTTGATCCACATATAGGGTTGTACAATGCATACATATATTTTGAGACACATAATTCACATTGTCCTCAGCAAATGGCACTCAGTTGTTACTTAGAACATTAAGGAATCTATCTCTACACTTCTTACTATTTATAGATATGTAAGTACAAGGAAATGGGGACAAAAGTGGCCATTTTTCTAGAATCAACAAAAATAAAGCTTTCATAAGTAATTTGAGATACCTACACTAAAAATGTGAAGATGTGATAGGAAGAATAATTCTATTAGAATATAATTTATAAATGCCTAATTTTTTAAATGATAAAAATTACAAGGGCCAAACATTAATAGCACACAATATAGTCCTATTTTTGTTTCAAGAATATAATATTACCTTGGGCATGGTCCCTCACATTTTGAGTTCCATTAATTATCTTCTAAGTCCCTTTTGTGGAAGGGTAGTTAGATTTAGGTTAGGAATTTATTTCTTAATTTTTTTGAGTGAATATATATTATTTTTTACTAATTTCCTAAGAGGACACATCCTAAATAATAAAAATTGAGTGTGCTCCCCTCAATATTGGATTTAGATAGAATTTTGGAGAGGCCTTTGTTGGAAAGAGACATTGCTCAGGTATAGACCTATATGTTTTTAGATCTGGTTGACAAGACCGGTTGGTAGAAGTGGTTAAGTATGGGTATTTACAGAGTAAAGGATAGACAATGGGTCAGTGTCCTTCCGCAAATGATGATCTGGTAATGTAGTTTAGGTATGATGTTAGTAATTATTTGATGGTGTCATGCTCTAGAGATTAAGTCTTGAATTTCTCCAGAAGTTTTTGGAAGAATTATCTCAGACTGGGTGAATAGAGGTATAGCAGAGACAATGAGCAGGGCACATTGTAATGGTCCACATTCCTCTGTAGGTAAGTATTTTGTTATGTGGTTTTAAAATTGTAAACACTTGTATGAAGTGTCTAATTCGAGAGTTGTGAGATCCGAGGTCCACTAGAAAGATCATTACAAGCTGTTAAGTGTTGGTACAGTGTTTGACAATGTTTGACAAAGATAGAGTCTGAGTTTTAATGGTCCGCATTCCCTCGCATGATGATATCATGTCCTACAATTCTGAGGGTAAGATTGGGAATGTGTGAAGAGTCCTTGATATGATTTTGTAAGTGTTTTGTGATCTGCAGTAAAAGTTGTAAGTCAACAGATGAACTTGATAAGTATGCTCTTAAGGAATAGGCTGACTAGTATAATAAACTATTAAGCGGAGAACACATAGTGTGTGAAGGATCTATTTAAGTGATTGAATGATTAGTGCTAACCTAAATGAACACATTTGGAGAAATATTTGGGTCTGCATAACATATAGTGCATTGGATTGAGCTGACAAGCTACATCTTTCTATGTACACGTTTCACTTGTTGGATGATGACCTGATTATGGATCAAATCATGATGCAGATATAGAAGAGTGATGAATTTCAATTGAGATGTAAGGTAGATGTGTGTGGATTGATGTGAATATGAGAATAAAAGAGTACTAACATAGTTCAGTGATGATGAAGACTTGGGATTCAGAATTCAGTTGCTAAATGACTGCACCCTGGCATAGTGATAGATGCTTATGTAGCATTCAATTTTTATGTGCAATTTGCTTTGTACTTGGAAATGAACTTTATTCATCAAGGCACTGAGCCTCCAATAGGGTTTAACATCCCTAAGGGTCTAACAACCCTTATTGTAATCTTACTAGGTTTAGGGTTGAGGCAGTGAGCTAGCTAGACCTAGTTGTACTTCATGGTAGCGAGCCAACATGTTTTAGGCCTGTAGAGTGACCAAACCTGAACATCATTATTTGTAAATATTGCAATATATTTTGAGAGCTAATCATTTTCATGGTCTTTCCCATTTTGGGTTTTGCACGTAAAAATCTTAGTGTCCATGTGTCATGTTTTTATGGTTGTTATTCTTTTGCATGTTGTGCTCTTGTTTAATTTCATCTAAGAAATGATTAAAAGAAAAAGCTTATAGAATACTGATTCACCCCCCCTCTCAATGTTCTTGATATTCAATAATTGGTATCAGAGTGAGGTTCCTTGGAAAAAGTCTAACAGATTAAGGAAGATCTAGGATAGTGTGATCATGGTAGCAAGAAGATTTGGAAATTATGAAAGCAACAAGCAACTAGAAGTACCTCTTATGGATCTTGAACAATCTAAAGTAGAAGTCAGTGATCTGAAAGAAAACTTGCAACAAGTTGATGAATGCCTCTCAAAGATAAAAGAGCAAGTCAAGAAATTCAAGGACAAATACAGGGAAGCTAATGATCGATTTATATCAACAAATGAAGCCCTGAATGATTTGGAAGCAGAAGTTCTAGAAAGATCAAAAGAAGAAAATGATGTAAATTTAATTATGAAGAGAAGATTAGAAGATTGTACCAAACAGGAAAAAGAAATTGTAAGTCTAAAAACAAACTTGGAAAAGGCCAAAATCTTTGAATAAAAATTTAAGATAAGTATTGCAAAGCTTGATGAAATGATTGCTCATCAGAAGAGTGTTGATGACAAGCAAGGTTTGGGATTTGAGAAAGGAGAAAGTTCAAAATCTAGTCAAATAAACACTGAGTCAAGGAAAAACAAAGGATACCAGTTCAGAAATCAAAGAGGAAGACCCAGAACAACTCAGGTCAGACAGCCAAACGCTCAGAGGTATCCATCCTTCAATTGTCATTGTTGTAAATGTAATAAGTATGGTCATAGGGCTACTTAGTGTAGAAGTAGAATGAATCAAAATGTTCCATCCTTCTATCGTAAATGTTTCAATTGTAAGAACTATGTTCACAAAGCAAATGAGTGAAGGAGTATGTCAAGAAATATGCCAAGCTATTCCAGGAATGATCAATTCTTCAATGGCAAGTGCTTCACATGCAATAGGTTTGGACACATGGATAATCAATGTAGATCAAGGATGAATTCACTCAGAGGAAGAAATAAAGGACAAGGAAACATTGTATGTTTCAATTACAACAAATTTGGACATGTTGCAAGATTCTGTAGAATCAAGAATATGAAGAGAAATTACTATGTTAAAGAAAGAAAAATATAGCAGAGGAATGATAAGGGAAAAGAAAAGGTTGATCCAATGAGAACCAAGAATTAGATGAGTATGATCTAGATTAAAATGGATGTAAATGAGGTTAAGGATGGATCTGTACCAACATCTGGTGTAGACACTTCCTTTGGGAAGTAAATTGAGAGCTCTAACTTAGGGGGAGCAGTGTTGAAAATCCAAATAACCTAGCCAGAATGTGAGTGCTATAATCTAGCACGAATGTGTATGATGAAATCTAATCTGACATATCTCTTAAAAGAAAAACTGGAAGTAAAGGGGTCAAAATGACATATTACCGAGCAATCCTAATCAACTGTATTCTATAGTGAAGGATTTTAACAACTTTTTGGGAATGAACATTTAATGACGACTAGGTCAAGTTGTGTGGAGGATAGAAAGGAACTTGTTTAATTTTAAAATCACTTTGCACTCAAGCTATTAGGAATTCAAATAAATTGAAGCTAAATTTGAGCAACGACGACCAAGAATTGAGGCAATTGTAGTATTTCAGAGAAAGGAAACCCTAATTTGGTGAAACAAGGTACTTTCCTTCAAACCCTACTTGTGAATTTGTTAAAACTCTAAGATGGTGTCCTTGCAAGCTATTGATATTACTGAGTGACCTCGACCAAAATTCAAGAAACACCTATTCAAATAAACTAAAGTCAATTAGTTGGGTACTTTCTCAAATATTCCTCACGAAGTCATGCATGCAAAGGATGTTAGGGCATATATTCATGTTGCCCTAGAGGAATTTGGTGATAATAGGTTTACTAATCTCTACATAAAACACTTGAGTAATGAGAATCACGATCTAAAGAATTAATATCAAGCATTGGAAGAAAATAAATTTGCTCAGTACTTGGATTTCCCAACATTCATGGAGGATGAATGGGTCTAGTATGTGTTAAGCAAGGTTCACAATGAATTTATCTGGCTTGAGAGACCTTTCAGTAATACAAAAGATTCTATTAGGGCAGTCACTAGATTATACTCCACCGGATCCATACCACTATTAAAAGTGGTAAAGAATGATACAATAATGATGGCTACTAGAGAAAATTTTGATAAGAGAGCCTTGACAATAAATGAGATTAACGATCATGCTATAATCTAATTTGCCTTGATGGTGTTGTGATATAAAGTTTATTTTACCAACTCAGAAAACTCTATTTCAGGGATGTCCATATACATAGCCTATCAAATGATTAAGGAAAATACTAACTATGACATCTGTGAATTACTCTGATAGAAAGTAATGGACAACCTAAAGAAGGCAAAAGAAGGTAAATACCCTTTCAAATTTGGCACACTGATCATGTGTTTATGTTTCTATTTTATAAAAGTGTTGTCTGGTATAAAGAACTTGATCTGGACTAATGATAAACCTATTGCAGTCCAAATTAGAAATTTCTTGAGTAGCATAGGCACCATTGATGTACAGAATGTAGTGCTATCGGGCTATTTCAAAAACTTCCAAAGATCAATGCAAGCTAAGGAAATAATCCCCAAAATAGTTGTTGAAAAATACAAGGATACAATCTACTTTATTGTGACAAAAGATTAGTGTTTGATGGAGGTCATTGAGCCCATAATGATCTGGGTTATGCCTATGGGATATGAGGTAGATGGAGCTGTACTAGAAAATTATGCCAAATATATGCTAAGTAAACCTAGAGATCCCAATGAAGAATGATTTGGGACCTATGAGGAATTGGATGGCAAAATCTTTGTTGAAGTGAGAAAACTTGATATTTCTAAGAAAATGAAGAAGGTGACAAATGAAATTGCCATAAAACATGGATTCACCAAGGAACAAGTCAGAGAGGCGAGAGATAAAGAACAAGCAGAAAAGGAAGCAAGGGAAAAGAATGGAAGTGAAAGATTTAATGTTCTAGATGAACCTAAAGATAAGGAAGAAAAACCTCACGTAACAAAAAGATATACCAGAAGCTCTACTTCTTCTTCTGGTCCCACATCTACCAAAATAAAGGAATCTGCAAAGAAACCAACTAATAGAGGAACAAAAACATAGAAAACAAAAGATAAAAGAATGTATGTAAGTATAAGTGAAAAAGATGAAGAAGAGACTGAGTCTGATGAAAATGTCAAGAAAATGAAAACTAAGACTACTAAAGCCTCTAAGAAGAAGAAACCTAGCAAAAGATAGAAGGCAGATGAGTCTTTAGCCTCATTGACACTTGAATATATACTAAAGTCTGTCACTATTGATAAAACTTGAAACCTGTGGCTGCATTTTATGATGACTACAATGATGTTAACAAAAGGATTTTGGAAGAAGCTATCATAGAATATATGAACATATAAAATAGAGCTCTCATTGAGATCATTGGTGATCTCCTAAATACCTTGGGTAGTATGCTATCAGTCAGAAAAGAAATTGTGGTGGCTAAATATATTGAGCTTAGAGAACACACTTTGATAAAATTATGTCCGGATATTACTCCAGAAGAAAAGGCCAAAATCTCCAAAGCACTTAACAATGAGTTCAGATCAAAGAGAAGAATGAATCTACTGATGATAGGAGAAGTCAAAAAAGTTTTCAAGGAAACATAGGAGACCATTTTGGAAATACTTAAGAAATACAACATTTCCACTCCTTATGACAATGAAGAAACAAATGATAAAGACTCATCCCCACTGGACATTAGCCAAGAACAAGGACTAGAATAGAATGATCAAGTTCCTAACACTGATATAGTGGATATGTTAGATCAAAGCAAAGTTGATACTGATCTGCCTCTTGAGCAATATGTTGAAGGTGAAAAGAATAGGGAGTAGATAAGAATTTTGACACTAGAGTAAAACATGGATCAACAAGAAAATATGAACATGAATCATCCAAAATGGACTCAGGAAGAAATATCTAAGAGAGCAAGAGATACTATAGATGTCTCAATTGGTTCTCGCAAACAACAAGTTGCAGATGAGTCTGAACTCCTTCAAGGACAAATCAACTTGGCCTCATTGTCACCTATCATAGAATATATGAACATATAAAATAGAGCTCTCATTAAGATCATTTGTGATCTCCTAAATACCTTGGGTAGTATGCTATCAGTCAAAAAGGAAATTGCGGTGGCTAAATATATTGAGCTTAGAGAACACACTTTGATAAAATTATGTCCGGATATTACTCCAGAAGAAAATGCCAAAATCTCCAAAGCACTTAACAATGAGTTTAGATCAAAGAGAAGAATGAATCTACTGATGATAGGAGAAGTCAAAAAAGTTTTCAAGGAAACATAGGAGACCATTTTGGAAATACTGAAGAAATACAACATTTCCACTCTCTATGACAATGAAGAAACAAATGATAAAGACTCATCCCCACTGGACATTAGCCAAGAACAAGGACCAGAATAGAATGATCAAGTTCCTAACACTAATATAGTGGATATGTTAGATCAAAGCAAAGTTGATACTGGTTTGCCTCTTAAGCAATACGCTGAAGGTGAAAAGAATAGGTAGTAGATAAGAATTCTAACACTAGAGTAAAACATGGATCAACAAGAAAATATGAACATGAATCCTCTAAAATGGACTTAGGAAGAAATATCTGAGAGAGCAAGAGATACTACAGATGTCTCAATTGGTTCTGGCAAACAACAAGTTGCAGATGAGTCTGAACTCCTTCAAGGACAAATCAACTTGGCCTCATTGTCACCTATACAAAAGTTCAAGTTAGCATCTATTGTTTAGGCCAAGGCACAAGAAGAAATGCTGAAATCTCATGACCAAGACAGTAAATTCATCAATGATGCATCCAACTTTCTAGAAAAGATGATGCCAGCTATTCACAAGGACACTTCACTATCTTCTGTTGATCATCTCAAAGGGATATTAGACTCTATAAGAACACATTTTGAGTCTTTTAAAAAATCTGCAGAAGCAAAAGGTAGAAAAGAGTTTGATAAAAAGAGATTGATTGAGTTAAGGGCTATGTTAGCAAAAGATAAAACTACCGTAGAAAATGTGATAAGAGGCATACAAACTGCAATTTAAGAAGCCTATAAGTTTATAAATTTTGCCTATCTTGGCCAAAAGTTACAAAGGAATTAGAAGATAAAACCAAAGATTTGGAACTCAAACTACTTAGTATGTCTAAGACATATAATCTGGCAGTTGAGTCAATAAATACCAAAGAAGCTCAAGTTGCAAATATTCACAGTGATTTAAGCAATCTGATGAAGAAAAGGGGAGAAATTAGAGATAGGTTTTGCCAGCTAAGGGGACTGATAAGTCCAAAAATTGACTCCATGACCAATCTGGCAGATGAAGCCATGAAATCACTTGCACTAGTTGATACACCTTCAGATGTGCAGAGGGCAGAGAAGCTAGTTTTTCTGATGAATGCCATGTCCATATCCTAGAAATTGCAAGGAATAGATGGAATAGAGAGATATCCTATATAAAAACCATCTATAATGATATTCTACCTTCAATGACAAATTAAGACAAAAATGTGTATCTGTATATATGCATCAGAATATAACAGTTTTGAAAAATTTTGACAAATTTTGGATTCAGATTACACCCTTTTCCATTGATATCAAAGGGGGGGAAGAACATCAGTGGATAATGGATAAACATATTAGAGGGAGTAGGAGAATGAAGTGTATATAGTAAGAGAGAGCGGTCAAGCATTTTTCACTAAGTGTTACCATCAATGCCAAAGGGGGAGATTGTTGGCAAGAGACATTGCTCAGGTATAGACCTGTATGTTTTTATTGATGGAAACAAGGCTTAAAAGTTTCATCAACATGAGAAGAAGACATTTCTCTAGGACATATTTAATTGAAATCTGGTTGACAATTCTGATTGGTAGAAGTGGTTAAGTATGGGTATTTATAGAGTAAAGGATAGTCAGTGGGTCAGTGTGCTTCCGCAAATGATGATCTGATATTACAGTTTGGGTATTATGTTAGTAATTGTTTGATGGTGTCATTCTCTAGAGATTAATTCTTGACTTCCTCTAGAAGTCATTTGGAACAATTATCTATGTCCGGGTGAACAGAGGTATAACATAGACACTAAACAGGGCATATAGTAATGGTCAGCATTCCTCTGTAGGTGAGTATTTTGTTATGTGGTTTTAACATGTTGTAAACACTTGTATGAAGTGTCTAATTGTAGAGTTGTGAGATTTGACATCCACTGGAAAGATAGCTTTTAGATGCTAAGTATCGGTATAGTGTTTGACAACATTTCATAGAGATAGAGTTAGAGTTCTGATGGTCTGCATTCCCCTACAAGGTGATATCATGTCCTGCGATTGTGTGGGTAAGATTGGGGATGTGTGAAGAGTCCTTGATATGATTTTGTAAGTGTTTTGTGATCCATAGTAAAAGTTGTAAGTCAACAGATGAACCTGATAAGCATGCTCTTAAGGAATAGGCTAACTAGTATAATAAATCATTATGTGGAGAAGAGATAGTGTGTGAAGGATCTATTTAAGTGATTGAATGATTAGAGCTGACCTATATGAACATGTTTGGGGAAAGATTTGGGTCCGCATAACATATAGTGCATTGGATTGAACTGACAAGCTACATATTTCTATGTACACATTTCACTTCTTGGATGCCGACCTGATTATGGATCTAATCATGATGCGGATATATAAGAGCAATAAATTTGAGTTGAGATGAATAGTGGATGTGTGAGGATTAATGCAAATATGTAAATAGCAGAGTAGTGACACAGATCAGTGATGATGGAGACTTAGGATTCAGAATTTAGTTTGTAAATGACTGCACCCTGGCATAGTGATAGATGCTTATGCAATATTTAGTTTTCATGTGTAATTTTCTTTGTACTTGGAAAAGAGAATTCTTCATCATGGCAATGAGCCTGGAGGTGACCCTCTAGTAGGGTTTAACAGCCCTAAGGGTTTAACAACCCTTATTGTAATCTTGCTAGGTTTAGGGTTGAGGCAGTGAGCCTGGTAAACCTAGTTGTATTTCATGGGATTGAGCCAACATGTTCCATGTTTGTGGAGTGACCAAGCTTGAACATCATTATTTGTGAAGATTTCAATATATATTTGAGAGCTAATCCTCTCCGTGGTCTTTCCCATTTTGGGTTTTCCACTTAAAAATCTTGTTGTCCATGTGTCATATATTTATGGTTGTTATTCTTTTGCATGTTGTGCTCTTGTTTAATTTATTCTAAGAAATGGTTAAAAGAAAAAGTTTATAGAACATGTATTCAGCCCACCTCTTAGTGTTCCTGATATTCAACAATTGATATCAAAGTGAGGTTCCTTGGAAAAAGTCTAACAACTTAAGGAAGATCTGGGATAGTGTGATCATGGCAACAAGAAACTAGAAGCAGCTATTATGGATCTTAAAAAATCTAAAGCAGAAGTTAGGGATCTGAAAGAAATCTTGCAACAAGATGATAAATGCATCTCAAAGATAAAAGAGCAAGTCAAGAAATTCAAGGACAAATACAAGGAAACTAATGGAGTGACCAAGTCTGAACATCATTATTTGTAAAGATTTCAATATATATTTGAGAGCTAATCCTCTCCGTGGTTTTTCCCATTTTGGGTTTTCCACATAAAAATCTTGGTGTCCATGTGTCATGTTTTTATGGTTGTTATTATTTTGCATGTTGTGCTCTTGTTTAATTTATTCTGAGAAATGGTTAAAAGAAAAAGTTTATAGAACATGTATTCACCCACCTCTCAGTGTTCCTGATATTCAACAATTGATATCAGAGTGAGGATCCTTGGAAAAAGTCTAATATCTTAAGGAAGATCTGGCATAGTGTGATCATGGCAGCAAGAAGATTTGGAAATAAGAAAGTGACAAGGAACTAGAAGCAACTATTATGGATCCTGAAAAATCTGAAGTAGAAGTTAGGGATCTGAAAGAAAACTTGCAACAAGCTGATGAATGCATCTCAAAGCTAAAAGAGCAAGCCAAGAAATTCAAGGACAAATACAAAGAAGTTAATGATCAATTGATATCAGCAAATGAAGCCCTGATTGATTTGGAAGAAGAAGTTATAGAAAGAACAAAAGCATAAAATTATCTAAATTTAATTATGAAGAGGAGATTAGAAGACTATGCCAAACTTGAAAAAGAAATTGTAAGTCTAAAAATAGACCTAGATAAGGCCAAAATCTTTCAAGAAAAATTTAAGATAAGTACTGCAAAGCTTGATGAAATGATTGCCAGTCAGAAGAATATTGATGACAAGCAAGGTTTGGGATTTGAGAAAGGTGAAAGTTCAAAATCTAGTCAAATAAACACTGAGTCAAGGCAAAACAAAGGATACTAGTTCAGAAATCAAAGAGGAAGACCTAGAAGAGCTCAGGTCAGACAAGCAAATACTCAGAGGTATCCATGCTTCAATGGTCACTATTATAAATGCAATAATTATGGGCATAGGGCTACTTAGTGTAGAAGTAGAATGAATCAAAATATTCCATCCTTCTCTGGTAAATGTTTTAATTGCAAGAAGATTGGTCACACAACAAATGATTGAAGGAGTATGTCAAGAAATATGCCAAGCTATTCTAGGAACAGTCAATTCTTCAATGGCAAGTACTTCACATGCAGTAGGTTTGGACACATGGCTAATCAATGTAGATCAAGGATGCATTCACTCAAATGAAGAAATCAAGGACAAGGAAACATTGTATGCTTCAATTGCAACAAATTTTCACATGTTGCAAGATTCTGCAGAAGTAAGAATATGAAGAGAAATTACTATGCTGAAGAAAGAAAAAATGAGCAGAGGAATGATAAGGGAAAAGAAAAGGTTGATCCAAAGAGAACCAAGAATTAGATGAGTATGATCTGGATTAAAAAAGATGTAAATTAGGTTAAGGATGGATCCACACCAGCATCTATTGTAGACACTTCTTTTGGGAAGTAAATTGAGAGCTCTGGCTCAGGCGGAATAGTGTTAAAAAACCAAATCCCCCAGCCAAAATGTGGGTGCTAGAATTTGGTATGATGGTGTATGATGAAATCTAATGTGATATATCTCTTAAAAGAAAAACTAGAAGTAATTGGGTCAAAGCGGCATATTGTGGAGCAATCCTAATCGACTGTCTTCTATAGTGACAGGATTTAACAACTTTTTGGGAATGAGCATTTAAGGACGACTAGGTCAAGTCGGGTAGAGGATAAAAAAGAACTTGATTGGTTTCAAAATCACTTTGCACATAGAGCTATTAGGAATTCAAAGAAATTGAAGCTAAATTTGAGCAACAACAACCAAGAATTGAGGCAATTGAAGTATTTCAGAGAAAGGAAACCCTAGTTCGGTGAAACAAGGTACTTTCATTCAAACCCTACTTGTGAATCTATTAAAATTCTAAGATGGTATCTCTACAAGTTGTTGATATTACTAAGCGACCTCGACCAAAATTTAAGAAACACCCATTCAATTAAACCAAAGTCGATCAGTTGGGTGCTTTCTCAAATATTCAAGTTGTATGTAGAGGATGTTAGGGCATATATTCATGTTGCCCTAGAGGAATTTGATGATAGCAGGTTTACTGATCTCTACATAAAACACTTGAGAAATGAGAATCTCTATCTGAAAAATAAATATCAAGCATTGGAAGAAAAGAAATTTATTCAGTACTTGGATTTCCCAAAATTCATGGAGGATGAATGGGTCTTGTATGTGTTAACTAGGGTTCATGATGAATTCATATGGCTTGATAGACCTTTCAAGATTGCAAAAGATGCTATTAGAGTAGTCACTGGATTATACTCCACCAAATTAGTACCACTATTAAAAGAGGTAAAGAATGATACAATAATGATGACTACCAGAGCAAACTTTGATAAGAGAGCCTTGACAATAAATGATATTGAGGATCATGTTGTTAGATTTGCCTCAATGGTGTTGGGATACAATGTTTATTTCACCAACTGGGAAAAATCTGTTTCAGGAATGGCCATATACACAACCTATCAAATGAATAAGGAAAATACTAACTATGACATCTGTGAATTGCTCCGACAGCAAGTAATAGACAACCTGAAGAAGGAAAAAGAAGGTTTATACCCTTTCAAATTTGGCACACTGATCATGTGTTTATTTTTCTATTTTATGCAAGAGTTGCCTGGTATGAAGAACCTGATCTGGACCCATGATAAACCTGTTACAATTCAAATTAGAAATTTGTTGAGTAGCATAGGCACCATTGATGCACAGAATGAAGCCCTATGGGGCTATTTCAAAAACTTCCAAATATCAATGCAAGATAGGGAAATAATCCCCAAAATAGTTGTTGAAAAATACAAGGACACAATTGTCTTTATTGTGACAAAAGATCAGTGTTTGATGGAGGCCATTGAGCTCATAATGGTCTGGGTTACGCCTATGAGATATGAGGTAGATGGAGTTGTACTGGAAAATTATGCCGAATATATGCTAAGTAAACCCAGAGATCCCAATGAAGAAAGATTTGGGACTTATGAGGAATTGCATGGAAAAATCCTTGTTGAAGTGAGAAAACCTAAGATATATAAGAAAATGAAGAAGGTGGCAGAAGAAATTGCCATAAAACATGGATTCACCAAGGAACAAGTTAGAGAGGCGAGAGAAAAAGGCCAAGCAAAAAGGGAAGCAAGGGAAAAGAAAGGAAGTGAAAGATTTAATGTTCTAGATGAACCTAAAGATAAGGAAGAAAAACCTCAAGCAACAAAGAGATCTACCATAATCTCTTCTTCTTCTTTCGGTCCCACATGTACCAGCATAAAGGAATTTGCAAAGAAGCCAACTGACAAAGGAACATAAACATAGAAAACAAAAGGGAAAAGAATGTATATAAGTATAAGTGAGAAAGATGAAGAGACTGAGTTTGATGAAAATATCAAGAAAATGAAAATTGAGAGTACTAGATCCTCTAAGAAGAAGAAACCTAGCAAAAGATAGAAGGTAGATGAGTATCTAGACACATTAACACTTGAATATATACTAAAGTATGTCATTGTTGATGAAAACTTGAAACCTATGGCTGAGTTTTATGATGATTATATTGATGCTGACAAGAGGATTTTGGAAGAAGCTATCATAGAATATCTGAACATATAAAATAGAGCTCTCGTTAAGATCATTAGTGATCTCCCAGATACCTTGGGTAGTATTGTATCAATCAGAAAGAAACTGTGGTGGCTAAAGATATTGAGCTCATAGAACACACTTTGATAAAATTATGTCTGGATATTACTCTAGAAGAAAGGGCTAAAATCTCTAAAGCACTTAACAATGAGTTCAGATCAAAGAAAAGAATAAATGCACTGATGATAGGAGAAGTTGACAAAGTTGTCAAGGAAACAAAGGAGACCATTTTGGAAATACTAAAGAAATACAACATTTCCATTATCTATGACGATGAAGAAACAAATGATAAAGACTCATCCCCATCAGAGATTAGGTGAGAACAAGGCCTGAATAGAATGATCAATTTCTTGACACTGATATAGTGGATATGTCAGATCAAAGAAAAGTTCATACTGATCTACCTCCTGAGCAACTGGCTGAAGGTGAAGAGAATAGGGAGTAGATAAGAAGCCTAACACCAGAGAAAAACATAGATCAACAAGAAAATATGGACATGAATCCTCCAGAACAGAGTCAGGAAGAAATATCTAAGAGAACAAGAGATACTGTAGATGTCTCAGTTGGTTCTAGCAAACAATAAGTTACAGATGAGTCTGAACTCCTTCAAGGACCAATCAACTTGGCCTCATTGTCACATGTAAAAAAATTCAAGTTTATGTCTATTGTTTAGGCCAAGGCATAGGATGAAATGCTGAAATCTCATGACCAAGATAGTAAATTCATCAATGATGCATCCAACATTCTAGGAAAGATGATGCCAACTGTTCAAAAGGACACCTCACTATCTTTCCTTGATCATCTCAAAGGGCTATTAGACTCTGTAAGTACACATTTTGAGTCTTTTGAAAAATCTACAGAAGCATATGTTAGAAAAGAGTTCGATGAAAAGACATTGATTGAGTTAAAGGCTATGTTAGCAAAAAATAAAACTATGTTAGAAAATGTGATGAAAGGCATACAAAGTGCCATTGAAGAAGCCTGTAAAGTTTATAAATTTTGCCTATCTTGGCCAAAAGTTACAAGAGAATTAGAAGATAAAACCAAAGATTTGGAACTCAAACTACTTAATATCTCTGAGACATATAATCTAGTAGTTGAGTCAATAAATGCCAAAGAAGCTCATGTTGTAAATATCCATAGTGATTTAAGCACTTTGATGAAGAAAAGGAGAGAAATTAGAGATAGGTTGTGCCATCTAAGGTGACTGATAAGTCCAAAAATTGACTCCATGTCCAATCTGGCAGTTGAAGCCATGAAATCACTCGCACTAGTTGATACACCTTCAGATGTGCAGAGGGCAGAGAAGTTGTTTTTCTAATGAATGGCCATGTGCATATCCTAGAAAGTGGAAGAAATAGATGGAATAGAGAGATAGCCTTGATAAAGACCATGTATAATGATATTCTACCTTCAATGACAAATTAAGACAAAAATGTGTATCTATATATATGTGGCAGAATATAACAGTTTTGAACATTTTTGACAACTTTTAGATTTGGATCACACCCTTTGCCATTGATGCCAAATGGGGAGAAGAAGATCAATGAGAAATGGATAAACATCTTGGGGTGAGTAGGAGAATGAAGTGTATATAGTAGGAGAGACTAGTCAAGCATTTTTCATTAAGTGTTACCATCAATGCCAAAGGGGGAGATTGTTGGCAAGAGACACTACTTAGGTATAGACCTATATGTTGTCATTGATGGAAACATGGATTAGAAGTTTCATTAACATGAAAAGAAGACATTTCTTGAGAAGGACATATTAGAATTCAGATCTAGTTGACAAGTCTGATTGGTAGAAGTGGTTAAGTATGGGTATTTATAGAGTAAAGGACAATCAGTGGGTCAATGTGCTTCCACAAATGATGATCTAGTAATGTGGTTGGGGTATGATGTTAGTAATTCTTTGATGGTTTCATGCTCCATAGATTAAGTCCTAACTTCCTCTGGAAGTCATTTGGAAGAATTATCTAAGTCTAGGTGAATAGAGGTATAACACAGACAGTAAACAAGGCACATTATAATGGTCCTCATTCCTCTGTAGGTGAGTATTTTTTTATTTGGTTTTAAGGTGTTATAAACACTTGTATGAAGTGTCTAATTCCAGATTTGTGATATATGATGTCCATTGGAAAGATAGTTGCAAGCTGCTATGTATCGGTGTAGTGTTTAACAATGTTTGACAGAGATAGAGTCTAAGTTCTGATGGTCTACATTCCCCCGCAAGATGATATGATGTACTATAGTTTTGATGGTAAGATTGGGAATGTGTGAAGAGTCCTTGATATGATTTTGTAAGTGTTTTTTGATCCACAGTAAAAGTTGTAAGTCAACAGATGAACCTGATAAGCATGCACTTAAGGAACAGGTCGACTAGTATAATAAATCATTGTGCGGAGAAGAGGTAGTGTGTTAAGGATCTATTTAAGTGATTGAATGATTAGATCCAACCAATATGAACTCATTTGGTCAAATATTTGGGTCTGCATAACATATAGTGCATTGGATTGATCTGACAAGCTACATCTTTCTATGTACATATTTCACTTCTTGCATGCCAACCTGATTATGGATCAAATCATGATGCATGGATATATAATAGCAATGAATGTCAGTTGAGATGCAATGTGGAAGTGTGTGGATTGATGTGAATATGCAGATAGTAGAGCAGTGACATAGATAAGTGATGATGAAGACTTGGGATTCATAACTTAGTTGCTAAATGACTGCACCTTGGCATAGTGACAGATGCTTATGCAATATTCAGTTTTCATGTGCAATTTACTTTGTACTTGGTAGTGAGCCTCCAATAGGGTTTAACATCCCTAAGGGCCTAACAACCCTTATTGTAATCTTTCTAGGTTTAGAGTTGAGGCAATGAGCTTGCTAGATGTAGTTGTACTTCATGGCAGTGAACCAGTATGTTCCAAGCCCGTTGAGTTACCAAGCCTGAACATCATTATTTATAAAGATTGTGATATATATTTGAGAGATAATCCTCTCCATGGTTTTTCCCATTTTGGGTTTTCCAAGTAAAAATCTTGGTGTCCATGTGTCATGTTTTTATGGTTGTTATTCTTTTGCATGTTGTGCTCTTGTTTAATTTATTCTGAGAAATGGTTAAAATAAAAAGTTTATAGAACATTGATTTGCCCCCCCTCTCAATGTTCCTAATATTCAATAGCCTTACTTCATTATTTTAGTGAAGACAAAGAAATGGCCTAAATTACTCAATATTATTGAAATGCTACTTCTATGGGTAGAACACCCCACCATCATTACATTTGACAAGATACTTATAAAGCTTCAATAGTAAAATTATGATTTTTACTTGGGAAATTAGTAGCATAATTTGAGATTTTTGTAATGCAACAATCAACATGAGCAGGCACCATGTTGGGAGATTTGCATTTGCACAAAACATATAGAGATTCGTAATTGTGTGTTTAATTAGCTCTATTTCATGGGATTAGCTTTATGTCTATGGGAATGTGATGGTTGCCCATACCATCTTGAAGATTGGTCTTATTTATGGTGATTCATTGAATGCAATCTATGAATAAGGAACTTTGACTCATTAGACTATTTACATGAGAATGAAACAGAGTTAGATTAAGCCCAATTATATTATGAGCTAGAGTGGTTTTTTAGAAACCATAGAAATTACAAGAAGAATTATAAAGATCCTATTTCTCTTAATGATCCTTTACAAACATTATTTTTTAGCTTTTCATGAATGATACCTTTTAGCTCAAATATGGTGTAGTTTGTAATCTCTTAGTTTGATGGGTTTAATAGAATCTTCTACCATTTCTACTAATCTACATGGAAAAGATATTATGAAGTGTCCTTTTAGAGTTTGTTGGTTTCAATCACCTAATTTATAGGCATCCTTTTATTTTTTAAACAATATTCATTAAATCTTAAATGATTTCATAATTTCATGGTATATAATAATGCACTGGGTTCTCTTGCTTTATCTTCTCTATTGATATAGAATTGAGAACGAATTTTGAATCTTATTTGATCAGTTCCTAATTGACATATTATATCTTCACAGAGCATCATCAGCAATAGATCTATCACTATTTGCAAGACCTCTATCTACAATTCTTTCCCATTAATCTCTCAAATTACCAAAAATTGATCTACTAGCATAACTAATATATTGTACATTTGTCCAAGACTTTGTAGAATAAAAGAACTGTTAAAAACTATCAAACAATATCTTGGTAATACCATAAGGATAAAAAATATTATCTATGTTAATTTGGTATTTAATAGTAGTGGTAGATCTAAATTGTGTTGTTTCTAGAATCTCATCTAACTATATCTCCTATATTATTACCCATGATTCATTAGTTTCTATGTTAGAAATGATATTAGGCATTTCTCAATTTTCTTGCCCATTTTCACTTCCATTCTAATATTGTAATTGAAATTAATTTATAATTATTTTTCTTCTTAATGTTTACATTTTCCTTTTAAACATAGTCTGCTTCTTTTAGTTCACCAATTATTCCTATTTGTTTTAAAAAGTTTTCTTTTTCTTCTACTATAGTGTTAATTTTAAACTCTTCAAATAGGTCCATGTCTAGAGCATTTAGATCTATCATGTTAGGAGATCTTACAACCCATTCTTTAGCTTTAACTATTTTAAAATGAATCGATTGAGTTATCAAAGCCACCTTATTTTTCCCATTTGGCCTTCATTTTCCTAACCAAAGATTTCATCTTTTCTAATTATAAAGCTATATGAAAGATTAGGGCTTTCGAATCACCTAATTATAGTATTATATTTTTTCAATCATTTTCATAGAATCTAAAGTTTCACCAAAATGTATTTGACGATCTTGTAGATTATTAATTGTTGCCTCCATCATCATTTTATTTTGATCAACTTGCTACATTCAAGATATAGTATGTAATTATTGGATTCTCAATATCTTTGTACCTTGGGAATTATCACTAACCTTTACCTTTATCTTACCCATATTTTATATGTAGGCACATTCCATTGTGATAAATTTCTTCTTTGAGCTTCTATTTTTTTCTAGTGCCTGCCTAATCGCATATGTAGCCTAGCTTTGTAACTTCGTCAATGGTTTTTGTTGCTATTAAGTATCATAAATGTATATATTGTTGGCCACCTATCGAGATCTCATAGCATACTATTTTTTGTTCTAGTGTCTATTCATATTTCATATTCTACACTTTTCTCATCATTTCTTTTGGGAATGTTTTCTTTGATTATATGAGATTTTTCTCATTTGCCTAGTTTTGATTTTTCTTATTCCTCTTAGTAATCCTTAGGACTTAATTATGGTTTTAGATTCACTTCCCTTGCTAACATGTCAATCACTTGAGGGTTGTTGCTAAGATATACTATTCTGGAAAGAGATGATTTAAAGGATAAGGGTTAATTGAGAAACCTCTCCTATTGGTACTGAAATGGTCATGAAAGACATGGGATCAATTACTTGTGCTAGCTTTTTTGGTATAAAATCCATTATATACTTGTTCTCGGTGCTTGGTTTTGTAGTTGTTTAGGAGGAACATGGTCTTATAATAGGTAACCTTGGGAATTTATGTATTATAGGCACCCCTTCTAAGGTTTGTTCTTGAATAGTGGTCATATTTTTTTAGATATTATGCTCCTCATCGGGAGATGCCTTGATGAAATTAACGATGAATTCCCAAAATTAGGCATAATTTTGACCCATAAGTAGTTGGATCATAGGAAACATGATTTTGAATCCATTATAAATTTTATCTCATCCATAATGAAGAGGGTGAGTGCAAGAAGTTTGGTCCACCTTTTTGCTTAAAAGTGGAAGTGTTTTCCTTGAAAATTAAAGTTTGTCACAGTTGGAGTGAAAATTTGAAGCACTTACACATACAATCTTAAGAAAGTCCAGTAATATGAAATTTAGTATTTTGAATCCATTTTTTAAATATGTAATTTATTCTAATACCAAGATGATACAAATTAATTTTACATAGGCCTTTACAAAAACCACTTTTTAAAAGTCACTTTTTAGGACCGTGCCATGCACATGTATGACCAACAAAATTTGACCCAAATAAAAGTATTTTTATAAATAAATTTGGGGAAAGATGTGTATTACAGTAATGTTTGATGAGGATATTTTTTTTTCTATAATTTGTTTCCATATATATATATATATATATATATATATATATATATATATATATTTTATTGGCTCTAATTGTTGTTTTTGAAAACCCCTCATGTACGGCCAACATAATTTTAGCTAAACTAATGATAAAATCAAATCTATTTTATTGTGTAAAGAATGATGTGTATATTGATGACATATAATTATTTTTAAAAAAAATTAAAACTTAAAAATTATCAAAAAATGCAAACACCTATCATTTCAAGTTTATGGACCAGTTTACTCATAAATTAATTAATAAATAGAATAACAAGTTGAATAAAAGAATCACATATTTGAAAACTAAACATCATCATCTATAATGGGTTTTAATTTTGTGAAAAAATTTAGAAGAAAACATCATCAGCCATATTGGTAAAGTTGGTCTTTTCTCTTGTTCTGAACATAGATTTGTACTTGTAGGTCCAAGTCTAGGGGTTGGCTTACCATGCCTTTCCTGAGCTTGAGATTTTAGGAATGGGTACCTATTTTAAAATGAGTCCTTGTTCCTTTTATGTGGGAAAAATGTGTGCATGGCTTTTTTTAAAATTTAAATACATTTTTACAAATGTGTACCTGTTTCTTTTAAAATAGGTACCCATTTCTTCTAAAATAGGTACCCATTTCTTTTAAAATTGCTACCCATTTATGTCAGGATTTTTTCTTTGCGTGTGACTTCTCCTATATGTCGACCCAACTTCTTGCAAGAACCCAAGAACATTTTTTTTAGTTTCCTTAGGGTAACTATCACCTTGCAAAAAATCAGGATCAAAACCTATGATTAATAATATAAATATGCAATGACCACCTACAATGGAATTGTAGTGGATTTTTTCACTACAGGAAGTTGATATATGTATATCTACCTTTCCTTATTTTGAAAACTATGCTATAAGAATGTAGTAGTTTAGTTAAGATAAATTTTCATATGTTCTCTATTTTGCATATGTTGTAAGTTCCTTGGCCTTTTGGCAAATGTTGTAAGTTCCTTGGCCTTTTGGCAATGATTTCCTCCCTTTACAATGCAGTGACTAAGTTGTTGGCTTTGAACCCATCCTATTTGTTACACCATCTAATCTACCAATTCACCTATCTCATCCTATGGCTCACGACGTTCAAAGTATCTAAAATATGGAAAAAGAGTGTTGGGATCATGCTATTTGGCACAACTCAGAAAAAAAAAAATTGACATTAGAATTGGAGAAGAGAGGATATAAGAAGAATTTACATTTACTCAACATGTCTGGGATACACTTAGAGATCTATCTTATCTAATTTCCATCATAAGAAGATCATTTAAAATTTAGTTGCATGTATGTAAAAGAATACCTCGACATTCCTTTAAATAATCCCATGTCTAAGGTAGACTATTTAGCCCTTACCAACTTTCTTTTCCACGTAAAATGAACAAAACATGTGTTTCTATCTCCTTATAGAAAAACTATCACTAAGTAGCATAATTGATATCAATAATAGAAGAGGAATAATGTAATAGTTTCAAGCTATTAACTTTATTTTGACCACTAGCTCTGGTCAAATATAAGTTATACACCTATGCATTCTTTCTTGCACTCACGTATCACATATGCTCAAACAATAAGGTTATAACATGGTAGTCGGTGATGGATATTATGAATCATGTTATCACGAAATAATATGAAGATGTATCTTTAAATCTTAATGCTAATCACAAACTAGACTATATAAAAAGAAACATCTTTTAATCATTAACTTTTATGTCTCAACAACATGCCTTAAAGGCTGAAGATTCAGTTTAACAAAGAATCCACAATTTCTCTTTCAATTATTTATGTAGCTCTCGGCCAGCTCAAACAATCACAGTTTGGTCTGCCTATTTTTCTCTTGGCACACATTAAGAAAAGATCACACTAGTGGCATATAGGTTGACATTTCCATCCCTAATTCTAATATATTATAGATAATGATTACCATTTTGTTCCAAGGGTTGACCTAGTCTATAACTAGAGATAGTCCACTAATATTCACAGAAGAGGATAAGTCACTGTCTATATAAACTCTTAAAATAATTTAGAGTAATTACCACATTAGGTGCCTTGAGCACGATAACCATGTGGCAATGATAACAGTAATAAGGATGTCAGCTTAACATAAAGACATCACAAATCAACCTCTCGAGCTCTCTACAGACTTCAAAGTCCTTGGTGTATTTATAAACATGACAACAAAGTTTTATTTTCTACCAACATGTGCTCATTCAAAACACAGTCGTATGACTAAATGTATTAACAACAATGATCGATCATTATCTTAGAAGATATAAGGAATGATAACAAAGTCTTGACAAAATGTCATTAGGAATAACAATCTTACCTTGATATTGATAATGTATTCTATTTTCTTCCATAGTGGATGTCATCTATGATATAAGAGTTTCCTTACATTCTTATTCTGTGGTGCCTTCACTTTCTATCTCTTCGTACTCTCGAACCCTTTCTCTACTAAAAGATTTATTTTCTCTCACTTATCTCCTTCTCTTTTTCCCTTGGTTATACTCTTACTTTATGTCGAGTGAGCTTTTGATTACAAGACCACCTACCCTTGCCAGAGTAACTACCCACTAAGTTATAAAAGCTCTCAAGAGGAGCATATAACAATAGTTGCTCCTTCTTCGCAAGACTCACTCCTACACTACAACAACATTCTCTCCACTTTCTCCACATTTTGTGGAGTACAAAGTCATGCTCAAAACAAGAGTGTAGTGGTCTCCACAACTTAAGTTAGTCATGTGTCAAGATATGGTTCAAATCTAAAACATACAATTCCACTTATACATTATGTATATATCAATATACATATAATAGTAAATAAAATCCTTTATTGACACAATTATTGTAATACCAAAGTATGGTGTTGTATTATTCATGTAACAAGATTCAAGTAAGGGACTAAGGTCTTCTTCTCCCTCAAACCCTAAACTGACATCAAAAGATTAAATCCATACTCAAAAGAAAATATATTGAAAAGTTTTGATGAAGGAAAATTGTTAAATTCTAACCTCAAAATATTTCTTGAATATCTCTTGACCAAATTGGTGAAGTTTTGATGTCGGAATCCTTTCCTTACTGATAAATCGACAATTGTCGAATAGAGATTAACTTAACCAAGAAAGTTAACTATTACATACCCCATCTCGAGAAGGTTCACTAAATATACGACTTGGAACTCAAATGGAAAAACTTGTCTTTTCCAACATCTATTTCTTTCTCTTCAATGATGATCTCTTTCCATTCTTGGATGTGGAAATCTATTTCCTAGTTACACTCATAGTCATACAAACTATGATCAGTGTATCATCAATAAATCATTATACATCAAAATTGAATAATTTCAAATTCATTCAATCACATGTCAAATTCAATCCGTTAATTATAATTCTTAAAATCAATGATTTATGCTGACATTTTTCCTAAATGTCAAATCATTAATCTATGATAACTTATCCACTTAATCACATGAAAGTAAAAGTAAAAGATAGTCAAAGTTTGGGGATGTAACATTCAACCCTAATATTATTTGAGTTCACTTACATTCAATTTCTTTGGTCATTTATATCTTCGGGAGGTTGTTTTATTCCTACAACTTCTAATGTCCTAATCTGTTGAACCAATGTAACTATAATGTTAGTAGGGGTTACATTTCTCTTTCTTTACACTTCTCTAGTTTATTTTAAACTTTCATGGTTTCCTCTATTCATGTGCTCTCTTGAGGTTCCAATTTCTAAGCCTAATATGTGATATCTAATGCCTCTTAAGCCTCTTTATCCTCTTGTACATATTTTTCCAAATGCTTCACTTTGTTGTCTAATTGCAATGGTGTTCCTATATAGCTAGTTGATCATTGATCTACCTAATGGATTTTTATCGAACGAGCACTCAATGTGGTCTACTTTGGTTAGAGTGAGTTGGTTGAACTATAACTTCTTGTTCCCAATTGGGATTGTCAAATGTAAGAGAATGACGAGTTTGTCACCTATCATTCTCATAATCTGAACCTTCATAGTCAAAGGAATTTATGCTTGGTGCCAATGTATCAGGTGGCATATACCTATCAAATGAGGATGTTTCAAGTTCTCTTGTTAAAACTTGAAAGTTGTGGCACACTTCAGGCCAAGTTATCAACATAAATTAATTTAGGTATTCCCAATTAAATTTCAATTTTTGTGAAACATATGTTCTATTTGGATTCATTCTAGATAAATTAGACCTAGGAAACAAATTTTGCAACTAGAATCATCCACTAAAAATATATGTACTCATGCTTTTGAGGCACATGGTTTTCCTGATACCACAAGTTGTATTTGTGTGAGCTTGAGTCTATAAAAGTAAGCACTGTTAGAATGAATGAGGATGTTTCCTATCTGGTTTACCCCTTTTTAGTGTGAATAAGGCACATTATATAACTAATTCCTAGTTAGGACCTATTCACACATATTCAAATGTTAAGTTAGCTTAGGTAGTTGTCAGATTTAACATTTGTAGCACTTGTTTCATGTCATAGCATTAAGACACTTGTCATCTTACAAGTTTGTCTTACATGCATTTATTAATTAGTGGTGTCTAGGTGAATTTATTATGTATGTCATCTAGTTAGTTTCTCCACAATGTTAGCCTTGTGCCTCACCTCTCAATCTTGCCTATATAAGGGAGGTCTCTCATTGTATATTTCATGTTGTATGATGTCAAGATTTGCATCTTGTATATTGTATGCATCATTCTTTTGACAATATAAAGTGTTGTTATTGCTTCTCCCAAGTTGTGGAAGGTCTTTATGATTGTAGGTGATCTTGGGTCTCCTTGAGTCCATTATCAACTCTTACATGGTATCAAAGCATCAGATATGTGATCTCCTTCCCTTGTTTTGGAGATTTTTTTCCTAGAGCTAATTATTGGTGCATCCTGGTGCAAAGCAGACTGTACCATTGCAATCAGAAGGCATCAAAACCTAAGGATCTCTTATTCAAACATTGAAGTCAGAGTCTAAAAATTTTTGCAAATTTTTTTAGGGCTGACATATTTCACAAGCAAAAAATCCATGTGACTGTATGGATTCATATGGATGTATGGCCATATGAGTGCATGCGTCTCGACTACTGGGATGTACATCACCATCTACACCAAGATTGTGTAAGCATTTTATTTGAATTTTCTATTTGTCAGGTTTTTTCAATTGTCATCTAGTTAGTTTCTCCACTATGTCAACCTTTTGCTTCACCTCGCAAGCTTGCCTATATAAGAGAGGTCTCTCATTGTACATTTCATGTTATATAAAGTCAAGCTTTGTATCTTTTATATTGCATGCATCATTCTCTTGGAAATATAAAGTGTTGTTATTGCTTCTCTCTTGTTGTGGAAGGTTTTTAAGATTGCAAGTTATCCCGGGTCTCCTTGAGTCCATTATTAACTCTTACATGGTATTAGAGCACTAGATCTGTGATCTCCTTTGCTCATTTTGGAGATTTTTTTCCTAGAGTTAATTTTTGGTTCATCTTGGTGCAAAATGGACTGTACCATCAGCATCAAAACCTAAGGATCTCTTATTCAAACATTGAAGTCGAAGTCCAAAAAATTGTTCAATTTTTAAAATAGGGTTGACAGATTTCGTAGGTGAAAATTTTGTACAATCGTACGGATCCGTACAAATGTATGGCCATATGCATGCATGTGTCTAGACTATTGGGATCCACATCACCATCTACATCAATCTTGTGTAAGCATTTGATTTGAATTTTTTTATCTGTCAGGTTTTACTCAGTTGTCTGCAAGTTAAAAGCATATTTTGCTAATTTTTATTTAATCCCTACATAAGCAGGATACAAACTATCCTAACTACATAGTGCTGTAGGCACCCATATGCCATTGTAGTCCCGACCACTCCATTGTTCCTGTTTGACTGCCTAGCGAGTTCTCACCGGTGGTGAACTTTTATCAACGATGGGATATTCCTCTATTGGCGGTGGCATCTCCAGAATCTATGGAGAATCTTTAGGTGTTAAACCCAAAAAACCACCATTCTATCCTAGAAAGTAGATTAATGCCCATCCATTAGCGGTTTTGTCCATTCAAATGATGGTTTCAACCTCCAAATGGTGATTTTTGAGATTTTGTTTGCAATTTTGGGCTCCTAGAGAATATTTTGGCTAGCAGGTGCATATTCCATATAGTCGTCTACTGATGTCAGCATGACATTAGCATGACATCATTGGGCTTGGGCTCTATCCCCCCTGCCAATGAGTTTGCATTTTGATTTTGGTAGCTGATCTTTGTAGGGTTGTATCATGCTCAATTTTGCTCCATTTTTTGAGCAATTTTTTATTGGGCCAAAATTTTGCAGGCTTCACAGTGGTGCAATCAAATTTTAATTTGTGTCCAGTCTTTCTATAAATTAAAGATCTTCATCATTGTTGCTAAGTAGTTCCCATTTTTGGAACTTTCGAGGCTCCATTTGGGCTCCTATGGTAAAATTTTTTGGTGAAACATTTTTTGAATGTGCATATTTTTTGAGTACTTCTTAGATTTGTGATTCACTTGATCTCATTTTGTACCAAAATTGTACTTTCATTTATAGCCCATTTTGGCTTTTGCATTGTGCCAAGATCAAAGACCACTTAGATATTTTGGCTTGTGGCAATTGTCATCGCAATAAGTATAAAGTGCCATAATCATATTTTGTTGTGGGGATCATTGATTTTGTGGGGGGTAATCTTGTGCATTTGTTGGATTGAGTCTCTTAATTGGTCTTGTGTGTGACTATAAGGAGTAATCATGAATATAAAAAATCATCCAACTGTAATTGAATTAATTAGGAGGAACTATAAGTCTTGGAGAGATGGTATGCTAACACATTTTAGATGGTTGAGTCTTCTTCCCTATCTCTATGACTTTGTTCCTCAACTTTGGTCATATGATGAACTCACTACATGATATCAAAAGAGTGGTTATGTAGTGGTTTTTCATGGTTTTAATGTCAAATTTGACTTAATGTGTACATTGACATGGATTGATTCGCCTCATACTCATTCAACCAAAATTTGGGAGCTATATGGAGAACATGATACTCCATCATTCCTAGAGGATCTTGTTGTAGATTGTTTGAAACCACTTATTATTTTTCTACCATATGATTTTTCAAATAGCTAAGAACCTTGATGAATGGAAAGAACTTGAATGTCCTGATAATATAGAGACTTCTCCTGGTATTCCTCCTTTAGAGACTTCATGCACTCCAATATTAGCAGAGATTTATGATGTTCACACTTAGCCATCTTGTGTGGACACATCTTCATCACCTGTTTCTCTATCTAAGTCTAGTGTTTCTTCTTCCAATGATTGAATGTAGCAAGATCATATCAATCTTCCTAATTGGGATTCCTATCTATGAAACATATCATTCTTGTTTGTGGAGTCTCATACTTTAAATTTTGAGGACACATATGAGGGGTTAACTCTCCTTTTTGATGATAGTCATAGCACACATGTTGTCAACTAATATATGTCTTTGGAGCTTGATGATTTTTAGTTTCCACTTGGTTCTAGATTGTCACCTTAATTAGTTAGGCTTGGGACACCTAATTTGATTGTGGCTTCTTTCAACATTGACATGAAGACACATGTACAACTCTAAGAGATGGGTAATCCCACAATAATGGGTTACACTTTTTGGCCAAACTTGACATTGAAATCAACATTTTGAAATAAATATTCATTTTGTGACACCTATAGCCACTAAACCATTAGGAATTTGAAGATGATGTGAACTAGTGATTTGTGAAATTCTGTTTGTAGATTCTAAATATATATATTTTTAAAAAATTTGGAGTTAAATTGTAAAAAAAATTGCGTCTCCTTTGATAACTAGTTTTTAATAGTAAAGAATATTTTTTTAAAGTGATGTGTATTCTGTAGCACATAACTTTTTTTCTACAAAGAATAAATTTCTGATTCTTTTGAATTTAGATTGGTAACACCAATATATATGGCATGCATTTGGTTTTATAATGTTTTGTTGAATATTTCATTTTTAATTAATTTTTGAAGTCAAACTAATAATTATTTAGACATAGGCATATTCTGTAAAACATAACTTTCTCCATGTGTATCGAAATTCAAATTTTTTCTTTTTTGTTAAAACAAGGACACCAATACCTAGGGCATAGATATTTTTTAAAAAAAAATTCACTAATTTACTAATTTTCCATGTGTGTAGAACAGAGAACTTGATGTTTGGTGAAAAAACTACATTCACAACAAATAAAAAATAAATATAATAATCAAATTAAATATATTTAAAATTATACTTTTTGGGAAGATTATAATAAAGACTACATACTTACAAAACATAAATTTTAAATGAATGCATTTGATCCCCCAAAAGTTAAATCAAAAGTGGGCTTTTATCAGCATTTTGATAGGTGTAGAGAAGACTCCATTATAGGTATGGTTTAAAACTAGCAGGGTTCTATCCAAGGGGGTTTGAATCTAATGGGGTTTGATCAAACCCTCTTCAATTAAAATAATTTAAATGAAACATTTCAAGGCTTAAATCATTGTATTTTCTAAAAATATCTGATTTCAAAAAAATTAGGATGTCCCAGAAAGTGTAACCCATTATTGTGGCAGCACCTAGATGGCATACTTCATGAGACTTCCTTCCTCATCTCTTGTTTCAAGGAGTTGGATTTTCTTCTACATCTACCAATGCATTTGTTTCTTCCCAAGGGGAAAAATTTTGTTTGCAGACATTGGATCATGATTTGTCTTCATGCATGCACCATTGACACAAGAGTTACTTCATTATGAGGGAGATATCTAGTCTCATTATCACCCTCTTATGGGGGCTATTGATTGTATATTCATGATGGATGTTGTCCTTGGGAGGTCTTGATGATTTCTTCCATCACTCCATCATTTGTACATACTTGATTGTATGTTTTCTCTCTTTTGGAGAGGAGTTTTGCCCCACTGAGTATTATGATTTTCTCCAATTGTGAGAGATTGTTTGTGCATGAGAACCTAACATGGCTTAGTAGTCGAGACCCATCTATGCATCTTTGCATTTGTATACTTCTTCTTGTGTTGCACTTAAGGGGGGTGTTAGTGTGACCGGGCATGTTTCTTATCTTGTTTTCCCCTTTCTAGTGTGAACAAGGCACATTATCTAACTAATTCCTAGTTAGGACATATTCACACATGTTCACATGTTAAGTTGACTTAGGTAGTTGTCACATTTAATATTTGTGGCACTAGTTTTCTCATGTCATAGCATTAAGACAATTGTCATCTTACAAGTTTTACTAATAATTATCTAATAACTGACATATAAAATTGCAACACACCTATTGTGTATTTATTTGAAATATTTTACAACAAATTAAAAATTGTTATTTTTTTGGTATTTGGTTTTAACTTTTTAAAATAGAAATCCAAGTGAAATTAAATAGTTGCATCTTAATAAATGGAGCTAGCTAAAAGAGTGAATTGTAAAGTGATTGTAGAATAAAAATATTAAATATTATGTACATGCAAAAACATTTATAAATAACCTAGCATTAGTATCTTTATATGAAAATCATTAAAAAATGTAATGTTCTTTGCAATTTTTCTTATTAATGTTTATAATGATACAAAATGCACCCTTGATGCATTTTCCCATTTAATTTTGTATGTAGTCCAACGCCTTGATATATTAATATAGTAGAAATTATGAGAAAATTTTGTGAATAGTTAGGCCCACATACCTAGCCTTGCTTGCACCTAGCTCTATGCTCGTTACTTATCTCTATGCTTATGTTAACACAATCCTAATCCAATCAAATTATTTGATTGATAAAGTAGTAATATATATTTATGAACAATTAGATAATGTAATAAATATATACAATACTTTTACTTAACTTTTTGATTTAGAATAATACTTCAATAAAAATTCTTACTTTTAAATAGCTTCAATTTACGGTTATATATGAATAAATTAATTCATTTTAAAATTAACTATTAATAAGTATTAAAAATAATAAAACTATTTTAAAGATTTAATAATTTTTATTATATAATACTTTTAGATATTAAAAAGTAATTTGTTTGTTATGATTTTCAAATTTTATTTTAAATTTTTTTAATAAAAAAAATTACTTTCTAAAATTTATTAAAAGATATTTATATGAAAATGATGGTATTTAAAATAACTTCTAAAATTTAAATAATTATATATTTGAGAAATATAATTTTTTTAATTGTTCATTTTGCTTCTACTAAAATTACAAGTAGGACTTGTGAAGTCCTCACACACACCCACTATAACCTCCATCCCCATTAGCTCCCTTCCACCCATGAGATGGCGAATCCAAAGAATGAACCTTGTGCATTCTTATAGAATACTTTTTTGACTTGTTCAAATAATATTTTATTGAGATAAGTATTGAAACACTACATAAAATTTAATTAACAAGAAAATGCTGTCTTCAATGTCATTTATGCCCAATCTTTTCTAGATAAATAGTAAAATGATTATTTAATAATTGGCATATAAAATTGCAACACACCTATTGTGTATTTATTTAAAATATTTTACAACAAATTGAAAATTGTTATTTTTTGGTATTTGGTTTTAACTTTTTAAAATTGAAATCCAAGTGAAATTAAATAGTTGCATCTTAATATATGGAGCTACCTAAAATAATTAATTGTAAAGTGATTGTAGAATAAAAATATTAAATATTATTACATCCAAAACCATTTATAAATAACCTATCATTAGTATATAAATATTATTAATGATTATAATGATGCAAAATGCAACCTTGATGCATCTTCTTATTTAATTTTGTATGTATTTCACGGAAATGCCTTAATATATTAATATAGTAGAAATAAGAAAATTTTGTGAATAGTTAGGTCCACATGCCAAGCCTTGCTTGCACCTATCTCTATGCTCATGGCTTATCTCTATGCTTATGTGCACACAATCATAGTCCAATCAAGCTATTTGATTGATTCTAATCGTTAATCTAATCCTTATCGATAATCTAATCCTAGCATACGTAGATACAACTTGGTTGTCTAACCTAGATCATGTCCACAGTTGTAAGATCATCCTTAGTGAGCTTGATCCTTTTAAGTGTAGAATAAAAAATAAACAAATATTTAATATAAATTTAAATAGGAATATTCGACAAAAATAAATAAATAAATAAACATTTATTGGAGTACACCCATCATAGAATTTGGTGGTTATATTCAAGTATAAAAGGACATAAACATGTACTCATTTACATACAAAGAATCATTAATTATCACAAGAACACTCATTTATGAAAGCACTCCAATCAAGAAAGGAATCGAGCTTCTCTAATCACACTCATACCAGCACATGAGAATCACCTAACAATCATTCTATAATTCATGTGCATGTTTTAAGCTTGTTTCATATCAAGGTATTATTAAATACTACCAACTTGATAAGAAAAACCTAAGATTGTGACAAAGAATATCATTGTCTAGAAGTCAATTTATAGAAAAATTCATAGGATGGAATCTAGAAGTCATTATAGAACAAGTTCATGGCTGCAAAATGAGGTTGAATCTATGAACCTAATAATAATGATTCAACTTGACTTGGCATAGAGAAAAAGGGAATAATTTGACTTTGATCCACACATAGGATTGTACTAAGTATACATAGATTTTGAGACACATAATTCACATTGTTCTTAGCAAATGGCACTCACTTGTCACTTACAACATTAAGCAATCTATCTCTACACTTCTTACTATTTATATATATGTAAGTACAAGAAAATGGGGAAAAAAAGTGGTTCAAAAGTGGCCACTTTTTTTCTATAATCAACAAAAACAAAACTTTCATATTGAATTTGAGATGCCTACACTCAAAATGTGAAGATGTGATAAGAAGAAAAATTCTAATAGAATGTAATTTATAAATGCCTATTTTTTAAAATGATAATGATTAAGAGGGCCAAACATTAAGAGCACACAATATAGTCCTATTTTTGTTTCAAGAATATAACATGACATTGGGCATGGTCCCTCACTTTTTGAGTTCCATTAATTATCTTGCAAATCCCTTTTGTGGAAGGGTAGACTAGATTTAGGTTAGGTATTTATTTCTTAATTCTTTTGAGTGAATATATATTGATTTTTTACTAATTTCCTAAGAGGAGACATCTTAAATAATGAAAATTGAGTGTGCTCTCCTCAATATTGGATTTAGATAGAAATTTGGAGAGGCCTTACTTCATGATTTTAGTGAAGATAAAGAAATGGGCTAAAATAGTTAATATCATTGAAATTCTTCTTCTATGAGTAGAACATCCCATAACAATTACACTTGAAAAAATGCTTAGAAAGCTTCAATAGTAAAATTATGGTTTCTACTTGGGAAATTAGTAGCATAATTTGAGCTTTTTATAATGCAAGAATCAACTTGAGGCACCACATTAGCAGATTTACATTTAGAAAAAACATATACAAACTTGTAACCATGTGTTTAATTAGCTCTATTTCATGGGATTGGCTTTATGTCTATGGGAATATGATGGTTGGCTATACCATCTTAAAATTTGGTCTTATTTATGGTAATTCATTGAATGCAATCTATGAATAGGGAACTTTGACTCATTAGACTATTTACATGAGAATGAAGTGGAGTTAGATTAACCCCAACTATATTATGAGCTAGATTGGTTTTGTAGAAACCATAGATATTACAAGATGGATTATAAAGATCCTATTTCTCTTAATAATCCATTACAAACATTATTTTTTAGCTTTTCATGAATCATACCTCTTAGCTCAAATATGGTGTAGCTTGTAATCTCTTAGTTTCATGGATTTTAATAAAATCTTCTACCAATTCTACTAATCTACATGGAAAAGATATTATGAAGTGTCCTTTTAGAGTTTGTTGGTTCCACTCACCTAATCTATAAGCATCCTTTTGTTAGTTAAACAATATTCATTAAATCTTAAAAAATTTCATAATTTCATGGTATATAATATTACATTGGCTTCTCTTGCTTTATCATCTCTATTGATATAGAATTGAGAAAGAATTTTCAATCTTATTTGATCAGTTCCTAATTTACATATATCATATCTTCACAAAGAATAATCATAAATAGATCTATCACTCTTTGCAAGGCCTCTATCTACAATTCTTCCCCATCTATCTCTCAAATTACAAAAAATGATATACTGTACATTTGTCCAAGACTGTGTAGGATAAAAGAAGTGTTAAAAATAATCAAACAATATCATGGTGGTACCATAAGGATAAAAAATATTATCTGTGTTAATTAGGTAGCTAATAGTAGTGGTAGATGTAAATTTTGTTGGTTCTACAATATTATCTAACTATATCTCTCATATTAGTACCCATGATTTAGTAGTTTCTATGTTAGAAATGATATTAGGTGTTTCTCAATATTCTTTCCCATTTTCACTTCCATCCTATATTATAATTGAAATTCATTTATAACTCTTCTTCTTAATCTTTAAATTTTCCTTTTGAACATAGACTACTTCTTTTAATTAACCAATTATGCCTATTTGTTTTTAAAAGTTTTCTTTTTCTTCTACTATAGTGTTAATTTTAAACACTTCAAGTAGGTCCATGTCTAGAACATTTTGATCTATCCTGTTAGGAGATCTTACAAATCGTTCTTTAGCTTTAACTATTTTAAAATGAATTGATGGAGTTATCAAAGCCACCTTGTTTTTCCCATTTGGCCTTCATTTTCCTTACCAAAGATTTCACCTTTTCTAATTGTAAAGCTATAGTAAAGATTAAGGCTTTTTATTACTTAATTATAATATTACATTTTTTCAATCATTTTCATTGAATCTAAAGTTTCACCAAAATGTATTTGGTTATCTTGTATATTATTAATTGTCCTCCATCATCAATTTATTTTGCTCAACTTGCTACATTCAAGTTATATTATGTAATTATTGGATTCTCAATATTTTTGTCCCTTCAGAATTATCACTAACCTTTACCTTTATCTCACCCATATTTTATATGTAGGCACATTCCATTGCGATAACTAGCTTCGTTAAGCTTCTAAATTTTTCTAGTACCTACCTAATTACATATGTAGCCTAGCTTTGTAACTTCATCAATGGTTTTTGTTGGCACCGTTAAGTATCATAAATGTATATATTGTTGGCCACCTATTGATATCTCATAGCTTACTATTTTTTTGATCTAGTGTCTATTTGTATTTCATATTCTACACTTTTCTCATAATTTCTTTTGGGATTATATGATATTTTTCTCATTGACCTAATTTTGATTTTTCTTATTCCTCTTAGTAATCCTTAGGAGTTAATGTTGGTTTTAGATTCACTTCCCTTGATAGCATGTCAATCACTTAAGGGTTGTTGCTAACATATAATATTCCGGAAAGAGAGGATTTAAAGGATAAGTGTTAATTAAGAAACTTTGCATATTGGTATTGATATAGTCATGACAGACAGGGGATCTATTACTTGTCCTATATTTTTTTAGGTATAAAATCTTTCATATATTTGTTCTTAGTGCTTGGTTTCCCAGTTGTTTAGGAGGAAGATGTTCATGTAGTAGGTAACTTTGGAAATTTACGTATTATACGCACCTCTTCTAAGATTTTATCTTGAATAGTGGTCATATTTATTTTAGATATTATCCTCCTCACTAGGAAAGGCCTTGATGAAATCAAAGATGAAGTCCCAAAACTAGGGACAATTTTGACCCATAAGTAGTTCAATGATAGGAAGCATGAGTTGGAATCCATTATAAATTTTATCCTATCCATAATGAATAACATTTTTTTAAGATTCCTTAGGGTAAGTATCACCTTGCAAAAAATTAGGATCAAAACCTATGTGTAATAATCTAAATATACAATGACCACCTACTATGGATTTGTAGTGGATTTTTTCACTACAGGAAGTTGATATATGTATATTTACCATTCCTTTATTTTGGAAACTATGCTATAAGTATCTAGTAGTTTAATTATGCTAAATTTTCCTATGTTCTTTATTTTGCATATGTTGTAAGTTCCTTTCCCATTTGGTAATGATTTCCTCCTTTTGCAATGCAGTGACTAAGTTGTTGGCTTCGAACCCATCCTATTTGGTACACCATCTAATCTAACAATTCACCTATCTCATCATATGGTTCATGAGGGTTCAAAATATCTAAAATATGGAAAAATAGATTTGGGATCATGCTATTGGCAGAACTCATAAATACAATGATCAATGTTAGAATTGGAGAAAAGGGGATCTCCAAAATGGAGCCCATGAAAATATAACAAGAAAAGGAAAGAGCTATGTGTCATCATCACAAGCATTCCCAATGAAGAATTATGAATTAGCTACCAATACTTTGGCTGAGGTCATCTAATCAACCAACTCACCTATCACATGCAACCTGGTTCAAAAGGCCCTACAAAGAAGAAAGAATTAGTTCCATTTCTATCTAAGAGGGAGGTGAACAAATAAAAAAGGGTTTCTAATATTATCAATTGAATCATGACTACCTACTAATTCCATTGTTTGAATGTTAAATCCAACAAATTGATTATCTTACCTACTATAGATTATGAGAATCAATTCAAAATGAGTAAAATTTCTAATGGAACCCCAAAACTAGATAAAAGAATCATTCTCACGAAAAAAAATGAAGAGAAAAAAAGATCTTCAAAGATTACATGAATTTTCTTTAACTTATTTCAAAATTAATGGGCAAATATTTGTTGTAAGAAGGTAGTGAGTCACCTCCTTCTCCTTGATATAAAAGGGGTAGTCATAGGAGGAAAAGTATTTGGTTTTTCATGTAATTGAGCCAACTTGCAAGACTTGATTCATAAAAAATTCTCATCCCTTACATTTAGAACTTAAATGACCTTTGTTACCATGTCTTCAAACCATAGATCTTGTATTTCCATTCAAAAGTAATATCATAATATTTAGTCAATGAAGTTGTTATTATAGACATTATGAATCATTCCTACTAACTATGAAATATTGCTTATATTTTAGTATATATTTATTAGTCCCTATTGAGTAAGTTGCGGTGACTCAATTTCTTATTTTTCTAATTGTGTAAGGATCTTTTCTATGGCTTATGGCCCCTTTAATGTCAATACTTTAAATTCCAACCATCCTCCCTTTTTCTACAGAAATTATAATAAGACTGAAAGTATGAGAATTGGCCCCAATCTAGAGATTGATTTTCTATCTTAGTTGGCTATGAGATCAAATTTTATTTTCATTACTGATAGTCTTAATTAATTCACCTATGAGGTAGAGCCCTTAAGCATAAAAGGACTGTCAACAATTTTTGCATGCTCAGGGGGACTCAAACCCACAGTTGCATAATTATAAGTTAGACGATTTTATTCTATTTCTTGTTAAGGTTTGTGGTACCTTAGTCTCTAGTTTGTACCACAATCACCTAGAAACACTTCTTAAGCTTTAAACCCTCAATGCATATGTCTAGTAGAGCTCATACTAAATCAACAATTAAGGGCTTTCCTACAATATTGTGTGCAACTTATGGGACATCTTGATTTTTACCTCAAATCACATATTTTTTAGAAAAATTAATGATTTTATCCTTGAAGGGTTTTATCTAAAGGGTTTTAAAGTAAAAGAGTTAGATAAACCCCCTTAGATCAAACCCCCTTGGATAGAACCCTTCTAGTCTTAAACTAATCTCTCAATGGAGTCTCCTCTACACCTATCAAAACACTGATAAAAATTAACTTTGCTTCACCTTTTGGGGGGTCAAATGAATTCATTTATAAAATATATTTTTAAATTATGTATCCCTTTGTATGCACTTTCCAAACAATATAATTTTAAATAATTTAATTTGATTATTATATTTATTTTCTATTTTTTAGTGAACATAACCTTTTCACTGAACAACAAGCTCTCTGTTCCACAAAAGTAGAAAAAAAAATAGAGAAAAAAATTTCTAAAAAAATATCTATGCCCTAGGTATTGATGTCCTTGTTTCAACAAAAAAAACATTAAATTTCAATACATACAAAAGGAGTTATGCGTTACAACATAATCCTATGTCCAAATTATAATTAATCTCACTTCAAAAATTAATTTAAAAAATATGCAACAACAAATTAAAAAAATCCATGCCCTGGATATTGGTGTTACAAATCTATATTTTAAAAATTAGAATTTTATCCTTTCTATAAAAAAAGTTATGCATTATGACATAAATGTCATTTTTAAAAAAATGTTGTTTATTATAAAAAATAAGTTATTAAGAATTACATGAAAGAATTCACAAGTTATTTCTAATATTTTTTTAAAAATTATATTTAGAATCTATACACAAAATCTGACAAATCACTAGTTCACATCATCTCCAAATTATTAATGGTTTAGCTACTATAGATGCCACAAAGTGAAGATTTGGTTAAAATGTTGATTTGAATGTCCCACTTCAGCCAAAAAGTGGGACGTAATATTGTAAAAAGTGGGAAATAGTACTGTGGGATGACCCCTAAGACTAATTCAAATATCTTAGTTCCATCTGTGGTATTCACTCCAAACAAGAAATTATCAGTCTCTAAAATCTTACCCTAGATTAGCCAACAAAACTAATAAATGGCTCTCATGCAACCTAAAATATTTATTGCATGAAATATAAGGGAACCTCTTGCACCACGCATTTCTCCTAATTTATGGGGAGGCATCCTTAAGGCCCACCTATGTCGAATCACCCACCCCATCTAATAGTGCATTAGGAAACTATGTCAAAATTGTCACTTGAAAGATGGAGCACCATTGAGACACGTGGATTGTCTTGGGACTCCATAGTTTCCTATATCTTTTACTAGGTTTCAAATGGAATGTGCCCTACGATAGTCTAGTCTAGGAAGGACTGACCAATGGTGCAACACCATAAAGTGTTAGTTCTAGCGGTTGAAATAAATAGTTCCATGATGGACGTGGCACATAGAGAAGCTTCCAAGGATAATTGTTTCATTATGAAGAGGGGGCCCACATTGAAACCTAAGTCAGTGCCTCCAACCAATAGTTCAACACCATAAAGTGTCAATACTGGTGCTTTTATACTACATGCAGTACTAAAACGTGGCACTCTAAGAAAAGCCTCTTGCATGTGATTGAAAGAGGGCCCACCACTTATGGCTCACTCATCCCAACCAATGGCGCACCATCTAACATTTGTCAAGGCTGTCAACTTTTAGATATGCATGGTATCCCCACATAGTATAGAGACTCCACTGAATGATGGTGTTGAAACAAAGATGGGGCTACCTATTGAGTCAATGATATGCCAACCAATGGCGTACCGTTTAGAATTTGGCAGACCTACGAACTTTTAAATGTGCATTTTTTTGACATGTGGCGTCTTCGCCATTCTTTCTATAAAATGGACCCATAGTCTCCTTTGTACACCAAATCATGGAAACATGGGTCCCTCCACATGTCAACTCAAATATATCAACCAATACTGTAGTGAGAAGTTGTCAAAACTAGCAATGCCTAGGAATTGCAAAATCTTGCCACGTGGTAAACCTGGTGAGGCATTTAAATTTGATGACCCATCACTGAATCAAAAGAAGCACCTGAAACTAGATTGAACCTACTTCCTAAAAAGATGATTCAAACTAAACATTTAGCTCGAGTGACGAACAAAAGAAATAAGCCACCTAACTAGGAAATGAAACAAATGGAGTGTGTGTAAAAACACACTATAGCTACTACTCTAAAATTTTTGACTAATCATTAGTGTGCATGAAAAACTATAATTATTGTGTGTGATCTTAGTTTTGTTATTATTGTTGGGAATTAAGGTGTCTCAACCTTGGTAATTCTTTGCATTTGTAATGTTTGTATTTATTATTCATTGCCTATGTTGTAAATAATTGGAAATTCCACGTTGTCATATTGTGGGATGTGGCACGGTGATGTGTCAATCCTACATGGATTATGACAACTTGGTATTTTGTCCTCACATGAGGAGATAGGCATCCCACATAGTGGTAGGAATATTCTTCCATGTGTCAGCATCTTCGATGTTGTGTAAGGAATGTTTTACCGAAACGGTTATGACAGATTCCTATGATGGATCTATGACATGTAAGAGTCGAGAATACAAGTTTGTAAGATAGGTAATGACATGTGTCATGAAGCATCTTTGAATGAGGCATAGTTGGGCACCCCAAGGTGGAATATGATGTGTTGTAAGAGAATATGCTATTTATAGCATGTGTATGACTGATTCTCTTACAACTATAAGTTGTAACCGCTATGACAGATTCTATGACGATCGTAAGTGTCGTAAGAGCATCTGTCATAGGCCATTTTGGAAAGTGGTGACCTCTTTGGGATGGGAGCTATGGACAAGTTTCAAACACATTCTACAATGTTGACCAAGTGTCCCTAGGTGTGGGTTTTGGTCCAAGATGCCATATTGGACGCCCATTCCAAGAAAGATCCAAAAATTGCCTTGTATGTTCTATTTAAGCAGGTGCTTGGAGATGGAGTTTGTATCATAGGTTTATAGGTACTGTTATGCTACTGGATTGACTCCAGACACAAGTGTTGAAGACCATTGAAGCTTGCATTGCAAGTGTATTGTAAACATTCTTTCAGATTTGTTAATACATTGTACAGGTTTCTGAGTGTGTGGTTTTTCACCCTATAAGGGTTTTCCCCACCGTAAATCTCTGTCTCTCTTCTTTCTGGCTCTTGTGTTTTACTGCTATATCTCATGTTAATAGTTTAACATTGCTGTAATAGTTAGGATAAATTTGAATTTGCATAGTCCTCTCCTCATTAGATTAGTGTAGGAAGCATTTCCGCACACCTAGCTTCCTTTCAATTATTTATTATAATACTCTAAGTTGCTAAGATATAGTCAAATGGTGTTTAGATGCCTACGCTTTCCTACTCTTGCCTTATGTCCTTTCATTCCTTTTTGTAGCTTGTTTTTAGCATGTTTCCCTCTTTCTTTTTCCCATTTGGTTAGAGTTTTCTTGGACTAAGTAGGGATCTAAACATTTCTCTAGAGATTGATCCATAGGTCATGTCCCACATATGTAAACCTTTCCAATGTCGGATGATGCAAGGACTTCCAGAGGTCATAACTTTTGACTTGGATGTGGGTTTTCTATGAACTTTAATAGGTGGATGTGTTATGAGGTGGCATGTGGTTTCCCAACCCACCCTAGTCAGTTTGACCCCATCTTGGCACTTTTTCAAGGTTTGAAACTTTCATCTTGGCCCTCAAAATGTCAATTTAGTGTTTTTTCCTAGTTTTTTAAAAGTTGCTTTTGTTAATAACTCAAAACTCATGTTTCAAATTTAGGATGTTATTTGGCTTTTCGTCCTACCTTAGTTTTAGGAAGTTTTTGGGAAAAGACTAGATTCTCAATATATGAATGTAAAATTACCTAAAATGGCAAAAATATGGCAATTGTTGAAATCTGCCAAAAAAGGTAATTTTTTATTTTTTATTTTCTTGGATATAAGAGAGTTTTCTCTCATTGTAGAAGTAGAGTTGGTAATAGAAGTTTTTTTTTTTAGTTTTCCAAATCTTTGGCTCTCACACATGATTAATGGCACAATTCTATTGAGTGTATGTTGTTGGCTACATCATCTAGTATTAGAGCAGGAAGATGGCCAAGAGAGGAAGAGGAAGAGGCTGTCATTCCCAGATGCATAAAGAAATGCAAAATCTACAAAGGCAAGTAGCAGAGCTTACAACATGGATGGAAAACCAAAGACTAGGTAGAGGAGGAGACAAATCTAATGAAGAGATAGGTCGAGGAGGTGCAGATCAAGATATAAAACATGAAGAAGAAGACTTAAAAGGCATGAGTTTTGAAGAGAGGATGCTCAGGGCATTAGAAAGGAAAAATGAAGGGGTTAAGGTAGATGTTTCAAATTATGTAGGTAGTTTTAAACTAGAGGAGTTGATAGACTGGTTGAATGACATGATAAAATTTTTTGAATGGAAATCCATGATAGAGGAAAAGAAGGTGAAATTTGCATGCACCAAATTAAAGGGTCATGCAATGATTTGGTGGGATCATCTTCAAAAGGAATGAAGGAAAGGCAAGGACAAGATCAGGACATGGAATAAAATGGAGAAGAAGTTGAGGGAAAATTTTTTGCCCATAGATTATGCACAAACCCTTTCTCATGGGTTTCAAAATTTAAAGCAAAACCTCTCTTCTATGCAGGATTATACAAATAAGTTTTATACGCTGTCTATACATATAGAGCATCATGAAAAAGATGAATAGATGGCTACTTGATATGTGAATGGCCTGAAATTCTCTATTCAAGATGAATTGAGCATGCATCAACTCAATAGTATGAAAGAGGCTTACCAATTCACTCTAAAGGCTGAAGAAAAACAAAACAAACAATACCATTAGAGGAATAGATGAGGAAGAAGGGGTACATCAACCTCATTTTGAGGAGGTTCAAATTATGGCAGGGGAGAGTCATCCCATGGATTGGAAAAACAAGTAGACACTCAACAAAATCCTCTAAATCAAGAATGAGGAAGGGCATTTCAAAGAGGTAGAGGTTATGGTAGCGGTAGAGGATGGGAAAACTAGAGAAGGCCTTTCACTTGTTTCAAATGTGGAGAAGAAGGTCATAGGGCATTTAAATGCTCAAATTATAACATGAAAGAAAGAAATCAAGGAGGACAACCTAGGGTGAACCTGATTCAAATGCAACATGAAGTGGAAGGGACGAAACTAGAGGTTCCACCAGATGTGAGAAAGTCTCATGATGAGAAGAGCAATGGTGATTCTAGAAAAGGAGAAAACACAAGCCAAAAGCTCTAATGGTTCATGGCTTTGAACCAATATCTTCAGAACCAAATGCACTTTAGCTGGCAAGGTATGTCAAGTTATTGTTGATGGAGGTAGTTATGGAAATATGGTTTCTAAAAAAATGGTAGAAAAATTGAATTTACACTATGAAAAACATCCTCATCCATACTGCATTGCATTGTTTAAAAAGGGAAATGAAGTCATTGTTGATAGAAGATGCCTAATTAGGTTTAGCATAGGGAAGATCTATCAGGATGAGATATGGTGTGATGGTGTCCCAATGGATGCATGTCATGTCTTATTGGGAAGGCCATGGAAGTATGATAGAAAAGTTATGCATGATGGAGAGAAACACATACACCTTTTGGAAAGATGGCTCTAAGGTGATTTTATTGCCTCTCAAGGATGAAGGGTGAGACCATGTCATTTGAAAGAGATCTTGTTAAAGAAATTAAGGTGACACGGTGTTGCTATGTGCTAGTAGTGAAAAAAGGTGAAGAGGAAGACATTTCGGTTCCCCCAAAAGTAGTAGAGCTATTGAAAGAATTTGTTGATATTTTGCCTGATGAATTGCTTGATGGTCTACCACCAAAGAGAGATATTCAGCATCATATTGATTTGTTTCTAGGAGCAACTCTACCCAACCAAGTAGCTTATAGGATGAATCCAACACAACATGTAGAGTTGAATAAACAAGTAGCAGAACTCATAAGCAATGGTGTGGTGAGAGAGAGCATGAGCCCATGTGTTGTACCTACATTGTTGAGCTCAATAAAAGATGGAACATGGAGGATGTGCACTGATAGCAGAGCAATTAATAAGATTACCATCAAGTATCAATTTCCTATACCTCATATGGAGGACATGATGGATGTCCTTACAGGGGCCAAATATTTTAGCAAGATCAACCTACAAAGTGGGTACCACCAAATTTAGATCTGAGAAGGTGATGAGTGGAAGACAGCCTTTAAGAGTGGAGATGGACTATATGAGTGGATGGTTATGCCATTTGGGTTATCAAATGCACCTAGCACATTTATGAGATTGATGAACACTATACTACGACGTTACAATGGTAAGTTTGTAGTAGTTTATTTTGATAATATTTTGGTATTTAGTAACAGCAAAGAAGAGCAACTACAACACTTGAGGATCATCTTTGGTGTGTTAAGGAAGGAGAAGCTCTATGCCAATTTGAAGAAGTGTAGGTGCATGCAGGACAGTTTGGTCTTTTTAGGCTTTCTCACTTCCAAGATGGTGTTAGAATGGATCCAGAAAAGGTCAGGGCAATTCTAGAATGTCCTAGTTCAAGCAGCATCACAGAGGTAAAAAGTTTTCATGGCTTGGCCACTCTCTATTGAAAGTTTATTCAAAATTTCAGTAGTATTGTAGCTCCTATAACAGATTGCACCAAAGGAAGGGAGTTTGTATGGACCAAGGATGCTGGGGAGATCTTTAAGTACTTGAAGCAAAAGGTAACAAAAGCACCTATACTTGCATTGCCAAATATTGATAACGTATTTGAAGTAGAATGTGATGCCTCCCATGTGGGAATAGATGTTATGCTTAGCCAAGCTGGAAAACCTATAGCTTTCTTTAGTGAAAAATTGAATGAAGTGAGAAAGAATTATTCTACTTATGATTTGGAATTTTATGCAATTGTTCAAGCATTGAGGCATTGGAGACATTATCTAGTTCCCCATGAGTCTGTATTGTTTATAGATCATATTGCACAGAGATACTTGAACACACAGAAAAAGTTGAATAGTAGGCATGCCAAGTGGGTCTCTTTCTTTCAGGGTTAAAATTTTGTTTTGAAGCATAAGTCTAGAAAACAAAATTAGGTTGCAGATACATTAAGTAGGTGTGTTACACTTTTGACCATAATGGAAACTAAGGTGATTGGTTTTGATGCCATCAAAAATTTGTATGAGTCTGATGATGATTTTTGGGAGATTGTGGGACAATTGAAGGCACCAGTATTTGGTAACTTGGATCACTTTAGGGGTGAATATTTTATACAAGATGGGTATCTATTTAAAGGAAAACAACTATGCATACCAGTTGGCTCTATGAGGGAAAACATTATCAGAGAATTTCATAGTAGTAGGTTGGCTGGACACTTTTGCAAGAACAAGACTTTAGCCTTGACAGAAGATAAATATTACTAGCCAAAGCTAAAAAGGGATATAACTAAGTATGTAACAAGGTGTAGAATCTGCCAAGTGGCTAAGGGATATTCAAAAAATACAGGGTTGTATATGCCATTACCAATACCAACTGTACCATGGACAGATTTGAGCATGGACTTTGTGTTGGGACTTCCACATACTCGAGGAGGTAATGACTCCATTTTTGTAGTTGTTAATAGGTTCTCCAAGATGGTTCATTTTATTGCCTGTAAGAAAACTAATGATGCAACAAGGGTAGAAGAGTTTTTTTTTAGAATTTGTTCGACTACATGGTGTTCCAAAGACTATTACCTCTGATAGGGATACCAAATTCCCTAGTCATTTCTGGAGGACTTTATGGAAGAAGATGGGGACTAAGTTATAGTTTAGTAGTGCTTATGATCCTTAAATGGATGGGAAAACAAAGGTAGTCAATCAGTGTCTAGGAAATTTGTTGAGGTGTATGGTTGGAGAAAAGACAAAACAATGGGACGTGGCATTACCCCAGGCCAAATTTGCGTATAATAATTCTATTAACAGATCAATAGGAAAGTCCCCTTTCCAGATTGTGTATGGTAGGAATCCTCAGGGTGTCCTAGATTTGGAACAATTACCAATGAAAGATAGGATCAGTGATGATGGGGAAGCATTTGCAGAACACCTTCAACAGTTGCAGAAAGATGTGACATAGAAGTTGCAGGACAGTAATGAGAGGTGCAAGAATACAATGGATACTAGTAGGCAACATCAGACATTCAATGAAGGTGACTTAGTGATGGTATATTTGAGAAAAGAGTGGTTTCCTACTGGAACATACCACAAGTTGAAGTACAGGAAAATTGGTCCATACAAAATTACAAAGAAGACTAATGATAATGCATATGAGGTAAGTTTACCAGATGATCTTGATATTTCTCCTGTGTTTAATATTTCTAATTTATATACATTCCATGGTGAGGATGACGTTAAAGATAGTCAACTAGAAGTGGCATGGCACCACCAAATTCCCTATAAGAAGAAGGAAAAGATTGCACAAGTTCTTGATAAGAAAACTATCTATACTCGACAAGGGCATTACAACAAGTATTTAGTACAGTGGGAATGATTGCCACCAACAAATAGCATGTGTATTACAGGGTGGGAAGTGCAGAGGTTAGATCCAGTCAAATGGTAGCAGTTCGAAGACACTCACTTGCAGGAGCTGCGTTCTTTCAACCAGAGGAGAATGATGCAGGGACTTCTGGAGGTCATAACTTTTGACTTGGATGTGGTTTTTCTATGAAATTTTATAGGTGGATGTGTTATGAGGTTGCATGTGGTTTCCCAACCCACCCTAGTCTCTTGGATCCTATCTTGGCACTTTTTCAAGGCTTGAAACTTTCATCTTGGCCCTAAAAATGGCAATTTAGTGTTTTTTCCTACTTTTCTAAAAGTTGATTTTGTTAATAACTCGAAACTCATGTTTTGAATTTAGGATGTTAGTTGGTTTTTTGTCCTACCTTAGTTTTATGAAGTTTTTGGGAAAAAATTGGATTCTCAAGATATGAATGTAAAATTACTTAAAATGGCAAAAATCTAACAATTGTCAAAATTTGCCAAAAAAGGTTATTTTTTTATTTTTTTGTTTTCTTGGATGTAAGAGAGTTTTCTCTAATTGCAGTAGAAAAGTTGGTGAATAGAATTTATTTTTTCTAGTTTTCCAAATCTTTGGCTCTCACACATGATTAATAGCACAATTCTATTGAGTGTATGTTGTTGGCTACATCATTAGAGGTCATTCCTAGAAAAGTGCTTTTATTTTCCAAAACCCCAACTACAAAAAAGATTGTTAACAAAAGGTATTGGTAGATATATGGTCAAGGAAGGATATAAAAAAATCATGATCTGAAGGATTACTCAAAGGTCTTATTTTCTATGTTATAAGATCTAGAGAGAAAAAGTGTGCCCCAAAGCTAAGGCATTTTTTTGGTTGGATTACCATTAGAAGATTCTAACTTCAAATCAACTTCAACAAAAAAGGTTTTAAAGGACTAGGGAGTTGTCAATTTTTTATTAAGGAATAAAATAATAACCACCTTCTTTTCTTATGCGATTATGGTACCAAAATTTATTTTCTTTTCCTTGATACCCTTAATGTTGGTTGGCTTTTTTAGTCCTCTATGTGAGCAAAATATTTTTTGTTTTCTCCTACGAATTTTAATTTTCTTCATTCTTTATGGGAGATGGTCCCAAGTATCATAGATTGGAATATATGAATTGATAGAAATAGTAATGTTTTCAACTTATAAGAAAAGTCCATAGATAACTTTTTAAAAGAAATTATGCATTCTTATAGTTGTTATTGTAAGAGTTAGTTAGGAAAGAACAACAAATAATCTATCCTATCTAAGTTAGTTTTCCTAAAAAAAATGAACCATAAATATATCAATTTTTTTTTAAAGAAATCAAGCCTAAAAACAATTAGATAAATCAAGGCAAATATTTGTGGATCATGGCTCAAAAAGCATGGATAATACTCAATTTTGATGATCCTTCAAAAATTAACCCCAAAATTTCCATAGGTGGGGACACTATAAAAAAATAGAAAGGTAAGGTCATTTGATTCGAAACTCATTTTTCTAGTTTTAACAAAAATAATGTTGTTGAGATGGAAGATTTAATCATTGGTTTCAAACTACTTGAGTTATAGTCAAAATTTTAAATATTACCATCAAGGGTGATTCTAACATTATTATAAATAGTTATAAATCTTGAGAAGTTACTCATGAGGGGCTTAATAATCTCATTTTAGAAGTTATGGGCATTCTAACCAAGTATTCAACTTTCAAAATTGTTGGCATAATATTCACAATGGTATTACATTGTTACCTAAATAAATGTTAGTTTATAAGTTAGGTTTTGGGAAGTTAATTTCTCGTAAGAAGTTATATATGGGAATAACAAGGATTTAAAAAGAAAATGTACTGCATTGTAAAATCATCCAAAAGACAATAATATATTAGTCTATAGTTTTTATTTTACTATGCAAAGTTGGTTTGACCAAATGTATTCTTGCTCACCCATTTTAATATGGTATCATAGCACTGTTGATTCATGTGCCTGTGTGTTGAGATTGTGTTCTCAACAATATTTTTAATTAGGTGATGATAGATTTGAAAGAAAATTTTTATTGGAATTGAATGGGACTTAAAGATCCTGTATTTCATGAAGCTTTCTGGGTGTAAGGCGTGGAGCAAAGGTGTGACTAATATGAAAGAGGCATTTTAATTATCTATTGGTATGTTGTTTTGATAACAATTAAGTAAAAATTTGATATTTTTTTCATTTCTCAATGAAATTTCAACATTCAAAATATTTCAGAAACTAGAAGAATAGGAGCATTAAACGCAGAAACATTTTAAAGAATTTGACAATATTTCATGATAAGTTTAAAGTACAAGTTTGGCATCTGAATCTGCTAAATTTGGCTGAGTTCTGCCATTGTTTTTAAAATCATGGAGTGTTGAATTTTGATGCTAGCCACTACAATCTTTAGATTTAAACATATTTTTTTATTGTTGCATTAACTATAGTCAAGCATTAAACATTCCTCTAAAGTGTTGAAGATTTGATGAGGCATTTGTCAAAGGCATCTGGCATTCATTCTGAGGCATTTTGAAAGACTACGTAGGGAATTAAAACAAGTTTATTTACATGAATGCCAAGCACAAAAGTTTGGTGAAAGTGGCTAAAGTGTCTGGCCATATGAAAGAATGAAATGTCTGGTGAATACTATTATTATAGCATATAGAAGACATTCCTCGAGTGAGTTTAAAAATTGACTAAAATTTATTAATGTTATGCTTTATGAAATGTGAGCCAATGTGAGAAAGAAAAAGATGTGTTGATGGGTAAAAGACATACTTGAGAAGTAAAAGAAGAATTTATAAGTTTGTGTTTCATGAAGTTTAAAACAAACATTGAAAGGTTTTCGCCTAGAGAAACAATTTTGTTTCGAGAAAGTTAAAAAGTTATAAGGAAGAAATTTACAATTTCTTTTGGAGAAAAGTTTTTAAAAGGGAGACATAAGTATTAAGGAAAGGGTATTTAAAATATTTACTTTTGAGGAATTAGGAGAAATAAGGGGAAGTATTTAAAAATATTAATTTGGAGGTAAATTTAATTTTTGTGGTAAGATAAGGTTTTAGCATTTTAAAATGGCCACACATTATGTTTGTGGTTCGGATGCCATCCATGATATCATTGATATAAATTTGAGAGACTTGTATGCTTGTTCTATTGAAGAGACTAAAGAAAATGGATAGAGTATAAGCATATCATATTGGAGGTAGGTGGCATGAGAGGATGGAGGATTTTCCATCATCTCAAGTTAGCTTCTCGCTTTGAGATACTGCTTTGTATGAGAAGCAGTTTTGGTTTTGGTTGTTTTACTTTTCTTTGTTGATGCTGACGGATTTGAAGAATGTATGTTTTGTGAAGATTTTATTTTGGAGACAGGTTTGGGATTTGGTGTTGAGCTCAATATTGATTGTGGTCTAGTGAACTTCAAAGGGTACATGATCTAGAATTATACCCTTTTGTAGTCACTAGACAATGGCAGAGATATGTCGTATCTCTTAGGGTTCATTGTTGAATAATTCTTGACTCTGTGATTTGAGATCATGGGACTAAAGAGCTCAAGAACACAACTCAAAGCTACGCCTTTCTGAGGGTAGATGAGACAACATGATGGAGCCCCGCTTGGTTCAGGATTTGTTCTTTGGGAGAAGATCTTCTACAAAATATGTATTCATATTATGTAATCAGCTATGTTGAGTATTTTAGCATTTAGGGGGGGTCCCTTGGTACTATTGCAAGAACAATGTAATAAGGTGGGGAATGTTGGCATAATAGTCACATTGGTTTTACATTGTTACCTAAGTAAATGTTAGTTTATGAGTTAGGTTTTGGGAAGTTGCTTTCCTGTAAGAAGTTATATATGGGAATAACAAGGCTTTAAAAAGCAAAAGTACTGCATTGTAAAATCATCCAAAAGACAATAACATATTATTCTATAGTTTTTCTTTTATTGTGCAAAGATGGTTTGACCAGATCTATTCTTGCTCACCCATTTTAATAAAAATTACTAAGATATTTCTTGAAGAAAATGAAGTTAGTTAATTCAATTTTAAATTTTATGTTATTGGTACATGTCTAGTTTTAATCAATTATATACTAGCATTTGAATGAAGTTTATCATTGATAGGGTAAAATGTTAAATAACAATATGATTATAATTTAAATTTTTCTCAATGATAATATTATTTATACAGTTACGTATTTATTATTTAAGGATTATTTTATAACTATTTTATTTACTACATATATACACATAATTTTGTAATTTTATTTTATCTATGGTATTTACTTTTTTTGTATTTACTTAAAAGTTATTTTATTTATTTAAGAGCTATTTTATATTTAGAATATAATTTTTTTAAATATTACTACATAAGTTCGTAGTTGTTATATTGTATAATGCTTTTAATTTTGACTGTATATAATTTGTATAAGTTAATATTATATTTAGTAGGACAAGACACAACATATATTTTATTAGATGGCCACCTAACAATATTTCCATATATATATATATATAAATGATGACTTGTTCAAGTCGGGTGCTCTAGTGGGAGGTTTATTTACAAAGTGCTAGATTTTTCACTCCCCAACTTTCAATTATGTTTTCAACACTGTTCATTTTGGTTTGCTATAGGAAAATGAAGACACTACACATTTCTCCATCCATGCTCATAGAGATGAATTAGGCAAAGCTTTGGCCAACCGAGTCGATGAGAAGTTTCAAGCTCTTCTCTTCCTTTGTTAGTTTCAGCCTCAAGCCCCTCCTCCTCCTAGTCTACTATTGGATGATGATTAAGCAAAGAACAACTTTGTGTTATAGGAATTAAATGCTACTATAGACTCTTAAGAACTGTATATACTTTTCCTACTTTTTTTGTAATGCCATTATAGTTCTTTTTTTGTAGAAGCTCACCATATAATATAAAGTGGTGCTTAGTTGGATGTTCATCTCCTTCCACCTTATTAACATGGATTATGGCCATTGTCCTTTGGTTGGATATCTTTTTGTTGCTTTTCATGTTGCAGGAGTGCTTTCTCTCCTTGAATTCTATAATTTTGAAGTTTTTATATAATATAATATTATAGGTGTGTATCACCTTTTGTTAAATTTCCACGATTGTATTAAAATCATTGAATGTTTAAAGTATGGTTTGAAGGATTAGTTTCAAGATGAACATGAGTGTGTAGCTTTTAAAATTCTATGAATGAAAAAAGGCATGTCCCCTTGCGACATCTTAGTTTATTTTGGCTAGCACTACTAAATTTTTTTGGGAGATATTTGTGGAGCTAGTAATCTTAGCTTGTAGTTTTTACTATATAAAAAATAAAAATAAATCATCTTAATTATCTTAATTTAGAAGAAAATATATAAAAAAGTAATCATATTAATTTTAAACTAATATTAATGGTAATTCTTGCTAATGTCTTAATTATAATGTTAAACACATGAATGGTAATTCTTGGTAAGCATCTTAATTTAACCAATAATTCTTGTTCTTGATAGGGGATTCCAAAATGCCACAAAAGAGGTAAAAATTGAAACAAATAATTTATTGTCTACATACCCTTCAAAATAGAAATGATTGATGGAGGTGAATTTACTGGCAGTCGATATTAAACAAAGAATATACAAATTAGATTTGGTCGATGGAATATTAAAAAGGGGATAGCCTAATTTCTTCAGTGGTTAGAATATCAAATGAAGTTGACTAATCAAACTTTCTTAGCAATGGTTTACCTACAGATAGCCTATCGATTAATTAGTTCTTGGAGGGTGAGAAATACAGTTCATATATATTTTTATGCTCATGCTCATCCTAAGATTATCACTTATCATTTAGACAATGATTTATTTATTTATTTTTCTTAGATCTAAAAAGTATGGCTCTTGTTGTTTTGTTAGATTTCTTTCTCTCCTATTTTGTTGATATCTAAACTATTGTCTTTATGAAATGTATGCAGGCTTTTGTTATTATTTATTTCACTCATGGGACCATGAGATTATCTAGCACCACTTTTGTTATTACAACTAGTTCCGATATTGGTGTGACTTAGCATTTGGTTATTCTAATCTTGCTTGATCTACTTTATATCTATATGATGGAATGAGTTAAAATTTCTAGGTTATTAGGAATTGATTGCAGAAGTGAAAACCTTAATATCAAGGTGGACTCATTGCCCTTTTCTACTACTCCTATTGATATGAATTGGTCTCTGTAGAAAGCCAAGGTCATGGAAAAGATTAACAAGCACATGAATTGCAATGGAATTGACTAGTTTGTATTGTCAAATGAGGTGAGTATAAATAGAGAAGTGTAGGTACCCAAATCTTGTTGAAAAGGGGATATGACTTCACATGGAGTTGTGGCAAGTAACATTCCACAAACATAGGGTGAGGTGTCGATGCAAGTTGACACCTCTCAAAATGTCTCAACTACTTTGACAAGTTCAAAGAAACATGTGCAAATATGCCTAAGTATGATTAATACAAATGTGTACACCTAGAGATAAAAGGTACACACTAATAGTCTCCTCATTCTTCTTCTTCTTTGAGGTTGAATAGTAAAAGTAAAAATTCATTGAAGAATTAAACTCCTAAAAAGCCACATGACATTGCTCATAGTAATTGTGGGTCCCATCTGGGTGAGACTTAGAGATTGAGTACCAATATGGAAGATACAATAGATGAGACTTTAATACCAACTCAATTTAGATCTGTCATTGTAAAGAGCTATGTAATTAGAATAGATAGATTCTTTATCTTTATGATAGCACCATGATAAGGTCAGACAATCTTTAGATGTTCTCTGATTCTAAAAAATGTTGACATATGTACAAGATGTTAGTTATGAGCTATTAAATTGTTTTACAATAAGTTGAGAGATGTGTGGGAAGACATGCAAACAAAGATCCTAGAAATAGTGATGGGTCTATTGACAATAATGCTTTTAGAAGATCTAATATATGAAAATTAGGAATCGATAAACTAAAATTGAAAATGCTTTCTCAATTCTATATTCATAGATAAGATAAAGCAAGAGAAGCCAAAACAATATTATATACCATGAAATTATGTAATATTTTAAGATTTAATGAATATCATTTAACAAACAAAAGGATGCCTATAATTAACACAGAAAAACTTCAAAAGAAAACTTCATAATGTCTTTTGCATATAGATTAGGAGAATAGGTAGAAGATTTTATTAAAATCAATGAAACTAAGAGATTACAAACTACACCATATTTGAGCTAAAAGGTATGATTGACCAAAAGCTACAAACCCATGTAAATGAAAAGGATTGTTAAAAATAATACGGATCCTTATAATCCTTATTCCAATCTTTATGGTTTCTACAAAACCACTCTCACTCATAATAATTATGGTTATTCTAACTCCGCTTCATGATCGTGTAAATCCTCTCATATTCCTAGTCTGCTTTCAAAGAATAAGAATAAAGAAAAAAAAATTAAGATGTTATGGTTAACTGTCATATTGTCTAAGATATAATGTCTCTCCCGTAAAAATGAGTCATTTGAAAATACACAATTAAATGTCTTCATAAGTTTTTCATGGATGCCAAACTCCCAACAAGGTCCGTCATGTGCATTTCTACATTTTAAAATTACCATATTCTGCTACTAATTATCCAAGGAAGATTCATAATTTTCCTACTAAAGCTTTATATGAATCTTTGTAATCACAAACATGGTGGGTTATTCTATGCATAGAAGACACATTTCAACAATATTGATTAGACCATTTCATTATCTTCACTAAATAGATGTAGGTAGCCTCTCTAAATTTAAATATAAATCCAATGTTGAGAGGAGCACACTCAATTTTTGTTATCTAGAATGTGTTGTCTTAGAAAATTAGTAAAAAGTAATATATTCATTGAAAAATAAAGAAATAAATACCTAACATGGTTCTTAGCACTAGCTTTCAACAAAAGGGATTTACAAAAATAATAAATGCAACTCAAAAAATGGGGGAGCATGCCCAATGTTATGTTATATTTTTTGGAATAAAATAGGAGTATATTGTGTGCTCTTAGTATCTGTCCTTCTTAATTTTTATCATTTAAAAAAAGGCATTTAAAAATTACATTCTCAGAAAAGTGTTCTATGTCTTATCACATATTCATATTTTGAGTGTAGACATCTCAAATTACTCATGAAATTTTTTTAAATTATTTTAAGAAAAGTGGCCACTTTTGACCCACTTTTGATCCCCATTTCCATGTACTTACTGAGCTACAAATACTAATAAATGTAGAGATATAGTGCTGAATGTTGTATATTACAAATGAGAAAAATCTATGCAAAGCCAAATTTAACGCTTTGTATCAGAGTCAAAATGTTTATTTTCATCTATGCGAAGTCAACTTTAATGATTTTTATCAAGTTCATAATTACAACCACATTCTATAGCTTAGACTCAATCTGTGATGACATATAAATTTTATCCTATGAATTCTTTTATAAAAAGACTACTAGGAAATGGTATTCTTTCTCATAATATTAGTTTTTTTCTATCAAGTTGGCAATATTTAAAATATCTTGATATGGAACAAGCTTCAAACATGGACAAGAATTCTAGAATGATTGTTTGGGAATTCACATGTCCTAGTATGATTGTGATTAGATAAGATAGATTATTTGATTAGAGTGCTTGCATGAATGATTGTTCTTATGATAATCAATGATTATTTGTTGTACATGAGTACAAGTTAATGCATTTTTATACATGAGTATAACCACCAAATTGTAGGATGGGTCTACTCAACTAAATGTTTGTTTTATATGTTACATTTAAAAGGATCAAGATCAACATTGTAAGAACAATCTTACAATGGTGGGCATGATGTGGTTAGAAAACTAGGTTGGATTTAATTATGGTAGGATTGGATTATAGATCGGGATTAGATTAATGAATCTATCAAATAACTTGATTGGACTGGGATTGTATACACATAAGCATAGGGATAGGTGATGAGCATAGATCTAGGTGCAAGAAAGGCTATGTATGTGGGCATGACTATGCAAAAAAAAATCCCATTTGTTGCTATATAAATACATTAAAACATTACCCTAAATTAGAGACAAACTAAATGGAAAGATGGATCAAGGAAACATTTTGCATCATTACAATCATTAATAAGAAAAATTACACATTACATTACATTTCTTTAATGATTTTGATAGAAAGATAAAAAAACTAGGTTATTTCTAAATGGAAAGATGGATCAAGGATACATTTTGCATCATTACACATTACTTTACATTTCTTTAATGGTTTTGATAGAAGGATAATAAACCTAGGTTATTTATAAATGCTTTCATATATACTTTATATTTAATAATTTTTTATTCTATACTCACCAAAAAAAAAATTTAATTTGCTGTAAAAATATTTTTAAATACACAATAGGTGTGTTGTGATTTTATATGTCAATTATTAGATAATCATTTTAATATTTAACTACGAAAGATTGTTGCCTAAGTTAGATTGAAGAAATCATTGTTCTTATTAATTATATTAAGTATAGTGTTGGATCATATATCTCAATTAAATATTTTTCTAACAAATAAAAAAAATATTCTATAAGAATAGACATATCATTTTCATATAAATATATCTTTTATTAAATTTTTTTAAAATACCAAAAAATTATATAAAAAAATTTAAGACTAAATTTGAAAAAATTAATACCATGTTTATTTTTAGATATATAAAATATTATATAATAAAAAATTATAAAATCTTTAAAACATTTCTATTATTACTACTTATTTATCACAGTTATAAGACCAGTGGTTTTATTGGATCTGTTTTCTCCCATCACAAAAGAAACACATACGTCCACCGGAATAAGTCTTCATTACACCGTTGCAGTGCTATTCACAGAGAATATTGTAGCAGTAGCAACGGAGATCAGAATGGCATGATCCACCATCAGCATGATCTTGTTTTATGCAAGTCATGCGGCAGTTATCCTCAACAATAATGCACAGCCCGTGGAATGCACCGCTCGGAGCAAAGCATGTAGCGAACCCTTGTAATTATGAATATATTAGAAATCAGTGAGTATTTTACAAGTTTGTTTTAAAATTTTAATGAAAAACAATATATTTTTAGTCGTATAAACAAATAAAACCCATCTCCTAATGTAAGGTATGAAATGTCGTTTAAAGAGAAAAATAATGCATATTACCAGAAACAAAAACCACTGCGAGCAATAGAAGCACCAAATACACACATATCCCTTCGCCATGTAATCAACTACAGACGTCCAGAGGTAATGTAATGTATTCTGTGATAGAAAGACTTAGTGCCGGTGCTACTTATAGCTAAGACACGACATCTGAACAGCTAATCTCCTTCGTGTGTATCGCGTAATTGCATTGGACCTGTGTATCAGGCTATCTCGAAATTATCTCCTCAGTGTTTTATTTTTTTTATGGTTGTTATTAGTTTTATATTGCTCCTTGCATTAGACCTGTATCAGGCAATCTCGAAATTATCTCCTCAGTGTTTTACCTTTATCAATACGGGTCCGATTCAGAGATTGATTAGATATAATAAAATCAATACGGCGATTCCAAATAATATTAAATGGTTTAAGTGTTAAGCACCTATAAATAGAAATTCGTATATTCCCTCGCTAGTCGTTATTAGCTCAGGTTGGATGAACGAGCGATTTTTAATGGGTATGTTTGTGCTCGTTATACTTTCAGCCTCTACACATTGCTTTTCACTTTTTTATATAGTAGTGATTTATAATCATGCTAGTATGATACTTATAATTTATTGTGCCTACCTTTGTGAGCATCCGCATTGATCAACCTTACACATAGTCGGTTAACCTTAACCAGCCACGGTGTTGCAAATGACATGTTGGTCGGCATTTTACGAAACAGTCAAAGTGAGTGTACTGCACATCGAATAGTGAATGGTTGAGAAGAAAGTCATCAAAACAATTAGTAGGTTTTGTCAACTAGTGCATTGCTGGAAAAAGCCGTACAACCGGTCAACAACAACTGATCAGCTGTTTACGGCTGGGCCACATAGTCTTACTTTTGACTTAAGTCTAGACTAAAATATTTTTGTGTGGATAAGTCTACACATTTAATAGTTTCACTTTTTTTTTTTTCAAGTTGTATAAATTAAGTCATTTTTTATAATCGAGAGGCTGTGTTACTAATATTTTTTTTGTACCCTCTTGTATCCATGTGCAGATTTGAAAATGTGGTCTCACAATGAACTAAATTGCACCAACTATAGCACTGTCAGTGTAGGTTTTTATTTTCCTACTGGGTTATTTATTTTCATTTTCCTAATTTTTTCTACACTTGTAATTAAATTTGCTTAGGATTAATAATATGAGTATTAGGGTGAGTGGGTGCAAGGTGTCTGTATCTTCCTTGGGAATTACACTTGCCTATTTTAGGCTATTGTGGTTGACTCTTCACATTGGTTGTATTTCTCACCTCTTCCATCTCTCATATTCTATATATATTCACCTCTGAGGTGTTAGTGTAAGATATTATTACTTAGAGTTAGTATTTAGCCTAAGTAATTATGCATTTTATTTTGCACATGGCTTTAAGCAACCTTAGGTAGGTTATGTTGTTTTTTAGAGAGTTGGTCAAACTCTCCAAGATACGTGTCACCACTCCTTTGCCACTTGGTAGAAATATGTCTCTACCTCTAGTTGAGTATTGAAGTTGACTGAGTCGGCTCAACCTCTCTACACTATTTGTACACACCTTGTTCATTATCAATCTACTCCATTTTGTAATCAACATCCTCTCAGTTGATCTTGTTTCTAATATGGTATCAGAGCTATGCTAATTATCTTGTTGGTTTGTCTAGAGGCATAAAACCCCTATTTGATGGATTTTTTTTTTTTTTGTAAAATATGCATTTTTTAAAAAAAATTGACATTTTGCAAGTTTTTCTTAATAGATTTGACCATTTTTTGTGTTGTTGTAATGGTCTCATTTTGTGCAATCCAATCCTCACTCCCACTACTTCCTCTATTTTATATTGACCATTGGATGCACGATGAGGTGTCCTTCAGAGGTTCTGTGGTTGGCTATTAGTAGACATTGTAGTGTGGAGAGTATTGGTTGTAAGAAGAATAAATATTGTTGTGTTTGATGCCATGTCATGTAATATTGAAGAGATAGTGAATAAAGATATTCCCCTATTGAGAGTGGATGTAGTCTATAAGTTGAATCACTATAAAATTTATATGTTTTGTGTCTGATCTAGTTTTTAGATTGTTTTATTTGCTCTCTTTCTATTTAACATTTGGTATCAGATCTTGGTTAAAACTAAGGAGTTGTAAAGAAAGTTGAGCAAAAATGGAAGAAAGCCCCAACTGGGATGATTGGGTTCAAGCTTTCTTGTCTATGGCCCATGGCTCTGGAGAGAGTTTTGATGAAGTGGGAGCAATTCATATAGATGATGATGAAGATTTCTGGGCTTCTTGAAAAAAGTTTTTGGATCAGTTAGATGATGAAGCTGATTCTATTATTGAGGAGTTATTTGGTATGTTGGAAACTGGCAGTGGCATGGAATGGATGTAAGAAATAAAAGGTGTTGTGGCTCAGTCTGGAGGAGGGAAAAAGGTTAGATTTGATTTTCCAATGGAAATAGATGATGCTCCTATCTATTTGGCTTTTGTAGAGGATTTACATATTTTGGTAGAAGCTAAGAATAGGAATACCCATAATGGTAGAGTTGTGGACACGAAGTTTGTTGGTTCGGAGGAGGAGAAATTCTAGGCCAATAGCATAGAGGCTGTTGAAGAAATTACTAATGCTATGTCTTAGACAGAGGTATCATTTGCTAATCCTATCAAGAAAGAACCATTGGTAGCTTCCAGTATATCACAGGCTAAGGAATATGATGAGCCTGATGGAGAGGAAGTAGAGAATCAAGTTATGCCAGAGGGTGAGAATACTTTTGAAAGGATTAATAAGGTTTTAGTTATGGGGAAAGCAGGAAGAGATTGGATATAGGTTTATGAAATGGAAGAATGGCCTTCTCTATTGTTGACGCTTTCTTAGGGGAGTGCTTTAGGGGTGTCATCTTTTTTATTTCTCACTTATTTTGGCCCAATTCGTAATTTCTTGGCTGGATCATTTCACTTCCTTCCGATTCACGCATGGAGCCTTGTGGCCAATTTTGTGGGATCACTCTTGGCGTTGCTGGAGGACTTGATCGAGGCATTGCAGAAGTGTCTTCCATCAAATAATGAAGATGAAGAAGGGTCAATGTTGTCTGTTGATGCATATTTGTGCTATAAGTTTAGGCCTAATCAAGAATTTTTTGGTGCTACTAAGAGAGGTAGGCCTGTGGAGTTTGAGAAGGATGCAAAGGAAGGTGTTGAGATTGACTGGGAAGCTTGCAAATGATTTATATGGAGTGTCCTTGAATAAAGGTTAAATCCCTACAATGCGGGCTTGTTCTCAAAGTGATGATTGAATTAGAAATACAGGGGCTATCTCTGGGAAGCTTTTGAAGCCCATATTGGACTTCAAGTTGGAGATTGTTGGTGTAACAGTCTCATTTAGTGTAGTCTAATCCTCACTCCCACTACTTCCCCTATTTTATATTGACCATTGCATGCATGATTAGGTGTCCTTTGGAGGTTATGTGGTTCTTTATTATTAAACCTTGTGGTGTGAAGAGTATTGGTTGTATATATATTGTTGTGTTTGCTGCTATGTAATGTAATATTGAAGAGATAGTGAATAAAGATATTCCCCTGTTGAGAGTGGATGTAGTCTATAAGATGAGCTACTATAAACTTTCTATGTTTTGTGTCTCATCTAGTTTTTAGTTTGTTTTATTTGCTCTCCTTTTATTTAACATTTTGGCCTATTCAACCTTCCTACCCATTCCTGGTTTGAAGGAATTATTTGTATTTTAAAGGTGTTCTCCCTTATTTGTAGATTGTGTGACTTTTTCCAACCAGTGACTGATGGTAGAATGAGCACCATGTGAAGAATCTATAGGTCATGTTCCTATTGGGTTCAAGAGGGTTTTAACAACCTTCACATCTCAAGTTGTTGTTTCCAGACTACAAGGTTAATGGTGTTTTGATAGTAGTTTCCTCTGAGACTGCTAGGCATTTAAAGATTTCATCATCATTGTTTGTCAGTGTTTGGAGCTTGTTGAGGTTGCCATTGAAGTGGGCATTTTCTTTGCCATTTGGGGTTGCTATTGGGGATGCGGTCATAGCCAGCAGTTATCAAAACCACCATCATACATAGTCAATGATGTTAAAATTCATCATTCTACCACCCCTGCACACTTGCCTGGCTGTAATTCCCTAGCATTAAACTACCCTAATCTTTTTAGGCATGAGTCTTTGCTCATTTTGTCCTAATTTGTCTTTTTTACAAAATTATTTGAAAATTTTTAATGTTTTTTAATTTAGATTAGGAATTATGTGCTTCAAAATCTATGGATCCACTTTCCAAAATCTATGGATGCACTAGACAATTATATATGTGGATTAAATTCAAAATGTTCATTTTTCTATATGCAAAGTCAATTTGAATGCTTTGTATCAAGTTCACAATTACAACCTCATTCTATAGCCATAGACTCAATTTGTAATGACTTCTATATTCTATCATATGAATTATTTTATAAATAGACTACTAGGAAATGGTATTCTTTGTCATAATCTTAGTTTTTTCTATCAAGTTGGCAATATTTAAATTATCTTGACATGCAACAAGATTCAATTATGGACAAAAATTCTAGAATGATTGTTAGGTGATTCACATGTGCTAGTATGATTATGATTAGATTAGTTAGATTCTTGGATTAGAGTGCTTGCATTTGTGTTGTATTTTCTGCTATGTAACTTAGGCTATGTGCAGGAACAACTCAGAAGACTCAAGCATAGTCTGTTTGCACCGAACAACTTGATCCTCATCGGCAAGTGTAGTAAATTGTGAGCCGGTGCCATGCGGGAGCATAGCCCCATGAGACTATTCTTGTGATATTTAATGATTCTTTGTTGTAAATGAGTAATGTATTTTTATACATGAATATTACCACCAAATTGTAAGGTAGGTCTACTAAACTAAATGTGTGTTTTTTATTTTACATTTAAAAGGGTCAAGATCAAGACTGTAAGGATGATCTTACAATGGTGGACATGACTTAAAATTATTTAAAGTTATATTACTCAAATATATCACCTTCATATAAATATATCTTTTATCAATTATTTTTAAAATATAAAATTTTTATTGAAAGATAATTTCAAATAAAATTTGAAAAAAAAATACAATGTTTAGTCTTAGATATATAAAATATTATGAAATAAAAATTATAAAAGTTGTAACTACTTATTTATCACATTTATAATTTATAATACCAGTGGTTTTATTTGATTTATATTCTCCATTTATAGAAGAAACATATTAACTCCACTCAAATTGTAGCAAAAGCATTGAAATATAACATTACATCCTCCATGATGTAACCAAACTTCACAACATAAAACTCAACACTATTATTACAAAAGAATACCCACAAAACTTAGAACTATTTTTAAATTTCTTCTCATTCCATTTCATCCTCCAAAATTGAAAAAAAATACCAAGTTTATACAAAATGAAAATTACCATTTTTGGCAGATTTTAACAACTTTCCAAAATTGCCATTTTTGGTAACTTCATATCCTTAACCATATGACCATGAAAGTTTCCAAATATTTGAAACTTACTAAAAGACTACTAATCATCAACTTTCTAATCTAATTGCAAGTAAAGTTTGAAAATAAATTAGAAGAAACAACTTTGAAAATCCTGAAAAAAACATTAAAACCTCATTTTGAGGCCCTAGATGACTGGATAATATCTCAAAAAAGTGTCAAAATGGCAACCTATCGAATTGGTAACACCAATTTGGTGGGATTTTTATTAAACTCTTCAAGGCACATCTGTCCACCAAATTTCAGCTCCAACAGACCTTGAGGTCAAAAGTTATGACCTCTGGAAGGTCATGCATCATTCTCCTCTAATTAGAAAAAATGTAGCTCATGCAAGTTGTTTTCCTAGAACTTGTGCCACTTGTCTAGATCTAGCTTCTTCACTTCCCATTTTAGAATCCATGTATTATCTTCTTGTGTTAGACCTTCCCACTATACCAGATACTTGTTGTATTGATCCTGTTGAGTGTCTATGGTTTGCTTGTCCAGAATTTGTGCAATCTTTTCCCTTTTCTTTCTTGGAACCTGTTGTTTCCAGTGATAGTCACCATGAAAAGCATATAAATCATTAACATTAAACACAAGAGAAATGTCTAACTTCTCTGGTAAATCTACCTCATAAACATTGTCATTGATTTTTTTTGTAATCTTGTAAGGGCCAATTTTCTTGTATTTCAGCTTGTTGTAAGTTCTAGTGGGAAACCTCTCTCTTCTCAGATAAACCATCACTAAATCACCTTCAGTGAATACTATATGTCTTCTACAAACATATACTATAGTTTTATACTTTCCATTCCTTTCTTGGAGCTTCTGCCTCACCTCTTTCTATAATTGTTGAATATATTCTGCATATGCTTCTCCATCATCACTAATCCTATCTCCAATTGGTGGCTGCACCAAATCTAAAACACCCTTAGGATTCCTACCATAAACAATGTGAAATGGTGATTTACTTGTTTATAGTTTGACTAAACTGTTATAGGCAAATTTAGCTTGTGGTAAGGCCAAGTCCCACTATCTAGGTTTCTCTCCAACGATTCATCTTAGCAGGTTTCCCAAACTCTGATTTACAACTTCTGTCTACCCATCTATTTGGAGGTGATAAGAATTGCTTAACTAGAGCTTGGTTCCCATCTTCTTCCATAGGGTCCTCCAAAAATTACTATGAAACTTGGTATCCCTATCAGATGTGATAGTTTGTGGAACACCATGCAATCTAACAATTTCTTTAAAAAACAACTCTACCACCCTAGATGCATCACTAGTCTTCTTGCAGGAAATAAAATGAGCCATCTTAGAAAACCTATCAACAACAACAAAAATGGAATCATTACCTTATTGTGTGTTTAGCATCCCTAACACAAAGTCCATACTTAAATTAGTCCATGGTTTAGTAGGTACTAGTAATGGCATATACAATCCTATATTTTGTGAATGTCCTTTAGCCATCTGACAAATTCTACACCTTGTCACATATCTTATTATGTCTCTTTTCATCTTTGGCCAATACTATTTATCTTCTACCAGAGCTATGGTCCTATCCTTACCAAAATGTCTAGCCAACCCACTGCTATGAAGCTCTCTTATAATATTCTCTCTCATGGACCCAACTGGAATACATAATTGCTTTCCTTTAAAGAGATAACCATCTTACATAAGATATTCACCTTGAATGTGGTTCATGCTGCCCACTACCGGGGTTTTCAACTATTCTCAATCTCCCAAAAATCATTGTCAAATTCATATAGATCTTTGATGGCATCAAAACCAATCACCTCATTTTCCATTGTTGTCAATAGTGTAACACACCTACTTAAAGCATCTGCAACCTGGTTCTATTTTCCTGACTTGTTCTTGAGAGCAAAATTGTAGCCTTGTAAGAAAGAGACCCATTTTGCATGCCTACTATTCAATTTTTTCACGTGTCTAAGTGTTTCAAGGAAATATTGTCTATAAACAACACAAACTCCTTCGGCACTAGGTAGTGCCTCTAATGTCTCAATGCTTGTATAATTGCATAAAATTCTACATCATAAGTTGAATAGTTCTTCCTTGCCTCATTCATCTTTTCACTAAAGAAGGCTATGGATTTACCTTGTTGGCTAAGTACAGCTCCAATGCCCACATGCAAGGCATCATAATCCACTTCAAATACCTTATCAAAATTTGGAAATGCTAAAATATGACCTTTTGTCACCTTCTTCTTTAGAAACTTAAAAGCTTCCTCAGCTTCCTTGGTCCACACAAATTCCCTTCCTTTGGTGCAATCTATTATGGTTACTACAATACTGCTAAAATGTTGAATGAATTTTTGGTAGAATGTGGATAACCCATGAAAACCTCTTACCTCTGTTATGCTCCTTGGACTAGGCCACTCTTGAATTTCCCTCACCTTTTCTATATCCATTTTGACACCATTTATGGAGATGACAAAGCCCAGGAAGACTAGACTTTCTTGCATGAATCTACACTTCTTTAAGTTTGCATAGAGTTTCTCTTTCCTCAACACATCTAATATGATCCTCAAGTGTTGCAGGTGCTCCTCTTTGGTCTTGCTAAAAACCAAAATATCATCAAAATAAACCACCACAAACCTACCGATATAAGGATGTAGTACAATATTCATTAGCCTCATGAAGGTGATGGGTGCATTAGATAACCTGAATGTCATAACCATCCACTCATATAATCCATCCCTAGTCTTGAAGGTTGTTTTCCATTCATCCCCCTCTTGAATCTGGATCTGGTGATAACCATTGGATAGATCAATTTGCTTAAGTATTTAGCCCCTGCAAGCACATCCATCATGTCATCAAAATGAGGGATGGGGAACTAATACTTGATGGTGATTTTATCAATTGCCCTACTATTTGTGCACATCCTCCACGTGCCATCCTTCTTTGGAGTTAATAGTGGAGGTACAACACATGGGATCATACTCTCCCTCACCACACCTTTCTTTATGAGGTCTATCACTTGTCTATTGAGTTCTACATGGTGGGTAGGGTTCATTCTATAAGCTACCTGATTAGGTAGAGATTCCCCTAGGATCAAATCAATGTGGTGTCGAATATCTCTATTTGGTGGTAGACCATCAGGTAACTCATCTGGCACATCAGCATATTCTTCTAGTATCTTTGTTGCTTCTTCTGGTACTGGTATTTCCTCACCATCTTCTTTTCGCACTACTAGTGCATAATAGAACCCTATCACCTTCATTTCCTTGATAAGTTCTCTTGCAGACAAGATACTCTCAACCTTCCTTTCATCCTTAAAAGATAACAAAATCACTTTGGAACCTTCTTTACCAAACGTGTATGTATTCTTTTCTCCATCATCCATTACCTTCCTGTCATATTGCCATGGCCTTCCCAACAACACATGGCATGCATCCATTGGAATGATATCACACCATATTTCATCCTTATAAGTCTTTCCTAAGGAAAACTTAATTAAACACCTCTTATCAATAGTGACTTCATTTTCCTTTTTGAACCATGCAATATGATAAGAATAGCAATGTTTTTCAGTGTAGATTCAGTTTATCTACCATTTATCTAGAAACCATATTTTGCAACTGCCACTATCAATAATAACTTGGCATACCTTTCCTCCTAAGGTGCACCTAGTTCAAAAACTGTTGGTTTGAAGCCAAGAATCATCACAACCTTGTATTTGCTTCTTTTTTGGAATCACCATTGCTCTTCTCATCATGATATTCTCATCCACATCTGGTGGAACCTTAAATTCTACCCCTTGTCCTTCATCCTCAGCGTGAGCCAAGTTCAACCTAGGTTGTTCTCCTTGTTTCCTTTGTTGCATGTGATAGTTTGGATAGTCAAATGCCTTGTGACCCTCTTAACCACACCTATAACAAATGAAAGGATTTCATGGGCCTTCCCATCCTCTGCCACTATCGTAACCTTTGCCCCTCTGAAATCCTCTTCATCTTTGTTGAATTTGCGGATCTTGTCAGATATCTTCTAATTTCTTTGTTCCTTGGGATGATTCTCCCGGACTAAAATTTAGACCACCTTGCAAGGGAGATGATGTTCCTCTCCTTTCTCCTCTATTCCATTGAAAATATTATCTACTTTGCTTTTCTTCTAGCTTTAAAGCTAATTGGTATGTGTCTTCCATATTTTTAACCCTATATATGCTCAATTCATCTTGAATAGTGAATTTTAGACCATTTACATACCTTGCAGCCATCTTTTCATCAGTTTCTTGATGCTCCACATGAATGGAAAACTTGTAAAATTCATTTGTATAGTCTTGCATAGTAGATAAGTTTTGTTTCAAATTTTAAAATCTACGAAAAAGAGTTTATGCATAGTCTATAGGCAAAAATTTCTCTTTCAACTTCTTCTCCATTTTGCTCCAAGTCTTGATTTTATCTTTTCCCTTTCTAGTTCTTTTCTTTTGTAGATAATCCCACCAGATCAATGCATGACCCTTTAACTTAGTGCATGCAAACTTCACCTTTGTTTCCTCTATCATAGTCTTCTATTCAAAGAATTTCCCCATTTAGTTCAACCAATCTATCAACTCCTTTGGTTTGATACTACCTGCATACTCAAAAACTTCAATTTTAATCCCATCATTTTTTCCCTCTAATGCTCTAAGCTTCCTTTCTTCAAAATTCAGGTGCTCTAATTGTGCTTCCTCTTCAGCTCCTACATGTCAAATTCCATCTCCCTAGCCTATTTGTTAATCAGAATCATCTCTTTTTGGTCTCAATCCTTGATTGGCCATCATACCTAAAATTTCTTGCGTCTTTCTTTGTAGATTTTGTATATCCCTATGCATTTGGGCATTACCTGCTCTTCCCGCTTTGATACTAGATGATGTAACCAAACTTCACAACATAAAACTCAACACTATTATTACAAAAGAATAACCAAAAAACTCATAACTATTTTCAAATTTCTTCTTATTCCATTCCATCCTCTAGAACTGAAAAAAAAAAAAACCAAGTTTATAAAAAATGAAAATTAACATTTTTTGCAGATTTTAATAAATTTCTAAAATTGTCATTTTTGGTAACTTTGCATCCTTATCCATATGACCTTGAAAGTTTCCAAATATTTGAAACTTACTAAAATATGACTAATCATCAACTTTATAATCTAATTGCAAGTAAAGTTTAAAAATAAATTAGAAAAAATAACTTTGAAAATCCCAAAAAAATATATTAAAACCTCATTTTGAGGCCCTAGATGATCGGTTAGGTCCTGAAAAAGTGTCAAAATAGAAACCTACTGAATTTACAAATTTAATAGGATTTTTATTAAACTCTTCAAGATGCATCTACCCACCAAATTTTAGCTCCAACGGACCTCCAGGTCAAAAGTTATGACCTCCAGACATTCCTGCATCACTCCATAAGTAGCATGATCTTCATTTTTACAAGTATTGGTGTATTTCCAATAACTAATGACTCCTATTAAGCATGGTCCCTTTAATGTACCACTCAAAGTTCCGCAATCCTTAGTGAACACTTGTAATTATGAATATATTAGAAATTAGATAGTATTTCAGAATTTTTTTAAAATTTTCAACTATAAACACTATATTTTTATTCGTATAAACAAATAAAAATCACCCCCTAGGCTATGAAAGATTGATTAAATAGAAAAAGAATGTAGATTACCAAAAGCAAAAGGCATTGTGAGAAAAAAAAGCAGCAATACACATATATGCCCTTCGCCATGGAAGCAACTACAAACATCTAGAGGTAATAATGTATTCTCTGATAAAAGATTTAGTCATGGTACTACTTATATAGCTAACACACGATGTACTAACAGATAATCTCCTTCATGTGTACTGCCTAATTTAATTTTTTTATTGTTATTATTAGTTTTATATTGCTTCTTGCATTAGAGTTGTATTAGTATGTCCTATTCAAAGGCAATCTCAAATAATCTTCTTGTGTGTTTCATAATCTTTGAATGTAGGCAAACCATTCTTCCTTCATAGGTATTTTTGTAGCCAAGTGCCAACAACCACAACCAAACCTATTGGATAATGAAATCCATCATCATCTTCTTGAGGTGTTATTAACTTATGTTTAGTCTTCACACATCAAGCCAACCAATATTTTGTTTCCTCTTCATTCTCCTTAGGTGCAACAACAACATACACACGTCCTACAAACAAAATTTAATTCAATAACACTTGTGACATATAATTTGACCAATTTCTACATACATGCATCCATATATAATTAAATATATTACAAAATAGTAATAAAGTGAAATAAAATGAAATAAATTGAATTAAATTACGTTCTTGTACAAGGTCTGAAACTTGGTCATAGTCATCTAATACAAACACTTGATCATTGTCTTCAATTGTTGTTTCATATTGATCATGTGTTTGTGCAGGTCTCAACAATATTTGCTTCAACTCTTCAACCCATTCTATATTCTCACATGCTTCCCAATCTCCTGAAATACAAAACTAACAAAAACATGCAATCTCCCTTGTCAGTATAGTCCATGTGCTTGCATTCAAACTCTTAAATGAATGCCATTTAGTAGATCCACTAATTGTCTCACAATCAAGTCTAAGTAGAATGTTCTCTTCTTCAATCAACCAAAAGAGTCATAAAATATAGAGTAGTCAGTTGATCCTGTAGATGATTTTGTATTGCATCAATCCACAATCATACATGCATCTTTATATTTTACTACGTCCTCAAATTTCAATTGCTCTCTAGCAAGAATTCTTGTAACACATGCATCAGCTCCATCATGTTCTCCTTTACCATGTCTAGCTTAAAAAAAAATCTACATATGTTGGACATTATTTTCCTTGTGAACCCTACTTAACCAACAAAACATCCAAGCATTCTTGAACTGTCCCATATAGTTATCTAACCATATGAGATGTTCTATCATTTGGATTCCTCTTTCTCTTAAATTTGTATAAAATATATTAAAACAATATTGAACAAACTCTGATGAGTGTAACTGATTGTCACTCAAATAGAAATGATATTCCCTCAAAAAATTTCTACCATCCTTTGTACTATCATTGCATGCATGTATACAATATGAACAAACATAGCCACCTGCACTGAATTGTAATATTGTGATTGGATTTCCTCTTGTGAATCAATAGTATAGTTCCCACTGGAAATGTGTTTCTACATCTGCAAAATTGTCCATCAAGCCATCAAGCATGTTGAGAGTATTTGACATATTTTGGTACAATCTTACTCTTAAATTATGATATGAATGCATGTACACTAATTTTTTCTGTGATTAAATTACAACGCTTTTGTAATTTTCCATCCTTTAAAGAATACTCAACATTCTTAAATATTTTAACATCCACTAATTGTTGTCCAAAATCATTTTAAACACTTTCATACATACAAACTCCTAAGAATGAAAGATTGCCACAACTAGTGCATTGTCGAGAAATGCATAAACTTAAATAAAATAAATACCCATTAGATCTTTCAAAAAACAAACTTGCTATAAACTCCTTGATTGATTCAAGTGGCATATTAATACCACATTCCTACATAATCACATTAGTATGTAAAGTACAATGTATATATCAAAAAACTTCATAATAATAACGAAATTGCACATGCGTTTTACAACAAGAGATTCTTTGCTTATAAATTTTGACATACCAAGGTTTACATTTTCAAACAATCATTAACTTATGGTAATATTTCTAGGTAACATTGAATCATCTAAAAATTTTCTATAAAGTTCAATTTGAGTTGTGTGTAATAGGTGTTTTGGATGAGGATCACGAATTTTAGACCCCACTCTTAATTTCAAAACATCTCTAGGATTAGATGATACCCTAGTATTATCATGCCAATATTTTTCAACCAAAGATTTGATTTCAATATTTAATTTCATGTCAGACCTTGGGAGTCAACCACTAAAACTCCAACATTGGTTGATTGGATCATTTTCTATACTTTCTCTTCTATTTGCCACTCTTACCAATGTTTTAGGATGTATGTTTAGAATTCCACTAATGTTTCTTAACATTATTTTATCCAAAGTTGTTTTATTAACTATAATAGTTGTTACAGCTCATCATGCCACATTCTTATCTTTAGATTGACTCTTCTTTTCAGTAGACACAATAGCACTAGCAATAGTACATATAGCATGATTAAGTGATTCATCTTTTCTTTTTGGTTTCACAAAAATACCTAACTTTTTAATTACTATTCTCATTTCAACATTCTCATCAATTGCATCATGAGTTGACATTGAAATGATAGTTTTTTTTTATAAAAAAAATGTTTGTATAATCTATTGGCATATGTTCTTATTTGTCTCCAAGAAATCTTACCAAGAAGATTATCCAAAATAGTACTTTCAATTTTTGAAAAAAAATATTTTTCATTTTCAACAACATAAGGATTTTTATTTTCAACAACAAAAGGATTTTCATTTTCACCTTGAACACAAGGATTTTCATTTTCAACAACAAAAAGATTTTCATTTTGACCAACACAAGGGATTTCTTTTTCAATATTCATTTCTACAACTTGTGTACTAATTAAATCAATCTCAACATTGTTAGATCCATCTTTTTTTAAATGATCAATATGAATATCATCTATAATCACATTTTCCATATCATTCAAAGGTGGATTTGAAGACGTACTAGATTCATGCCTATTGTCACATTCTTCATAGCATTGAAAGGTGGATTTGAATACATACCATTATTAGTTTCTATAATCAAATTATCTTCCACATTCATCTGTTGCAAATTTGCATCATCTGCATCCATGGTCTCTTCAATGCTTTTATTTTCAATAGTCATGGAATTAGATGCTTCAACATTATTCGTTGCTCAAATCCTCATTCTTCTATCTCTTTGTCATTTTACCTCCTCTCTATTTTCTTGAATTTCTTCAAGGGTCAATACCTACCTATCTTTCCTCTTTTGACATTATTGTGATGCCATGATTACAAAATTTTGAAGTACAAATGAATTTCAATAGTAAAAGTCTCTTTTTTATTCCTCCATCAAATGAGTAGAAAATGAACACAATTCCAATTCAAAATTTTCCAAATGTTTCCTCCTTCCAAAATTCAAATGAACCTCCAAGTTCAAGACCATGTACAAGACAAGATTTGATAAAATATTGTAGAAAAAAGTCATCGGCGCTACAGAGTCATGTAAGATGCAAGTTGCAAACTTACATTACTTTTTTATCAGTAAATTAAAAAAAATGGACAAAACCTAAATGGGATCCCATTTTCTACAGGATCCTGTATCATAAATGGGATCCCATTTTACTTTCCCTCATTGGAATTAATTAAAAAAAGTAAATGGGACGTCATATATGGAATAGGATCCCATTTTGTGAAATTTCAAATCTAGGAGTCGTTTTTGCTATGGGTTTCAAGTCAGGAAAAGGCTTGCAAACCTGACCCTTGGCTTTGGACTTGTTTTGACCTGCAACTTGAAGGTCATGTTAGTGTAACTAAAAAAGAGTTACATTGGACATATGTCTGAAGACATTTTTTACAAAAAAATTTGATGAAATTAAAAACCATTATAGATGAGATTATGTAGATTTAAAATATGTAATTTTTTTTACAATTTGATTATTTTTTCTATTTTTCAAAAAAAATTTATGAAACTAGTCCATAAACATGAGATATCAGGTTTTCTTATTATTTTAATAATTCTTATTAAAAAAAAATTTAAAAAAAATTATACCACATCAATCGTCAAATGATTCTTTTCAATTTGAAAAAAAATAAAAAAATGATAAGTTTAGGTCATCTTATGCATGATGTACATGAGGGATTTTCAAATCAACAGTTATGACCAATAAAAATTAATTAAAAAATATAAAAAAAAAGTCACAAAAAATATCCTCATCAATCTTCAATGTGTTAGAGATCTTTTCCCAAAAGGATTAAAAAAAATACAATTATTTAGGTCAAAATATGCTTGACGTACATGTGCATGGTATGGCAAAAAAAGTAACTTTTAAAGGGAGGTTTTTAGAAATGCCTATTGGGTAAAAGCACAAAGTAGTGTCACACTTTGAGCTAAAAGAATAATTTCAATCGAGTAAGTTTAGGTCGAGTACTAGTCGGCTGAGTGGGATTCGACTGAATTGACTTGGCACCAACGTGACGTATATTTGGCACCGATGTGGCTTAATTTATTTGGTCAAGTGATTATAGGCTGAGTCCCTTTCGATTGAATCTATTAAATATAAAAAAGCAAAAACAATAGCTGTAGCGGTCAATTGTTGCATTTTCAGCTGAGTGGGTTGCGTCTGGATACTACTCTACTGAATACCTAGAGCCTACAAAGCTCGTGTAAGACTTCATTTTGCTCTCATAACTGTGCTACTTTTTTCATTTATTATCATCATCATGTTCTGTGCTACGTTTTTCAGTTATTATCATCATGTGCATTTGTTTATTTTTGTCATGCAGTTTTTACTATTTGTTTGTCAAAAAATAAATTTGTAAATTTGAATGGTAAACATGTTAAGTGCTTTTATTGTTTTTGTGAAGCACTATCTATGTGCTTGTGAATAGATTTGATGTTTTAATTAAAATTTTTAAAAACCCTAGTCGGGCCATGATTAGGGCACATTTTTTCACAGTGAAACACTGATAGACATCATATTTCCACAGTCCATAATGCTTGAAGTTCTTTATTTTAGGATTAAACTGTGTGTCATTTTTGCCTCTAGATTTCCACAGTCCATAATGCTTGAAGTTCATTATTTCAGGATTAAATTGTGTGTCATTTTTTCCTCTGGATTTCCACAGTCCATAATGCTTGAAGTTCATTATTTCGAGATTAAACTGTGTGCCATTTTTGCCTCTGGATTTCCACAGTCCATAATACTTGAAGTTCAGTATTTTGAGATTAAACTGTGTGCCAGTTTTTGCCTCCAGATTTTCACAGTTCATAATGCTTGAATTTTAGTACTTCAGGATTAAACTGTATGCCAGTATTTTGGGAGTAAAACACTATTTATATTGGAATGGAATTTTTTTAAAACCTTAGCTAGGCCATGATTAGGGTAGAGTTTTCTTCACACTAAAACACTATTTAAAATTAGGCCTATCAAATCTAATGAAAGACTATTTGGGTTGTATTCTTTCAATAGAAAATGTAAGCCATCAATTCTCTAGTGAGTTATGATTCTGCTTCCAGTGACACAGACATTTGGTGGGGACAAAAATTATGGTGGGGCGTATTAGTGGGTCACCTTGGTTGAGTTCTTCAGAGACATTGAAAGAAATCCCCTAGACACATTGTTGATTTATGGATCAACTATGATATCTATGTTGCAATGTAGAGTTGATGTGCTATCCTAACTGAATATTATAGAGTCTACAATAGGCTGTAGCATGTATATAATAGGGCATAAGATTGTGTATTGGGCATGCATTTCACAAATTTATTTGACGTCTAGAAAGAAAATTGATGGAGAATGCTATTTGCAGAAAAATTGAAGAAATTATCATAGACACTGATCTTATAACATGTCAATCAAGAGGCTAGTTTCTAAAATATGAAGTTAATTTAGTTGAATAATTCAAAATTACATTGTGCATTCAGAAACCAAGAAGGAAGTTAGTTCAAGAGAACATGGATTTTTAATCTTAGAAAGGAAAACTAAACTTTCTTAGGAATGTAGATTGTTAAAAAAAATTATGGTGGGAAGGAAAACAAATACTACCAAGTCTTGAACTTCTTGAGAGATGAGCACTAATGAACAAGTTTGGAATTCATGATATCAAAAAGTTTTTTGCTCATATTTTAACCTCAAGGGTTTATCCTAAATTTGCGATAAATTGTGTTTAAGGTGGTTTGTTCAAATGAAGTATAGAACGTTATTTTTAGCTATAATTTGAAAATATGGCAGACTGATAGAGATTTGGCAACCATCTCTGATGGCTAACTAACTTAATACTAACACTTAATAACACTGCATAGACAAAAAGAGAGCAAAGATTTTGAAACAGATCGTCAACCTAGAAAATACTAGGTTGTGGGACATACGAACCATCTTTCTACTTAACTAGGGCCATGGGATGAGCCAAGAATTTGATTTCTTTCTCTACTTTGGTCACATTGAAATGTTCCTGAAGTGGGGAAGATTTATCCAATTTGCTAAGGTCCACCACCTCAACTGTAGGATGAAAAGCTTGCGTACCTTGACCAATGCAAAGGAAGTGTTGGATGGCGGCCAATTTTTTTTATTATGGCTTCCATCCAAGTTTCAATGGTCCTCATCGTTTGGATAGAAATTAGACCCCAAAATTTGTAACTAGTGCAAGGTAGAGAAGAGATTTACAGTCAAGGTCTATATGCAAGGATACATGATAGTAGATGTTGATGATGGCTAGTCTTCATGAGTGTCCACTATGAGTAGGTCTAATTGTACCTACAAGGTATCGCACCCCTAATTAGTTCATGATGTTCTCGATAGAGCCTAAGCTCTCTCAACTGTGACTTACCCTAGTTGCACTAGGATCTCCTCATATATAACATGAAGCTATGAAATAAACTCAAAAATGTCCATGTGTCATCGAACAGTCTGTAGTGGCATGTAACTACCAGACACTAGCTATTAAGGCTACATGATGGGTACTATCTCTGCCAAGACTCGACCTACATGAATTCGAGCCATGCCCATGTGCCAACTACATAATGAAAACATTTTATCTAGTCTTACCCTATGCATACCCTATTCTAAAGTCCCCATTTGGACACAGGCTAGGAGAACACTACCAAAGGTTGTAGAATGTTGTTTTGTAACACCACCAGTTACATCTTTAAATTCTTCCAATTACTTTTGAGTGCCTTAAATTCTTCTATTATGATGTACATTCATTCTCAGACATTTGTGCATTCTTTTTCACACTGGGTCCATGTTTTTTAAGAATAAAGTGGACAGTCAAAGTCCCATCAAGATGCCTTTACCACCAAATAGTCACAGTCAGTTGAATTTTCTACTACTGCTTCTAGACTATAGTACTTATTATATAATTATTCATAATAAGTGTTGATGTGTAAAAGTACTAACATAGGCTATTGTTCATACAGATTGCATTTATAATCAATAAATATTAATAGGAATATGTTTATTATGAATGTATTTATATTATGTAGAGAATAGCAACTTCCCACCAAATTGAAGTGCATATTAATATTACTGGTAATAAAATGAGAAAATGATAAGTTGGTTGTGATCTGCTTTTATTATCTTTCTAAATGTTTGAAATATACTCACTCAAATAAATTTTCTTCTTGGCATAGAATTAATGTTGTAGATATACAAAATTTAATAGAATATAGAATTCTTCCTTACTGGATGATGGATGATTCAAACAAGGTAACATAATGAAGAATTCGGTTGATTTGGTAGGTTATGCATGAATCTAATTGATCTAAGCTAAATGAACATTAGGCTTTAGTTTTTTGATGGATAGAAGATGCGTGAAGTATTTTAACTTCTATAGATAGGCTAGATTTTTCTTACAATTTATAAGAACTAGTTAAGGTGACTAATTATTAAACTAGACATAGATAGGAGACAACATCATATGGTTCAGAAGTATCCACAAACTAAATTGTAGGTGCAATTTGCTTTTGAGTTGTCCCCAAGTCACAAGGCTAAAGCCTTACAATTTGACAAGTGTAAGTATAATTCCAAATTTCAATATATGAAATGTTAATGAACATAATTGTTGGTAACTTCAATTCTCTTTATTTGATAATACATTAATTAGATTTCTTCCATTATAGTTATGAAAACCATTATATACTTATGAAAAGTTGAATCTTGTAAATTGTCCAAGCTTATCTTTGAATCCCTTTCCTTTGCATGCAAATCTAAACTTTGTGTTTATTTAGATGATCTACACATTACATTTTTATATTTTTGTATGCTTAAAAGAAAAATGCTTGTACATATTTAATTTTTTTTTAATTAAATGTAGATCTCTTTACATAGTTTTATCTAGACATGGCTGATGATTAGGGATCTCATCATTCCACGCAGTCTCAGCGTGAAGCTGAGGCTAGGAATAATTTTTATAATGATAGCATTTCTAGATTAGATAATGCTTTGAAATGTTTGGACCAAACTATACAGAACCCCCAAAATTTGGCTAATAGAGATAGATTAGTTAATATTCAGTGTGAGATTAGACATATGATTGAGACAATAAAATCATACAATCCATATGATGATATTAGCACTGAGGAGTTTTATAGGTCCCTTGCTAGGATTGTTACTGGCACTTAGAATATCAAAACTATTTCTGATAGAGTTTCATTACACAATGTGTATACTATGTTCCATTTTTATATTGGGAAAGACAAAGTTAGAGGTTATACTGTTACCAGGTGTACAGATCTGCTAGTTGGTCCATATATATACCCTAGAATTTTGGCAGCCAATCATAGATGGCCTCATAATGACGAGTCACCACTATATTTTTTGAAACAATTATATTTTAAGTTCCATTTAGGATTATCTGTGGATTACACATCTATGTCTACACATGCTAGATAGGGCAAGGGGAGGTTTGCTGATAAACCTGAATTTAGACATCCAAATTTGCCACCACCCAAAAATAAGAGGGCATTAGTTGGTCCAAACCTTTTTGTTCTTCCAAAATGTTTGGAATTAGCAGCAGCAGGAGATGCAACAATCGCACTGACTAGATCTAGGCTTTTTGATAGGATAACCACCATTTCTACTCAAGTTGATAAAATGTCATCTGATCATGTAGGGAGATACTTACTACATCCATAGATTGGCCTTCCTCCCACTAAGGCTACATCCATGAATTATGACCCCTACATGCATGTAGATCTGCCATCCCCATTAGATGTGACCCATATGAGTGACACCATTGTATGTAATGTTGCGTCAGCTTCCATTTTTGATTTACTATTAGCATACCAATTTATTAGACGACATATTGGTAGACAACTGGGTCAGGGTGAGGTAGTTTTAGACGACCAGAATATTGTAGATCAGTGTACAGCCCCCACACGGCATCAAGGTGCACCTAATGTACATGGCACATATAGCACACTTCTCTTTGGCACCGGTCCTTTACCTTCAAATATAGGTGTTCCTAATGTTACCATTCATTCATCTAAGATTAGTGGGATTGGTAGAGTTCTTTAGGATGTGCAGGTACTTGAATAATTTCTATATTTTGCGTTCTACAAATTCACATGTGTATATATTAAATAAACTTGACTTAAAATTAGTTCTCACTATTCATTGAAATCTTATATTTGAAAATTTATAGCAACAAGGGGATAATTTATCGGGCTTCAAAGATCTAGAGCATACAGAGGATCTCGTGCATGATACATTTGAGGTACATTTATAATACATATAAATTACATGACAAATTCACACATGTTGAAAGTACAAAACTTTAAGATGATTTTACATATATATACACATGTACATTAAATTAAATTATGTAGTTTCTTGTGTAGGGAGGTGCATCAGGTCATGGATTAGGTTCCAGAGAGAGATCAAGGCATGGATCCACACATGGATCAGGATCCAAAGAGAGATCAAGATATAGATCCACACATGGATTGAGAGATTGATCTATCTTATTATGTTTGACATTATCCAGTTTGACATTTGACATCATGGTTTGACATTTTATATTATGCTTTGACATTTGACTTTATTTTTTGACATGACTTTATGGTTTGACATTATGGTTTGACATTTTAAATATGGTTTGAACATTATATACATTGAACATTTTGGCAATGTGGTAACATTCAATTCTATAGGTACTTAGTCCCTCAAGGATTTTCATTTCAAATTCCAGTTGTCTACAAGTCCTCTTTAAACAACCTTTTTTTAATATTTTCTCATATCAAGACATTCTCCTCAAATTGTATTATATTTAAAAATACAAAGGATAGTTTGAATGAAAGTATGCAATAATAGTCTCTACTACAACAAGATCTAATTGGTGCAATTTGGAAGAAAATAGGGAATCACTGCTCCAATTAGACATCACTACATTAGGATTTGAATAAATAATAAATGATTCATGAGAAAATCATAAATGATTCTTGTTTAATCCTTGCATGCCAAGAAATACATTAGATTTAAATAAATAATTGGAAAAGTTAAAATTATTATTCTAAAACTAGTTAAAAAATCTCTTTCTCAATAATTGTTATGTGCTTTGTGATTCCAATTCATGTCTTTTGCAAATTTGGTTCATGTTTGTGGCTCATAGCTAGCCTTGTAAGACATTCATTGTATACTTGATCATAGGGATTAAATATCACTAGAAATAGGAATTTGTAATATCTAAAATGATAAAAAGTGAAAAATGGATGATATATGCTTGCAAATTAGAGCAGACATTCATTTACTTATTTGTAATATAATAGAGGCTAATATTTTCTAATAGATATTACAAATAGGAATTTGTAATATGGTAAATGCACTATATTTTTGATATTTTATAAACAAATTTTGGATCTAGATTAAACCCTAAAATGTTAATATGAAACCATAAAACGTCAAATTGAAATCCTAATATATAAATTTGAAAATCTAATACATGAATTTTGAAACCCTAAAAAATCTGTTTAAAACATTAAACATCTATTTTCAAACCCTAAAATGTGGATGTCAAACCACGATAATAATTTAATTATGTATTCTTAAGTATGAGAATAGATTTATGATTATCTTTAACTAGGGCTTGAAATTATGGTTTTGGGAGCTTTCTAGAAAGAGATATTTTATAAAAGATAAAAAATTAATAGAACACACATTCCTTATGATATTCAAACACTCATAAAAGATTAGATTAGAGATTGAGAATATTTTCAATGCTTGTTGAAGGAATCAAGGGTTTAGCATCTATAAACAAGGTTATCAAATTGGGTGTTCAAGAGCTTGGCATCTTAACATGGAATTATTTAGATCAAGTGCTTCATTTTAAAATTAAAAATAATTAGATATTTATGAATCCATGAATGTGTTTGTGAATGATTTTGTATCAAAATTGTGTTTGAATCGATTAAGTGAACGAGGATTTTAGAGAATGCAAACCTTGGAAAATCTAGTGAATTCAATATAGGGAAAATTGAAATTCTTGTAAAATTGAAATTGAATGAATGCAAATCTACATAATTCAATTTTTGTGACTTAAATTCAAATTTGTCAATTTGAAAGCAAAACCATAGGATTCATATTGTGGGGAGATTAATACAAAACCCTAATATTCTATCTATGACCTTAGGAGAGAGAATATGATAAAATTATAACTTGGAATGGAGTCTTTAATGTTTCTATGGTTTTATAAAATGTATACTATTGATTTTGGGAATTGGTTTTATGTCTTTTTGCAAGACTGAATGAAATAGGTGCTTCTAGGAACCTCCTAAAAGTGTCAAACTAGTTTCATTAGGAAAATAAAATCAAGATTTTCCTTTCACTAGTTATCAAAATCAATGTTGCTAAGTCTACTTGAGGTTAGTAAGAAGGTTTGGTAGAATTTTTGTTCTATGATCTACACCAAGATTCTTTTTCTTTTGAAGAATGTGAAACCTTATTTTCATTATTTTGCATTTCTATGTCTTCATCTTCAAATGCTAAGTTTATAAGGGGAATTAGGTAGCCTTAACACCTAAGTATAGGACTTTTTAAAAAAATTCCTAGGGACATTTATGCACCTCAAGTAAATCTACATCCCTTGGATAACTAAATGAGGAAATCTTAACTAGCATAAATACTTGACTATCTATGCTACTTGGTGCATTCCCTTACAATATTTGTTCCACCTTATAGACTATATGTCTAGTATTCTTGTTTTCTTGGATTTTTTATAGTATATTTTCATAGTTGGGTTTGGAATGGAAAATTTAGGGTCTATTTTTACTTTTGAACTTTCTAGAACATGAGATATTTTTGTATGATGAGTTTATCTCTTGTTTGAAAGTTGTGACTAGTTTAGTATACTAGTTTTCTAGTGAGATAGAAATTGGAACTTAATCCCATGCTACTAATTAGAGTAGACATGCATTTACTTAGCCTTGTAATGTACTTATTTGTAATATCTATTACAATGCATTTACCATATTACAAATTCCTATTTTTCATTTTTTACATGTCTATTATATCTAAAATGATAATATGTACATGATAACAATTGGATCATGCAATGTACTACTCCAAAAGAAAGAAAATGTGAAGTAAAGGCCAACTCCATGCCATCCATAACAAACTCAATAAAATTCCATTCACTTGTATAGACACAATTACATTAAATTTGGATATATATATCACTAACATTAAGCTATTAAAGACTAAAATTAAAGGTTAGATGATTTCCTTGGTTGAGTTATGCATGAATTAAGTAATAAATAAATTAGAAAAGCTAATATTTCATTATTAGATGTTTTCTAAGTAAAATTCATGAATAAAAAAAGAGTAAATTTAATTTAATATCACTCAAAAATTAATACTTAAATATTATTAACTAAGATTTATTTCTACTTGATTAGATTTCTGAAGTAAAAGTGAAATTATTCTTGGATTAAAACAAAAGAGAATTTTAGTAAGATGCCAAATTGCATTTTCATTCTAGAAAGGAAATTATACAAGTTTGAAGATTGAACTATCCTTTGCCTAATTGTACAAGCTATTTAACTAAATTGGTCTTGAGATTGGCATTCCCTACCCTCAAGAACTAAGCTCATACCATAGAGTGATTAGAAAATAGCTCAGATCACCAACATGTTGATTTAACAAATAATTTGGTGAACACATAAATGACTACATACATGCATCATACTCAATCATGTAGAATTTTTGAACCTATAAATAAGTTTATTAGGCCTAAAAAACTAAACTTTATATGACATCCAAAAATAACTTAAATCAATTAAGCTACATTAAGATAAAATAAGATAGCCAATAACTTTATCATGACATCTAGAATCTATGAGCCATAGAGGATAGCCTAGATAATTTCATTGAATCACAATATGTTAGGATGACCTGAATATCAGATAAGATCTGAACACCAAAATGTAGGAAAAAGAAACATGTGGGCTACAATTAATTGATGATTTGTCTATTTCGATGATTAAGAAAAAAATAATGTGTCACTACATTGAATGAAATCATTTGAATTCTACATAAAATAAATTGTCATAAAAAATATATACATGTACAAAAATAGCTTAAAGTTCTTGGTACATATAATCTAGATCCTCTCTATCTTTTATTATCTCTAATATCTTTTCATGATCTTCAATAGGCAACCTCCACCTTTGTTTGGCATGTCCTCTTTTTGGTAAAGTTTCAAGATTTATTCGTGTTTCTATAACTAAGTGACTATAATGCAGAACCTTTTGACTTGGCATATAATCAATAAATATAATACCATTTATATCTATCTTTATTTGTTGATAGTATGTCCCTTCAACAACCAATGATCCAGTTAGATACTCTTGTGCATCACCATCTGTCATTGATTCAGACAATTTGCATTTTGGTTGTGTACATCTTAGTAGATAGTAACCTACACCTTCTATATTGTCAAGATCTACAAGAACAACAAAAATATCTCCTGTACACACCATGTAGTAAACCATACTCAACTTAAATAGAATATATTATAAATCAAATGTATAAGTTAAAATTTAATTTAAAAATTTAAAAAATTTACCTATAACAACTAAATCTGATACACGTTCGCAATCAGCTGAATACAAAGGATTATAGACATCTACAATGTCATTATCTTCAAAAGGGTCTGATGTGGCCACTAATTGTTTTATTTCTCATTCTGAAGCATACCCATCTCTAATATTCTCACATTGTAGAGTATTTGCATTGTTCTCAATGCAATCAGCACAAAAACATAATTTTTCTCTCACTTGAATTACAGGAGGCCTGCTATGTCCTATTGTCATGATTTGATGCAAACTTCTAATACCACTAATTGTTTGACAATTAGTAAGAGTTGATTGATTAATATCTATTTAAATTTCAATCATCTAATTAAAAAGTGTATAAAATTGAAAATTCAATTCATGTACACACATTGAAATTCAAAACAAAATATTCATGTACCTTTAACTTCCCAAAAATATCATGTGTTGTATATTGAGTCATGGATGGCAAAATGACTTTTGCACCATTCAATAATTTCATTTGCATTCCTTATGGAATTACCTGTAAGTTCATGTTGGTGAAATGTTAGGTTAAGCTTAGTTTTCTAGTTGAAAGGAAAAGACGATCTCAAAAAACATAATTAGATTTTTAAAAAAATCCAACAGGAGAAATATTGAAAATCTGCAACATTGGATATATATCAAAACCTTTAAATTGCATAATGGCTTAAGCTTCCACTTCTCAACACATGCAATATATTGAGATCTACACTTTTTTCCTAACAGGTTTAAATTTATTTAAAATATATTTAAGAATTTAAATTTGTATTCCATATTGTATTACCTGCAAGTTCATGTTGTTGAAGTGCACACTTCACACATGCTCCAGCTCCATCATGCTCTCCTTTTCCATGTCCACTCTCATAGAAATTCCACAAAAAATGAATGTTTCATTTAATATGTTGTTGGCTTAACCAATTAAAATCTTTTGCAGACTTAAATTGTCGTGTGAAGTTACAAACAATTTCAAATTTAAAACTAAAATTTTAAAAAAACTATATACATCGAGGTACAACATATTTAAGTAACTGAACAATTCAAGTCTACAAGTTAATTACACAAATAAATATAATATAATTTTAAAAACTAATTAAATTAACACTTACCAGCACATCCATTAGACCATATCCAATGTTGTGAAGCATCTATTTGACATCATCTTAGGTCTTCAAAAAATATTGCAAAACAATGGGCTACATAGCTTTTATCATGACCTGTATCATCACTGATATAAAAGTGAACCTCTTTGATGATAATTCATTCATCTTTGCTACTTTGTACACCATCCACATGGTCTTTAGCATGCCTATAACAAACTTGTACAAATATTGCAACTTGCTCTGAATGATAATTTTGACTTTGAATCTCACTTTGAGGACTAAATGTAAAGTTCTCAGAGAAATCAACAATAGACAGAATACAACCTAGTAGAAAGCAATTCGTTGAGTCACGAAATTGCTTAGCTTGCCATCTAGCACCATGACAATGCTCAATATGTGGATATATGATATTTTAAATTTTTTTCATAAACTCATTGCTTGACAATTCACTCTCTTTGAGAATAATTTTTCTGCTCTCAACTCCTGACTTTGTTGAGTACTTCTCATATTCAAATCTCTTCTACATAACTTGCCTTGAATGATCAATATTGTCAATCTGTACAAGATTCTTAAAATTTCCACAATCATTACATATATTTTTTATACACTGCACTTTGAATTCATCTAAATCTTCTAATTTTTCACATAGAAGAGTTTTCACAAATTGTGTTGTACTTCCAGGGATGACTATATTTGGATTAATTACTGCCATAGCTTTTTTATATGACTGTAGGTGTAGATGAAATTCAACATGATTTTGACAAGTCTCACGTACCTTATTTATATGTACAAAACTTGGTCATAGTCTCTCAAACATCCTTTGACAAATCTTCACGTCTGAAAAATCTTCCTTGAATGCTTCAAAAAATTTACTTTGTGTTGTATCTATAAAATATTTTAGATGTGAAATTTTTGTACCATCTTCACCTTTTATCTATATAGTGTCCCTTCTATTGGAAGAAACATGAGAGTGGCTGGCCCAATATTCAATCACCTATTCCTTTACATCTTCTGAGATTCTATCTTTTTGGGGAACCCTGCAAATATTTACCCAATTATTCTCAACATTTCCATCCAATCTATTTCTCCTTGCAATATATCTTTGAACAGTTCTCCTAGAAATATTGAGTAATTGGGAAATTTCTTGAACTTGTCTTCTATGTGATAATTTCTTACTAGAAATTACAGTCATTAATGCTCTACGTGCAACACTTAAATCAATAGCTCTACTCTTGCTTTCAATAGAATTCAATGCTTCTTGTAGGTTTTCAACTATTGTTTGCTTTAATTACCCTGATGACTTTTAGTTATTATCAACCCCTAACAACTCTAAAATAGGGGTCATCTCTTTCTTCCTAAATAACTTTGCAAATAACTGTGCTCTTTCAATTATAGACTTATTTTCAAAAAATTCATCCCATATTTTTTTAGAGTGTAATTTTACTGTGCTTTTGGGTACCATATCTTCAGATAAAATATTTTTGAAAAGAGAATCCTTATCCATCTCCATCAGATCTTCCATAACAAGGAAAAAATTTCTATCAACACCTTCAATTTGTTCTAGTACCTGTACTCCTTGGCCATCAACAATTTCCATGGGTTGTTCTTGAGTAGATGTTCCTTCATTGACATTTGTAGTATCTCTTCTTCCATCATACAACCTTTTTCTTGTCTTTTTATTGCCCATCATAGATTGATCAAATCTGAATTCAACTACATGCAAAAATAACACATATACAAAGACTTTAACCTCTATTTTTTGAAGATCTAGGTCTACATTCAATAAATCAATGATTTTAATCAATTACACATTTTAGAGCATAGTACCTCAGAATACAACTTTGCCCCTATTGAAATCAGTGGTTCTTTTTTCTCTGAATTTCTATAATTTAATAATTTAAGAAAACCCAAAAAAGTTAAAAAAACCAAAAAAGCATTAAAAAAACACTTTCAGATCATTGTGTTTTTGAATGACTTTGCCCTTGTTGAAATTAGTGGTTCTTTTTTCTCCAAATTTTTATAATTTATTAATTTAAAAAAGCTAAAAAAGCCAAAAAAAGGCATTAAGTAAACACTTTCACATCATTGTGTTTTTCAATATGACTTTTCCCTTCGAAATCCTTTTTTTTTAATTTATTGTAATTTAGTAATTAAAAAAAAACCACAATTTTTTTGGAAAAAAAAAACAAAGGAGTAGATTCGACCAAATGGCATTCAGCCGAATCCTATTCGATAGAATCCCATTCGATCGAATCTGTCTATGTGGTACAACCAAGTCACCATTTTCTCATACTTTCCCAAACTTCCAACTTTTGCTCAATATTTTTGCAATCAAAATTAATTTTTTTTTTAAAATAAAAATACCCTTTTGTAGAGCTTGGAGTGTTGAGTGTGGAAATATATATATATTTATATTTTGAGTAATTTAGGATATAAATATTTGAAAATAATGCAAGTAGGTTGTTCAAGTTCAAAAAGAGGCTAATTTGAAACTAAAAAGGAAATAGCAAAACATCATTTTAAAATTTGGCAAATATATGATGCCTTAGAGGAGACAATCCTCTTCAAAAGGGTATAATTTGTTTTTTGAAAATGAAAAAAAAATTAAACAATAGTTGACGTCAATTGAAAACTATCAAAATTAGGTAAGTTTGACTTTAAAACATTATTATGAGAAAAATATAGATCAAAAATTCTTTTTTTTTCCATGCCCTTGATAATGAAGACACCTATTTGGGGAAAAAAATTAGGGGAAATTTTTTTTTTTAATTTGTTTATTGACATCAACTAAATGTCACTTTTTCTTCAAATTTTTACCATTTTAAAATCTGCTCTTAAATTGATAAAAAAAATCAAAACAATTTTTCAAAAAATCTAAAAAATTAGACTAATAAACTTCAACAAGAGATCTACATTTTCTTAGTTTACATCATTTTGAAATTCAAAATATAAAGACCACTTTTATGTGGTCGAAGTTAAGATTTTTTTTTATGTTGGCCAATTCCATTATAAAGTGTCACATAGGTTTGTGCTTTTACCTTATAATGTGATTTTGTCATGCCTTTTCAACTTGACCCCTTCTCATGGAATATAGTTTTGCTAGGAGACTAACCTTGTCTCCTATTTAAATATACCTAGAATTGGCATACTTTTAAAGTGTAAATTACCTTCAGTATTTGAAAAGATTGAAATTTAGCTCCCTTTTCAAGTTGTTTAACTGCCATTCTTTTTTCCCTATACACTAAAAGTATGATTTTCTCTAATGTCATTATGTAAATTTAGGTGCAAGCTATTAGGAAAATGGTGTGTTCTACACCTTGCATAAAATGAAATATTTAAGTATGTAAAATAAATATTTATTTGTGGTGCATCTTAAGTGATGTGTTTAGCCACATTAAATTTTTATTTGGGGCCACTTGTAAAGTTGTACTTAAAATTGTGTTAATTATCTTGTGTGGGAGACAAAATAATTAATAAATTCATAGGAGCATAAAGTGAAAAATTAGTTTCAAGAATTAAATGAGGGGTAAATGGTTTTGTGTACTCATGGTTTTGAGACACATGGTTTTCCCAATATCATAAGTTGAATTTGTGTGAGCTTGATTCTATAAAAGCAAGCCCATGGTTAGTGGTTTGGGTTGGCTAGTTGAGTGGATTGTCATTGTATTGAGTTTATCTTGTGAGTCGATATGTGAAGCATGGATGGGATGTGTGGTTACATGCTTGGACACATGGAGGATGCATTGAAGGATCTTGATATTTCAAAAGTATTCATGAGACTTTGTAAGTCTATTGTAATGTTTTATTACTAAATAAAACATTTATTGTGGATGTTTTTAGAGGTAGGGTTTTTCCTTCTTGAGGGTTTTCCTAGGATATATCTTGTGTTATCTTGTGTCTTGTCTATTTGATCTTTGCATTATGGTATTTCTGTAATCTTGCATGCATCATTACCTCTCATAAGGTTATGTAGGAATTGATTTGATCAACCTAGTAATTTATTAGCAAGTGGTATAAGAGCAATATTCATGGTTAGGGAGGTGTGAGATGATTTCTTGAGTATAAACGTTTCTTGTGTAGATCTGGTACAAATTTGATGCCATGGCAATGTGGGAAAGATTTGAGACATTTTAGGATATGAGGGTTTTTGCAGGTTGTTATTTTATAGATTTTTTAGGTTTATTGTAGATTTGGAGTTTGAAAAATATTTGTGAAAGAAGGTTTCTAGGATTTGTTTAAGGTGGGGGTTTTGGAGGTGAGCTTTTTTTGGAGGCCTCCTAGGAAAAAGTGGACCTCGACATTTGTTGGTTAATAGATTTGTCACCTAACTCTATATACTCACGCCCGGGCAAGTGACAAATGTAATCAACAGTTGAGCCTAATATATTAGTATTGTGTAAAGGCTCCCTCCTTCTTTAACAAGGCATAGCTACCTTTGATAGATATTCTTATGAATGAAAACCATAATTGCTTTTAACTAAAAAGAAAAACAAAGGTAGAGCTTTTGACCAGAAAGTGATAAAGGCAGATTTACAACCAAACTATAATAAGCTCAAAAACTTCCACTAACATAACATCTATGAATTTATACGAACTAATATCATACACCATATATTCACCACTTCAAATAATGTCTCAAAAGATAGACAATTCGCAGTAGTGAGCAAGAACTACAAATATCCAACCACCTCAATACACAAATATCACCAACACTAGCAGTAACACATTCAACACAAGAAGAACATGAATCCAAATAACCACAACACAAAGTCCATGATCATTTAAAACTTCAATGTATTGATTTTCATTGCATGTATCAAAGCATTTGAAACAAAAAGACAAAATTTTTCTATCACCTTCCTCTAAAACAAAGTTTGTCAAAAAGATCCATCAATCGACTAGCTATCCAGAATATATAGCTAACGCAAAAAGTAATTGTCTTAAAAACCATAACAGCTTCTTGAAATAGTCAACTTAAAGATGTTTAAACAATAATAATAAGGGGCCCTCTAGAGCCAATAGTTTTAGAGAAAATATTTTATAACTTCATTCATTGCTTCCTCGTCCTTTGCCTATTTGTCTTCTCTCATGTCACTTTGCGCTATTTGGGGTACCTGTGCTTGTAACCTTGCCTTGTATGTCTAATACCTATTGATTACAGATGTCAACAACATCCCAGGTGGAATCCTTGTCAAACTAATCCAATGTTTCTTCTTCATCACTGCTCTATCAGTGTCCACCACCTTTCAGTGTACTTCATCAAATTCATTTCTTCCAGTGTTGATATTGGCCACCATCTTTGCAAGTCTCTTGGACAGTTATTCTCCTATTATTACATCATAATTCATTATTTCCATAGTTCTACCTTTTTCAAATTTTGTTTTATTTCTTTGACATCGAGTAGCTTCTCATCATTGGACCCATTAGCTTCCACTTCCAGAGTGGAAAAATTCCTCTTAATTATTATCATCTCTTTGTAATAGGTTGCAATTGCCTTTCTCATTTCATCTTCTGTTGTTATCATGAGACATAGTTTCCATTTGACTGCATCGGCCCACATAGGTGTATCTAGTTCTCCAGGATTTGTTAACACATCTTTAGCTACTAAGACACCACGATCCATATTGGCCATTTCTTGTATCTCTTTAGAAGATAGAGACAGACTATGATGATCACTTCTATCCTTGTCAAATTCTACAATCAAACCTTCCCTTTTTGCATGCATGGAATCGAACAATTTACTACCTCCTCTATGATCACAAGACCATAAAAAAATACTTTTTCAACCCACTAATCCATAACACTTCTTAAAGATAATGATGTTTTTACTTGTTGAAGCATGTTAGGATTAAGAAAGCAGAAGAAAGCAGAGGTCAGCATCAGGGGAAGTTTTAGCTGAGAATGATATTATTTTATCAGGTGAATGAATAAAAGATGACATAGAACTTACATGGGCTAGTAACTTTGAATTCTCCTCTTGTAGTCACTTGACCCTTTTAGCTATGTTGCTGAATGAGTATTTGACATGTTAAAAGTCTCCTTCAGTAGTAGAAGGTCCAAAATCCACTCTGCTCATTTTGAAGTCAGCCTTTGTGACCTCATTCTCAATTTTTTCCACTATTAAATCTACAATTTCTAAAAATTGGTTTCTTGAGGTAGGGTCAGTTACCATCCTTGACATCCTCCTAGTGCATTTGGGCTTAGGGGTACTTTGTAGAAAAATAACTACAATATCAATTCCTTCATCTACAGGTGGCGTATATCTCTTTTCCTTTGAACAACTTTCTTCAACTAACTAGAAGATGAGGTAGGAACATTAGCAGTACCAACAACAACAATTAGAGGTACAGGTTGAGAATTCTATTCTGGAGGCTCATTTTGATGGGAAGAGCTTGGTGGGTTTAACAGAGATTGCAACAAACTATCCTCTCCAATTTGAGAGAAAATGAAAGAATCACTATCACTTACAGGGTTATTAATAGGTGGCACATGGTCTTCCATCAATGAAGAAGCAGCCATTCTAGTGTTTCCTTTCACTGGTTGATTGTCTTGCTCACATGTTGTCTTCACTTTTCTATCCTCCTCAAGGGGCTTGTCACCATCGCCATTCAATTGTGAGTCGATTCTTTGAATAGTTAGGTCTAAACTAGATGACCTTCTATATGAGTGAGTAGTTTGAGACCTACTTTGGCCTTGAGAGGCTGAATCTTTTGGCGTTGTGGAACCAACACATTCCTTTACTTCCCCCTTTAACCATTTATCTCTTCTTCTCAATACATGGAGAGAGAGAGAAACTTCACATCTGTAATTTCTTTCTTGGACCATCTCATAGGAGGCAGGGGCTTCATTGATGCAACATGATAACCTTCTTCTATGATATCTGAGTTATCATCGACTATGTCAGGAACTTGGATATTCAACCTGAAAACTCAAACCTAATCAACAGTTAGCCTCATCCATTTTCTCCTCTACACTTCCTTTTCATCTAATCAATCTTCCCAAAAATATTTAAGTTCAAGTTGATGCGGATAAGAGCCACCTCCATGCATATTTTCTTTTATAAAATTTTTACTGTCAAACACTGCACAGGGTGATAAACTATGGAGGCTAAATTTTGATAGCAGCTTGTCAACATTTTTAGCACCATCATTACTCTTACAAGAATATAAATGCATGCACACAGGTAAAGAATACCCCTTCTTCTTCTTCTTCTTCTTCATAGCATGATATTTTACATTCACTGACACCATCTGACGGCACAACTCCAAAAGCACAAGATAGTCAGATGGGTATCATGGCAATTTCAACGGGGCATTTTCATAACCCCAATCCTCAGATAAGAAAAGTGATCAAACTGTATGTAAAAACTTCCAAATTTCATGATTAGAGTTCCTACTCCAACTTAAAACCTTCGCTCTATCAAGCCATCGATTTTCTTAGTCAACATCATAGAAAAAGCATCATTTACTTGCTTGCAATCTTTCATACCTTCATTGTTTTGTAATTGAGGGAAAATTTGATACATGGGCATACCAGCGGCAGGATTTAATTGAATCCTCAGGCTAGGCTAGGAAATCTCTCTTTAATCCAACATGTACACTAACTGGGAACACATTGGAAACTTACATTTCTTATGAAATTCATCAACTGTTCATCCAAACTTTCAATAATAATGTTTGCCCAATCAATGCGGTGGTCTCCACAAATTAGAAAAATGAATCTACACTTTCAAAGCTTAAACATATCCTATTCTAGGCTCCCAACTACTCAGTTTAACAAGGTTATCATATCTGAAATCTCCTCTTTAAAATGGCTCGTCTTGAGATTGGCAGGAAGCCAGGATTTCCCAATTTTCTCAATTTCTAACCAGCTCTTGGCAATGCAAGTATGACACTAATCCTTTCTTTCATTGTAATAATTCTAGGCAGAGGACATAGAAACATCAGCATTGTATTCATATCCCTCCAAATTCAGAGCCAGGGCAATAGATTCAGAATCAATTTTTTACCACTACAGAACTGTTAGGGGTTCTTATCTCCTAGGATTTTGTAAAATAATTGTTAGCACACACCACCATCAATTCAGGACAATGCACTATAGGTGGGAAACCTCCAACTTTATCCAACCCACTGCTAACAACCTTTTCCGCAAAAGGAGTTTGATTTTTAGACTACATTTTTCTGCAAAAATCATTGAAATCAACATGGCCCAAATTGGTATCTCCTACACTAGACAAACCATTCTCCACAATGGAAGCCATAGGAATTCCTTGAAATTTGAACTTCATTTTTATATATTTGAGGAACCAAACAACCAGAATTTGAATCATATGCAGACAACATAGGAAAATGCAAGGCACTAACAGGAAGTTCTTTATGTAGATACATGGAAATAAAAATTTTCTAACTCCCAAAGAAGTGTTGTGCTTTTATAATAAAGTAAAACAAGAAAAAGATGGAACTGCTAATCATGCTGACTTGAAAGAATGGTGTTATGTTGATATTCTACACGTAGCAAGTAAGTTGTTTATTACTCTGCAATGCATCTCCTTTGTGAAATGATACAACCTTAGGTGAAATAGAGAATTTATTAAAACCAATGTCACTTCACATAAATTCACTTGTAGAGAACATTAAATTTTGGCAGCGAATTTATGCTTTAAACTCATTAATAAATATCTCAAGTTTGCCTCTGAAGATTGTGCCACTGTGTTCTCACGTACTTATAATCAAATGTGAAGTGACAAATGTCATTCCTTTATACCGTACGCCAGTTCAGTAAAGACACCGCATGAAGGAACAAGCTCTTCGAAGTCAGCAAGTCAGGCAGAAATGGAACTTTTAAACTTCATATTGGAGGTTTGGAAGTTCAAAGAACTTCCAACCTCCTGACAACATAGAAACTTTACAATGCCAAGACACAAAGGAAACTTAATACATTAAACTTGTGGGTATGTTGGGATGTCGGGTGGTTAAAGAACTTTTGAACTCATTGACTTTGGTTCAAGAATTCGAAGGATCACCAATGACTCAAAAAATGACAAAGTAACTTGTTGGACTCGAGGTGACGAAACAAGGAAGTGACAACGAAGAAAAAGCAAAGGCATGAATGCTTTAGTACAATTTTGAAAATGGGACAACAACATGCTCGAATTAGGGACAAGGACTAAGGAGGACATAGAGAATCCAGATAAACCATGGCAACCAAGCTTTATTCTAGGGGCAATAGAGGCACATGAAAAATGGGACATAACAAACAATAGGAAAACAAGGAAAGAAACTATGGTACAAAACAAAACTCAGAGATGCTACAAATTATGTATCTTTAAATCTTGCCCATTGTAGGAAAGAGGTAGTGATGTTCCATCTGGGTAAGCCTGCAAGAATGCATTTTGTCTAATAACTTCTCTAATCTTGAAAGGTCCCTTCCACAAAGAATCAAAATTCTTATGGGCTCCCTTTGGTTCTCTTCTCCTGTCCCATAAAAGTATAGAATCCCCTACAACAAAGTTCCTGTGTACAGCCATTTTGTCAAAGATCTTCTTAATAGTCTGTTGATGTTTGGCAATTCTATCCATAGCAATGTCTCTTTTCTCCTCTAAATGACTCAAATATAATATCCTCTTCTCCAGTTTTGACTGAAAACGCTCATCTTTAATTGCCCTTTGGAAATTTAATGCAGACAATTCCAAGGGAATGGGGATTGCACTATCAATTCCATAAACTAGCTACAAGGGAAGCATACCGATAGCTCTTTTATATGTTATTCTATAAGCCTAAACAGCATCATACAAACTCTTTCTCCATCCCCTTTGGTTTTCTTCTACTAACTTCTTAACAATTGAAATGAGATTTTTGTTACTTGATTCATCCTACCCGTTGCCTTGTGGATAATAATTAGATGAATGGGCAAGTGATGCAGAGGTAGGGGTTACACAAGGACAATTACAAAGTACAATCACTCACAAGGTCTATTGACCTACAATCTTCTAGGTCTTCCTTCACAAACTACCCTTAAGCCTTGTAGCCTTTAAAACAAGCATTTTTAACCATAATTTATGTTACCAATCTGATACCCAAATTACAAATACCATTTGATATACTCTTTTGGGTAGGACAACATATATCCAATATTGGGTTAGGGTTCCTTCATAAAGTTTGATGCAACTTTGACTATTCTCTTTCTTATTAGGCCTTTTTAGGCCTCTTAAGCTTGACCAACACTTGAACAATTAAAGTTGCATCAAACTTTATAAAGAAAACCTAACCCAATCTTGGATATGTGTTGTCTTGCCCAAAAGGGTATTTTAAAGGGTGTTTGTAATTTGGGTATTAGATTGGTAACATAAATTATGGTCAAAAAAGCCTCTTTGAAAGGCTAGAAGGCTTAAGGGTTGTTTTTGAAGGAAGACCTAGAAGATTGTAGGTCAAGAGCCCTTGTGAGTGATTGTAGTTTATAATTGTGCTTGTAAAACATCTACCTTTGCATCAGCAATGCTAATACCATAGTCATAACAAAAAAGAGTAAACTCATTAGACGAGAAAATAGAAGCATTATCAGTCACAAGCTTCCTAGGTACACCAAATCTGACTAAAATTTTCTCTTTAAGAAAGGTACAGACTACCTCATAAGTCATATTTTTCACTAGAATCGCTTCTACCCACTTGGTAAAATAGTCTGTGGCTATCAGGATATGAGTGTGTCAAACGCTAGAATTAGGATTAACAGGTCCAATGAAGTCTAGTCTCCATTACTAAAATGATTCATCTATAACCACTGGTCTCAAAGGCAAGGCAGCTAACCGAGGTCTACCTATAAACTTCAAACATTTGTCAAACTTCAACTCCCAATTGTATGCATACCTGAACATACCAGGCCAGTAAAACATTGCCTCAATATTTTAAAGGTTGTTACTGATGCTTAGAAGTGTCCTGCACAGGGTTTGTCATGGAAAGTCTTTATAAGTTTCTTCTGTTGCTCCTTATCTACACATCTCATAAATGTTCCATCTATTCCCCTTTTATATAGATTACCTTCCCAAAGAACATATTTATTTTCCTTGAGTTTTAGATTTCTTTTTTCTTTGGTAGAAAGGTGAGATGGGCAATCACCATAATTTGAGAAATAGGACACATCAGAAAACCAATCTTCAGTAGTACTAGTGAAAAGGACTAAGGGAAACCCCTCACCTTCCTGAACCTTGTTATCAGCAATCATCTTGCATAATCCTTTACCTCTAACTAGATTAGTGGTTTTGATCTCAAGATCATACTCTAGAACTTTGGCTATCTAGGCTTCTCTACTATTACACCCAATCTCCTACTACATAAGGATACTTTTTATAGCTGATTCTTGAACATAAATAACATGTGAGCATAAGATATAAAATATAAAGCTTTTTAAATCTTTCACCATAGCATATGCATGCTTCTCTAAAGCAGAGTATTTTAATTCATGTCTCTTTACTAGCACACTCATAAAGGCAATGGGAGCTTCTATCACCTGTTCATTTTTCTGTAGTTAAATGGCTAATAGGGTGTACTCTAACCCATAGCAATAGATGATAAAATCCTTTTGAAAATTAGGATGCACAAGTGTGGGTGCATTAGCAATGGCTACTTTAATATCCTCAAATGATTGCTTACCTTCAACACTCCACTTAAAGACAGGATGATTTTTCATCATTTCTGAGATATGTCTGGTCAACTCAGCAAAGTCAGGAATAAATCTTCTTAGAAAGTTTACCTGATCAAAAAAGGATCTTGTGTTAGTTTTGGTCATAGGAAAATTCAAATTTTGAATTGCCCTGACTCTTTTTGGATCAATCTTTATCCCATCTTTTTAGATGATGTGAACTAGCAGCTTCCCTTCTGTAACAATGAAGATTGACTTGTTTGGATTTAAAGAAATGCCATGTTCTTTGCAACGTTGCAGGACTACCTCTAAACCATACAAGTGATTAGATCTTTTCTTAGAGATTAATTTTGAATCATCAAGATAAACAACAATAATTTTGTTCTTTAAATTACCAAAGGTTAGATCCATAGCCCTATGAAATGTGGCTCTAGCATTAATGAGACCAAAACGCATTCTATTATATGCAAGGCACCAATAGGAGTAGTAAAGGCTATTTTGTGCTAATTCTCCAGAGCTACTTAAATTTGATTTTATCCTAAAAATCCATCAGCATTGCCATCATATTCGAACTAGACACAATTTGCAAGACATGATCCATTACTAGTAAGGGATAGTTATCTTTCAGGAGGCTTGATTTAAATTCTTGAAATCAATGTAAATTCAAATCTCCCCATTCTTTTTCCTAACTGGGACAATATTAGCCATCCAAGTAGAGTGGTGAATGGGGTAAATGATTTTATCCTTTAGTATCTTATCAATTTCATTTAAAATAGCCTTGGCTACCTTCAGATTATAAGTTCTCTATTTCTGTCAGAAGACTATAGTGCCATGCTTCAATGAAATATGGTGTTGCATTTTTCCATTCCTAATCTTCTTTAGGTCTGCATTACACCATGCAAAAACATCCTTATACCTAATGAGAAAATAAATCAAACATTCCCTCTCTTTTCGAGAACAACATTTACTAATATAGATAATTTTCAGATCATCGTCTGTAACAATATTAACTCAATCATAATCAGCTGAAGACTTGATGGAAACTTTACTTCTTCTTGAGATACTGATCATGTTGATTGAAAAGGTCTTCAAGTGAGACTAGACCTTTAGGAATTTTATTCCCTTTTAACTGAACAACTTATGATTTCTGGCCATTAAGGGAATTCATTTCTCCTTCCAACATATCATTGCTCTCATCACTACTTCCCTCTAATAACACACTTGCAAAAGATTCATCCTTTTCAAGAAAAGAAATAATCCATTGATCAGAATTAAAGACTTCCTAGTGATTTACATTATCAGGAACACTAGGCCTATATACTACTTCAATCCTATATGACTTATCTTTGAAATCTAGATGTGGTAAGAGGAGGGATGCTGAAACAGCTAAGGAATCAGCCCTAGTGTTTTGTTCTCTAGGTATTGCCTCTATAGAGAAGACATCAAAGTCTTCAATACAGTCCCACACCCTATTCTGGTAATGCCTTAATCTAGCATTTTTAACTGTATACAATTTCCTTACTTGTTTAACAACCAATTCAACATCACCTCTGACTTTCAACTATTTCACCCCTTTTTCTCTAGCCAATTCCAGACCTAACACCAAGGCCTCATATTTTGTGGTGTTATTTGTATTTTCAAATTCATGTTTAAAGGAAAATGGAAAGACATAACCATCTGGAGAGATTTTAACGTCAACCCCAGACCCTATAGTAGAGCAACTACCATCAAACTCTAAGGTCCACAATTCATCAACAAGATTACGGATGATTAAGTTTACATCCCCATCATCTCTTGACATACACATGTAAGTGCTAGGCCCAATTTCTACAAACAAGAAATCTACTGAAGGATCTCCATATTTTGGTACACTAAATTTGGCCTTGGGCTCTAGGTTGAGACAAACCTTCTTCCTGTCTATAGGTATCAAGGCATGTGACCAGTCCATTTGAATTTCACCACCCAAGTCTTTGCACAAACTACTACTCAACAACATCCCATAGCTTGTAGGTATTTCTGCCACTAGTAAGGTTAGCTTCACTATTTTCTTGGGGAAAGCGACTAGGGCAACATAAGCATCTTTGATTTGGCCTAGGATAGGTATTGGGGAACCATCCATTGAGAAACATCTACCATGAGAAGGTGTATAAGATAAACCCAGGGATTTAGCAACTTGAGCAAGCATCACATTCTCTGAGGCTCTGAAATCAATAACACAATTGCTAAGCATATAACTAGTAATGTACAAAGACATATAAAAACGCTTCAGTTTCTTGAAAGGATTTTTAAAACTGGAGTCTTGGGTGCAGGAGTTTGAACAATTTTGGTTACTAACATGTATTTTAGCATCATTAGACACTTGAGCATTACAATTTGAGGATGGTTCTTGTTTGACATATCTAACCAGTCTATCTAGTTCAAATGGGTTGAACCTTAAATATTTGTCTTCTGATATTTGAATCTTTATGTTTTTACATGACTCTACAATATCAAATGAATTGGAGACAAGAGTTTCATAAGAGGAAGTAGATGGTACCTCTGCAACTACAACTTTGGGTGTGACATTCTTTATCTTCTTGGTATGGTTCTACCTTATCATAATATATTTAGGCGCAGAGGATGAATTGCTAGGTTGGCTTTAAGGATTTTGTCCCTTTTGTGCTTATTTTCCTCTGGTAAACACTGCACAATTAGGATTATTAATTTTAGTGTAGACATCTTCCCCACTTCCATCATCTGATTCATATTCAAAGAAATTGACACTAACATCTATAGATGCAAAAAGTTCTTCTACATGCTCATTCATAGAGAGCATTTGCATGAATCTTATCATTTCTAGACAAGATACCCCATCATGATCATAGGTAAGGTGAAAAGCACACACCATATGGTTATTTTTACTAGTGGAGGGTCCTCCTCTGATTGATAATCTCTAGGTTGGGCTAGGTAACTACAAGGTTCTATCATCACTTCCTTGAGGAGACTGCTATGGAACTTTAGGCATCTGCCGTTTCAGAGTGATAATGTCATTTGCCAATCTCTGAATAACGGGATCTATAGAGTTAACCATTGAAGGCTTACCTATTTGTAATTCCTTTTTCCACTTTCGTGCAATTATTAAGTCATCTTATACTACAATAACCAATGTTTGAGTTTCATCCAGGTTAGGAACTCCTTGTCTCTTTATTGCATAACTGACATCAGGTGGGAGTAAATTAATAAAGAAACACTTCAACAACCCATCACCAGGTCTAACATCATCAGGGATTTTGTTTGAGACTCTATTGAACTTGGCCACATATTCTCTCATTTACCATGGACTTCTTTCTTCACGGAGGAGAGTTGGGATACTAATGTATGTTCATTATCAGTAGTTTTGAACCTATCTTTGAAATGACATCTCATAGAAGCCCAGTCTATAATAGAGGCATTAGGGAGATGGTAAAAACACTCAGTAGCAACATCAGTAAGAGACTCAACAAACAGTCTGACATACACATTTTCATATTGGACTCCTAAAATAGAGCAAGCAACAAAAAAGGTGTTTATGTGTTCTTCTGGAGTGACCTTCTCATCACCCCTAAATTTGGGTATAATCTTTCTTGATCCCCTAGGTAAATCATGTAAATTTGCCCCAAGACGCAGTGGTCCAATAGTAGCACCCCATGGAACTGGTGGAGGTTGAGCCATATTAAAAGGAATGTGAAGAGGGAAATTTACATGTAATGATAAAACAATACCGTCAAGAGTTAAGCTCTGACAAGATGAACTAGCATATTCTCTCATGGGCGGGGGAGAGGATTGTCTACTCAAATATCTAACTCTTCTTATGGGAGGGAAAGGAGCAAAGTTTAAATATTGAAGCAAATCAAAGTTGATATCAGAAAGATCCCTTCGTTTATCACCTCGCGTATATCTTTTCATAGCCCAGTTTCATAATGACGTGTCTAACATAAATAATTAAATAGTCACCAAACTACTTACTGGTTATTATGAGGGTGAGTCAGTCATGTAGGGACTTGATTCCTTGGTCTGAAAATAGGATTCCTTGGTCTATTATCAAGGACTGCTTGAATTTGCAAACGCCTTTCTCTCCTAGGCATAGGAATACCTCCTTCAATAAAGACTATTTCTTGAGCGTCAGCAAAATGTCATGCATTTTTTCTTATAAACTCACCAAGTTCTTCTTCTTCTTCCAGCACCTCATCAACTTGGTGATATTGTTGATTTGTTCTTCTGGTTTGCCAGGCAAAAAGTCTAAGACTAGTAACAATATCTTCTTGATCTCCTACCATCCAGTCTACTTTAGGTTGCAAAACTGGTGTACACCTTCCACAAAGAACCATAAAGTCTGAAAACAAAGCAACTCCCAAAGCATATATATATACAAGTTTGATATTTCCCCAGTAGAGTTGCCAAAAATCTATTGATTGACAGATTTATGACCTAACTCTATATACTCACACCTGGGGAAGTGACAAATGTAATCAATAGTTGAGCCTAATATATTGGTATTCTATAAAGGCTCTCTACTTCTTTAACAAGGTACAACTACCTTCGATATATATTCTTATGAATGAAAACCAAAATTGTTTTTAACCGGAAAGAAAAACAAAGGCAAAGCTTTTGACCAGAAAGTGATAAAGGAAGATTTACAACCAAACTATATGAAGCTCAAAGACTTCCTCCAACATAACATCTATGAATTTATACAAACTAATATCATACACCATATATTCACCACTTCAAATAATGTATCAAAAGATAGACAATTTGTAGCAGTGAGCAAGAACTATAGATATCCAACCACCTCAATACACAAATATCACCAAAGCTAGTAGTAAGACATTCAACACAAGAAGAACATGAATCCAAATAACCACAACACAAAGTCTGTGATCATTTAAAACTTCACTGTATTGATTTTCATTTCATATATCAAAGCAATTGAAACAAAAAGACCAAAGTTTTCTATCACCTTCCTCAAAAAAAGTTTGTCAAAAAGATCCATAAATTGACTAGCTATCCAAAATATATAGCTAAGAAGAAAAGTAACTATCTTAAAAACCATAACAACTTCTTGAAATAGTTGACTTAAAGATGTTTAAACAATAATAAGGGGCCCTCTAGAGCGAATAGTTTTAGAGAAAATGTTTTAAAACAACTAAAGAATGAGAAAGGAAATCAATTTGAGGATTTGCAATTCTCATTGATGTTGTCCACTTCATCCATCGCTTCCTCTTCCTTTGCCTGTTTGCCTTCTCCCATGTGACTTTCTACCATTTGGGGTACCTGTTCTCACAACCTTGCCTTGTATGTCCTGTACCTATGGATTACAGGTGTCAACAACATCCTATGTTGAATCCCTGACATACTAATTTTATGTTTCTTCTTCATCACTACTCTATTAATGTCCACCAATTTTTGGTGTACCTAATCAAATTCATTTCTGATAGTGTCAATATAGGCCACCGTCTTTGCAAGTCTCCCTAGTGATTCTCCTATTATTACATCATAATTCATTATTTCATCAATTACTACCTTTTAAAAAAAATATATTTCATTGACATCTAGCAGCTTCTCATCATCGAACACATTAGCTTCCACTTCTACAGTGGAAAAATTCCTCTTAAATCTCATCATCTCTTTGTAATAGGTAGCAATTGCCTTCCTCATTTCATCTTATGCTGCTATCATGAGACAAAATTTCCATTCAAGACTGCATTGACCCACACAGGTGTATCTAGTTCTCCAGGATTGGTTAACACCTCTTTAGCTACTAAGACACTAGGATCCATATTGGCCATTTCTTGTATCTCTTTAGAAGCTAGAGACAGACTATGATGATCACTTCTAGCCTTGTCAAATTCTACTATCCAAGCTTCCCTTTTTGCATGCATGGAATCAAACAATTTTACTGCCTCCTCTATGAACACAAGACCATCAAAAATATCTTTTTTGACCCACTAATCCATACCACTTTTTAAAGATAGTGATGTTTTTACTTGTTGAATCAAGTTAGGATCAAGAAAGTGGAGGTCAGCATCTGGGGAAGTTTTGGCTGAGGGTGATATTATTTTAGCATATGAATGAACTAAAGATGATACAGAACTTACATGGGCTAGTAAGTTTGAATTCTCCTCCTAAAGTCCCTTGACCCTTTTAGATATGTTGCTGACTAAGTATTTGACATGGTAAAGGTCACCTTCAGTAGTAGAATGTCCCAAATCCACTCTGCTCATTCCAAATTTAGCCTCTATCACCTCATCCTCATTTTTGTCCACTATTGGAGCTGTAATTTCTAGAAATTAGTTTCTTGAGGTAGGGTCAGTTACCATCCTTGACATTCTCCTAGCGCATTTGGGCTTAGGGGTAGTTTGTACCAAACTAGCTATAATATCAATTCCTTCATGTATAAGTGGCGAATATCTCTTTTTCCTTTGAACAACATTCTTTAGCCAACTAGGAGATGAGGCAGGAACATTAGTAGTACAAACAACAACAATTAGAGGCACAGGTTAAGAATTCTCTTTTGGAGGCTCATTTTGATGGGGAGAGTTTGGCAGACATAACAGAGATAAAAAAAACTATCCTCTCCAATTTGAGAGAAAATGACATTATCAATATCACTTACAGGGTTATTAATAGGTGGCACATGGTCTACCTTTGATGAAGAAGCAATCATTCTGGTGTTTCCTTTCACTAGTTGATTGTCATGCTCACATGTCGTCTTCACTTTTCTAGCCTCCTCAAGGGGATTTTTTCCATCGCCATTTGATTGCGAGCTAACTCTCTGAAGAGTCAGGTCCAAACTAAATGACCTTCTATATGAGTGAGTAGTTTGAGAACTGCTTTGGCGTTGAGAGGCTGAATCTTTTGGCATTATGGAACCAGTACATTGCTTTACTTTCCCCTTTAACCATTTCTCTATTCTTCTCAATACATGGAGAGAGAGAAACTTCACATCTGTAATTTATTTCTCAGACCATGTCACAGGAGCTAGGGGCTTCATTGACATGACATGATTACCTTCTTCTATGATATCTAAGTTATCATCTACTATGTCAGAAACCTAGATAATCAACCTAAAAGCTTGAACCCGATCAACAGTTAGCCTCGTCCATTTTCTCCTCTGTACTTCCCTTTCATCTAAGCAATCTTCCAAAAAATCTTCAAGTTGAGGTTGACGTAGATAAGAGGAGCCTCTGTGCATATTTTCTTTTATGAAATTTTTGATGTCAAATGTCACACGGGGTGATAAACTATGAAGGCTAAATTTTGATAGTACCTTGTCAATATTTTTAGCACCAACATCACTCTTATAAGAATAGAAAGATAAGGATATAGGAAAAGAATACCCCTTCTTCTTCATAGCATGATATTTTACATTCACTAACTCCATCTGATGACACAACTCTAGAAGCACAAGATAGTTGGATGGGTATCATGGCAATTTCAACGGGGCATTTTCATAATCCGCAATCTTCAGATAAGAAAAGTGATCAAAGTGTATGTAAAAACTTCCAAATTTCATGACTAGAGTGGTCTCTTCAACTGAAAACCTTCGCTCTATCAAGCCATCAATTTTCTTAGTCAATATCATAAAAAAAACATCATTTACTCTCCTAAAATCTTCAATACTTTCAATTTTATGTAACTTAGGGAAAATTTGATACACAAGCGTACCTGCGACAAGACTTCCTTGAATTCTTAGGCCAGGCCAGATAACCTCTCTTCAACCCAACACAAACACCAGCTAGGAACACATGTGAAAACTTATATTTCTTATGAAATTCATCAACTGTTCATGCAAACTTTCACTAATAATTTTTGCCCAATCAATGTGATGGTCTCCACAAATCAGCAAAATGAATCTACACATCTAAAACTCAAACGTATTTGATTCCAGGATCCCAACTACTTAGTATAAAAAGGTTATCATATTTGAAATCTCCTCTTTAAAATGGCTACTCTTGAGATTGGCGGGAAGCCAGGATTTCCCAGTCTTCTCAATTTTTAACCAACTCTTGGCAATGCAAGTATGGCACCAATCCTTTCTTTCATTGTAATAATTCTAGGTAGAGGACAAACAAACATTAGCTTTGTCTTCATATCCCTTCAAATTCAAAGCTAGGGTAATAGATTCATAATCAATTTTTGCCACTACAGAACCCCTAGGGGTTCTTATCTCCTGGGATTCTAGAAAATCTCTGTTAGCACATGCAACCATCAATTCAGGACAATGCACTGCAGGCGGGAAACCTCTTGCTTTATCCAACCCACTACTAATAACCTTTTCTGCAAAAGGAGTTTAATTTTTAGACTGCATTCTTCTCCAGCAAGCCTCAAAATCAACATGACCCAAATTGGTATCTCTCACACCAGACAAACCATTCTCCACAATGGAAGCCATAGGAATTCCTTGAAATTTCAACTTCATTTTTATATATTTGAGGAACCAAACAACTAGAGAATTCAAAGCATATGTAGATAACACAGGGAAATGCAAGGCACTAACAAGAAGTTCTTTATGTAGATACATAGAAATAGAAATTTTTGAACTCCCAAAGAAGTGTTGTGCTTTTATAATAGAGTAAAACAAGAAAAAAGATGGAACTGCTAATTGTGCTTACCTACAAGAATGGTGTTATGCTAATATTCTATAGGTAGTAAGCTATCCGTTTATTACTTGTAACACATCCCCTTTATGAAATGATACAACTATAGGTGAGATAGAGAATTTATTAAAACCAATGACACCTCACATAAATTTCCTTGTAGAGAACATTAAATTCTAGTGACGAATTTATGTTTTAAACTCATTAATACATATCTCAAGTTTCCCTCTTAAGATTGTGCCACTGTGTTCTCACATACTTCTAATCAAATGCAAAGTGACAAGTGTCATTCCTTTATACCGTATGCTGGTGCAACAAAGACACCGCATGAAGAAACAAGCTCTTCGAAGTCAAAAAGTCGGGAAGAAATGGAACTTTTAAACTTCATATCGGAGGTTTAGAAGTTCAAACAACTTTCGACCTCCCAACAACATAGAAACTTCACAATGCCAAGACACAAAGGAAATTTAATACATTAAACTTGCGGGCATGTCGGGAAGTCAGGCAATTCAAGAAATTTTGAACTCACCAACTTTGGTTCAAGAATGCGAAGGATTACCGATGATTGGAAAAATGACTAAGTAAAGTTTGACTCGAGGTGACGAAACAAGGAAGTGACAATGAAGGAAAAGAAAAGGCATGAATGCTTTAGTAAGTTCAAAAATGGGACAGCACCATTGGATCCAAGAGGCCTGAGACATGAATAAAAACATACTATTTGACCTACTTTAGCCACAAGGACTAGAAGGAAGAATTCCCCCCACATGGTTTAGCGGTACAGCCTGGTATGCCATCTACAAACTTGAAAAATTAAAAAGAATTTAATATTCATGCACATTGTTATTTTACTATAGTTTTGAAAATAATTACTATTGGAAAATTTTTGGATTTAAAAACTATAAAGATATTAGAAAAAATTATGGGGATAGACACGGGGTTTGTAGACCCCTGTACTACCCCCATACCATGGATGGTAGTACCAGAGAGGATAACGACAAGGTAGTTAGGTCCTGTCCCAGCCAATTGGTAGGCCAAGTAGCCGGCGGGCCCATTGGCCCCTGATCATGACCAAGCTATAGGCCCTAAGACCAGAAGACCAAAGGTAAGCCTCTTGCAAGTAGTTTGAAAACAAAAATCTAGACGTCAAATTATAAACGAGTTTGTAATTTTTCATCAAGTTTGGTGAAAGGTGTTTGAAATTTGAAAAATTAAAACTAATTTTAATAAGCTTTCAAATCCATCATATTAGCCACATCATTGAAAGGCATAGTGCCATGTCAGTGCACCACCTTAGCCCACATCAATGCCATGTCATTTGTTGATGCATTGATAATGTCAATGGCAGTACAATCATATTGACAGGTCCCCCTAGGGGTCTTTTCTAGCCCTCAGAGTGCCTTTTCTTCCAAGGGTTATAACTTTCACCCATGGAATTGGATTTTCAACTTCTTATAGGCATTAGAAAGCTCTCTTTGAGAAATATGTAGCTGTATAGATTAGGTCATTAGATTTTTCAATTTGTGTCAGTATTTGGTGCTTGAAGCTAGGCATTACTCTGGGATAGTTTATTGGTCATAACTTTCGCATATGGAATTGGATTTTCATTTCTAGATAGGTGTTAAAGAGCTCTTGTAGTGTACTATAGTTTAGATCATGTGGATTTTCAATTTGGTGTGTAGAGACAAGTTTCTACCTATTTGAGCACTTGTGGGAACCTAAGATTTAGGGTGTGATTGTGAGAGCATTAGGATGCATAGTTCAACACAAACTTACAGAAGTGCATATTATTATGAGGCCACTTTCATCATATAGCAGGTTCTCAAATTTGGTGCTTCCAACTATAGGTTACAAGTGTCTTCAAAATTTGGACTTTGATGGAGACAGGCACATAGGTAGCCTTCTAGTTTGATGACATGGTTGATACACGTATGAGACTAGGAGTCTTGTTTTAGTGGAAGTGGAGTACAGGTACAATGATGACAATGACTATGGGACTAGGGATAGAAAGGTACATTTGAGCATTGACATGACATGATCATGTATGTGGTTGACATGTATGGATTATGATGTTTGATTCATAATTACAAGTGGTGGTGTGAGTAACTTTTAGGGGGTTGTTCTTATCTCCTAGATGGTTGATTAGTTTCTTGACTATGGTTGCTCATTTGTGGGCTTGTTTAAAAAATCAAATATGGATTGATTTGGTGTTTAAGTCCTAAAGTCTACAAATTATCTTCTTTGTTATATTGGTTTGTAGGTTACTAATGTGATGATGAGTTTACCTATTTGAATTTTTAGGATCTTTGAGTTATGCAGTTAGTGGGTTTGGTATCACCTATTAGTTGTAGTGGGATGACTCGGATGTGTATTGTCTATATCCACGGGATTGATTCAGTGTTGATTTAAACTTTGTTAGTTGGCCTTGTCTATTGTCATTTGTGCATTGGTATGTTGCATTAGGAAGAGAGAAAGGATGGTTAGAGTTCTTAGATAGTAATTTATTGGGAATTGTAGCATTATTAACATGGTTTTACACATAGCTTGGTTAGATAGTTTAGTGTGAGCTCATGACAGTGATGGTTTATCTTCTTGGGCTAGAAATCTTGGTTCTACTTTGGAGTTATTGATATTGTATTTGTGTGTGTGGACCATGGGTTATCTTCATTTAGGAGATGGTTATCATGATGTTATGGATAGATCAGTATCATTATTGGTGAGAGCTTTGGTAGTGATGAATGATCTTCTATATTGGTTAGGTATGATGGACAAAAATTTAGATTATTATTCTTATAAAATATGAGTGATTTGACATCTTGGGTACTATTGTTAGGAGATAGTAATCTTAATGTGATCGGAGATGGTCATCCTTGGTTTACTCTGGATACCAGTTTGAGTGTTTGCATGATACATGTTCTCTTAAGAATAGGATGTGTGCTTTAGTGCATGGGATCTCCTAGGTGGACATGTTAGATCATGATGTCATGATGTTTTTCTAGATTATGTAGAAGTGTAGTGGGAGCTTTGGCAGTGGTCTTCTTGGTTCTCTTGGTATTGAGTACATTGGTAATGTTCTTGAGATCTTGATGAAAGTGTGTGATGTTCCTTACCTGTTCTACGCTAAAACTTGCTAGTGAATGAAATTTACGATTTCTACTTCTTGAATTCTTCTTGTAATCGTACCTGTAACAGCACATATATATACACAAAATCCATATTGCCTTATGTTAGTTCTAATTTCTATTACCCAGCAATTCAACATAATCAACTTACAAATGAAAACACATAAGAAAGAAGAAACAATCAGCCAGCCAGGGGGTGGGGAATCATAAATCCTTAGTAGCCTAAGGCCTACCACAGTCCTATTACCCAATCCCTTGACTCAGGCCTACAGGGCATATCATATTGCCCATTCCCTCATCTTGGGCCTATGGGGCAGAATCCAATGTGGGACCCCCATCCCTCCATGATCCCAACCCTTGACTTAGGCCTACAGGGCATAACGCCAATTCCTGATCTCGGGCCTATGGGGATGGAACCTAGATGGGGTTTATAGGCAATCTACTAAGGTTATGCTTCTACATCTCCTCGCTGAATCACAGACATAATTTATACAGTCTTCTCACATTTCAAGCATTTACAATTATATAGTAATATATGACACAGCCTGAATTTTATCAGATTGTAGGAAAAGACAGATATTAAAATTTCCATTAAATTTTATTCTTCATAACCTACAGGTAAATGCAGTCAATCCATATTAACAGACATGTATACAATTTCATATTAGGGGATTCAATAATAGTATTCTTCTGATCAGTGATGGTGTCAAATCAGGGTATTTCTAATTTATGTTAAGGACTGCCCTAGTCCGTCTATATTTGATGTTAGACATTGTTTTCAGGTTCGAATCTACTTGGAAAGGCCTTTGTCAAACTATTCATATGTGTATGTTAAATGAATGAAAACATATTACATTCTAGTCATTGATATTCGATGGAGGAACTATATATTAAATTAGATAGATAGAGTATGAAACATTATGTTGAATGGAGGGCAATAAATACTAAGACTGAGTGAGGAATCTCACCTGAGCCTTGATGAACACATCATCAATTTCTTACGTCTCATATGAATATGCTGCAATTATTGTCTTTAATTTCATAATATAAATATATATATATATATATATATATATATATATATATATATATATATATATATATATATATATATATATTCTAAACTCAAGAAAATATATATATCTTATTCCCTCTTGATGCTGGTATGCTTAGTTATGTACTTCACTTTGGAATATATACTCTTAATTTTAGTAAAGTATTTTATTCTCCTTTATCCTTTTCCTATTGAATGATGATCGATGGTGATCTAACTTCCATTGCATTTCTGTTTTGTGGTGAGATATCTTCACAATGCCCACCAATATTATTTTTATATCTTGATTGGTGTCTTTTCATCAATAGTCACCACTTTATATAATACTATTATTATATTATATAATAATATGTAAATCAATAATACAATAAATATATTGTATTTTCATAATATTAATTAATATTATTATATATGTTGATTAAATATATTTGACAAAGTAATTTCTCTGTCCATGATGTTTAAATCTTTAATTTAAACAATGCCCTAATATGGGGACATGACAAAGTGTGGTGTTGCTTTTGGAGCTTATCATGGATTGATTAGTTGTAGACGACCATGGATACTTGGAGACTTGGGTGAGGTTAGAGTTCTCTTGGGATTAGAGATATTTGTTGAGATAGTCACTCTTTTGAGTTTTTTGTAGGAAGATTGAGGAACTTTTCACCTGGATATGGATGTGAGTTCATGGACCTAGAGGAGATTGTTCTTGGAGTCATTGCAACTTGGTGTATCCTAGAGGAGAATTCTCATTCCTTGCTCTTTGTCTACTCAGTGGATTATCATCTAAGAGGTATTTCCCATCCTTTAGATGCATTTATTTTTATGCTTTATCTATTTATGGTTATGGATATTGAGCTATGGTTATTGGTTTTGGAGGGTTTGTTTGAGAGGTGTTAGCATGGTTATCTCCTTGATCAAATGGATTTAATTTATAATGTCATCTATGATGATTTGGGAGGTGTGATTGGGATTCTTCCTTGTTTTTGGGAATTGTTATGAGTTGATCTTTCTTGGTTAGAGAAGATTACATCAATGATGGTCATGTTGCAGATGTTGTCATTGACGTGAAAGAAGTAGTGAGCAAAAATGTTGTGATGTGGTAGGCATATTGCTGTATATATTGTCAAAGAAGTGATGATCAGAAGAGAAGTGATGATGAAACATATAAGGGTGTCATCAGTTCAGGAAAATATACCACATTCCTCCGCAAATGAAGACAAGAGGATGCAGATTGGAAGTTATCTAGAAATAGCTATAAGGTATGTGTCATTCAGATTTGAGAGCATAAGGGCTACCACGAAGATTTTTAGTATTAGCAAAGTGAAGAAAGTGGTGATACAATGTTTTTACAGTCTCAAAGGTACAGAAGAATGCTCTGTATTTATCTACACTTGAAGATATGACCTTATAGCTTGGAGGATAGGTAGAAACAGATAAGTGGTATGCATGATCCAAGTTTTAGAGCATAAAAGTTACCACAGTGGTTTCTAGAGTCAGTTGAGTAAGAACAAGTCATGTTGTTGTATAAGGTTATCAGAGGTAGAATAGAAAGACACCACATTTCACTACACTTTGATGTTTGGCCTTGTTGTTTGAAAGATAAGTTTAGATAATCAGTGTGTATGCTTAGTTTAGGTTTCAAGTGTTTCTGATCACCACAAGTATGTTTCTCAATGTTCTATATGAAGACTATATTACCAGACTATTTAAGGGATACTGACATCAACGTTTGTTTGCTTGCACCAGATAGGACAAACATAATTCAGAAAGAAGAGTGTATGAGAAGGTAATTTAGGTCATATAGTGTTAGTGGCTTGATCTACATTGTGATATCTCTCTTCTCTGGTACTGCATAGGGGCTGAAGCGAAGACATGAAAGGATAAGTGTTTGCAATCCAACATGGGTGTTTGAGTGATTGTGCCATGTGTGCAGAAGTGTACGCTAGTAGAAAAGGTTGGTAAAAGGTAAATTGGGTCCAATAGACCTCTTGGTATGAACCGCACTATGGTATTTCACTCCTACACTACTGCAAATGATTTGGGAGCTGACAAGCAAGGTTGGTTACATTTTTCATATTACACGTTACATTTAGGCTAACAAAGATGATGTTTAGAAGGCTTGTGAAGGATATATATGAAGGATATAAGATAGTTTCAAGGTGCTAGAGGGTGTACAAACAAGATGAATGATCTAAAAATTGAGAAGTAACTCTTGAGGCTATGATGCATAATTCATAAAAGAGTCAATAGTGTATTGCAGAAGTGTTTTGAGTTTGGAAGATAGAAGAGATTATAGAGTGGAGGTGTTGAGGTTACTTGAATAAGTCAATATCAAAGAGTTAAAGAAGAGAATGTTGTGGAGGTGATCGAACTATCAGAATTAGTCAAGTGTTTCAGTGCCTCATCTTTTAAGTGTTGTAGCATGTTAGGGAGTTGGTGCTTCCTTTGGGTTGGTGCCCATAAACTTTGTAATAGGGAGTTGGTTCTTCCTTTGAGTTGGTTCTCATAAAAAGGGAATTGGTGTCTCCTTTGGGTGGGTTCCCATAAAATTCTTGGTAATACTTTATTTTATTGGTGAGACTAGATTTAGATAGTAGATCAAAGCAGTTGGCTCACTGTGGTTTTTCCCATCTTGGGTTTCCACATAAATCTTGTGTTATGTGTGTGTATTCTCATGATTCTCATGATTTGAATGTTTACTTGTGTTTGGAAGCATCTTAAGTTTAAAGGTTTTAGTTATAATGATTCACCCCCCCTCTCGGTATAACTATGTGTTCAACAATTTGTATCAAAGAAAGGTTCCTTTGTACATCTTAATAGTTGAAGGTAGATCTTGGATTAAAACACATGGCTCAAGAAGGGTCCTCTTCTAATAGAGAACCTCTATTTGATGGACCAAACTATGCCTTCTAGAGCATAAGGATGGAACTATATCTTGCCTCTCTAGGGTATGATGTTTGGAGATCTACAATCAATGGTTACATTATTCCTAGATAGATCCTCTCACAGATCCGGCTAAGAAGAAGGCTTGTGAAAAAATACTAAAGCCAAGAATGCTATGCTAAGTGGTCTGACTAACACAGAGTTTGTCAAAGTGATGCATTGCAAGACACCTAAGGACATATGGGTTAAACTTAAAAATATCTATGAAGGGGATGATAAGCTAAAGAAAGCAACATTGTACAGACCTAGAAGGGTAAATTAGAAAATTTGAAGATGAAACAAGAAGAGAACATAGTTGACTATCTACTCTAGATAGATGAAGTGGTGAATGGAATTAGAGCTCTTAGTGAAGAGGTATAGGATTCAGTGATTGTTAAGAAAGTACCGAGATCTCTCCCTCAAAGGTATGATTCAAAACTTTCTGCTATTGAAGAATCTAGAGATATGAATAAATTCGTAATAGATGAGCTATTTGGTTCCCTCACTGCCTATGCGATGAGAATTGTGAATGACAAATTTTCAAGAAAGGAGGAAACTTTAAAGGCTTCAGTGATGAATGTTGATTTAGATCTCAGTGAATATTTTCATTTGGAAGAACAAAATTTTGTGAGGAGATTAAAAAGAGGTTCTGGAAAGTATAAATTTAAGTTACCTTTTAAATCTTTCAATTGTGGTAAAATTGGCCACAATGCTTCAAAATGCAAACTAAGAACTGGTAGCAAGTATGCCGAGGAAGAAGGCTACTCATCTAGGGAATATGATGACACTTTTAGAAGTGAAAGTAAAAAGACTCTACTTATGGAAATGGAAACAAATAATGTGAATTCTAGAAATGAAGATGATGAGGTGAATCTTATGAAAAAATTACATTGTGCTGACAAAGAAAACAAAATGCTAAAGAATAGGATTACTAAAGAAGTGAAAGCCAAAGACAAATTGTGTTGGAACCTTGAGAAGGCATAAAAGATGGTCATTTTTCTAAAGATTTAGGTGAAAGAAGACAAGAGGATAGAAGAGGTTATGATAGAAAGGTTGCTGACAAGAGACAAGGAATGCAAAAGACTTGAGATGGAAATTGTAACAAACAATCAGCTAAAACTAAAGTTTGGAAAAAGTACTAAGATTCTAGATGAGAGGTCACCGCACATCAAGACCAGTATTAGATCTAATGAAAATCAGAACAATAAATCAACTAAGCAATCCATGAAGACAATAGTGAAGGTTCTGGAAAAGAGGGCTCTAAAAGTTCAGGATTAGAATAGACCAATAAGATAGAGGACAACAAAAAAGGAGATGCTGGTTTCATTCCAGTTCATAGACAAAAGAAAAGATCCAAAAGACAAAATCCAGAAATGCAAGTATACAACATTAGGTTCAATCTTTTTTTTTTTGGTTACTTCTTTAATTGCAATCATTATGGACATAAGGCAATGGATTACAGAAGGTTTCCTACAATGAAAAATGATTGTGTGAGCAAAAATGCATTTACTCCTTTAATTAATTTCAATATAATGTGATTTAATTGTAATTATTTTGGACATATTGCAAGAAATTGTAGAAGTAATTTTGTGGATATTTCTAAATTAGATAGAAAGGGAAACAACTATGTTGATCTGAGGAATAAGTCTAAGAAAGTATGGAAAAGGAAGAAAGAGGAACATAGTTCTAGAAGGTCAATAATCTCGCATGCTATATTTCATAATCAATCTGAGATGTATGATGGATCCAGAGATAAAGACTACAATACTGCATCCAGTATGGAAGAATGTAAAACCATACAAGGAAGTTCCAGAGAGCCTGTGGTGGACTCTTGTAGCACAGAAGGTAATGATATCATTGAGACCAAAGAAATAGAATGTTTGTTGGGTAAACAAGATGAAAACTAGCATGGGTATAAAAAGAAATTGATGCAAGCATCCATGGTTCAAGAACAATCTTGCATCAACCAAAAACATTTGTATTTTAGTTTATTTGTAGTTCAGTTTGTTTCTTACCATTTTCTAGTTCAGTTCAGGCAGTTTAGTCAGTACCAGTTTCTATATTTTGTTCTGCATTCTATTGTAGTTGCATTTCAAATTTTGTGGAGCTAGACTTAGCATCTAGATTCATCCATCTACATCATAGCTAAATCTCAGAGCATTTGGATTATTTACTAGAAAGTTATCTCTATAAGAAGATTGACTATTTTTCTTAGAATAGAGCATCCTAATAGTCTTAGTCAATCAGCTAAAGGAGAATACTTGCAGATCATTCCTCAACTTGTGGAGCCTAATTGCACATCATTCAATGTTGTTTGGTTCATGGTCGATCTTCCCCATGATTGGCACATCATTCCATGCATTTTTGGAGGTGTTCTACATGATTAGGTCCAACCTATCCATGTACACATGTTATAGCTCTTCCTTGGCCAACACAAAGGAATCTATTGTTTCGGAGATGATATATAAGGATGTAATAGATCATCCCTAGGAAAGTAGTTAGAAATCAATTCATAAGTTCATAGTTTGGATTTTCTTGAAGGAGCTTCAAAGATATATCTGGTACATGTTCTGATATTCTATAATCAGGCTTATGAGACCTAATTGTAATCCCACATGTTGCCGACTTATTGAATTTGATTTCTATTAGTACTGAAGGACTGAAATTTGTATTTGTTCCATATCTTTGAGTTGTTTCCATTGTGTTTACTCTTGTTGCATAGTCTAGATAGTTCATTCTATTAACCCTCCTACCATGACTGCACTAGAAAGAGTATGATAACACTTTTGAGTTCTTCAGATAGAAGATGAGAGAGAAAACTCTCTCATATTTGATATTCTAAAGTTAGCACAGATGATGTATCTATCTAGGGATGTAGTTCAAGGTATATTTATTATCCCTATATTGATGGTGGCTACCTCTCATAGGGAGCATGTAGACTAAGATACTATGAAGGATGAAAAGGATTGCAAAGACAAAGGGAACTTGTATGTTTTGTTAGAACAAAGGAACCACTGGTCCTTTTCCCTTAATGTCAAAGGGGGAGAGACATTGTATATTAGGCTAATGTTTCCATCAATGACAAAGGGGGAGATTTTTGCATATGTTTCCATTAATTTCAAAGGAGTAGTGATCAGAGGTGTGATGTGGTAGTCATATTGTTGCATATGTTGTTAGAGGAGTGCTGATTAGAGGAGCACTGATGATGAAAGATACAAGGGTGTCACAGGTTTAGGAAAATGTACCACATTCCTCCATAGATGAAGACATGAGCTTGAAGATTGGGAGTTAGCTAGAAATAGCTATAAGGTATGTCTGGTTCAGATTTGAGAGCATAAGAACTACTGTAGAGCTTTTTAAAGTTACTAGAGTGAAGATAGTAGTGATACAATGTTTTTGTAGTCTCAAAGGTATAGAAGAATGCTTCACATTTCTCTGCACTTGAAGATATGACCTTCCAACTTGGAGGATGGATAGAAATAGATAAGTGGTATACATGATCCAACTTTTAGAGCATAAAACTTACCGTAGTGGTTTCTAGAGTGAGCTAAGTAAGAACAAGTCATGTTGTTGTATAAGGTTATCTGAGGTAGAACAGAAAGCCACCGCATTTTTCTACACTTTGATGTTTGGCCTTGTTGTTTGAAAGATAAGTTCAGATGATCAGTGCATATGCTTAGTTAGGTTTAAAGTGTTTCTGATCACCGTAAGTATGTTTATGAGTCTTCTATATCAAGATTGTGTTACCGGACTATGTAAGGGATATTGACATTAGTGTTTGTTTTCTTACACTAGATAGTAGAAGCATAATTCAAAAAGAGGAGTGTATGAGAAGGCTTTATTGGTCATATAGTGTTAGTGGTTTGATTCACATGGTGATATCTCTCTTCTCTAGTATTGCACAGGGTTTGGCGCTAAGGCATGAAAGGATAAGTGTTTGTGGAGCCAACACAGGTGTTTAAGTGATTGTACCATGTGTGTGGAAGCATGTGCTAGTAGGAAAGGTTGGTAGAAGGTAAATTGGGTCCATTCAACCTCTTGGTATGAACCACATTATGGGATTTCACTCCTACATTATACCAAATGATTTGGGAGTGGACAAGTAAGGCTTGTTACACATTTCATGTTACACATTACATTTAGGATGACAAAGATGATGTTTAGAAGGCTTGCAGAGGATATATATGAAGGATAGAAGATAGTTTAAGGGTGCTAGAGGGTGTGAGAAAAAGATGAATGATCTAAAAATCAAGAAGTAACTCTAGAGGCTATGATGCATACTTCATAATAGAGTCAGTAGTGTATTATAGAAGTGTTTTGAGTTTGGAAGATAGTAGAGATGATAAAGAAGAGGTGTTGAGGTTGCTTGAATAAGTCAATATCAAAGTGTTAAAGAAGAGGATGATACAGAGGTGATTGAACCATCAGAATAAGTCAAGTGTTTTGGTATAGATGTTGGTGCCTAATCTTGTAAGTGTTGTAGTACTTTAGGGAGTTGGTTCTTCCTTTGGGTTGGTGCCCATAAACTTTGTAACAAGGAGTTGGTGCTTCCTTTGAGTTGGTGCTCATAAATAGGGGATTGGTGTCTCCTTTGGGTTGGTGCCCATTAAAGTCTTTGTAATACTTCATTTTATTTGTGAGGCTGGATTTGGATAGTAGATCCAAGCAACTAGCTCACTATGGTTTTTCCCATCTTGGGTTTCTATGTAAATCTTGTGTTATGTGTGTATGTGCGTTCCCATTCTTCTCATGATTTAAATGTTTACTTGTGTTTGGAAGCATCTTATGTTTAAAGGTTTTGGTTATATTGATTCATGCCCCCTCCTAGTATAACTATGTGTTCAATAGGTTACACATGATACATATGTTTATTTGATCTATGAGATTGAATGGTTAGGTTTTGTTAAGGCTTTTAATTTGGGGTTGTGAAGGGGATCCTACTTGACACAACTTATTACATTGAGGTGTTAGTAGAAGGATATGTTATGATATAGTTTATAGGTTTTCTCTCTTTGTTCTATGGCTACTTCCTGAAGGTTCATGTTCATATGGTTGTACTTGGGAGAGTCATGGTGACATGTTGTGAGAGAGTATGCAGCATTTCTGTTGCATGTGTGGATTATTGTGATTGTTCTTAGTACTATATGGTTTTCATTAGCCACACCTTGGTTTGGGTGTTGATTGGTAGACTTGATATGCATTGATGTATTTTCAGATTTGACATTACCCATGTATGGGAGTTCCTAAATATGTATGTACTTCATTGACAGGTTTTATACATGGAGCTTGTGATTGCCATAAATGGGTTGGTCAAATTGTTGGCATGAGTTTATTGATGTTGTTGATACCTAGGAGGTATGGATTGTTGGATATATATTAGCATATGATGTGGGTGCTATTTCCTATTATGTGAGTTTTTTTCCCCTTTGAAAACAACTTAGAGTCCTTGTTATCACTTAGATTTGATACTTGTGTTATTTGGAATAGTGCATCTTTACCTTGGCATGTTCCTTTTCTTACATAGGTGGAATGTTGGAGGATGAGAGGAGTTCTTTCGTGACAAAATTGAGAGCATGTTGGAGATTCATATGGTTTCATGTATGGCTATGACAATGTATTTCACTGATTGACCCTTGTGCAATGTATACAAGTGGGAGAATGTTAGGAAAAATGTGTATTTTACACCTTGCATAAAATGAAGTATTTAATTATGTAAAATAAATATTTATTTATTGTGCATCTTGAGTGATGTATTTAGCCACATTAAGTATTTATTTGGGGCCACTTGTAAAGTTGCATGTAACACTGGGTTAGTTGTTTTTGTATAGGAGACATAGAATGATTAATTAATTAATTGGAACATTAAGTGAAAAATTAGTTGCAAGAATTAAATGAGGATTCAATGGTTTTGTGTACTCATGATTTTGAGACACATGGTTTTCCCAATAGCACAAGTTATATTTTTGTGAGATTGAGTCTGTAAAAAAACACATGGTTAGTGGTTTGGGTTGGTTGGTTGAGTGGGATGTCATTGTATTAAGTTTCTCTTGTGAGTACATATGTGAATTATGGAATGGGATGTGTGGTTATGTGCTTGGACACATGGAGGATGCATTGGAGGAGCTTGATGTTTTAGAAGAATAAGACTCTGTAAGTGTATTGTAATGTTTTTTTCCTAAATAATACATTGAGTGTGGATGCTTTTGGAGGCTAGGTTTTCCCCCTTAAGGGGTTTCCCATGATATATCTTGCATTGTCTTGTGGCTTATTTATTTGATCTTTGCATTATTTTATTTATGTAAGCTTGTATGTATCATTATCTCTCATAGGGTTATGTACGAATTGGTTTTATCAACTTGGTAATTTTCAACCACAAGCTAGTAAGGTTACACTTGAAGTGGTAAATCTGATGGATCTTCTTAATCATTTGGGCAATGTGCCTTGTATAATTCCTTAAGTTTCAACTCTTTCTTCTTCCCCTCCTCTAGGGTGTGAGCATGATCATAGCCAATCTACTAGATGAGATCAAGGATCTTAGTCCCATGGCTTATAGCCTCTAGGGACTAGTGATAATGCATCTTGTAGCTGGTTTTAGCCTTCTTGGCCACCATCCACCTCTTCTCATAGGTGTCCTAGCTAGCCAAATTTTGATAAGTTTCCTTACATAGAACTGGTAATTTCTCTAATTTGTACTCAACAACATGCAAATGACTCTATAAAGGAAGAGGGTTCTCTTACTGGCATAGAGCATATTGCTAATAACCTAGTCCTTGGTGATGTTTGGGAAAAAAACTAGATGATAAAGATCCCCTCTTGCTTTAATTTCTTTAGTTACGTAGTAATTTTTTTATTTTATGATGTTTGGGCTTGGCCTTATGTAGACTTTCACATTTGTTTGAGACTATGTCAGGCACATAAACGTTGAGGATGTGCTTTTCTAACACCTTTCAATTTTTGTAAATAATGTATTATTATCTTTTTAGTTCTATAAAAAGTAATAAAAAGTTTATTCATAGAAAAAAAGGCTATATTAATTTTATTACATATACTTATTCCCCAAGAGTCACTTTTGAATTGGATGTATTGATAAAGGTTCACACTAACTCCAAAAAAAGACTTTAAATTGGACATATTGATGAAGGTACACACTAACCCCAAAGAATCACTTTTGAATTAAAGATATTGATACACATGCACACTAAGGAGATTGTAGATAACTTCAAGAATGCCTTTAAATTAGAGTATTGATAGGTCCAATCCAATCAGTAATATAAAACTATTAATAACAATAAAAAGATAAAACTACGAAGGAGATTACCAGTTAAGACGTCATGTTTTAGTTATAAGTATAACACACTAGGGATGAGATAATCAGAGGTATTGAGATTGCTTGTTGTATCTAAAGAAAGCAACAATAAAAAACTAATAATAACTGTTATGCCATAAAATGTCCCCTTGGGGGCTTTTCTCTCTTAAGATTTAACTCCCAGGTCCTTTAGAATGCATTTAGAGCATCTTGCATGATTATGATGACTCCCGATGAGAAAACCCTAAAGTTTCATGGAAAATGGGACTTAGGAGATGTACTTGACTTGATTCCTACCTAAAATATGGGAGAAGGACTACCGGGTACCCTTTCCCTAGTCTTGCCCTATTTTTGTGTGTCAGTTTATGATTGTTATTTAGGTCCTATGTGGACATCCTAAGTTTGAATTATGAAATTCTTAGCGAGAATATTTTTAGTTGCATATATAAGCATGTTTAGTGATTCATTTGTAAACTAGATGGACATTGTGAACTTGTGGCTTTATGTGAAAGTGATTGAAGGCATTCATTGTGTTGCAAAGCAAAATTTTGTGTTGTTATTGTATTTGTATTTGTCGATTTGGCATCCATCTCCTCATGGCATAAAGAGAATCTTCTTCCCATGAGATATTCAGTACAAGGTGATATCAATTGTGTTTTCTATTATTTATCATTTAGATTTCAGCTCTATCCCATAGGAATATGCACTCTTTATCTGACAATGGTGTTCAGAAGACTTAAATGTCTGCCTGGGGCTTGACTAAGGCAAGCCTCTAAACACCACAACCCCAACCAACTTTTCTATGATTGCAGGTTACAGGTTGTGAAAGAGAAAAAAGTGGAATTATAGGAGAGTAGTGTAGACTATTGGTAGTGCAAAGCAAAAAAGAAAACATGGAACTGGACTTGGGTGCTTTCTCATTAGTCCTTTGGATCCCACAATGATGAAATCTCTAGAACATCAGAACTATGTTGTAGACAACATTCCCAGATCCTGAAAAAAACTAAGGCACTAGACTAGGGTGCCCACTCATTAGTCCCTAACTTTTTTGCACACCAAACTTTGAAATTTGGTATGTATTTGATTGTCATTTGATAGCACTATGTGCGATCATTTTCTGTAATTTGTCCGTTTGTTGACAATTTCATGAAATTAGGGTTTTGAGCATAATTGGACTTAATTGAACAACAAATTCACACAATCCAATCTCCCTCTATGTTCCAAGTGACAAGATATTTGTAGTAGAGTTCTCTACTTGGTTGAATGTCCTTGAATGTTTAGTGGTGAAAGGAAGATCAGCACAAACCATTAAAATCAATCCTCTTCATTTTTAACCCTAAACAATAACAATAAATCAAATCAAATTACTTGGTACACATGAAGAAGATTAGCTGTTAAGATATTGTGTGTTAGCTATATGTATTACCATCACTAAGTCTTTTTATCATGCAATCTTGTGTTTCAATGTGTGTGCTACAATCCATGCTAGAATAGCACTGCTACAATCCCTGCTAAAATAGCACTGCTAAAATAATAAAAATATTTTAGAATTTTAATAATTTTTATTATATAATATTTTAGATATTAAAAAATAAATTTTGTTTTATTTTTTTGAAATTTTATTTTAAATTATTTTTGATAAAAAAACTATACCTTTTCAAATTTATTAAAAAATATTTATATGTAGATTATGGTATTTAAAATAAACTTATAAAATTTAAATAATTTACATATTTAAGAAATATGACTTTTGTAAATGTTCATTTTGGTTCTAGGAATCAATACATTCTAGGACTTGTGAAGTGAAGTCCTCAAACACACCACTATAATCTCCATCCCAATTTGCTACCTTCCACCCATGAGGGGGTAAATCCAGATAATGAACCTTGTGCATTCTTGTAGAATACTTTATTTTGTACTTGTTCAATTATAATTTTATTGAGATAAATAATGAAACACTACACATAATTTAATTAACAAGAATAATGATGTCTTCAATATCACTTATCAAGGAATCTTTTCTAGATAAATATTAAAATGATTATTTATTAATTGGCATATGAAATTGCAACACAACTAATGTGTATCTATTTAAAAATATTTTACAAGAAATTGAAAATTATTATTTTTGGTATTTGGTTTTATCTTTTTAAAATAGAAATCCAAGTGAAATTAAATAGTTGCATCTTAATATATGGGCTACCTAAAATAATGAATTGTAAACTGATTGTAGAATAAAAAAATTAAATATTATTATCATTTGAAAGCATTTATAAATAACCTAGCATTAGTATCTTTCAATGAAAATCATTAAAAAATGTAATGTTCATTGCAATTTTTCTTATTAATGATTATAATGATGCAAAATGCACCATTGATGCAAATTCCCATTTAATTTTGTATGTAGTTCACATAAATGCCTTAATATATTAACATAGTAGAAATGAGATAATTTTGTGAATAGTTAGATCCACATACCTAGCCTTTCTTGCACCTAGCTCTATGCTTATTACTTATCTCTATGCTTATGTGCACACAATCCTAGTCCAATAAAGTTATTTGATTGATTCTAGCCATTAATCTAACCATTATCGATAATCCCATCCTACCATACATAGATCCAACTTGGTTGTCTAACCGAGATCGTGTCCACAATTGCAAGATCATCCTTGTAGTCTTGAGCTTGATCCTTTTAAGTGTAGAATAAAAAATAAACAAATCTTTAATATAAATTTAAATAGGAATATTTGTCAAAAATAAATAAATAAATAAACATTTAGTGGAGTAGACCCATGATATAATTTGGTGGTTATATTCATGTATAAAAATACATAAACATGTACTCATTTGCATACAAAGAATCATTAATTATAACAAGAACAATCATTTGTGAAAGCACTCCAACCAAGCAAGGAATCTAGCTTCTCTAATAAGACTCATACTAGCATATGAGAATCACTTAACAATCATTCTAGAATTCATGTGCATGTTTGAAGCTTCTTTCATATCAAGGTATTATTAAATACAACCAACTTGGTAGGAAAAACCTAAGATTGTGTCAAAGAATATCATTGTCTAGAAGTCAATTTATAGAAGAATTCATAGGATGAAATCTAGAAGTCATTATAGAACAAGTTCATGGCTACAAAATGAGGTTGAAGCTATGAAACTGATAATAATTATTCAACTTAAATTGGCATAGAGAAAAAAGGAATATTTTAACTTTGATCCACATATAGGGTTGTAGAATGCATACATATATTTGAGTCACATAATTCACATTATTCTCAGCAAATGGCACTCATTTGTTACTTAGAACATTAAGAAATCTATCTCTACACTTCTTACTATTTATAGATATGTAAGTACAAGGAAATGAGGACAAAAAGTAGGTCAAAAGTGGCCACTTTTTCTAGAATCAACAAAAACAAAAATTTCGTAATAAATTTGAAATGCCTACACTGAAAATGTGAAGATGTGATAGGAAGAAGAATTCTATTAGAATGTAATTTATAAATGCCTTTTTTCTAAATGATAAAGATTAAGAGGGCCAAACATTAATAGCACACAATATAGTCCTATTTTTGTTTCAAGAATATAACATGATAATGGGCATGGTCCCTCACTTTTTGAGTTCCATTAATTATCTTGTAAGTCCCTTTTGTGGAAGGGTAGATTAGATTTAGGTTAGGAATTTTTTTTTTTTTAGTGAATATATATTGTTCTTTTACTAATTTCTTAAGAGGACACATCCTAAATAATAAAAATTGAGTGTGCTCCCCTCAATATTGGATTTAGACAGAATTTTGGAGAGGCCTTTGTTGGCAAGAGACACTGCTCAGGTATAGACCTATATGTTCTCATTGATGGCAACAAGGCTTTGAAGTTTCATCAGCATGAGAAGAAGACATTTCTATGGAAGGACATATTGGAATTCAGATCTAGTTTACAAGTTTGATTGGTAGAAGTGGTTAAGTATGGGTATTTACAGAGTAAAGGATAGTCAGTGGGTTAGTGTGCTTCCACAGATGATGATCTGGTAATGTAGTTTGGCTATGATGTTAGTAATTGTTTGATGGTGTCATGCTCTAGAGATTAAGTCCTAACTTCCTCTAGAAGTCATTTAGAAGAATTATCTAAGTCTAGTTGAACATAGGTATAGCAGAGATAGTGAATAGGACACATTGTAATGGTCCGTATTCCTTCACAGCTAAGTATTTTTTTATGTGGTTTTAAGGTGTTGTAAACACTTGTATGAAGTGTCTAATTCTAGAGTTGTGAGATCTGAGGTCCACTAGAAAGATAGTTGCAAGCTGCTAAGTGTCGGTACAATGTTTGACAACATTTGACAGAGATAGAGTCTAAGTTCTGATGGTTTGTATTCCCCTGCAAGATGCTATCATGTCTTGTGGTTCTAAGGGTAAGATTGGGAATGTGTGAAGAGTCCTTGATATGATTTTGTAAGTTGTAAGTTAATAGATGAACCTAATAAGCATAATCTTAAGGAATAGACTGACTAGTATAATAAATCATTATGCAGAGAAGAGATAGTGTGTGAAGGATCTATTTAAGTGATTGAATGATTAGAGCTGACCTATATGAACACATTTGGGGAATGATTTGGGTCTACATAATATATAGTGTATTGGATTGAGCTGACATGCTACATCTTTCTATGTATACATTTCACTTCTTGGATGCTGACATGATTATCGATCAAATCATGATGCAGATATATAAGAGTGTTGAATTTTAGTTGAGATGTAAGGTGGATGTGTGTGGATTGATGCAAATATGTGAATAGCAGAGTAGTGACACAGATCAATGATGATGAAGACTCAGGATTCAAAATTTAGTTGCCAGCATAGTGACAGATGCTTACACAGTATTCAATTTTCATGTGTAATTTTATTTGTACCTGGTAATGAGCTTTCTTCATCAAGGTAGTGAGCCAGGCAATGAGCCTCCAGTAGGTTTTAACAACCCTTATTGTAATCTTGCTAGGTTTAGGGTTTAGATAATGAGCCTTCTAGACCTAGTTGTACTTCATGCCAGTGAGCCAGCATGTTTCAGGCCCATGGAGTGAACAAGCCTGAACATCATTATTTGTAAATATTACAATATATATTTGAGAGCTAATCCTCCCTATGGTTTTTCTCATTTTGTGTTTTCCACGTAAAAATATTGGTGTCCATGTGTCATGTTTTTATGGTTGTTATTCTTTGGCATGTTTTGCTCTTGTTTAATTTATTCTGAGAAATGGCTAAAATAAAAAGTTTATAGAACACTGATTCACCCCCCCTCTCAGTGTTCCTGATATTCAGCAATTGGTATTAAAGTGAGGTTCCTTGGAAAAAGTCTAACAACTTAAGGAAGATCTAGGATAGTATGATCATGGCAGCAAGAAGATTTGGAAATTATGAAAGCAACAAGGAACTAGAAGCAACTCTTATGGACCTTGAAAAATCTGAAACAAAATTCAGGGATCAGAAAGAAAAATTGCAACAAGCTGATGAATGCATCTCAAAGACAAAAGAGCAAGTCAAGAAATTCAAGGACAAATACAAAGAAGTAAATGATCAATTGATATCAGCAAATGAAGCCCTGAATGATTTGGAAGAAGATGTTATAGAAAGAACAAAAGCAGAAAATGATCTGAATTTAATTATGAAGAGTAGATTAGAAGATTGTGCCAAACTTGAAAAATAAATTGTAAGTCTAAAAATAGACCGGGAAAAGGCCATAAGATTTGACAAAAAATTTAAGATAAGTACTGCAAAGCTTGATGAAATGATTGCTAGTCAGAAGAGTGATGATGATAAGCAAGGTCTGGGATTTCAGAAAGGAGAAAGTTCAAAATCTAGTCAAATAAACATTGAGTCAAGGCAAAATAGAGGATGGGTGAGTGCAGGATCATGATGGGCCAAACGCTACCCCTAAGTGACAATGTAAATGTGAAAAGCAGACTTAAGTAACTTCATTCCAAAAATTGAATGAGTTATCTACAACATATAGAAATAAGATAGTACTAAAAGTTGTAATAGATTGAATGGAGTTTATGGGCTACTAAATTTTTTTGAAAATTTTAAAAATAGTTTGGTGAAAATTAGATATTTCAATGAAGCACTACTATTTTTTTTTTTAAATGTAAAAAGTATGTGTCATTCCGGCCAACCTAAGTATGAGTAAAAGACAATAATTTTCCTCTGTGATTTGGATTTAAGTAAAGGACACATGAGCAGATGTGGTGCATATTTTCTTGAATTTTTAAAGTAAATAAATAATTATTTATGAATTTTTTATTTTGACATTTTCAAAATATTAAAATTTAATTTTCCAGCCAACCTAACTTGGTCAAAACTATATGAAAATAAAAAAAAATTAAATTTGAATGTATACCCAATAAATCCTAGAATGTGAAACATCTTTTGGATTTAAAAAAGGATTAATATGTTGAAAGTTATGGATGTTTTTTAATATGTATATCTATTAGAAAATTAGACATAGTGTATGTAGAAGATTAATAATAATTACCTATAAAAATTATTATGAGGCATATATTATATTTTTATAATCTTAATAGCTTCCTCTATAACCCCTTTTCATTTGATTAAATATAATTTCAAAAAAGTCTATTAGCTTCAAGGATGAAATTGTGAAAAAACTTAGCATAACCCTAAATGGGTGGTTTTTGCAAGTTTCTTTGGAAAGTTTTGGGACTCCCACTTGCCTAAGTATGAGGTAATCCCAAGGAATTTTTAGAGGGAATCCATGTTTGAGCTATAAATATCAACATCCATTCTATCGAAATCTAAATATTAGTCTAAATGTTTGCACTTTTTCATCTAGCAAGTTTTTACCCCATTGCAACTATTTGGCCCATCATGATCTCGCACTCACCCAGATGCTAGTTCAAAAATCAAAGAGGAAGACCTAGAAGACCTCTGGTTAGATAGCCAAAAGGTCAGAGGTATCCATCCTTCAATGATCACTGTTATAAATGCAATAAGTATGGTCATAGGGCTACTCAGTGTAGAAGTAGAATGAATCAAAATGTTCCATCCTTCTCTGGTAAATGTTTCAATTGCAAGAAGATTGCTCACAAAGCAAATGAGTGTAGGAGTATGTCAAGTAATATGCCAAGCTATTATAGGAATGGTCAATTCTTCAATGGCAAGTGCTTCACATGTAATAGGTTTGGACACATGGCTAATCAATGCAGATCAAGGATGAATTCGTTTAGAGGAAGAAATCAAGGACAACGAAACATTGTATGTTTCAATTGCAACAAATTTGGACATGTTGCAAGATTCTGTAGAAGCAAGAATATGAAGAGAAATTATTATGCTGGAGAAAGAAAAAATGAGCAGAGGAATGATAAGGGAAAAGAAAAGGTTGATCCAATGAGAACCAAGAATGAGATGAGTATGATTTTCATTAAAAAGATCTAAATGAGGTTAAGGATGGATCCACACCAACATCTGGTGTAGACACTTCCTCTGGGAAGTAAATTAAGAGCTCTGGCTCAAGGTGAGTAGTGTTGAAAATCCAAATCCCCCAGCCAGAATGTGGGTGCCAGAATCTGGCACAAAGCTGCATGATGAAATCTAATGTGACATATCTCTTAAAAGAAAAACCAGAAGTAAAAGGGTCAATACGGCATATTGCAGAGCAATCCTAATCGATTGTATTCTACAGTGAAGGGTTTTAACAGCTTTTTGGGAATGAGCATTTAAGGATGACTAGGTCAAGTTGTGCGGAGGATAAAAAGGATCTTGTTTGGTTTCAAAATCACTTTGCACTCAGATCTATTAGGAATTTAGAGAAATTGCAGCTAAATTTGACCAACAACGAACAAGAATTGAGGCAATTGAAGTATTTTGAAGAAAGGAAACCCTAATTCAGCAAAACAAGGTACTTTCATTCAAACCCTACTTGTCAATCTGTTAAAATTCTAAGATGGCGTCTCCACAAGTTGTTGATATTACTGAGTGACCTCAGCGAAAATTCAAGAAACACCCATTCAAATCAACTGAAGTCAATCAGTTGGGTGCTTTCTCAAATATTCCTCATGGAGTCATGCATGCAGAGGATGTTAGGGCATATATTCATGTTGCCCTAGAGGAATTTGGTGATAGCAAGTTTACTGATATCTACATAAAACACTTGAGTAATGAGAATCTTGATCCAAAGAATGAATATTAATCATTAGAAGAAAAGAAATTTATTCAGTACTTGGATTTCCCAACATTCATGGAGGATGAATGGGTCTGGTATGTGTTAAGCAGGGTTCATGATGAATTCATATGTCATGAGAGACCTTTCAAAATTACAAAAGATGCTATTAGGGAAATCACTGGATTATACTACACTAGATCAGTACCACTATTAAAAGTGGTAAAGAATGATACAGTAATGATGGCTACCAGAGAAAAATTTGATAAGAGAGCTTTGACAATAAATGATATTCAGGATCATTCTGTAAGATTTGCCTTAATGGTGTTGGGATACAAAATTTATTTCACCAACTGGGAAAACTCTATTTCAGGCATGACCATATACATAGCCTATCAAATGATTAAGGAAAATGCTGACTATGACATCTGTTAATTGCTCCAACAATAAGTAATGGACAACCTGAAGAAGGCAAAAGAAGGTGAATACCCTTTCAAATTTGCCACACTGATCATGTGTTTATTTTTCTATTTTATGCAAGAGTTGCCAGATATGAAGAACCTAATTTGGACCAATGATAAACCTATTGCAGTCAAAATTAGAAATTTAGAGTAGCATAGGGACCATTGATGCATAGAATGTAACCCTATGGGGCTATGTCAAAAACATCTGAAGATCAATGCAAGCCAGGGAAATAATCCCCATTGTTGAAAAATACAAGGATACAATCTACTTTATTGTGATAAAAGATCAGTGTTTGATGGAGGCCATTGAGCCCATAATGGTCTAGGTTATGCCTATGGGATATGAGGTAGATGGAGCTGTACTAGAAAATTATGCTGAATACATGCTAAGTAAACCTAGAGATTCCAATGAAGAAAGATTTGGGACCTATGAGGAACTGCATGGAAAAATATTTGTTGAAGTGAAAAAACCTGAGATTTCTAAGAAAATGAAGAAGGTGGCAGAACAAGTCAGAGAGGTGAGAGAAAAAGGCCAAGCAGAAAGGGAATCAAGGGAAAAGAAAGGAAGTGAAAGATTTAAAGTTCTGGATGAACCTAAAGATAAGGAAGAAAAACCTTAAGCAACAAAGAGGTCTACAAGAAGCTCTGCTTCTTCTCCCAATCCCACATCTACCAGCATAAATAAATCTTCAAAGAAGCCAACTGATAGAGGAACAAAAGATAGAAAACAAAAGGTAAAATAATGTATGTAAGTATAAGTGAAAAAGATGAAGAAGAGACCGAGTCTGATGAAAATGTCAAGAAAATAAAAACTGAGACTACTAAAGCCTCTGAAAAGAAGAAACGTAGCAAAAGATGGAAGGCAGATGAGTCTCCAGCCACATTAACACTTGAAGATATACTAAAGTCTTTCACTGTTGATGAAAACTTGAAACCTGTGGCTAAGTTTTATGATGATTACAATGATGCTGAAAAAAGGATTTTGGAAGAAGCTATCATAGAATATCTGAACATATACAATAGACCTCTCATTGAGATCATTAGTGATCTCCCAAATACCTTGGGTAGTATTCTATCAGTCAGAAAGGAAACTATGGTGGCTAAAGATATTGAGCTCAAAGAACACACTTTGATAAAGTTATGTCCGAATATTACTCCAGAAGAAAAGGCCAAAATCTCCGAAGCACTTAACAATGAGTTCAAATCAAAGAAAAGAATGAATGCACTGATGATAGGAGAAGTTGACAAAGATGTCAAGGAAATAGAGGAGACCATTTTGGAAATACTAAAGAAATACAACATTTCCACTATCTATGATGATCCAGAAACAAATGATAAAGACTCATCCCCACCGGAGATTAGCCAAGAACAAGGGCTAGAATAGAATGATGAAGTTCCTGACACTGACAAATGGATATGTCATATCAAAGCAAAGTTGATACTGATCTGCCTCCTAAGCAATAGGCTGAAGGTGAAGAGAATAGGGAGCAGATAAGAAGCTTGACACCAGAATAAAAAATAGATCAACAAGAAAATATGGACATGAATCCTTCGGAACGGAGTCAGGAAGAAATATCTAAGAGAGCAAGAGACACTAAAGATGTCTCAATTGGTTATGGGAAACAACAAGTTGTAGATGAGTCTGAACTTCTTCAAGGACCAATCAACTTGGCCTCATTGTCACCTATAGAAAAGTTCAAGTTAGTATCTATTGTTTAGGCCAAGGCACAGGAAGAAATGTTGAAATATCATGACCAAGACAGTAAATTCATCAATGATGCATCTAGTGTTCTAGAAAAGATGATGTCAAATGTTCAAAAGGACACCTCACTATCTTCTGTTGATCATCTCAAAGGGCTATTAGACTCTGTAAGTACACATTTTGAGTCTTTTGAAAAATCTACAAAAGAAAAAGTTAGAAAAGAGTTTGATTAAAAGATATTGATTGAATTAAAGGCTATGTTAGAAAAAGATAAAACTACATTAGAAAATGTGATAAAAGGAATACAAAATGCCATTAGAGAAGCCTATAAAGTTTAGAAATTTTTCCTATCTTGGCCAAAGTTACAAAGGAATTAGATGATAAAACCAAAGATTTGGAACTCAAACTGCTTAATATCTCTAAGACATAATATGATAGTTGAGTCAATAAATGACAAAGAAGCTCAAGTTGCAAATATTCACAGTGATTTAAGCATTTTGATGAAGAAAATGGGAGAAATTAGAGATAGGTTGTGCCAGCTAAGGGGAATAATAAGTCTAAAAATTGGCTCCATGACCAATCTGGTAGATGAAGCCATGAAATCACTTGCACTAGTTGATACACCTTCAGATGTGTAGAGGGTAGAGAAGCTAGTTTTTCTAATGAATGGTCATTTCCATATCCTGGAAAGTGCAAGAAATAGATGGAATAGAGAGATAGCCTTGATAAAGACCACCTATAATGATATTCTACCTTCAATGACAAATTAAGACAAAAATGTGTATCTATATATATGTGGTAGAATATAACAGTTTTGAACATTTTTAACAAATTTTGGATTCAGATCACACCCTTTGCCATTGATCTCAAAGGGGGAGAAGAAGACCAGTGAAAAATGGATAAACATATCAGGAGGAGTAGGAGAATGAAGTGTATATAGTAAGAGAGAGCAGTCAAGCATTTTTCACTAAGTGTTGCCATCAATGCTAAAGGGGGAGATTGTTGGCAAGAGACACTGCTCAAGTATAGACCTATATGTTGTCATTGATGGCAACAAGGCTTAGAAGTTTCATCAACATGAAATAAAGATATTTCTTTGAAAGGACATATTGGAATTCAGATCTGGTTGACATGTCGGTTTGGTAGAAGTGGTTAAGTATGGGTATTTATAGAGTAAAGTACAGTCAGTGGGTCAGTGTGTTTCCACAGATGATGATTTGGTAATATGGTTTGGATATGATGTTAGTAACTATTTTATGGTGTCATACTCCAGAGATTAAGTCCCAACTTCATCCAGAAGTCATTTGGAAGAATTATCTAAGTCCGAGTGAACAGAGGTATAGCAGAGACAGTGAACAGGGAACATTGTAATGGCTCACATTCCTCTGCAGGTGAGTATTTTGTTATATGGTTTTAATGTGTTGTAGACACTTGTATGAAGTGTCTAATTCTAGAGTTGTGAGATCTGAGGTCCACTGGAAAGATAGTTGCAAGCTGCTAAGTATTAGTATAGTGTTTGAAAATGTTTGACAGAGACAGAGTATGAGTTCTGATGGTCCGCATTCCCCTGTAAGATGATATCATGTCCTGTGATTCTGAGGGTATTATTGGGAATGTGTGAAGAGTCCTTGATATGATTTTGTAAGTGTTTTGTGATCCATAGTAAAATTTGTAAATGAATAGATGAACCTTATAAGCATACTCTTATGGAACTGGCCAACTAGTATAATAAATCATTGTGCGGAGAAGAGATATTGTGTGAAGGATCTATTTAATTGATTGAATTATTAGAGACAACCTATATGAACACATTTGGGGAAAGATTTGGGTCTGCATAACATATAGTGCACTGGATTGAGCCGATAAGCTACATCTTTCTATGTACACGTTTCACTTCTTGGATGCCAACCTAATTATGGATCAAATCATGATGCGTGGATATATAAGAGTGATGAATTTTGGTTGAGATGCAAGATGGATCTATGTGGATTGATGTAAATATGTGAATAGTAAAGAAGTGATATAGATCAGTGATGATGAAGACTTGGGATTTAGAATTCGATTGCTAAATGACTGCACCCTGGCATAGTGACAGATGCTTATATAGTATTTAGTTTTCATGTGCAATTTGCTTTGTACTTGGCAGTGAGCTTTCTTCATCAAGGAAGTGAGCCTTCTAGTGAGCCTCCAGTAGGTTTTAATAGTTCTAAGGGTTTAATAGCCCTTATTCTAATCTTTCTAGGTTTAGGGTTGAGGTAGTGAGCCTGCTAGACCTAGTTGTACTTCATGGCAATGAGCCAGCATGTTCTAGGACCACAGAGTGACCAAGCCTGAACATCATTATTTGTAAATATTACAATATATATTTGAGAGCTAATCCTCTCCATGGTTTTTTCCATTTTGGGTTTTCCAAGTATAAATCTTGGTGTCCATGTGTCATGTTTTTATGGTTGTTATTATTTTGCATGTTGTGGTCTTGTTTAATTTATTCTGAGAAATGGTTAAAAGAAAAAGCTTATAGAACACTTATTCAGCCCCCCCTCAGTGTTCCTAATATTCAATAGCCTTACTTCATTATTTTAGTGAAGACAAAGAAATGGTCTAAAATACTCAACATCATTGAAATGCTTCTTCTATGGGTAGAACACCCCACCATGATTACACTTGACTAGATACTTATAAAGCTTCAATTGTAAAATTATGATTTTTACTTGGGAAATTAGTAGCATAATTTGAGATTTTTCTAATGCAACAATCAACATGAGGAGGCACCATGTTGGGATATTTGCATTTGCAAAAAACATATAGAGACTCGTAATTGTGTTTTTAATTAGCTCTATTTCATGGGATTGGCTTTATGTCTATGGGAATATGATGGTTGGCCATACCATATTGAAATTTGGTCTTATTTATGGTAATTCATTGAATGCAATCTATGAATAGGGAACTTTGACTCATTAGACTATTTACATGAGAATGAGGCAGAGTTAGATTAACCCCAATTATATTATGAGCTGGAGTGGTTTTGTAGAAATCATAGAAATTACAAGAAGAATTATCAAGATCCTATTTCTCTTAATGATCACTTACAAACATTATTTTTTAGATTTTCATGAATCATACCTTTTAGCTCAAATAGGGTGTAGTTTGTAATCTCTTAGTTTCATGGGTTTTAATAAAATATTCTACCATTTCTACTAATCTACATCGAAAAGATATTATGAAGTGTCCTTTTAGACTTTGTTGGTTTCAATCACCTAATTTATAGGTGTCCTTTTGTTTTCTAAACAACATTCATTAAATCTTAAAAGACTTCATAATTTCATGGTATATAATAATGCATTGGCTTCTCTTGCTTTATCTTCTCTATTGATATAGAATTGAGAAAGAATTTTCAATCTTATTTGATCAGTTCCTAATTCACATATATTATATCTTCACAAAGCATCATCATCAATAGATCTGTCACTATTTGCAAAATCTCTATCTACAATTCTTTCCCATAGATCTCTCAAATTACCAAAAATTGATCTACTAGCATAACTAATATATTGTACATTTGTCCAAGACTGTGTAGACTAAAAGAACTGTTAAAAACTATCAAACAATATCTTGGTGATACCATAAGGATAAAAAATATTCTCTATGTTAATTAGGTATATAATAGTAGTGGTAGATCTGAATTGTGTTGGTTCTAGAATCTCATCTACCTATATCTCCTATATTAGTACCCATGATTCACTAGTTTCTATGTTAGCAATGATATTAGGATTTCTGAATTTTCCATTCTAATATTGTAATTGAAATTAATTTATAATTATTCTTCTTAATGTTTAAATTTTCCTTCTAAACATAGACTTCTTCTTTTAGTTCATTAATTATTCCTATTTGTTTTAAAACATTTTCTCTTCTTCTACTATAGTGTTAATTTTAAACTCTTCAAATAGGTCCACATCTAGAGCATTTTGATCTAGCCTATTAGTAGATCTTACAACTCATTCTTTAGATTTAACTATTTTAAAATGAATTGATGGAGTTATCAAAGCCACCTTGTTTGTCCCATTTGGCCTTCATTTTCCTAACCACGGATTTCACCTTTTCTAATTGTAAAGCTATAGTAAAGATTAAGGCTTTTTGATCACCCAATTATAATATTATATTTTTTCAATCATTTTCATAAAATCTAAAGTTTCACCAAAATTTATTTAATGATCTTGTAGATTATTAATTGTTGCCTCCATCATCATTTTATTTTGATCAACTTGCTACATTCAAGATATAGTATGTAATTATTGGATCCTCAATATCTTTGTACCTTGGGAATTATCACTAACCTTTACCTTTATCTCACCCATATTTTCTATGTAGGCACATTCCATTGTGATAACTAACTTCTTTGAACTTCTAATTTTTTCTAGTGCCTGCCTAATTGCATATGTAGCCTAGCTTTGTAACTTTGTCAATGGTTTTTGTTATTGTTAAGTATCATAAATGTATATATTATTGGCCACCCATCGAGATCTCACAGCTTACTATTTTTTTTTCTAATGTCTATTTATATTTCATATTCTACACTTTTCTCATCATTTCTTTTGGGAGTGTTTTCTTTTATTATATGAGATTTTTCTCATTGGCCTAATTTTGATTTTTCTTATTCCTCTTAGTAATCCTTAGGAGTTAATGTTGTTTTCAGATTCACTTCCCTTGCTAACATGTCAATCACTTAAGGGTTGTTGCTAAAATACACTATTCAAGAAAGAGAGGATTTAAAGGATAAGGGTTAATTAAGAAACCTCTCCTGTTGGTATTGATATGGTCATGAAAGACATGGGATCAATTACTTGTGCTAGCTTTTTTGGTATAAAATCCATTATATATTTGTTCTCGGTGCTTGGTTTCATAGCTATTTAGGAGGAAGATGGTCTTGTAATAGGTAACCTTGAGACTTTATGTATTATAGTCACCCCTTCTAATGTTTGATCTTGAAAAGTGGTCATATTTAATGTAGATATTATCCTCCTCATTGGGAGAGGCCTTGATGAAATCAAGGATGAATTCCCAAAACTAGCGATAATTTTGACCCATAAGTAGTTGGATGATAGGAAACATGATTTCGAATCGATTATAAATTTTATCTCATCCATAGGCTTAAAAGTGGAAGTGTTTTCCCTGAAAATTGAATTTTGTCACTGTTGGAGTCAAAAATTGAAGCACTTACACATACAATCTTATGAAAGTCCGATAATATGAAATTTAGTATTTTGAATCCATTTTTCAAATATGTAATTTATTCTAATACCTAGATGATATCAATTAATTTTAGGACCATACCATGCATGTGTATGATTAGCATAATTTGACCCTTTTTTTTTAATGCGCCTGGTAAACTTTTTAACATGACCAGTGACACTGGTGCGACACGCGCTCCAGCTTCATGTGAATGCTTTTGCCCAGAGCAATGAACTGGTGAGGCCACAACATGGGGGACCTCATCCCCTAGCAAGAACACTTCAAATCCACAAGCTCATTGGCCCAGCAAAGGCGTAAAGCCTTGCAAGCTTGTTGGCCCAGTGGGGGTTTGAACTCTGGTGGCCGCCACTACAACCAAGTGACTTAACCGCCGAACAATGCCGTCATCGGTAACTAGCATAATTTGACCTAATTAAAATTATTTTTCTAAATAATTATGTGGAAAGATGTGTGTTACAGTGAAGTTTGATGAGGATATTTTGTTTATAATTTATTTCCAAATATGTATTTTTTTATTAATTTTTTATTGGCTCTAATTGTTGTTTTTGAAAAACTCCTCCTGTATGGCCAACATAATTTGATTTAAACTAATAATAAAATCATTTTTTTTCATTGTGTAAAGAATGATGTGTATATTGATGACATATAATTCTTTTTTTAAAAAAATTAAAACTTAAAAATTATTAAAAAAAATGCAAACACTTGTCATTTCATGTTTATGGACCAGTTTACTCATAAATTAATTAATAAATAGAAAAATAAGTTAAATAAAAAAATTACATATTTGAAAACTACACATCGTCATCTATAATGGGTTTTAATTTTGTAAAAAAATTTAGAAAAAAAATATCATCAGCCATATTGGTAAAGTTGGTCTTTTCTCTTGCTCTGAACATGGATTTGTACTTGCAGGTCCAAGTCTAGGGGTTGTCTTACCATGCCTTTCTCGAGCCTAAGATTTTAGTAATCAGTACCCATTTTAAAATGAGTACTCATTCCTTTTATGTGGGGTTAAAAGTGCGCAGGGCTTTTTTTAAAATTTAAATACATGTTTAGAAATGAGTACCTATTTCTTTTAAAACTGGTACCCGTTTCTTTTAAAATGGGTACCCATTTCTTTTAAAATGGGTACCCATTTCTGTTGGGATTTTTTTCTTTTCGCATGACTACTCCTATATGTGGACCCAACTTCTTGCGAGAACCCAAGAACATCTTTTTAGTTTCCTTAGGGTAACTATCACCTTGCAAAAAAATAGGATCAAAACCTATGTTTAATAATCTAAATATACAATGACCACCTACTATAGAATTGTAGTGGATTTTTTCACTACAGGAAGTTGATATATGTATAGCTACCTTTCCTTATTTTAAAAACTATGCTATAAGCATCTAGTAGTTTAGTTATGCTAAATTTTCATATGTCCTTTATTTTACATATGTTCTAAGTTCCTTGCCCATTTGGCAATGATTTCCTCCTTTTACAATGTAGTGACTAAGTTGTTTTCTTTTAACCCATCCTATTTGTTACACCATCTAATCTACCAATTTACCTATCTCATTCTATGGATCACGACGTTCAAAGTATCTAAAATATCGAAAAAGAGTGTTGGGATCATGCTATTTGGCACAATTTGGAAACAAAATAATCAACATTAGAATTGGAGAAGAGAGGATATAAGAAGAATTTATATTTACTCAACATGTCTAGGATACACTTAGAGATCTATCTTATCTAATTCCCATCATCAAAATATCATTTAAAATTTAGTCGCATGTAGGTAAAAGAATACCTCAACATTCCTTTAAATAATCCCATGTCTAAGTTAGACTATTTAACCCTTACCAACTTTCTTTTCCATGTAAAATGAAATAAACATGTGTTTCTATCTCCTTATAGAAAAACTATCGCTAAATTAGTAGCACAATTGATATCAATAATAGAAGAGGAATAATGTAATAGTTTCAAGCTATTAACATTCTTTTGACCACTAGCTCTAGTCAAAGATAAGTTATACACATGTGCATACTTTCTTGCACTCATGTATCACATATGCTCAAACAATAAGGTTGTAAAATGGTGTGCAGTGATGGATATTATAAATCAACTTATCATAAAATAATATGAAGATCTATCTTTAAATCTTGATGCTAATCACAAACTAGACTGCATAAAAAGAAAAATCTTTTAATCATTACTTTTATGTCTCAACTACATGCCTTAAAGGCTCAAGATTTAGTTTAACAAAGGATCCACAATTTTTCTTTCAATTATTTAGGTACCACCTCTAAGCCAGCTCAAACAATCATGGTTTGGTCTCCCTGTTTTTCTCTCGGCACACATTGAGAAAAGATCACACTAGTGGCATGTAGGTTGACATTTCCATCCCTAGCTCTAATATATTATAGAGAATGATTACTAGTTTGTTCCAAGGGTCGACCTAGTCTATAACTAGACTTAGTCCACTAATATTCATAAAAGAGGATAAGTCACTATGAATATCAACTCTAAAAATAATTTAGAGTAATTGCCACACTAGGTGCCTTGAGCACGATAACCATGTGGCAATGATAATAGTAATAAGGATGCCAGCTTAGCATAATGACATCACAGCTCAACCTCTCGAGGTCTCTACAGACTTCAAAGTCCTTGGTGTATTTATAAACATGACAACAAAGTTTTATTTTCTACCAACATGTGCTCATTGGAAACACAGTCGTATGACTAAATGTATTAACAACAATGATCGATCATTATCTTAGCAGATATAAGGAATGATAACACAGTCTTGACAAAATGCCATTAGGAATAACAATCTTACCTTGATAGTGATAACGTTTTCTATTTTCATCCACAGTGGATGTCGTCTATGATATAAGAGTTTCCTTACATTCTTGTTCTGTGGTGCCTTCACTTTCTATCTCCTCGTACTCTCAAACCATTTCTCTGCTAAAAGATTTCTTTTTTCTCACTTATCTCCTTTTGTTTTTCCCTTGGTTATACTCTTACTTTCTATAGAGTGAGCTTTTGATTACAAGACCACCTACCCCCGCGGGAGTAAGCACCCACTAAGTTATAAAAGATCTCAAGAGGAGCATGCAACAATAGTCGCTCCTTCTTCGCAAGACTCACTTCTACACTACAACGGCATTCTCTCCACTTTCTCCACATTTTGTGGAGTATAGAGTCATGCTCAAAACAAGAGTGTAGTGGTCTCCATAACTTAAGTTAGTCATGTGCCAAGATATTGTTCAAATCTAAAACATACAATTCCACTTATACATTATGTATATATCAATATACATATAATAGTAAATAAAATCCTTTATTGACACAATTATTGTAATACCAAAGTATGGTGTTGTATTACTCATGCAACAAGATTCAAGTAAGGGATTGAGGTCTTCTTCTCCTTCACACCCTAAATTGACATCAAAAGATTAAATCCACACTCTCAAGAAAATATATCAAAAAGTTTTGACAAAGGAAAATGGTTAAATTCTAACCTCAAAATATTTCTTGAATATCTCTTGACCAAATTGGTGAAGTTTTGATGTCAGAATTGTTTCCTTACTAACAAATTGACAATTGTCAAATAGAGATTAACTTAACATGGAAAGTTAACTATTACATACCCCGTCTCGAGAAGGTTCGCTAAATATACGACTTGGAACTCAAATGGCAAAACCTGTCTTTTCCAACATCTATTTCCTTTTCTTCAATGATGCTCTCCTTCCATTCTTGGAGGTGGAAATCTATTTCCTAGTTGCACTCGTAGTCAGAAAAACTATGATCAATGTATCATCAATAAATCATTATACATCAAAACTAAATAATCTCAAATTCATTCAATCACATGTCAAATTCAATGCATTAATTATAATTCATAAAATCAATGATTTATCTGGACATTTTTCCCAAATGTCAAATCATTAATCTATGATATCTTATCCACTTAATCACTTGAAAGTAAAAGTAAAACATAGTCAAAGTTTGGGGATGGAAAATTCAACCCTAATGTTACTTGAGTTCATTTGCATTCAATTTCTTTGGTCATTTATATCTTGGGGAGGTTATTTTATTCCTACAACTTCTAATGTCCTAATTTGTTTGACCAATGTAACTATAATGTTAGTAGGGGTTACATTTCTCTTTCTTTACGCTTCTCTAGTTTATACTAAACTTTCATGGTTTCCTCTATTCATGTGCTCTCTTGAGGTATTTTCCAATTTCTCAGCTTGGTATGCGATATCTAATGCCTATTAGGCCTCTTTATCCTCTTGCACATATTTTTCCAAATGCTTCACTTTGTTGTCTAATTGTGATGGTATTCCTACATATCTAGTTGACCATTGATCTACCTAATGGATTTTTATTGAACAAGCACTCAATGTGCTCTACCTTGGTTAGAGTGAGTTGGTTGAACTATAACTTCTTGTTCCCAATTGGGATTGTCAAATGTAAGAGAATGACAAGTTTGTCACCTATCATATTGTAATTTGAACCTTCATAGTCAAAGGAGTTTATGTTTGGTGCCAATGTATCAGGTGGCATATACCTATCAAATGAGGATGTTTCAAGTTTTCTTGGTAAAACATGAAAGTTGTGGCACACTTCAAGCCAAGTTATCAGCATAAATTAATTTAGGTATATCCAATTAAATTTTAATTTTTGTGAAACATATGTTCTATTTGGATTCATTCTAAATAAATTAGACCTAGGACACAACTTTTGCAACTAGAATCATCCACTAAAAATATATGTACTCGTGGTTTTGAGGCACATGGTTTTCCCAATACCACAAGCTGTATTTGTGTGAACTTGAGTCTATAAAAGCAAGTACTGTTCATGTGAATGAGGATGTTTCTTATCAGGTTTACCCCTTTGTAGTGTGAACAAGGCACATTATATAACTAATTCATAATTGGGATATATTCACACATAGTCACATGTTAAGTTGACTTAGGTAGTTGTCACATTTAATGTTTGTGGCACTTGTTGTCTCATGTCATAGCATCAAGACACTTGTCATCTTACAAGTTTGTCTTACATGCATTTATTAATTTGAGGTGTCTAGGTGAATTTATTAAGTCTGTCATCTAGTTAGTTTCTCCATAATGTCAGCCTTGTGCCTCACCTCTCAAGCTTGCCTATATAACGGAGGTCTCTCATTGTATATTTCATGTTGTATGATGTCAAGCTTTGGATCTTGTATATTATATGCATCATTCTCTTGACAATATAAAGTGTTGTTATTGCTTCTCCATTATTGTGGAAGGTTTTTATGATTGCAGGTGATCTTGAGTCTCCTTGAGTTCATTATTAACTCTTACATGGTATCAGAGCACCAGATCTATGATCTCCTTTCCTTGTTTTGGAGAATTTTTTCCTAGAGCTAATTTTTGGTGCATCTTGGTGCAAAATAGACTACACCATCGCAATCAAAAGGCATCAAAACCTAAGGATCTCTTATTCAAACATTGAAGTTGGAGTCCAAAAAATTTTGCAATTTTTTTTAGGGTTGACATATTTCGTAGGCAAAAAATCCATATGACTGTATGGATTCGTACAGCTATATGGCCATATGAGTGCATGCATCTGGACTACTGGGATGCCTGTCACCATATGCATCAAGCTTACATAACCATTTGATTTGAATTTTTTTATCTGTCAGGTTTTTTCAATTGTCATCTAGTTAGTTTCTCCACTATGTCAGCCTTGTGCTTCACCTCTCAAGCTTGCCTATATAAGGGAGGTCTCTCATTGTACATTTCATGTTGTATGAAGTCAAGATTTGCATCTTTTATATTGTATGAATCATTCTCTTGGTAATATAAAGTGTTGTTACTACTTCTCTCTTGTTGTGGAAGGTTTTTATGATTACAGGTTATCCTCGGTCTCCTTGAGTCCACTATTAACTCTTAAATGGTATCAGAGCACTAGATCTATGATCTCCTTCCCTTGTTTTAGAGTTTTTTTCCTAGAGATAATTTTTGGTGCACCCTGGTGTAAAATGGACTGTACCATCGCAATCAAAAAGCATCAAAACCTAAGGACCTCTTATTCAAATGTTAAAGTTGAAGTCCAAAAAATTGTGCAATTTTTTAAATAGGGTTGATAGATTTCATAGGCAAAAAATTTGTGCGACCGTACAGATCCGTACGACTGTATAGCCATATGTGTGCATGTGTCTAGACTATTGGGATCCACATCAGCATCTACATCAAGCTTGTGTAAGCATTTAGTCTGAGTTTTATTTATGTATAAGGTTTTTCTCAATTGTCTACAGGTTAAAAGTATATTCTGCTGATTTTTATTTAATCCCTATATTAGCAAGATACAAACTATCCTAACTGCATAGTACGATAGGCACCCATGTGCCATTGTAGGGGCACCATGTGGTGCGGGCCCCCGGCAACTCCATTGGTCCTCTTTGACTACCTAGCGAGCTCTCACCGGTGGTGAACTTTTATCGATGGTGGGATATTCCTCTATTCGCAGTGGCATCTCTAGAATCTATGGAGAATATTTAGGTGTTAAACCCAAAAAACCACCATTCTATCATAGAAAGTAGATTACCGCCCATCCATTAGCAGTTTTGTCCATTCAAATAATGGTTTTAACCTCCTAATGCAAAGGAAAAGGAGAAAACTCACTCAAACAACCTCAAACTTTGTTAGTCCTTAAAATTAGGAATCATTTCTCTTCATAAACTCTTGATTTCAAACATCAAACTAAGATCCAAGGCAATAACTTCTTGTAGATTCTTCAAAAATAGTTTAAACAACTTCAAATTGACTGCCTCAAACCAACTCCCCACTGAGACATTTTAAATGTAAGTACTTCTTAAAATGGACAGTCTCAACCAACCTTATAGGCTTAAACTCTGTCATAATTAGGACTGTCCCCAAATAGATTTAACAAGACAGTCAATAACCATTGGTCTCCAAACTTGTCAATACACCAAATCAAATCAAGAAATGAACCCCCATCCACCTTGGCTCCCTTTAAAACTAGAAACACCATTGAAGGACATAGAAACCAAAATCAAACACATAAAACTCCGCTGTATTCATGATTTACCAGTCTCTTGCCTTTGCTGCAGACTTAGAGTCTCATGATAACTCCCCCAAGGGCACCATATGTGCAAGTATATATGCAAAACATAATTATTCCATTCCCCAAATTTCCACACAAATTAAATAAGCAATCTTGAAAATAGAGGGGAGCATTTAATATGAAGACTTGATTGAAGACTTGGAATTTCATCCATGAGGGTCATGTTTTTTCTATAAATTTGCTTGGATTCTGAGAAGCCACCCCAGCTTTAGTTTGAGAATGCTAGAAAAATCTATAAGAATTCTTCTCTTCTTCATTTTATTTTTGTTTCTCTTCAAAGTCTAGTTTCTTGCACTTTGCTAATAAATTTTAGTTGAAAAATCATGTTCTTATGTTGCAAACTTAATATCTCTATGGTAGTTTAATGAAAAGTTTTGTTGAATAAAAGTAGTATGGTTGATCTAGACCTCCCCCTAACCCATTTGCCTCTCCTCTCTGTCACAGTGCTCAGCCTTTTTTCTAAACCACGCAGACACAGGTAGGCATATTGCCAACAAAGGTTTTAGAATTTAGTTTACACTTGCCATTTGTATTTGCTTATAAGTTTCTAAGGCCTCTCCAACAAACCCATGTTAAACATACCCTGTTATCAGGGCAATTCGTGAGATTACATTTTCTTGAGTCATTTTATCAAACAAATTTCATGACTTGTCTGTGCTTCCACCTTTTGAATACACATCTGAAAACTCCCCCCCCATCTTCATGCAAACTGGGAAGATGATAGCAACGGTTGCCAAGTCTGGTTTTACTCTTGCCGATTGCTTTTGTTTGAAGGTTTTTAAAGCTTTTGCTATACTTGATTTTCTGGCATCCTGTAATTATTGCATTTCATGACACTGAACTTCTTTGAGGCATTTTGCCAAATAGATCATGTGCTTTTTCTTTTCCCTTATTTTTTTATGACATCTTTGTTGTGCACCAAACTTCCATTTTGCCACAAGCAGTGGGGATGGTGTCAAACATTGAAGAATTGTATGTTTGCAGTGCATCAATATGTAAGAGTCTTTCAAATCAACATGTGCAGAATGTTAACATCTGATGTGTCAAGTAGTAAGATTTGAAAACTTTCATTAAGCTACTTGATACAATTGTTACATGGATAACCCTATGACAGATTCCTTGGAATCGGGTGAACCATGTTAATCAAACTAGACACCCAATGAATCTACACAAACAATAATATACAAGTATGGACAATTTTCTTGAAAATTAACTCCTGACCATGTATGATACAAGTGGAATGACTTAATTAAACAAATGTTGACCTCTATGATTGAGTATCTAGGTGATTAAGTACCAAAATGTGAAATGGTTGGAAATTGAAATACAAGTAAAAATGTCATTTTAAATTAATACTTATGCACACTAAGTTAATTTGAAAACAACCTTAAAGTCTACTAGGGAAAATGAATAATGAATGGAGTAAATAAATTACTTGGTTCCTTGAACATGAAAACAAAGGTCTTTTGAAATAGATGAGTTATCATAATATAAATTATGATCTTGCTTGAGTCATGCATGGAATTGGGAAGTTCTTTTAAATAGTCCTAAAACTTTAGAACCACTAATTACCATTTCTTAGGTATTAGGAATCATTGTTATCCTTGATCAAGTATATCCAAAGGTTTATTGATAATCGAAATTTACTAGTTTTGGTTAAATCTATTTAGAGAATTTCAATGAATCTCTTGTTGAGACATCTATCTTATTTTAATTCTTACTAGTTTCATGAATTTATAATGGTCATGCAAGAAAATGTCCCAATTCTTCACTCTTGGAATAAAGTCTATTGATGTATGACAAAATAGGTTATCAATATTCCTTGTTTTTCTAGCTCTAAATCTCTTTAAATTGAGAATTGATAGAATGGATTAAATATTTTCTAAGCAAAATTATCATGCATATTTATGTTCCTTTATCAATTTTCTTAGTTAGTGATTATGCAAGTTTTTCTCTTTTAGTAAATAGGTAAACCTTGTAAATAAATGTCCAAACTCAAACATTCGCAGTATTTGGTATTTACAGTACCTCTGGGTCACGTTTACAAGTAATGCCGTCACGTTGAACCAAGTACCTCATGCCTAACATAGCTACAACAATGATGTCTGGGCACTGTCCCTATAAATCATCGGGGAGTAATAAGGAACATGTCTAAGTTAAATCCGCAGGAAGGGTAAATCTCCTCAGATACCTCACTAAAAAGATTAACTAAAAAGAAAAGGTGAGACTATCAAAAATTGTTGTAGGATGATCAACGAGAAGACCTCATCGGGGAAATATGCATGTTAGGTAAATTATTCACACTTGAAAACTTAAACGCCAAACACCCCCAGGAGGTGTGTTTGCAGAATAGTTCCTTAGGAATGTTGTCCATTGTATCACTCGAGTGGGTGGCAATTGTTGAAGAGTTTTTTACCCACTCCCAGCTACATTAAACATTGTGCAAGATAGAACTACATGTTCACATTCGTCGTGTAGATCGCATCTGTAGAGGCCTTGATCCCTTGGATACAGGGTATGTAGGTAGTCTGGCTGGCGAAGGATGCCCCCAGTACTCAGGTCCCTCGGATATAGTATACTCCTTATAGGTTATCTAGGTAACTTAAGAACTCTCCTAGTACTCAGAAGAATCCCTGAGGTGGATTACTTGTACCCAGCTTTACTATAAACTAAGGTGAGTATAAGTTGATGATATGTGTTCCTTGGTTGACATCCTCAGTACAGTGTTTGGGTAGACTGTGGTCCCCAGGAAGTGACTAATGAACCTATATTAGTCCTGAGGGAGTCATAAGTCTCTAGCCAGAGCATAATGATTCCTGTCCTCTTTAGCCCGTTACGTTGTCATGTTTATTTATTCTGAATTGGATAGAGTATTGGTCCGTTTGACCCACTAGGCCTTTTGGCCACTATTTGTTCTACCTGAATCAGGTAGCGATAAGGTTTGTTTGACCTAGTTCTATATGAACCTATTTGCCCAAAGGATAGAAGAGCTCAGGTGGCTTAAGAATGGCCTATTTTGGCCAAAGTTTTTCCTGAGTACTCAATCAAAGACTTGATATATCTCATAAGAACTTGTTAATAAAGTAAATTTTTTGAATTTAAATTTTTTGAAAATTCAAGTTTGGACCAAGCGGGTCCTTACATGAGGTATCAGAGCATGGTTCAAACACCCAGCCTGGAGGCCTACTAACTCAAAATTGATAATAATTGGTATTTAAGATAAGAATTGTGATAGATTTAATTATAGTCAATTTGCATGTTGTAAACCAAAAATTGTAACAATTGGTAAATCTCCTCTCTCCTTGTTTCAGAATTAAATGGCGAGAACTCAAAATTTGTGAGATCTACATGGAGAGGAACCAGTTGAAAACCAAGAACATGTTGAAAACCCACCTGAGAACCCAAATGCTAGTATAGAGGCAATTATTCAGTTGTTGACAGAATAGAGAGAAAAGTTGGAAAACCTTGAGAAAACTATATAGGACTTAAAGACTGGATAGGAGACTATAGAAAACATTTTGGAACCTAAAAATGAACCTCAAGGTGCAGAAGTACACATAGCTCAAAATGAGCTAGAGGTTCCTAGGGCTCGGCAGGATACTACCACTCTAGATATCTCACAAGACCTCAAAAAGATAACTCCTCCTAAGTTTGATGGTAAACATGTGGGGGATACTGCAGAGGGATGGCTAATCAAAATGGAGAAATATTTTGAACTAAGAAACTGATGGTGTCAGATTGTCATTGATGTCAAAAAGGTCTTACAGGATCTTGGGTTGATCTTGTAAACATCTGAAGGTCACTAATCAAGAGGTTATACTTCAAAAGATAAGGACCTGCTTCATATGTGTATTCAGTTTTGTGTTCAAAAGATCTTGGGTTGATGTTGTTGCTCATGTTAAGGATATCAATTGTGTTTGTGCAAAGTCTTCTTGAATAGATCCTCAAGATTGAGTTACATCAAGATGTCAGTGATATAGGAGTTCAAATGGTTTACATGCATGTTTATATTCAAGCAATGTTGACACAGGTTGATCTTGCCTTACTTGTAAAATTAGGTTGTTTATCGTTGGTGTTACAATGTATGTTTCAATCTATCTTGGTTTGACAAAGTTCACATGCTTCAGTAATACAAGAGAAATGCAGGTTCACATCAAGAGCAACGCAGATTAAGTATTTATAAGAATTTTTGATACAATATGGTATGATGATACAAGGTGATTTCAATCAAAATTTATGTCTTGACATTGATGCTAATATTGCTTAAGGTTGATTGGTTTGATATTGAAAGACTCATATTTATGAGGTCATTTGGTGAAGTCTACTTCTCTGTAACAGTGTCTTTTTAACTAAGTGAAATCACAATGAGGGTAAAAGCCACTTAAATGGCAATGTTAAGGGTGTAAGTGACATTGGGCAACCAGCCTTTTCCTCTTCTAAAACCTTTTGCATCAGTCTTCAATGCATACGACGGGAGGTAAGATTAGTGGTAATGTTTAATTGCATGAAGTGTTCACATTAAGGAAGACTAGCCTCCTTTCTCCTAGCAATACCAGTGATGAGGGTAATTATTTTTTAAAAAGAACATTGCATATTTGAATTGTAGTCAATGTACTCCATGGAGCCCGAGCAGGAAAACAAGTCAAAAGTTCTTTTTAACCTATGTGGAGCATGGTTTATATGGGCACGTTTCATGCCTTAAGGAAATCAAATAAAGTTTTATTTAAGCTCAATTTCTATGAAGGAATTTACGGTTTTAAAAAAAAAAAAGCATCTACCTTTTTGATGAAAAGCCTTGCATTCTTTTTAAGGAAACAAATTTAATTAAGATCATCGAATGTTTTGGAGTATTATGAAGCCCAAGGAAAAATCATTAAGATCTCCATTTATTCATGAAAGGCATCGTATTTAGAGGAGCTTGCTATATATTTATTAAAGTTTCTAAAATGCCAATCCCCAAGCCTTTTATGGCTTTTTTTTTTTTTTTTTGAAACTTTACTTAAACTCTATGTGGTCGGCCCATATCAACTTTTTTAAATGGTGATTTTAATTTTTGTGGTGATAAAATTGGAAATTATTTTTTTAAGAGATTGACATCATGATTTTTTTTAGGAAATATTTTTTGATGAATGGTTTTGGAAACAAATAAGGTAATTTTCCTTTAAAAGGCAGATTGGACATAGAATTTTTTTTGAAGACTATTTTTATGGATATTATTATTGAAAATTGATTTTTCAGGGAAAACCAAAAGTTTGAAAATGTGATTTTCAAAGAGAAGATCAAGTTTTTGGAAATGTATTTTTGCAGAGAAGATCAAGAGTTTTGAAAAGATGATATGAAGGATTTTATTTTCTTACAGGGCTCTGATTGTTTTTTATTGAAGATTTTTATGTGACCTTTGTGCAGAGAAAGAGAAAGGGTTGGAGATTTTTGAACAAGATTTTCATGATTTATTCTTTGCAAATTGGAGAATACAAAAAGAATATTCAAAATGAAAATTGAAAAGAAATTGATTTTATTTTGTAGAGATGTAATTAGTTTTGATTGCAGGAATTTGCAGAGAAGAAGATGAAAATGAAAAGACAAATGTTAGAGAATATGAAATATGAAAGGTCATAAAAAAATGAAATTGATTTTGCAGATTGAAGGAAATTCCAAGAGTCTTTTTGTTAATGATTTTATTGCAGATATTGTGAGATCAGATGAAAGAGAAAGTTTTGAAGGAATATGAAAGATTCCAAGGTATTGAAGAGAAGAGGAACATCAAAAGTCTTTTTATTTTACAATAATTTTTTTCAGGTGCATTGATGTAACTTTATAAAAAGACTAAGATAAAACATTATGCAGTGTTGTTGAGGGGATCCGACTACAGGATTGATTTTGAATAAAATAAACACATGTGAGAGAAAAAATGTTTTGTATTGAATCAAAACAATGTATCCCTTTGATTTGTTTATTACTTCTGTTGGTGATTTGGTTTGCCAGTGAGGCACAGTATACCAGTGAGGCTTGTGGTCAATGATACCTTCCTATGCCAGTGAGGCTTGTGGTCAGTGAGACCTTCCTATGCTAGGGAGGCTTGTGATCATTGAGACCTCTATATATGTCAGTGAAACATTTGTAAGAAGTTTTTCATTTAACCCAATGAGGCAGTTTTGGAGTGGTTTTTCTACCCCTGATGGGTTTTCCACTCGTGCATATCTTGTGTCATGATTCATATTGATCTTCTTTGTGTGTGTTTGATTTACTTATGAAGTTTTGTTCTCTTTCTACATTCGCAGCCATGTGCATATGTATTTGGCAAACTAATGGTATCTTTCTTTCCTTGTGCTCTGAAAGTTAAAGTTTGTAAAGAGATTTGAAAATTCACAGAACACTGATTCACCCCCCCTCTCAGTGTTGTCCTTGACTCCTACAGAAACTACTCAGAGAACATCAAGGCAACCTGGGGAGCCTATCAATTAGAGGGAGAAGCTGCTAGTTGGTGGATAAACATAAAAGAACAATATTGTTATTCAAAAGAAAACCTGACTTGGAGGCAATTTGTGAGCCACTTCCGTGAGAGATGGCTTCCACAACTATTTTATTATGAGAAGATGACTGAGTTTCTGAATCTTAGACAAGGAAATCTCACAGTCCAACAGTAATGGGATAGATTTGTGAAGCTACTGAAATATGTTCCTATCTATCAAAAGGATGAAAGGTCTCAGGCAAAGAAGTTTCTTTTGGGGGTGAATACTGATATTGGGGTAGAAGTGGATATGTTTGCCCCTGAGAACATGAATCAAGTCTTGGAGAAGGCACTCAAATAGGAAAAGAAATTATAGGCACTATCGGTGTCAAAGCAAAACTTTTAGGACAAATAATTTGCCTTCAAAAGGAAACTAGACAATAAGGGCAATAGAGGAGATCAGAAGAACAAGAGGAGAGACTGGGGTAGAACAGAATCTGCTGGTAATCAGGATCACAGGAATAATTACAATAGTAGTATCAGGAGGAATGATGGGAATGCACCACCCCGAATTTCTAATGGACCCCCTAGTGGATGCTTTATGTGTGGAGGCAATCATTATGCAAGGGATTGTTCAAAAAGGAATGGGTACAATCAACCTCGACAACATCAAATACATGCTACCGTTAGAAATCAACAAACTTGTCATCAAAATGTACCTATGGAAATGAGAGGTACGCTTTTTGGTAAACCCATAGCTATTTTGATAGATACTGGTTCCTTCAAGAATTTTATTTCCCCAGAGTTGGTAAGAAAAATGTCTTTGCAAACTAAGAATATGGAATCATCATGGATGGTTCAGTATGGGGACAAGGCTATATGAAAAGTGAACAAGTACATAAGAGGAGCTCTCATTAAGTTTCTTGGATTAGAAACCAAAACTGACTTATATGCCACACCCCTAGGAGCCTATGATGTCATAATCAAAATAAGTTGGCTAATGAGTCATAAGGCTAAAATAGATTGCTATAACAAGGTGGTGGAGTGTGTAGATGATAAGCGGTGTAGAGTTAGGATCCAAGGAATTTACAAACCTATATCAGTGGGGACCATTTCTGCTATGCAACTAAAGAAGGCAAGGTGAAAACTAGGAAATTAGATATTCTGAGTTTCTTTAGATGAGAAGGGAGAAGAGAAAGAAGCCCCTACCTTTGAAAATAGTTTGTTCCTTTGGGACTACAAGGATGTGTTTCCAGAAGAGCTCCCTGGATTACCTCCTAAAAGGGAATTTGATTTCTCAATCGATATACTTCCTGGAACTGCACCTATATCCAAAGTCCCATATAGGATGAACACCACAGAACTCCAAGAGTTGAAAATACAATTACAAGAACTGCTAGAGAAAGGGTTGATAAGGCCTAGTGTATCACCTTGGGGAGAACCAGTCATAGTTGTAAAGAAGAAGGATGGGACATTAAGGTTGTGCATTGACTACAGAATGTTGAATAAGGCCACCATGAGGAATAGATATCCCTTGCCTTGTATTGATGATCTATTTGATCAAATGAGGGGAGCCTTAGTGTTCTCCAAAATTGATCTCTGCTCAGGCTATCACTAATTGAGGATAAAAGAAGAAGACATCCCAAAAACAACATTTAGGACTAGGTATGGCCACTATGAATTCACTGCAGTTCCATTTGGGCTAACAAATGCTCCGGCTACCTTTATGAATCTAATGAATAGTGTGTTCCATGATTTTCTAGATAAGTTTGTGATTGTGTTTCTGGATGACATTTTAATATATTCCAAGGATGAAGAGGAACACTTAACCCATCTCTAGGCAGTCTTACAAAGGTTGTGGAAGTATAAGTTGTTTGGGAAGTTATCCAAATGCTCCTTCTTTGAAAAAATGGTTCACTATTTAGGGCATATCATTTCAGCCAAGGGTATAGTGATGGATCCTGATAAAGTAAAAGCCATCACTGAATGGCCTATCCCTACAAATGTGACCAAATTAAGAAGTTTTATGGGATTGGCAGGGTACTATAGAAGGTTTGTGAATGACTTTTCAAGGATAGCCAATCCAATCACATCCTTGCAAAGGAAGAACAAAAAGTTCATTTGGACTGAGCAGTGTGATAAGGCATTTCAAGTACTGAAGGAAAGGCTAACGTCACCTCCAATTCTAAAAGTACCTGACCCTATTGGTAACTTCACAATAGTAACAGATGCATCCATAGAAGGACTATGAAGAGTTATTTTCTAAGAGGAAGGAGTAGTGGCTTATGAATCACAGAAACTGAAAATCCATAAAGTTAATTACAGCCCCCATGACCTTGAACTTGCAGCTATAGTTCACACTTTGCAAAAATGGAGACATTTCTTGTTGAGAAAACCATTTGAGCTTAAAACAGACCATCAAGGACTAAAATATATCTTGACTCAACCTCATTTGAATGCAAGATAGAGAAGGTGGTTAGAGTTCCTAAGTAAGTATGATTTTGAGATTGAATATATCAAGGGGAAAGAAAATAGGGTGGCCGATGCTCTCAGCAGGAGGAGACACATAATGGCCATATCCAACTTGCACATAGACCTAAAGCAACAAATTCTCTCTGAGTAGAAACATGACCCATGGTATGCTCAGGTTAAGACATCTCTAGCTAACACCTCTGTGGAACCTAAGTATTTGGAGTATGCTTTTGATTATGATGGACTAATGAGGTACCAGGGAAGAATATGCATTCCTAATAATGCAGAACTAAGGGGTATGATCTTGACAGAGGAACATAAGGCTCCATATTCAGGACATCTAGGAGTGAATAAGATGTGTGCAGACCTCAAAAGAATATATTTTTGGCTAGGAATGAAGAAGGATGCGGTAGACATAGTTGCTAGATGCCTAGAATGTCAAAGGGTTAAGGCAGAACATGTGTACCCAGTAGGACTTCTTTATCCACATGATGTACCTTTCTATAAATGGTAGGTCATAAGTATGGATTTTGTCCAAGGGCTACCAATGACATCTCATAGGCATAATTGTATTTTGGTGGTAGTGGATAAACTCACTAAAGTTGCCCACTTCATACGAGGAAACCTAACAGATGATGCACCGGTAGTAGAAAAAAGGTTCATAAAGGAAATTTTTAGGTTGCATGGAATTCCTGAGAAAATCATCTCTGATAGAGATGCAAAGTTCACTTCTAGATTTTGGACCACATTGTAGGTTGCCTTAGGAACACAGTTGAATTTCAGCACATCTTATCATCCTGAGACGGATGGCCAAACAGAAAGAACCAATCAAATTCTTGAAGACCTCCCTAGTATGTATTGCATGGATCAATAGACTAAATGGGAGGAATATTTGCCTTTAGTTGAGTTTGCCTATAACAATTCCTTCCAAGTAGCAATAGGTATGGCACCCTTTGAAGCTCTCTATGGGAGACCTTGTCGAACACCTTTGAGTTGGGATAAACTAGAAGATAGGATCCTAGTTGGCCCTGAAATGTTGAAAGATATGGACAACCAAGTGCAACTTATTCGACAGAGGTTGAAGGAAGCCTCGAATTGCCAGAAAAGTTATGTAGATAAGAATAGGACACCCAGAAGATTTCAAGTTGGTGAAAAGGTGTTCCTAAGAGTCTGACCTCATAAAAGTTCCATCTCTTTTGGAAGGAAGTCAATCCTATAGCTTATTGCTTGGCCTTACCTCCTGCACTGAGCCACATTCATGATGTGTTCCATGTATCCTTGTTAAGAAAGTATATACCTGACCCTAAGCATATTCTTAACTGGAATGCCCTGCAGGTGGAAGAACCCGGTACAATAACAATAGAGCCATGTAGAATCATCGAGAGATGCTAGTTCTAGCTCCGCAATAGGACAATGGATCAATCTAAGGTTTAGTGGGACTAGTACTCACTTGATAAGGCTACATGGGAAGACACAGTTGAAATACAACAGCTCTATCTGTACTTATTTTGAATAAACTCTAGCTATTTATAAACTCGACAAACTTCAAATTTTGATTAAAGACAATGATGTTTAGATAATTACACTTAATCTATGGTAAACTACTTTGTTGAAGGATGGACTTTAAAAGTAGATATACTAATATGGATTTATATGTATATGTTTTGATCTTATTTCTAAGATGCATCGGGATGATGCATAAATTTATGGGAGAAGAATGTCACAACTCATTCTTTTGGAATTTTGAATTTCAAAACTAAATGAGATAAATTTTAAAAAAATAAAATAATAAACAAGATTAAATGTCAAATGGGGTAAGGACACTTCTAGAATAAGCATTAATAAGGAACCTTCCCTCCATATCTCAAGTCAAGACCCCAATTAATGAGGTGAGTCCATTTAATATGAAGACTTGATTGAAGACTTGGAATTTCATCCATGAGGGTTAAGTTTTTTCTATAAATTTTCTTAGATTGTGAGAAGCCACCCCAGCTCTGGTTTGAGAATACTAGAAAAATCTGTAAGAATTCTTCTCTTCTTCATTTTATTTTTGTTTCTCTTAAAAGTCTAGTTTCTTGCACTTTGCTAATAAATTTTAGTTGAAAAATCATGTTCTTATGTTGCAAACTTAATATCTCTATGGTAGTTTAATGAAAATTTTTGTTGAATAAAAGTAGTATGGTTGATCTAGACCTCCCCCTAACCTGTTTGCCTCTCCTCTCTGTCACAGTGCTCAGCCTTTTTCCTAAACAACGCAGACATAGGCAGGCATATTGCTAGCAAAGGTTTTAGAATTTAGTTTACACTTGCCATTTGTATTTTCTTATAAGTTTCTAAGGCCTCTCTAACAAACCCATGTTAAACGTACCCTATTATCAGGGCAAATCATGAGATCACATTTTCTTGAGTCATTTTGTCAAACAGATTTAATGACTTGTCTGTGCTTCCACCTTTTGAATACACATCTGAAAACTCCCCCCCATCTTCACGTAGACTGGGAAGATGCTGGTAACAATTGCCAAGTCTAGTTTTACTCTTACCGATTGCTTTTGTTTGAAGGTTTTTAAAACTTATGCGATACTTGATTTTCTGGCATCCTGCAATTATTGCAATTCATTATACCAAACTTCTTTGAGGCATTTCATCAAACAGATCACATGCTTTTTCTTTTGCCTTATTTTTTTATGACATCTCTGCTGTGCACCAAACTTCCATTTTGCCACAAGCAGTGGGGATGGTGTCAAATGTTGAAGAATTGAATGTTGGTAGTGCAACAATATGGAAGAGTCTTTCAAATCAACATGTGTAGAATGTTAACATTTGATGTGTCAAGTAGTAAGATTTGAAAACTTTAATTAAGCTTCTTGATACAATTGTTACATGGATAACTTTATGACAAATTCGTTGGAATCAGGTGAACCATGTTAATCAAAATATACACCCAATGAATCTACACAAACAATAATATACATGTATGGACAATTTTCTTGAAAATTAACTCTTGACCATATATGATACAAGTGGATTGAATTAATTAAACAAATGTTGACCTCTATGATTGAGTATCTAGGTGATTAAGTACCAAAATGTGAAATGGTTGGAAATTGAAATACAAGCAAAAATGTCATTTTAAATTAATACTTATGCACACTAAGTTAATTTGAAAACAACCTTAAAGTCTACTAGGGAAAATGAATAATTAATGGAGTAAATAAATTACTTGGTTCCTTGAACATGAAGACAAAGGGCTTTTGAAATAGATGAGTTATCGTAATATAAATTATGATCTTGCTTGAGTCGTGCATGGAATTGGGAATTTCTCTTAAATAGTCATAAAACCATAGAACCACTAATTACCATTTCTTAGGTATTAGGAATCATTGTTATCCTTGATCAAGTATATCCAAAGGTTTATTGATAATGGAAATTTACTAGTTTTGGTTAAATCTATTTAGAGAATTTCAATGAATCTCTTGTTGAGACATATATCTTATTTTAATTCTTACTAGTTTCATGAACTTATAATGGTCATGCAAGAAAATGTCTCAATTCTTCACTCTTGGAATAAAGTCTATTGATGTATGACAAAATAGGTTATCAATATTCCTTATTTTTCTAGCTCTGAATCTCTTTATATTGAGAATTGATAGAATGGATTAAATATTTTCTAAGTAAAATTATCATGCATATTTATGTTCCTTTATCAACTTTCTTAGTTAGTGATTATGCAAGTTTTTCTCTTTTACTAAATAGGTAAACCTTGTAAATAAATGTCCAAACTCAAACATTCACAGTGTTCGGTATTTACGGTACCTCTGGGTCACGTTTACGGGTAATGCCGTCGTGTTGAACCAAGTACCTTGCGCCTAACATAGTTGCAACAACGACGTCTGGGTACCATCCCTATAAATCATCAGGGAGTAATAAGGAACATGTCTAAGTTAAATCCGCAGGAAGGGAAAATCTCCTCAGATACCTCACTAAAAAGATTAACTAAAAAGAAAAGGTGAGACTATCAAAAATTGTTGTAGGACGATCAATGGGAAGACCTCATTAGGGAAATATGTGTGTTAGGTAAATTATTCACACTTGAAAACTTAAACGCCAAACACTCCTAGGAGGTGTGTTTGCAAAATAGTTCCTTAGGAATGCCGTCCATTATATCACTCAAGTGATTGGCAATCAGCGAAGAGTTGTGTACCCACTCACAACTACATGTTCACATTTGTCGTGTAGATCACATCCGTAGAGGGCCTTAATCCCATGGATACAGGGTGTGTAGGCAGTCTGGACGATGAAGGATGCCCCTAGTACTCAGATCCCTTGGATATAGTATACTCCTTATAGGTTATCTAGGTAACTTAAGAACTCTCCTAGTACTCAGAAGAATCCTAGGGTGGATTACTTGTACCCATCTTTGCTGTAAACTAAGGTGAGTACAAGTTGATGATATGTGTTCCTTGGTTGACATCCTCAGTATAGTGTCTGGGCAGACTGTGGTCCCCAGGAAGTGACTCATGAACCTATATGGGTGTCGAGGGAGTCAGAAGTCTCTGGCTAGAGCATAATGATTTCTATCCTCTTTAGCCTGTTAGGCTGTCATGTTTATTTATCCCAAATTTGATAGAGTATTGGTCTGTTTGACACACTAGGCCTTTTGGCCACTATTTGTTCTACCCGAATTAGGTAGCGATAAGGTCCATTTGACCTAGTTCTGTATGAACCTATTTGCCCAAAGGATAGAAGAGCCCACGTGGCTTAAGAATGTTCTGTTTTGAACATATGGCCTATTTTGGCCGATGTTTTTCCTGAGTACTCAATCAAAGACTTGATATATCTCATAAGAACTTGTTAATAAAATAAAATTTTTGAAAATTCAAGTTTGGACCAAGCGGGTCCTTACATTAGACCTCTCCTAGTGACATTAATGAAAGGAAAATGACTTAAATTATCTCATTACATTGTTAAATCATCAAATTTCAATCAAATTCCTATGGGAACATCAATTTGTGAAGGTGCTCCTGCACCATACAACCAACCAACAAAGATTTCCAAGTCCCTTGGAAATGTAACAAAAAGCTTTTTCTACATCTACTCTGGCTTTATCATAAATCTTTTCAGTTTCAATCTTCCAATCTTCAGACTAATAGGAATGGTGACCAACCAACCAACAAATCAAACTACCATCTTCACAGAGCATCCTCAGGCTCCTTCTACTCCCATCAGTGGATTACTCTTCAGGCTGCAGTCCCAAGTGCTTCTTCAGATGTCCACCCTACATGCTGCTTCACAACCAACCAACTCACCAAACCATTCATCTCACCCAACAGTAGATTCTGGTGATGCACCTACCACTCTCTCCTCAATGGTTTCTCTCTGCACCCTTATCTAGCCTAATCTTCATTGGAGAATGGTCATGACAAACCTCATCTTGTCTACCCACACACATAACCTCAGAAAACATCCTTCTATAGCTAGATTGACCAAGCACCTACAACCAAACAACTTAGCAAACAAAATAATGGTCACCAACACAATCTTTCCTTCAGTTCTTCACCTGCCTTCTCAGTGACAGGAACAAATACAACATCCAAATCTTTTGCCAGCTCTGATACTAATTTGATGTAGAGGAAAAGGAGAAAACTGACTCAAACAACCTCAAACTGACTGATCTCAATCAAACTTTGTTAGTCCTTAAAATTAGGAATCATTTCTCTTCATAAACTCTTGATTTCAAACATCAAACTGAGATGCAAGGCAATAAATTCTTGTAGATTCTTTAAAAATAGTTTAAGCAACTTCAAACTGACTACCTCAAACCAACTCCTCACTTAGACATTTTAAATGTGAGTACTTCTTAAAATGGACAGTCTCAACCAACCTTATGGGCTTAAACTCTGTCCTAATTAGGACTGTCCCCAAACAAATTTAACAGCACAATCAATAGCCATTGGTCTCCAAACTTGTCAATACACCAAATCAAATCAAGAAATGAACTCCCATCCACCTTGGCTCCCTTTAAAACTAGAAATACCAATGAAGGACATAGAAACCAAAATCAAACACATAAAACTCCACTGTATTCAGGATTTACCGGTCTCTTCCCTTTGCTGCAGACTTAGAGTCTCATGATAACTCCCCCAAAGGCACCAATATGTGAAAGTATATCTGCAAAACATAAGTATTCCATTCCCCAAATCTATATTTAAGATACTTCAATAGACACTTATACTATACCTTCATTTTGGACTCCAAAATATGACTGTCAACAAGACTGCACTCACAGGACAGTCATCTAAGAGGATTCAAAAACTTATGGTTTAACCAAACCCAAACTAGAAAAGTCTCTCAATACACTCTATCAACCATTTAAACATTAATTGCCATGATGGACTCATACAACACAACAAAACTCCATAAAACATCATTGTGCACTGGTTTTACCAGTCTTTTTCACCATTTACAGTCCTAGGGCATCCATATTTCATATACTAACCTTCACCACTTGATCTAAAACTTTGGAATTTCAAAGAATATGTAAGAATAAACCTTCTAACCAAAAACTAATATGTTCCACCGATTGAAATGGGAGAAACACAAATTCTTAAGTCATTGTTTACCCTAACAGAGGGTTTTGGTTGTCTTGACAAAATCCTCAATATCTAACTCAATACAACATCAATTCACATGCAACAAAATAAAAATAGAGGGTGATTGATTAAACTACCACTCACAATCAACTTCGAACAAATCCTTGCCCATACAGGGCTGTACATTATCAGAAAACAGTGAATTTCTGTAGAAATACATAAAAAATAGTGTTCTTTTATTTCTTAGAGTCTTCTAATCAACCACCCACGAATTCTTTCAAGGTTACAAGGCCTTTTAAAGGCATTACATCATGAATCCTCACATTCCAACTGATTTCTAACTTCTTATCAATGCCTAGAACCAAAATGACCTTTCATATTCCAAGTTTGCATCATTTGCAACTTTACAATTTTGCTTCATTTACACAAATTTGAACTTAGACCTCTCCTAGTGACTTTAATAAAAGGAAAATGACTTAAATTATCTCATTACATTGTTAAATCATCAAAGTTCAATCAAATTCCTATGGGAACATCAATTTGTGAAGGTACTCCTGCACCACCTCCAAATGGCAATTTTTGAGATTTTGTTGGCAATTTTGTGCTCCTAGAGAATATTCCAGCAGCAAGTGCATATTCCATACAGTCATATACTGATGTCAGCATGACATTAGCATGATATCATTGGGATTGGGCCCTATTCCCCCCCCCTCCCTCAAGTTTGCATTTTGATTTTTATAGCTAATCTTTGTAGGGTTGTATCTTGCTCAATTTTGCTCCATTTTTTGAGCAATTTTTTACTGGGAAAAAAATTTATAGGTTTCATAGTGGTGCAATCAAATTTTAATTTTTTTTCCCATTTCTTCTATAAATTAAAGATCTTCATCATTGTTACTAAGTAGTTCCCATTTTTGGAACTTTTGGGGCTCCATTTGGGCTCGTATGGTAACATTTTTTTGTGAAACATTTTTTGAATGTGCATATTTATTGAGTACTTCTCAGATTTGTGATTCATTTGATCTCATTTTGTATGAAAATTGTACTTTCAATTATAGCCCATTTTTTCTTTTGCATTGTACCAAGATCAAAGACCACTTAGATATTTTGGCTTGTGGCAATTGTCATCACAATAAGTATAAAGATCCATAATCATATTTTGTTGTGGTGATGATTGATTTTGTGGAGATAATCTTGTGCTTTTGTTGGATTGAGTCTCTTAATCGGTGTTGTGACTATAATGAGTAATCATGAATATCAAAAAGCATCCAACTATAATTGAATTAATTAGGAGGAACTATAAGTCTTGGAGAGATGGTATGCTGACACATTTTAGATGGCTAAATCTTCTGCTCTATCTCTATGACTTTGTTCCTCAACTTTAGTCATTTGATGAACTCACTACATGGTATCAAAAGAGTGGTCATGTACTGGTTTTTCTTGGTTTTAATGTCAAATTTCACACAATGTGTACATTGACATGGATTGATTCACCTCGTACTCATTCAACCAAAATTTTAGAGTTTTATGGAGATCATGATACTCCACCATTCCCAGAAGATCCTATTGTAGATTGTTTGAAACCAATTGATGTTTTTCTACCGTATGATTTTTCAAATAACTAAGAATCTTGATGAATGGAAAGAACTTGAATGTCCTAATGATATAGAGACTTCTCTTGGTATTCCTGCTTTGAAGACTTCATGCACTCCAATATTAGCAGAGATTTCAGATGTTCACACTTAGCCATCTTGTGTGGACATGTCTTCATCACCTATTGCTCTATTTGAGTTTAGTGTTTCTTCTTCCAATGATTTAGTATAGCAAGATCATATCAATCTTCCTAATTGGGATTCCTATCTATCAAACATATCATTCTTGTTTGTGGAGTCTCACACTTCTAATTTTGAGGACATGTTTGAGGGGTTAACTCTCCTCTTTGATGATAGTCATAGTACATATGTTGTCAACTCATATTTGTCTTTAGAGCTTGATGAATTTTAGTTTCCACTTGGTTCTGGATTATCACCTTCATTAGTTAGGCTTGGGACACCTAATTTGATTGTGGCTTCTTTTGACATCTACATGAAGACACACGTACAACTCTAAGAGATGTCATACTTCATGAGACTTCCTTCCTCATCTCTTGTTTTGGAGTTGGAGTTTCCTCTACATCTACTAGTGCATTTGTTTCTTCCCAAGGGGAGAAATTTTGTTTGTAGGCATTGGATCATGATTTGTCTTCATGCATGCACCATTGGTACAAGACCCACTTCATTATGGGGGGGATATCTAGTCTCATTATCACCCTCTTATGGGGGCTATTGATTGTATATTCATGATGGATGTTGTAATTGAGAGGTCTTGATGAGTTCTTCCATCACTCCATCGTTTGTATATACTTGATTATATGTTTTCTCTCTTTTGGTGAGGAGTTTTGTCCCACTAAGTATTCTCCTTTTCTCCATTTGTGAGAGATTGTTTGTGCATGAGTACCTAACATGGCCTAGTAGTCGAGACCCATCTCTACATCTTTGCATTTGTCTACTTCTTCCTGTGTTGCACTTAAGGGGGTGTTAGTGTGAACAGGGATGTTTCTTATTTGGTTTTTCCCTTTGTAATTTGAACAAGGCACATTATCTAACTAATTCCTAGTTAGGACCTATTCACACATGTTCACATGTTAAGTTGACTTAGGTATTTGTCAAATTTAATATTTGTGGCACTAGTTTTCTCATGGTATTGCATTAAGACACCTATCATCTTACAAGTTTGACTTAAATACATTTATTAATTAGTGGTGACTAGGTGCATTTATTATTTGTGTCATCTAGTTAGTTTCTCCACTATGTTAGCCTTGTGCCTCACCTCTCAACCTTGCCTATATGAGGGAGGTCTCTCATTGTACATTTCATGTTGTATGAAGTCAAGCTTTGCATCTTGTATAGTGTATGCATCATTCTCTTGGCAATATAAAGTGTTGTTTTTGCATCTCTCTCTCTCTCTCTCTTATTGTGGAAGGTTTTTATGATTACAGGTCATACTGGGTCTCCTTAAGTCCATTATCGACTCTTACAAGTACATGGTTAGTGGTTTAGGTTGGCTAGTTGAGTGGATTTTAATTGTATTGAGTTTCTCTTGTGAGTTCATATGTGAAGCATGGATGGGATGTGTGGTTACATGCTTGGATAAATTGAGGATGCATTGAAGGAGCTTTATATTTCGGAACTATTCAAGACACTTTGTAAGTGTATTGTAATGTTTTATTACTAAATAAAATATTGAGTGTGGATACTTTTGGAGGTAGGGTTTTTTCATCTTGAGGGTTTTCCTAGGATATATCTTGTGTTATCTTGTGGTTTTTCTATTTGATTTTTGCATTATGGTATTTTGATAAGCTTCCATGCATCATTATTCTCAAAGGGTTATGTAGGAATTGGTTTGAACAACCTGGCAATTTGTTAGCAAGTGGTATAAGAGCTATATTCATGGTTCGGGGAGGTGTGAGCTCATTGCTTGTGTATAACCCTTGTTTGTGTAGATCTGGTGCAAATTTGATCCCATGGGAATCTAGGAAAGATTTGAGACATTTCAAGATATGATGGTTTTGTGTAAGTTGTTACTTTATAGATTTAGGGTTTTGGGATTTGTAGATTTGTTGGGTTTATTGTAGATTTGGAGTTGAAAAAATATTTTTCAAAGAGGGTTTCTTGGATGTGTTTGAGGTGGGGGTTTTGTAGGTGAGCTTTTGGTGGATATCTTTTGGGGAAAAATGAACCTTGCCATTGGATTCAGGAGGCTTGTGACATGAAACGAAACATATGATTCAACCTACTTTGGCCACAAGGCCTAGAAGGAAAAATTTCCCCCCCATGGTTCAACAGTATGGCTTGGTATGTAGTTTGTAAAGTTGAAAAATTAAAAACAAAATATCAATGTGCATTGTTAGTTTTCTATAGTTTTGAAATAATTATTATTGGAAAATTTTTGGATTTAAAAATATAGAGATTTTCAAAAGATATGAAAAAATTCATGGGGGTAGGTATGGGGTCCACAAACCCCTTACCATCCACATACCATAGATGGTAGTGCTACAAAGTATGACAATAGGGTGGTTGAGCCCTTTCCCAGGTAACCATAAGGACAAGTGGTTGGCGGGCCCTTTCGCCCTTGATCATGGTTGAGCTATAGGTCCCAAGACCAATGGACCAAAGGTAAACTTTCCTATGAGACATTTCAAAACAAAAATATGGACTTCAAAATATAAACAAGTTTGTAATTTATTGTCAGGTATTGTGAAAGGTGTTTGAAATTTGAATCATTAAAACTAATATTAATAACCTTTGAAATCCATTATACCAGCCACGTCATTGATAGCCATAGTTCCATGTTGGTGTGCCACCTCATTACACTTCAATGCCATGTCATCTACTGATGTATTGATGATGTCAATGGTAGTACAGTCATATCAACGGGTCCCCCTAGGGGCATTTTCTAGCTATCAGAGTGTCTTTTTTTCCAAGTGGTATAACTTTCACCCATGGTATTCGATTTTCAACTTCTTATAGGCATCAAAAAGATCTCTCTTAGAAATACATAGTGGTATAGGTTTGGTTACTAGATTTTTCTAATTGTGTCAGAATTTGACGCCTGAAGCGAGGCATTACTTTTGGATTGTTTGTTTGTTATAACTTTTGCATATTGAATTAGATTTTGATTTCCAAATAGGCATTGAAGAGCTCTTGTAGCATACTATAGTTTAGATCATGTAGATTTCTAATTTGGTGTGCAGAGAGAGGTTTATACTTATTTGAGCACTTGTAGGAGCTTAAGATTTATGGTGTGACTATAAGAGCATTCAAATGATTTTGTGGGCACAAACTTATGGAGGTGCATGTTGCTATGAGACCATTATCATATTATAATAGGTCTTCAGATTTAGTGCTTCCATCTATAGATTTAAAGGGATTTTCAAAGTATAGACTTTGATTTGGGGGTAAAAGCATAAACTTGTGTCACACTTTTATAAACGAAACAACCAACATTGATCTAACTTTTAACTTGAATCACTACAAAGTGACGTATATGTTCTGAATTTTAAAAATGATGTAAACTAATAAAATGTAGATATTTTAGTGTGTTTTATGTTACTATTTTAAAAAATAAAAATAAAAATTATTTAAATGTAGTATTTTATAAAATTGATACTATAATTTAGTTGCTGATAAAATCTTGAAAAATAAGGTTTAATGGGATGTCACACTTTATATAGTAAATTTCATTTATTTTCCTTCTATATTATTTTGTGTATTCATAGCTCAAGACTTTAGCGCATGGAGTATTTTCCTCCCCAATTTGATAAATATATATTTTTAAATAAAATTTGGAAGTTGCATGTAATGAAAAACACAATTATTTTGATGGGATGTCAACTTTTACCTTCATTATTTATCCAAAATAGGAAAAAAAATATGTCATCTTGACAAGGAATCTCTCCTCTAGTGTATCATATCTTTTTTTTAAAAATTGATAAAATTTATTATTTTCTCTTGAGAGGACAATCAACACCATATTTTACTGTTGATGACCTATATTTAGTAGAAATAAAAAATAAAATATAAAAACTAATTGAAATGTTTAAAAAATTATATTTTTACAAAGTAGATTTATTGATCTACAAAAGGGTATTTTTAGATTCTTTTAAAATGATTATTTCCATGACTAGGAGTTGTTAGAGCATCATGTTTTTCAAATAATTTCATTTTTTTGGTAAATGAGCCCCAAAGTGATGCTACATATGTTTTTAGTGGATGGTTCCAATTGGAAAAGTTGTGGCCTAGATCTAATTTAACTAGAATGAATCCAGATAGAACATAAGTTTCACCAAAATTTGATTTTAGTTGGAAATACTTAAATTCATATATGCTAATAAGTTGGACTAAAGTGAGACAAGTACTTAGGTAGTCTTCTAGTTTGAGAAAATGGTCGATACATGTCTGAGACTAGCAGTCTTGTTTTAGTGGAAGTTGAGTACAAGTACAATTATGACAATGGTTATGGTGTCATGGATATGTATGTACATTTGACCATTGGGATGACATGATCATGTATGTGGTTGATAGGTATGGGTTATGATGTTTGATTCATGATTATAGGTGGTGGCATGATTCAATTTTAAGGGGTTGTTCTTACCTTCTGGATGCTTGATTGATTTCTTGACTATGGTTGCTCATTTGTGTCCACTTGTTTGGGAAATCCAATATAGGTTGATTTGGTGTTTGAGTCTTGAAGTATAAAAATTATCTTATTTGTTATCTTTGTTTGCAGTTTACTAATGTGATGATGAGTTTTCCTGTTTCATTGTTTGGGATCTTTCAGTTATGCAATTAAATGGTTTGGTAGAACCTATTACTTGCAGTGGGATGACTCAGATGTGGATTTTTTATATCCATGGGATTGATTTAGTGTTGATGTAGACTTTGTTAGTTGGCCTTATCTCTGGTCATTTGTGCATTCATATGTTTCGTTAGGATGAGAGGATTGCTGATTAGAGTGCTTGAATAGTCATTAATTGGGACTTCTAGCATGATTATCATTATTTTATGCATAGCTTGGTTACACAATTTAGTGTGAGCTTTTGATGGTGATTGTTTATCTTCTTGGATTGAAGATCTTAGTTCTACTTTGGATTTATTGATATTGCAATTATGTGTGTGGATCATGGGTTCTTCTATTAGGAGATGGCTATCATGATGCTATGGATAGATACATATCATGATTGAGTGGGAGCTTTGGTAGTGATGTGTATTCATAACCTAGTGATGGATGATCTTCTACAGTGGTGAGGTGTGATGGACAAACTTTTAGATTTTGATTCTTTTACAATATGAGTGCTTTGACATCTTGGGTACTATTGTTAGGAGATGGTTATCTTCATGTGATTAGATATGTTGATCCTCGGTTTAGAGGTGTTGGTATTGTGTCTTGGTTTACTCTCGATACTAGTTTGAGTGTTGGCATGTTTGAGTGTTGGCATAATACAGGTTCTCTTGAGACTACGATGTGTGCTTTGGTGCATGTGATGTCCTAGGAGGAGATGTTAGGTCATGATGTCATAATGTGTTCCTAGATTATGTTGATGTGTAGTGGGAGCTTTGACAATGGTCTTGTTGGTTCTCTTGGTATTGAGTACGCATTGGTCATGTGCTTGAGAGCTTCATGATAGTGTGGTGTTTCTATTGGAGCTTAGCATGGATTGATTGGTTGTAGGAACTCATGGATACTTGGAGACTTGGGTGAGGTTAGAGTTCTCCTGGGATTAGAGACATTTGTTGATATGGTTACTCTTTGGAGGTTTCAACAAAAGGACCGAGGAGCTTTTCTCCTTGATATGGATGTGAGTTCATGGACCTAGAGGAGATTGTTCTTGGAGAGTCATGGCACCTTGGTGTATCCCAAAGGAGCATTCTCATTCCCCAATCTTTGTCTACTTAGTAGATTATCATCAAAGAAGTATTTCCCATCCTTTACATGCATTTCCTTTTATTATTTATCTTTTCATGGTTATGGATTTTAAGCTACAACTATTGGTTTTGGATGGTACTTTTGAGGGGTGTTGTTAGCAAGAGACACTGCTCTAGTATGGACTTGTATGTTTTCATTAATGGAAACAAGGGAAACAAGGCTTAGAGATCTAATCACCATAACAAGAGACAAGTCTAGAAGGTCACATTGGAATTCAAGTCCGAGTGACAGATCCAGTTGGCAGAAGTGGCTAAGTATGGGTATTTATAGAGTAAAGGACAATTAGTGGGTCAGTGTGCTTCCGCAGATGATGATCTGGTAATGTGTCTCAGATATGATGTTTATAATTCTATGATGTTGTTATGATCTAGAGATCAAGTTCTCGCTTCTTCTAGAATTCACCTAAAGAAAGTATCTAAGTTTGGATGAGTAGAAGTATAATAGTGATAGTGAACAAGGCACATTGTAATGGTCTGCATTCCTTTGCAAGTAAGTATTTTGTTATGTGTTTTTTAGGTGTTGTAAACACTTGTACGAAGTGTCTAATTCTGGAGTTGTGAGATCTGAGCTCTACTAGAAAGATAGTTACAAGTTGTTGAGTATCAGTACAGTGTTTAATAGAGTTTGACAGAGACAGAGTCTGAGTTCTGATGGTCTTGATTACCCCGCAAGATGATATCATGCCCTCCGGTTCTGAGGTAAGATTGGGAATGTGTGAAGAGTCCTTGATATGATTTTGGAAGTGTTTTGTGATCCGTAGTAAAAGTTGTATGTCCAGAGATGAACCTGATAAGCATGCTCTTACGAAACATGCCGACGAGTATAATAAATCATTGTATGAAGAAGAGATATTATGTGAAGGATCTATTTAAGTGATTAACTAATTAGCGCTGACCTATATGAACACGTTTGTGGAAAGATTTGGGTTCACATAACATATGGTTTATTGGACTGACCGACAAGCTACATCTTTCTATGTACACATTTCACTTCTTGGATGCCAACCTGATTATGGTTCAAATCATGATGTGGATATATAAGAGTGATGAATTTTAGTTGAGGTGGCGTGGATGTGTATGGATAGATGTGAATATGTGAATAGCTGAGTAGTGACATAGATCAGTGATAATGAAGACTTGGGATTCAAATTTTAGTTGCTAAATGATTGCACCCTGGCATAGTGACAGATGCTTATACAATATTTAGTTTTCATGTGCAATTTTCTTTGTACCTGGTAGTGAGCCTTCTTCATCAAGGCAGTGAGCCTAGTAGTGAGCTTCCAATAGGGTTTAATAGCCCTTAGGGTTTAACAACCCTTATTGTAATCTTGTTAGGTTTAGGGTTGAGGCAGTGAGCCTACTAGATCTAGTTGTACTTCATGGCAGTGAGCTAGCATGTTCCAGACCCATGGAGTAACCAAACCTGAATATCATTATTTTAAAAGATTGCAATATTTATTTGAGAGCTAATCCTCTCTGTGGTTCTTCCCTCTTTGGTTTTTCCACGTAAAAATCTTGGCATCCATGTGTCATGCTTCTATGGTTGTTATTCATTTTCTTGTTGTGCTCTTGTTTAATTTATTATGGACAATAGTTAAAAGAAAAAGTTTATAGAACACTGATTCACCCCTGCCCCCTCTCAGTGTACTCATAGGTTTCTGACACATGGTTTACCCAATACCACAAGTTATATTTGTGTGAGCTTGAGTCTATGAAAACAAGCACATGGTTACTAGTTTGGGTTGTCATTGTATTGAGTTTCTCTTGTGAGTGCATATGTGAAGCATAGCATGGGATGTGTGGTTACGTGCTTGGACATATGGAGGATGCATTGGAGGAGCTTGATGTTTCATAAGTATTCGTGAGACTATGTAAGTATTGTAATGTTTTATTGCTAAATAATACATTGAGTCTGGATGCTTTTGGAGGTTGGGTTTCCCTCTTGAGGGGTTTCCCAGGATATATCTTGTGTTATCTTGGTGCTTATTTATTTAATCTTTGCATTATGGTATTTCTATAAGCTTGTATGCATCGTTATCTCTCATAGGGTCATGTAGGAATTGGTTTGATCAACCTGGTAATTTCTTGACACAAACTAGCAGGATTATACTTGAAGTGGTGCATCTATAAGAGCTTCTTAATCATTGGGGCAATGTGCCTTGCATAATTCCTTAAGTTTCACTTCCTCCCTCTTCCCCTCATATAGGGTATCAACATGGTCATAGCCAATCTACTAGATGATATCAAGGATCTTAGTCCCATGGCTCATAGCCTCTAGGGACTAGCAATAATGCATCGTGTGGCTAGTTTTAGCCTTCTTTGCCACCATCCACCTCTTCTCATGGGTGTCCTAGCTAGTTAGATTCTGGTAAGTTTCATTCCCTTGAAGTGGCAATTTCTCCTATTCATACTCAACAACATGTAGATGACTCTCCGGAGGAAGAGGGTGCTCTCACTGGCAAAGAGTCTTTTGATAACAACTCAGTCCTTGGTGATGCTTGGGAAAAAATAGATGATAAGATCCTGTCTTGCTTGTATTCTTTAGTTAAATAGTAATTTACTTATTTTATGATGTTTGGGCTTGGCCTTATGTAGACTTTCACATTTGTTTGAGACTATGTCCTACATAAACATTGAAGATGTGATTTTCTAACACCTTCCATTATTTTGTAAATATTGTAAAATTATCCTTTTAGTTTTATGAAAAGTAATAAAAACTTTATTCATATTAATAAAAGCTATGTTTTCTAAAATCACTATATTAATTTTATTATAAATACTTATTCGATAAAGATACACACTAACTCCCAAAAGAATCACTTTTGAATTGGACGTATTGATACAGGTATACACTAAGGAGATTGTAGATAACTTCAAGAATGCCTTTAAATCAGAGTATCGATAGGTTCAATCCAAGCAGCAATATAAAACAAATAATAATAATAAATAAAATAAAATTAAGGAGATTACCTATTACGACGTCATGTCTTAGCTATAAATAGCACACAGCGAGGAGATTGTCCGGAGATAATCGGAGGTATTGAGATTGCTGGCTGTGTCCAAAGCAAGCAGCAATATAAAACTAATAATAACAATAAACCAAATTAAATTACGCGGTACACACGAAGAATATTAGCTGTTAAGATGACGTGTGTTAGCTATAAGTAGTACCGTCATTAAGTCTTTTTTTATCATTACCTCTGGACGTCTGTAGTTGATTACATGGCGAAGGGCATATATGTGTATTTGCTGCTTTTATTGCTCACAGTACCTTTTGCTTCTGGTAATATGCATTCTTTTTCACTTTAATCAATATTTCATAGCTAAGTTGATGGGTTTTATTTGTTTATACGAATAAAAATATATTGTTTATGGTTGAAAATGTATTTTTTTTTTTTTTCAAAACTCATTGATTTCTAATCATAATTAGAAGTGTCAGCAGTGCATTGCTGGGCTCCGAGCGGTGCATTTAAAGGGCCATGCTTCTTTGATGGTCCCTGCGACAGTACTTGCAAAGATGAAGATCATGCTGCTTATGGAAAATGCAATCGTTCGATTAAGTGCATCTGCTACAATCCCTGCTAGAATAGCACTGCAACGATATAGCCATCCCAATGAATGTTAATTACAGTGGAGTTAATACTTTTCTTCTATGATGGGAGAATAAAGATCCAGTAAAACCTCTGTTCTTATAAATGTGATAAAGTAGTATTATATATTTATGTACAATAACTTTATTTTCTAATTTTGAATAATACTTCAGTAAAAATTTCTTGCTTTTAAATAGCTTCCATTTATAGTTATATATCAATAAATTAATTAAAATGTTTTAAAGATTTAATAATTTTTATTATATAATATTTTAGATATTAAAAAATAAATTTTGTCTTTCTTTTTCAAATTTTATTTTATATTATTTTTAAAAGAAAATTTATACTTTCTAAAATTCATAGAAAATTTATACTTTCTAAAATTCATTAAAAGATATTTATATGTAGATGATAGTATTTAAAATAAACTTTTAAAATTTAAATAATTTACATATTTAACAAATATGACTTTTTTAATTGTTCATTTTAGTTCTAGGAATCAATATATGGTAGGACTTGTGAAGTGAAATTTTCAAACACACCACTATAATCTCCATCCCCATTAGCTGGGTTCCACCCATGAGAAGGTAAATCCAGAGAATTAACCTTGTGCATTCTTATAGAATACTTTTTTTGTACTTGTTTCTAGATAAATATTAAAATGATTATCTAATAATTAGCATATAAAATTACAACACACTGTATCTATTTAAAATATTTTACAACAAATAAAAAATTGTTAATTTTTTCGTATTTGGATTTAACATTTTAAAATAGAAATCCAAGTGAAATTAAATAGTTGCATCTTAATATATGGAGCTACCTAAAAAAATGAATTGTAAAGTGATTGTAGAATAAAAATATTAAATATTATGTACATGCAAAAGCATTTATAAATAACCTAGCATTAGTATTTTTCTATGAAAATCATTAAAAAATGTAATGTTCTTTGCATTTTCTCTTATCAATGACTATAATGATGCAAAATGCACCCTTGATGCATTTTCCCATTTAATTTTGTATGTAGTTAGAAATGCCTTAATATATTAATGTAGTAGAAATGAAATTTTTTTGTGAATAGTTAGGCCCACATACCTAGCCTTGCTTGCAACTAGCTCTATGCTCATTACTTATCTCTATACTTATGTGCACACAGTCCTAATCCAATCAAATTATTTGATTAATAATGTAGTAATATAAATTTATGTACAATAAGATAATGTAATAAATATATACAATACTTTTATTTTATTTTCTAATTTAGAATAATACTTCAATAAAAAAATATTACTTTTAAATAACTTCCATTTATAGTTATATATCAATAAATTAATTCATTTTAAAATTAAATATTAATAAGTATTTATTAAAAATAATAATGCTATTTTAAAGATTTAATTTTTTTTTATATAATATTTTAGATATTAAAAACTAAATTGTGTTTTATTTTTTCAAATTTTATTTTAAATTACTTTTAATAAAAAAATTATATTTTCTAAAATTCTTTAAAAGATATTTATATGGAGATGATGGTATTTAAAATAAACTTCTAAAATTTAAATGAATTACATATATGAGAAATATGACTTTTTTAATTGTTCATTTTGGTTCTAGGAATCAATACATGGTAGGATTTTGAAGTGAAGTTCTCACACACACCACTATAATCTCCATCCCCATTAGTTACCTTCCACCCATGAGGGGGTAAATCCGGAGGATAAACCTTGTATATTCTTATAGAATACTTTTCTTGTACTTGTTTCTAGATAAATATTAAAATGATTATCTAATAATTGGCATATGAAATTGTAACACACCTATTGTGTATTTAATTAAAATATTTTACAACAAATTGAAAATTGTTATTTTTTTGGTATTTGGTTTTAACTTTTTAAAATAGAAATCCAAGTGAAATTAAATAGTTGCATCTTAATAAATGGAGCTACCTAAAATAATGAATTGTAAAGTGATTGTAGAATAAAAATACTAAATATTATGTACATGCAAAAACATTTATAAATAACCTAGCATTAGTATCTTTCTATGAAAATCATTAAAAATGTAATGTTCTTTACAATTTTTCTTATTAATGATTATAATGATACAAAATGTGCCCTTGATGTATTTTGTAATGCCCTGCCATACAATTCTCATTTCTATGACAAGGTCGATTACACCATCCATACAAAGCTATGGCATAATTATTTTCTAGATATGATCTAATACATGCAAGCCATAATAACTTCATTTCTATTCGCAAAATAAGATTAAAATAGAAAAGATTCTAACATGAATCAAACAAGATAATGATAAATAGACTTATTGTATTCTGACATTTGCCTGGCAACATCCAAATCTCAGCAAGTAAAATGGAAGGAAATTAATGTCCATGCAACGATTATGCAAGATAAACGCAGAGTATTGAGAGGCTTAGATCTAATATATATAAAATTTGTGTTCCAATTTGAGTGCGCATGGAGCATAAGGAATAGGGTACGAACTTTCTTTAAGCATAAATAGGTTTTAAAGACTTTCTAGAAAATGAAATCGGTAGATGTAACCAGACTCCGGAACCTTTGCCAGTTTGCCTTTCTGCCTGCACGGAGGGTTGAAGTTTTATCCAGGAAAATAAAATGTAGTCCCACCAAGTTGATGTCTATAGATTGCATGAATTCTTGGTTAGATTGGCAACACAATATGGGAACGAATTGAATGCATGATACTTACCTTTGTTAGAGTGACTAGAATATTTGGAGTCCTTTCCCAATAACATTGCTCCTCAATGACATCGGCCCTTCTTGCAGGCGAGTATGAAAACTAAGATGAGGCTCCGAAGTTGCTTTTTCCTCAACATCTATGTGGAAGTGGACAGATGCGGTGCTGATTACATGATTAAGAGGATTAATGAAAGACAGAGGAATTAAAAGATCCCTGGATCTAATTGGATTCACGGCCCTAAAATGGTACATGCTTCTTGTGTAAAGAACGGATCACATCCATCGACAAAGAGATCTATAACTGTAACGGAGAAATTGGCCCTTCAGAATTTAGAAGAATAGCTTCATTATATTATGGAACCCCCCTCCTCTCTATATTTACTCTTGTCCACTTGTTGTATGAATGTCAAAAATAGTTGAATCCCCCTTATGATATCATAATATGATTACATATATACGTTTCATTTGGCAATGATAACACTATTCTATATAAAGTGTGATCAATGAATCATAGATAACACAAAATAAATATTTATATACGAATTGATCACCATTACTCAATAAAGAATCTTCTTTATTAAACTACCTTACTAGAATAGCAATATACCATAACTACTAATTATTACAAATTGCATGCGTTAGATCTACTCTCTAAGTGCAGATTAGACGCTATTCAAATTTCTAGGAAAGGAAATCTTACAAATCATCATAGATATGACTCATTTCCATGAAACGAATTTTTTTTAGATATTAGATAAATATTAGAAAGACTCAAAACAACACCCATTAAAGCATAGCAGAGGAGGAATTTATGTTATATGTTGGAGCCACATGCCAACTATTGAGAGATAGCCTAAAAGGAATGCAGTCTCAAAGTCTACATAAGTCCCAGCATGATCTTTGGAGTAGTAGAAGGACATTCATTGAAACATAACCAGAGGAAGAGTACTATCTAGATATAGAGGTATTTTATCACTGTAAACACATAAAACTAAATGAATCAACTACAAACAAATGCAAAAGTATAAACATTTATGTAGAATTTTGCAAACTTACTGATTTATTTGATCACTAGAATTGTACCAATCTTCCAATATCTTGTTTCTCTTTGCAGATGAAATTCTCATGTGCTCCCCATGCCAAGACAGAGTGCCGCCACATCTGAAGTGAAAACGGAGGGGCACTACATCCTCCCCCCCTAAAAGTTGACTTACTCCTAGAAGTTGCAACTAGGATAGACACATAACACGTTAGTACCAATATCTAAGTTAATTCCTCTCATAAAATAATGTACATTAGTTTGCCTATAACAAAAAGGTTTATCTTATATACTCCATTTCAAACATACTTTACCCTTCTACTTCCAATGTCACAATAGTAACACAACAAGTCTTGTATTTCAAAAATGATTTCATAATGCATAAATCACCCAAAATCCTTTCATGTTAACATTGACACCCTTCAGCATTACACTCTTTTTAATCCTAACTGGCAGAAATTCCAATATCATAAACATATAAGGTATTCAATTTCCAATACACCACCATTGTAATTCTTCTATCAATTTGTTGTTAAGCAATCAATAGATCAGTATGCTACATTTCAACATATTTTCACACATAAAACACATTTTCCATTAAATATCTATCATTTATAAACAAGGTATTTCACTATAATTATTGTACCATACTAAATCCAAACATAATTTATCATTTTATAAGTACAATTTTCATAATTTACCATATATTCTTCACATACATACAAATTAACATTACCGAGATTCACATCACAAGGCTACACAAGGGTTCATCTGGATACCAGAAACAACATACTAATCCATGATACATAATCCATGAGCCAAGAGCTAAAATCCACCTCACATAAGCCATACCTCACACTCAATGGCTTGTTGGTGTTAGGCCACACTCACAGGGTGAGACCATCCAAACAAGTCATAATGACCTCTCTCTTGTTGTATAAGATGGTTAGCCTCCAAGAGATAGTCATCACACATAGGTAGGTAGTGGGTCCTAGCTATATAATAGCCTCACATACCCCCATCCTCAAGGTTCCCTACTTTTGCTTCCTCATATACACTCACCAAGTCTGCCTCATACGTCCTTGGAGAGGAATTCACAATATGACACATGGCTAACATCGAAAACAATAAGGATAAACTAGTTTAGCCACAAAAGTCATAAAGAAGAATTAAATATAAATTTAATTTCAACAATTAAAGCAAGAAATGAGGGCAATATTAACACCAGGTCAATTGTAACCATGAGGATTACTACAAATAGGATCACCAAGTGTGGCTAAACCATCACAACCAAATAGAAACAAAGTGTCGGCCTTCACAATTAATAGAAAATCATCAATAACCATAAAGATAGTCCACCATCTTCAAAATTGCACTGTACAACACTGTGTGACTAGATACTAGCCACCAAACGAGGAAGGAGGGAACAACATCAGACTATAGCAGTAGCCCTCATGTGGTGCGGAGTGAACAAGCCTTCCACATGGCTTAAAGTGTACTCCTCGACTACACTCTACCTCACGTCATCCTATGGCATGGACTAGCCAAGTGGCCCACACACTCCTTAGTTGCCTACATGGAATGTGCACCTCAGCCACATCCCGCATCACATCTCAGTGTAGCATGGTCATACACTAGTCAGAGAAGGAACGTACTGGTTATATACCGCACGGTAACGTGTCTATGGCTCTGTAGAAGTAGGCATGCGCATAACACACCCCTCATAGTGACACCTCGTGGAAAAGGCACATGCAGGTACTCATTGTAGCCAGAGGTATACATGGCTAGGACATACCCATATGATAACTGACCCAAACACTGTCAAAAGGAAACATGAGTATCCCTCTACAAGTGTGTGAGGCCCCATTATGCTCATCACACAAGTACGCTATAACACAATCTCATTGTACACCTTCACATGTCTAAGCACATTGCATCATGTCCGTGAGCCCATCTCGCTACCATCAACAACACGACATCATCACCAACAGTGTGTCAGAACATTAGTGAGGTGTCGCATCGTACCTATTGCATCATGTCAGAACAAGTGCAGATATGAAATCTATCTCAGCATGGTAACAAACCTCTCTCCACATGCTGGACCTCAAAATATACATGGGGCACATGGTCTCACTTGGGTTATCCATGCAGGTCCATATCACCCTAGACTCGGGCCCCCAAGTGACGACACATGTCATCACATAGTTCCAGTTGGGTTGACCATGCAGGTCCTAGACCCCGTCCCCGAACTGACAAGTCATGTGGCATATCATACCTTTCATGAAGACAAGGTAGATGATCATCCAAGAAATACCATCCAAATGCTCAGGAACTATGGGGATTAGGCTATCACATATGGATGAAGTAACCTGATCCATGACAAGGGAAAGTAGTGAGTACGTTTCCTCAGGTATGGTTGAGCGAGAGACCACTCTGCATCATCATAAGCGTAGGTTGCACACTCCACCCAAGGAACTTTGTGGCTGCTACTACCCCTTCACAGACTGAGGGACTAGAGGACCAAAAGAAGAGAATCTATGAATCTAACTTTTGGCTACTATATATATATATATATATATATATATATATATATATATATATATATATATATATATATATATATATATATATTCAACCACACAAGGGTTGGGCCTCAATCGGGTAATAAAACATACAAACACACATAATGGTATGGTTAATTCCACATTTATAATACACATATTCCCCATGGATGGGTACCTAGTATCGCATCTCCTGGGCACACAAAGCAAGTACGAGGTATCCACAACACTCAACCAATGAACAGTTACTGGTTTCTCACATTCACAGGGGAAGATTTACATTTACATACACAATTTCATTACTACCATCTATACATCTATTTACATAACCAATGTGATCCCTTTCTGTAAAATCATAACATTACTTGTTATACACTTTCTTTTTCCAGTTTCCTTTCACTCTACTTTTTCTACATATCACACGATGCTGAATGACAATATCATGATCATCTATCCAACACATCATAACATGGTATCTGACACAAGAGTTCCTATCACATGCTTTAAGAATTTTTTCTGTAACTAGACATAGGCGACAACATTAACCAGAAATCCCAGTGCTGAAACCGGGCTCTGATACCAAATGTAATGCCCCGCCATGCAACCCTCCTTTGTATGACAAGATTGATTGCACCATCCATACAAAGCTATGGCATAATTATTTTCTAGATATGATCTAATACATGCAAGCCATAATATTTTCGTTTCTATTTATAAAATAATATTAAAATAGCAAAGATTCTAACATGAAGAATCAAACAAGATAATGATAAATAGACCTATTGTATTCTGACATTTGCCTGATAGCATCCAAATCTCAGTGACTAAAATAGAAGGAAATTAATGTTCATGAAATGATTATGCAGGATAAACGCAGAGTATTGAGAAGCTTAGACCTAATATATAGAAAATTTGTGTTCTAATTTGAGTGCACATTGAGCCTAAGAGATAGGGTACAAACTTTATTTAAGCATAAATAGGTTTTAAAGACTTTCTAGAAAATGAAATCGGTAGATGTAACCAGACTCCACAACCTTTTCTGATTTGCCTTTCTGCCTACTCGCAAGGTTAAAGTTTTATCCAGGAAAATAAAATGTAGTCCCAACAAGTTGATGGCTATAGATTTCATGAATTCTTGGTTAGATTGGCAACAATATGGGAAAAAATTGAATGCATGATACTTACCTTTGTTAGAGTGACCAGAATATTTGGAGTCCTTTCCTAATAACATTTCTCATCAATGACATCGGCCCTTCATGCAGGTGAGTATGAAAACTAAGATGAGGCTCCGAAGTTGCTCTTTCCTCAACATCTATGCGGAAGTGGGAAGATGCAGTGCTGATTACATGATTAATAGGATTAATGAAAGACAGAGGAAATAAAAGACCCTTGGATCTAATTGGATTCATAGCCCTAAAATGGTATAGGCTTCTTGCGTAAAGGATGGATCACATCCATGACAAAGAGATCTATGCCCCCAATGGAGAAATTGGCCCTTCAAAATTTAGAAGAACAACTTCATGATATTATGGAACCCCCCTACCCCCCCTCTCTGTATTTACTCTTTTCAAGCTTTTGTATGAATGTCAAAATAGTTCAATCCCCCTTATGATATTAGAATATGATTACATATATACATTTCATTTGGTAATGATAATGCGATTCTATATAAAGCACGATCAATGAATCATAGATAACACAAAATACATATTTAGATACGAACTGATCACCATTACTCAATAAAGAATCTTCTTTATTAAACTACCTTACTAGAATAACAATATACCAAACTACTAATTAATACAGATTGCATGCATTAGATCTACTATGTAAGTATAGATTACACATTATTCAAATTTCTAAGAAAGGGAATCGTACAAATCATCATAGATATGACTCATTTCCATGAAGAGAAATTTTTTTAGATATTAGATAAAGATTAGAAAGCTTCAAAACAACCCATGCGGAGGAGGAATTTATGTTAGATGTTGGAGCCACATGCCAACTATTGAGAGATAGCCTAAAAGGAATGCAGTCTCAAGGTCTACATAAGTCCCAGCATGATCTTTGGAGTAGTATAAGGACATTCGTTGAAACATAACTAGCCGAAGAGTACTATATAGATATAGAGGTATTTTATCACTGTAAACACATAAAAATAAATGGATCAACTAGAAACAAATGCATAAGTATAAACATTTATGTAGAATCTCATAAACTTACAGATTTATTTGATCACTAGAATTGTACCAATCTTACAATATCTTGTCTCTTTTTAGATGAAATTCGCATGTGCTCCCCATGCCAAGACAGAGTGCTGCCACATCCAAAGTGAAAACGAAGGGGCACTACATATTTTCCCATTTAATTTTGCATGTAGTCCAACACCTTGATATATTAATATAGTAGAAATGAGAAAATTTTGTGAATAGTTAGGCCCACATACCTAGCCTTGATTGCACCTAGCTCTATGCTCATTACTTATCTCTATGCTTATGTTAATACAATCTTAGTCCAATCAAATTATTTGATTGATAAAGTAGTAATATATATTTATGAACAATCAGATAATGTAATAAATATATACAATATTTTACTTTATTTTTTGATTTAGAATAATACTTCAATACAAATTCTTACTTTTAAATAGCTTCAATTTATGGTTATATATGAATAAATTAATTCATTTTAAAATTAACTATTAATAAGTATGTATTAAAAATAATAAAACCGTTTTAAATATTTAATAATTTTTATTATATAATACTTTTAGATATTAAACAATAAATTTTTTGTTATGATTTTCAAATTTTATTATAAATTATTTTTAATAAAAAAATTACTTTCTAAAATTTATTAAAAGATATTTATATGAAAATGATGGTATTTAAAATAACTTTAGAAATTTAAATAATTATATATTTGAGAAATATAATTTTTTTAATTGTTCATTTTGCTTCTACTAAAATTATAAGTAGGAGTTGTGAAGTCCTCACACACACCCACTATAACCTCCATCCCCATTAGTTCCCTTCCACCCATGAGATAGTGAATCCAAAGAATGAACTTTGTGCATTCTTATAGAATACTTTTTTGACTTGTTCAAATAATATTTTATTGAGATAAATAATGAAACACTACACAAATTTTAATTAACAAGAATAACGATGTCTTCAATGTCATTTATGCAAAATATTTTCTAGATAAATAGTAAAATGATTATTTAATAATTGGCATATAAAATTGCAACACACCTATTGTGTATTTATTTAAAATATTTTAGAACAAATTGAAAATTGTTATTTTTTGGTATTTGGTTTTAACTTTTTTAAATTGAAATCTAAGTGAAATTAAATAGTTACATCTTAATAAATGGAGCTACCTAAAATAATTAATTGTAAAGTGATTGTAGAATAAAAATATTAAATATTATTATCATCTAAAACCATTTATAAATAACCTAGCATTAGTATATAAATATTATAAATGATTATAATGATGCAAAATGCACCCTTGATGCGTCTTCTTATTTAATTTTGTATGTATTTCATGGAATTGCCTTAATATATTAATATAGTAGAAATGACAAAATTTTGTGAATAGTTAGGTCCACATACCAAGCCTTGCTTGCACCTATCTCTATGCTCATGGCTTATCTCTATGCTTATGTGCACACAATCCTAGTCCAATCAAGCTATTTGATTGATTTTGATCGTTAATCTCATCCTTATCAATAATCTAATCCTACCATACATAGATCCAACTTGGTTGTCTAACCTAGATCATGTCCATAATTGCATGATCATCATTGCAGTCTTGAGCTTGATCCTTTTAAGTGTAGAATAAAAAATAAGAAAATCTTTAATATAAATTTAAATAGGAATATTTGTCAAAAATAAATAAATAAATGAACATTTATCGGAGTAGACCCATCATAGAATTTGGTGGTTATATTCTAGTATAAAAGGACATAAATATGTACTCATTTACATACAAGGAATAATTAATTATCACAAGAACAATCATTCATGAAAGCACTCCAATCAAGAAAGGAATCTAGCTTCTCTAATCATACTCATACTAGCACATGAGAATCACCTAACAATCATTCTATAATTCATGTGCATGTTTGAATCTTGTTTCATATCAAGGTATTATTAAATACTACCAACTTGATAGGAAAAACCTAAGATTGTGACAAAGAATATCATTGTCTAGAAGTCAATTTATAGAAGAATTCATCAGATGGAAGCTAGAAGTCATTATAGAACAAGTGCATGGCTGCAAAATGAGGTTGAAGCTATGAACCTGATAATAATTATTCAACTTGACTTGGCATAGAGAAAAAGAGAATAGTTTGACTTTGATCCACATATAGGATTGTATTAAGCATACATAGATTTTGAGACACATAATTCACATTGTTATCAACAAATGGCACTCATTTATCACTTACAACATTAAACAATCTATCTCTACACTTCTTACTATTTATATATATGTAAGTACAAGAAAATGGGGACAAAAAGCGGTACAAAAGTGGCCACTTTTTTTTCTAGAATCAACAAAAACAAAACTTTCATATGTAATTTGAGATGCCTACACTGAAAATGTGAAGATGTGATAAGAAGAAGAATTCTATTAGAATATAATTTATAAATGCCTATTTTTTAAAAATGATAATGATTAAGAGGGCCAAACATTAAGAGCACACAATATAGTCCTATTTTTGCTTAAAAAATATAACATGACATTGGGCATGGTCCCTCACTTTTTGAGTTCCATTAATTATCTTGTAAATCCATTTTGTGGAAGGGTAGATTAGATTTAGGTTAGATATTTATTTCTTAATTATTTTGAATGAATATATATTGATTTTTACTAATTTCCTAAGAGGACACATCCTAAATAATAAAAATTGAGTGTGCTCTCCTCAATATTGTATTGTGCTCTCCTCAATATTGGATTTAGATAGAAATTTGGAGAGGCCTTACTTCATGATTTTAGTGAAGATAAAGAAATGGGCTAAAATAGTCAATATCATTGAAATTATTCTTCTATGAGTAGAACATCCCATAATGATTACACTTGAAATGATGCTTAGAAAGATTCAATAGTAAAATTATGGTTTTTACTTGTGAAATTAGTAGCATAATTTGAGCTTTTTCTAATGCAAGAATAAGCATGAGGCACCACATTGGGAGATTTGCATTTACACAAAACATATATAGACTTGTAATCATGTGTTTAATTAGCTCTATTTCATGGGACTGGCTTTATGTGTATGGGAATATGATGGTTGGCCATACCATCTTAAAAAATTTGGTCTTATTTATTGTAATTCATTGAATCCAATCTATGAATAGGGAACTTTGACTCACTAGACTATTTACATGAGAATGAAGTGGAGTTAGATTAACCCCAATTATATTATGAGCTAGATCAGTTTTGTAGAAACCATAGATATTACAAGATGGATTATAAAGAACCTATTTCTCATAACGATCCCTTAGAAACATTATTTTTTAGCTTTTCATGAATCATACCTCTTAGCTCAAATATGGTGTAGTTTTTAATCTCTTAGTTTCATGGATTTTAATAAAATCTTCTCCCCATTCTACTATTCTACATAGAAAAGATATTATGAAGTTGTCCTTTTAGAGTTTGTGGATTCCAATCACCTAATCTATAACCATCCTTTTGTTAGTTAAACAATATTCATTAAATCTTAAAAAAATTCATAATTTCATGGTATATAATATTGCATTGGCTTCTCTTGCTTTATCATCTCAATTGATATAGAATTGAGAAAGAATTTTCAATCTTATTTGATCAATTCCTAATTTACATATATCATATATTCACAAAGCATAATCATCAATAGATCTAACACTCTTTGCAATACCTCTATCTACAATTCTTCCCCATCAATCTCTCAAATTACAAAAAATGATCTACTAGCATAACTAACCTTTTGTACATTTGTCCAAGACTATGTAGAATAAAAGAAGTGTTAAAAACTGTCAAACAATATCATGGTGGTACCATAAGGATCAGAAATATTATCTATGCTAATTAGGTAGCTAATAGTAGTTGTAGATCTAAATTCTATTGGTTCTACAATCTTATCTAACTATATCGCCCATATTAGTACCGATGATTCACTAGTTTCTATGTTAGAAATGATATTAGGTGTTTCTCAATATTCTTTCCCATTTTCACTTTTATCCTATATTATAATTGAAATTCATTTATAACTCTTCTTCTTCTTAATCTTTAAATTTTCCTTTTGAACATAGACTACTTCTTTTAGTTCACTAATTATGACTATTTTCTTTTAAAAGTTTTCTTTTTCTTCTACTATAGTGTTGATTTTAAACTCTTCAAATAGGTCCATGTCTACAACATTTTGATCTATCCTATTAGGAGATCTTACAAATCGTTCTTTAGCTTTAACTATTTTAAAATGAATTGATGGAGTTATTAATGCCACCTTGTTTTTCCCATTTGGCCTTCATTTTCCTTACCAAAGATTTCACCCTTTCTAATTGTAAAGCTACAGTAAAGATTAAGGATTTTTTATCACTTAAATATAATATTATATTTTTTCAATCATTTTCATTGAATCTAAAGTTTCAGCAAAATGTATTTGATGATCTTGTAGATTATTAATTGTCCTCCATCATCAATTTATTTTGATCGACTTACTAAATTCAAGGTAAACTATGTAATTATTGGATTGTCAATATTTTTGTACCTTGGGAATTATCACTAACCTTTACCTTTATCTCACCCATATTTTCTATGTAGGCACATTCCATTGTGATAACAAGCTTCTTTAGGCTTCTAAATTTTTCTAGTGCCTACCTAATTGCATATGTAGCCTAGCTTTGTAACTTCATCAATGGTTTTTGTTGGCACCATTAAGTATCATAAATGTATATATTGTTGGCCACCTATCGATATCTCATAGATTAATATTTTTTTTGTTCTAGTGTCTATTTGTATTTCATATTCTACACTTTTCTCATAATTTCTTTTGGGATTATATGATATTTTTCTCATTGACCTAATTTTAATTTTTCTTATTCCTCTTAGTAGTCCTTAGGAGTTAATGTTGGTTTTAGATTCACTTCTCTTGATAGCATGTCAATCACTTAAGGGTTGTTGCTAAGATATACGATTCTGGAAAGAGAGGATTTAAAGGATAAGGGTTAATTAAGAAACTTCGCGTATTGTTATTGATATGGTCATGAAAGACATGGGATCTATAACCTGTCCTAGCATTTTTTGGTATAAAATCCATTATATATTTGTTCTTAGTGATTGGTTTCCTAGTTGTTTAGGAGGAAGATGGTTGTGTAGTAGGTAACCTTGGGAATTTATGTATTATAGGCACCTCTTCTAAGGTTTTATCTTGAATAGTGGTCATATTTATTTTAGATATTATCCTCCTCACTAGGAGAGGCCTTGATGAAATCATAGATGAATTACCAAAACTAGGGATAATTTTGACCCATAATTAGTTTGATGATAGGAAGCATGACTTGGAATCCATTATAAATTTTATCTCATCCATAATGAATAACATTTTTTAAAGATTCCTTAGGGTAACGATCACCTTGAAAAAAATTATGATCAAAACCTATATTTAATAATCTAAATATATAATGACCACCTACTATAGATTTGTAGTGGATTTTTTCACTACAAGAAGTTGACATACATATATCTACCTTTCCTTTATTTTGGAAACTATGTTGTAAGCATCTATTAGTTTAATTATGCTCAATTTTCCTATGTTCTTTTATTTTACATATGTTGTAAATTCCTTGCACATTTGGCAATGATTTCCTCCTTTTGCAAAGCAATGACTAAGTTGTTGGCTTCAAACCTATCCTATTAGGTACACCATTTGATCTACCAATTCACCTATCTCATCATATGGTTCATGAGGGTTCAAAGTATCTAAAATATGGAAAAAGAGATTTGGGATCATGCTATTGGCAGAACTCATAAATACAATGATCAAGAAAGAGCTATGTGTCATCATCACAAGGATTCCCAAAGAAGAATTATGAATTAGCTACCAACACTTTGGCTGACCATCTAATCAACCAAATCACCTATCACATCCAACTTGGTTCAAAAGGCCCTACAAAGAAGAAAGAATTGGTTGGACACTTCTATCTAAGAGGGAGGTGAACAAATAAAAAAGAGTTTCTCATATTATCAATTGAATCATGAGTACCTACTACTTCCAATGTTTGAATGTTAAATCCAACAAATTGATTATCTTACCTACTATAGATTATGAGAATGAATTTAAAATGAGTAAAAGTTCTAATGGAACCCCAAAACTAGATAAAAGAATCATTCTCACAAAAAAATGAAGAGAAATAAAGATCTTCAAAGGTTACATAAATCTTCATTAACTTCTTTCAAAATTAATGGGCAGATATTTTTTGTAAGAAGGTAGTGAGTCACCTCCTTCTCCTTGATATAAAATGGGTAGTCATAGGAGGAAAAGTATTGTGTTTTTTCATATAATTGAGCCAACTTTCAAGACTTGATTCATAAAAAATTCTCACCCCTTACATTTAGTACTTAAAGGACCTTTGTTACCATGTCTTCAAACCATAGATCTTGTATTTCCATTCAAAAATAATATCATAATATTTAGTCAATGAAGTTGTTATTATAGACATTATGATTCATTCCTACTGACTATGAAATATTGCTTATATTTACTAGTCCCTATTGAGTAAGTTGTGGTGACTCAATTTCTTATTTTTCTAAGTGTGTAAGGATCTTTTCTATGGCTGATGGCCTCTTTAATGTTATTACTTTAAATTCCTATCATCCTCCCTTTTTCTACACAAATTATAATAGGACCGAAAGTACGAGAACTGGTCCCAATCTAGAGATTGATTTTCTAGCTTAGTTGGCTACCAGATCAACTTTTCTTTTCATTGCTGATAGTCTTAATTAATTCACCTATGAGGTAGAGCCCTTGAGCATAAAAGGACTATCAACAATTTTTGCATGCTTAGTGGGACTCAAACCCAGAGTTGCCTAATTGTAAGTTAGATGATTTTATTCTATTTCCTGTTAAGCTTTGTGGTACCTTAGTCTCTAGTTTGTACCAAAATCACCTAGAAACTCTTCTTAATATTCAAACCCTCAATGCATATGTCTACTAGAGCTCATACTAAATCAACAATTAAGGGTTGTCCCACAATATTATGTGCAACTTATGGGACATCCTGCTTTTTGCCTCAAATCACATATTTTTTAGAAAACATAATGATTTTGTCCTTGAAGGATTTTATCTAAAGGGTTTTAATGTAAAGGAGTTAGATAAACCCCCCTTAAATCAAACCCCTTTGGATAGAACCCTTCTAGTCTTAAATTAATCTCTCATTGGAGTCTCCTCTACACCTATCAAAATGCTAATAAAAACTAACTTTGCTTCACCTTTTGGGGGGTCAAATGAATTCATTTATAAAGTATATTTTTTAATTATGTATCCCTTTGTATGAACTTTCCAAAAAGTATAATTTTGAATAATTTAATTTAATTATTATATTTATTTTCTATTTTCTATTGAACATAAGCTTTTCACCGAACAACAAGCTCTATATTCCACACAAGCGAAAAAATAAAAATAGAGTAAAAAAATTCTAAAAAATATCTATGCCCTCGATATTGATGTCCTTGTTTCAACAAAAATAAATAAATATAAATTTCAATACATACGAAAGAAGTTATGTGTTATGACATAAACCTGTGTCCAAATTACAATTAATCTCACTTCAAAAAATAATTTAAAAAATATGCGACAAAAAATTAAAAAAATCCATGCCCTAGATATTGGTGTTACAAATCTATATTTTTAAAATTAGAATTTTATCCTTTCTATAAAAGAAAGTTATGCATTACGACATAAATGTCACTTTTTAAAAATGTTGTTTACTGTAAAAAACAAGTTATTAAAAATTACGTAAAATAATTCAAGGTATTTCTATATTTTTTTTAAATATATATTTAGAATCTACACACAAAATCTCACAAATCACTAGTTCACATCATCTCCAAATTATTAATGGTTTAGCTACTATAGATGTCACAATGTGAAGATTTGGTTAAAATGCTGATTTCAATGTCCCACTTCAACCAAAAAGTGGGACACAATATTGTAAAAAGTAGGAAATAGTATTGTGAGCTGACCCCTAAGACTAATTCAAATATCTTAGTTCCATCTCTCGTATTCACTCCAAACAAGAAATTATCGGTCTCTAAAATCTTACCCTAGACTAGCCAACAAAACTAATATAGGGCTCTCATGCAACCTAAAATATTTCTTGCATGGAATATAAGGGAACCTCTTGCACCACGCATTTCTCGTAATTTATGGGGAGGTATCCTCGAGGCTCATCTATGTCGAATCACTACCGCCAGCTTATAGTGCATTAGGAAACTATGTCGGAATCGTCACTTGAAAGATGGAGCACGATCGAGACACGTGGATTGTCTTGGGACTCCATAGTTTCCTATATCTTTTACTAGGTTTCAAATGGAATGTGCCCTACCATAGTCCAGTCTGGGAAGGATCGACCAATGGTGCAACACCATAAAGTGTTAGCACTGGTGCTTGAAGTAAATTGTGCCATGATGGCACGTGGCACATAGAGAAGCTTCCAAGGATAATTGTTTCATTATGAAGAGGGGGCCCACACTGAAACCTAAGTCAGTGCCTCCAACCAATAGTGCAACAGCATAAAGTGTCAATACTAGTGCTTTTATACTACATGCGGTATTGAAACGTGGCACTCTAAGAAAAGCCTCTTAAATGTGATTTAAAGAGAGCCCACCACTTATGGCTCACTCGTCCCAATTAATGACGCAAAATCTAAAATTTTTCAAGGCTGTCAACTTTTAGACATGCATGGTATCGCCACATACAGAGACTCCACTGAATGATGGTGTTGAAACAAAGAGGAGGCTACCTATTGAGTCAATGATAGGCCAACCAATGGTGTACCATTTAGAATTTGGCAAACCTACAAACTTTTAAACGTGCATTTTTCTGACATGTGGCATCTTCGCCATGCTTTCTATAAAATAGGACCACAGTCTCCTTTATTCACCAAATCATGGAAACAAGGGTCCCTTCACACGTCGACTCAAATAGATCAGCCAATAGTGCAGTGAGAAGTTGTTGTCAAAACTAGCAATGCCTAGGAATTACAAAATCTTGCCACGTGGTAAACCTGTTGAGGCATAAAAATTTGATGACCCATCACTAAATCAGATGAAGCACCTGAAACTAGATTCAAACTACTTCCTGAAGAGATGATTCAAACTAAAAATTCAGCTTGAGCGAGGAACAAAAGAAATAAGCCACCTGACTAGGAAATGAAACAAATGGAGTGTGTGTAAAAACACACTATAGCTACTGCTCAAGAATTTTTGACTAGTCATTAGTGTGCATGAAAAACTGATGTGGAGGAAATCCCACAGGCCACCCAAAATGGCGATTTCGGCCTGTATCGGCTAGACCTTCCGTTGTTCCCCTGAAAAAACCCCTATCCATTACCAATTTGATAGGGAGCGCGCTGCGGAAACATAAAACAACACAAAATATATTGAACCACCGTAGTGGTTGAACCCACTGAACTTGTTAGTTTTGAACCATCGAGTTGAACTTATGAAGTATTCATATCTTTTGTACTCTTGAACCATTCGCTTGAACCGACTAACCCAAATGAACCCGTTGAACCGATCAAGCAGTTCAACCGTCGATTCACCTATTCTATCGGCAACACTTCTCTTATCGGCCACCTCAAGATTTCTTCCGCTGATATGCCATCTCTCTCCGATGAGCGGCTTTGCTTATTTCCCTATCAGCCACATAATAACTATCAGGCCAACCTTTTGGCCTTTCTCCAATGTCACCACCTCACACCGAAGTCCTCTCTATCGGCAAGACCTAGCATTCACTGTGACTTCCAAATCTACTATCGATGGTGCTTCTTACACCGATGACCTTCATCAGCAACACTTCACACCCGTCACCCCAATCAATGAAACCCACTACCATCAGTGTAACTTTTCCCTTTCGCTCTGATAATACTTTTCATGCCGAAAAACATATCATTCAGTTAATCGTCGGTAAGACAGCCTCTATCGGTAGTGTCTTCATTTCTCTCACTGACATGTTGATACACGTCCTCCTCCCCACCAAATTACACCGATAGTCTGACGCTCGCCTACAACACGGAAATCTTTCGCACAGTTTTCCTCCTCGACTCCGTTCTATACCAATCTCTCCTCGTGGCTCAAAGTCCACATTCCATCTGGTGATCATCTCACAGCTTCGTATCTCCTCTGCACTGTTAGGGTTAGTCAAATATGGTACAGGTTATTGCGGACCACTCCATGAGAACCAGACTCTTACATCCATGGATGGGTCCGTTTAGGCATAGTTACACTCAGAAACAAAATGGAAAATGTCTATTTTGATCCCAATCAGAAGATATACACAAGATTACAGAACTGGAAGAAAAACTCACTGTCAAAAAGGAAAATTTTATTTCTTCATCCTAAAATCTGATTGTTACTCTACCTACACACCACTCTATCCATCTAATCACAAAAGATGCTTAAAACATACTCTCCATGGGTGGCAGGTGCAGGGGTGGGAATGCCAACCGTTCTGTAACCGCTCACCTCACAGTTACATCTTGATTCTTGCTAGATAATCACATTCTTGGTTGCTTGGACCTTAGGAAACACATCACACCAAAATGAACCACAAAACAAAATTAAACTACCTAGGTGTTTATTACATTCATTTTGGTCCTAGGGTCCTTATCAGGCCCCTTAGGACATTTTACCCCTACATTTCTATGATCATCTCTCCGTACCCTTCCTGGGTCTCTTTTCCAAAGTGGCCCCTTGGATGCTCCCACATCATACTCCCTGGGATAAAGGAAACTCTTGTCCCAAGAGTTGGGTGCTCTGTTCCAGCCAGTCTGAAAACTATTTGAAAAATTCCTCTGCTGTGTGACAGGGAACATGAACTCACCTAGAGTTATCCACCTCCTTTTTCTCCAACCTGCATATCTCTTCCAACCAGTATTTGTGTTACAAAACACATTCTGATGTCCTCTCCTAGGACTCTGCTGCTGAAGTTCTCCTACCCTATTCACTGGAAATTTCTGATTTGTTTCTTTTTGCAATGGTTCCTATTTGGCCTCCTTCTCCTGTCTCTCTATAGAACAATCAATGTCCCCAACCTTGATGCAATTCAAGTCCTAAACTTGTTGTTCCTTAGGACTGTCATCCACCTTCCCCTGCAACTATTCATGTTGCTTCCAACCAGCATTAACTTGTACATTCAGCTGTACTTTTTCCCCAAAATAGATAACAATATGGTCCCTCTTGTCTTCACAAGATAGAGGTTTTAACCTGTACTTCATACCATCTTTATGCACCAAATAACTATTTGTATATCCATCATGAATTGTTCTCCTTAAATGTTGCCATGGTCTACCCAAAATTATATGCCCACATGTCATTGGAATAACATCACATAAAATAGACTCATGGTATGGACCAATTGAGAAATCAACATATGCCTTCTTACTAACCTTAACTTGTCCTTGGCTTACCCAAGTAGCGTTGTAAGGATTTGGATGCTCAAATGTCTACAATCCCAATTTGTTTACCATCTCCCAGGAAACTAAGTTATCATGTGCACCTGAATCTATGATCATCTTACATAATTTGCCATGGCTTAAACAATTTGTTCTAAAAATAGATACCTATGGTGCTAGCTACATTTTGTCCACCATGAGGCACTCTCCTGTTTCTAAATCGAGAGCTGCTTCTAGTGCCTTGTCTTCTTTCTTTTCCTCTTCCTGTGTCAAATGAAGTCTTTTATCTTTTCCCTTTTCAACATCCTTCCATTTTGGACAATTGAAAGTTGTGTGCCCAACTTCATTGCAAGTATAACACCTGCCAGTGAATGCACCTCTACCTGATCCAAATCTACCTCCACCTCTGTATCCACCTCTCTGTTCTGTAGTGGACACCTTGCCTTTCTCATTGCTGTTTTGTTCCTCATTAGTAGGCTTGCCCCTACCTCTAGATCCTCTGCCAGATCCTTGTCTCTCTTGCTTCCTCTTCACCCTTTCTTCAGCCCTTATGGCCAACTGAAAACATTCACCAAGTGTTTTTGGTATACTTAGACCAATCTCATCCTGCAAGTTATACCTAAGCCCATTAAGGTATCTTGCTACTTTCTCATCCTCATCTTCCACTCCACCTCTAATACTAAGCTTATGGAATTGCTCAGTATAGGACATCACATCCATGTCCTTCTACCTCAAATTCTGTCTCATTCTCTTTGTCTGAATGGTATAATCAGATGGAAGAAATTGGGTCTTCATCATGTCCTTCATCTTATTCCAAGAAGTGATTTTTGTTACACATCTAGCCACTCTTTCTGTCTGCACACTACTCCACCATGTAAGTGCTGTCCCTCTCATCTTCATCTTTGCAAATTTCACCTTTCTCTCATCACTGATTTCTTCATATTCAAAGAAATTTTCAAGGGCATCTATCCACCCTAAGACTTCCTCACTATCCATCTTTCCCTGATAGATAGGCAACTCCATAGTTGCTTTTGTTCCACCACCTTGAATTGCTTTAAGCAATCTCAAAAGTTTCTTTTCTTCAGGATCGAATTCATCCCTAGGAGCTTTCTCTTTTGTCTCATATTCTTCTTCATCTTCCTCATCATCTTGTTCCTCTCTTTTCTTCTCCAATGCTTCCAATCTGGCCAAGATTGTAGCATTCTGCCTTCTCACCTGTCTTAGCTCTATTTCTCTTATAGCAACCTGTTCTCTTCTCTCTCTCAGTTCTCTTTCTCTTGCCTCCAATGCTTCTTTCAATTCTTCATTTGCCTTAGCCATCTTATCCTTCAGCGGCATCTTGACAACTCTGAATCTTTCCACTAGATCCCTTTTCTCCCTCAGATACACAATACTTTACCTAGAGCTTTTGCTGGCTCTGATACCAATTTGATGCGGAGGAAATCCCACAGGCCACCCAAAATGGTGATTTCAGCCTGTATCGGCCAGACCTTCTGTTGTTCCCCCAAAAAAACCCCTATCCGTTACCAATTTGATAGGGAGCACGCTGCGGAAACATAAAACAACACAAAATATATTGAACCATCGTAGTGGTTGAACCCACTGAACTTGTTAGTTTCGAACCATTGAGTTGAACTTATGAATTATTCATATCTTTTGTACTCTTGAACCATTCACTTGAACCGACTAACCCAAATGAACCCGTTGAACTGATCAAGTGGTTCAACCGTCGATTCACCTATTCTATCAGCAACACTTCTCTTATCGGCCACCTCAGGATTTCTTCCGCCGATATGTCATCTCTCTCCGATGAGTGGCTTTGGTTATTTGCCTATCGGCCACATAATAACTATCGAGCCAACCTTCTGGCCTTTCTCCGATGTCACCACCTCACGCTGAAGTCCTCTCTATCGGCAAGACCTAGCATTCGCTGTGACTTCCAAATCTGCTATCGATGGTGCTTCTTACACTGATGACCTTCATTGACGACACTTCACACCCGTCACCCCGATTGGTGAAACCCACTACCATCGGTGTAACTTTTCCCTTTCACTCTGATAATACTTTTCACACCAAAAAACATACCATCCACTTAATCGTCGGTAAGACAACCTTTATCGGTAGTGTCTTCATTTCTCTCGTCGACATGCCGATACACGTCTTCCTCCCCACCAAATTATGCTGATAGTCCGACGCTCGCCTGCAACACGAAAATCTTCCGCACAATTTTCTTCCTTGACTCCATTCTATACCAATCTCTCCTCGTGGCTCAAAGTCCACATTCCATCTAGTGATCACCTCATAGCTTCATATCTCCTCTACACTGTTAGGGTTAGTCAAATATGGTACAGGTTACTACAAACCACTCCATGAGAACCAGACTCTTACATCCATGGATGGGTCTGTTTACGCATAGTTACACTTAGAAACAAAATGGAAAATGTCTATTTTGATCCCAGTTAGAAGATATACACAAGATTACAGAACTGGAAGTAAAACTCACTGTCAAAAAGGAAATTTTTATTTCTTCAACCTGAAATCTGATTGTTACTCTACCTACACACCACTCTATCCATCTAATCACAAAAGATGCTTAAAACATACTCTCCATGGGTGGCGGGTGCAGCGGTGGGAATGACAACTGTTATGTAACCACTCACCTCACAGTTACATCCCGGTTCTTGCTAGCTAATCACATTCTTGGTCGCTTGGACCTTAGGAAACACATCACACCAAAATGAACCACAAAACAAAATTAAACTACCTAGGTGTTTATTACATTCATTTTGGTCCTAGGGTCCTTATCAGGCCCCTTAGGACATTTTACCCCTACATTTCTATGATCATCTTTCCATACCCTTCCTGGGTCTCTTTTCCAAAGTGGCCCCTTGGATGCTCCCGCATCAAAAACTATAATTATTGTGTGTGATCTTAGTTTTGTTATTGTTTATTATATTACTCTAAGTTTCTAAGATATAGTCAAATGGTGTTTAGATGCCTACTCTTGGCTTATGTCCTTTTATTCCTTTTTGTAGCTTGTTTTTAGCATGTTTCCCTCTTTCTTTTTCTCATTTGGTTAGAGTTATCTTGGACTAAGTGGGGATCTAAACCTTTCTCTGGAGATTGATCCATAGGTCATGTCCCACATATGTAAACCTTTCCATTGTTGGAGGTCTGGCCTAGAAAAGTGCTTTTATTTTCCAAAAACTCAACTACAAAAAAACATTGTTAACAAAAGGTAATGGTAAATATATGGTCAGGGAAGGATATGACAAAATCATGATCTAAAGGATTACTCAAAAGTCTTATTTTCCAAGTTATAAGATCTAGAGAGAAAAAGTGTGCCCCAAAGCTAAGGCATTTTTTTGGTTGGATTACCATTAGAAGATTCTAACTTCAAATACACTTCAAGAAAAAGGATATAAAGAACTAGGGAGTTGTCCATTTTTTATTACAGAATAAAATAATAACCACCTTCTTTTCTTATGAAATTATGGTACCAAAATTTATAGTCTTTTCCTTATTACCATTATTGTTGGTTAGCTTTTTTAGTCCTCTATGTGAGAAAAATATTTTTTGTTTTCTCCTACAAATTTTAATTTTCTTCATTCTTCATGGGAGATGGCCCCAAGTATCATAGATTGGAATATATGAATTGAAAGAAATACTAATGTTTTCAATTTATAAGAAAAGCCCATAGATAAGATTTTAAAAGAAATTATGCATTCTCATAGTTGTTACTGCAAGAGTTAGAAAATAAGAACAAATAATCTAGCCTATCTAGGTTAGTTTTTCTGAAAAAAATGAACCATAAATATATCAATTTGTTTTTTAAGAAATCAAGCCTAAAAGCAATTAGTGAAATCAAGGCAAAGATTTGTGGATCGTGTCTCCAAAAGCATGGATAATACTCAATTTTGACGATTAACCCCAAAATTTCTATAGGTATAAAAAATAGAAAGGTAAGGTCATTTGATTCGAAACTCATTTTGCTAGTTTTAACAAAAATATTGTTGTTGAGATGGAAGATTTAATCATTGGTTTCAAATTACTTGAGTTATAGTCAAAATTTAAAATATTACCGTCAAGGGTGTTTCTAACATTGTTATAAATAGTTATAAATCTTGAGAAGTTACTCATTGGAGGCTTAATAATCTCATTTTAGAAGTCATAGGCATTCTTACCAAGCATTCAACTTTCAAAATTACTAAGATATTTCTTGAAGAAAACAAAGTTAGTTAATTGGATTTTAAATCTTATGTTATTAGTACATGTCTAGTTTTAATCAATTATATACTAACAGTTGAATGAAGTTTAGCGTTGATAGGGTAAAATGTTAAATAACAATATGATTATACTTTAAATTTTCTCAATGATAATATTATTTATACACTTATATATTTATTATTTAAAGATTATTTAATTTTGTTTTTTAACTATTTTATTTACTACATACATGCATATAATTTTGTAATTTTACTTTATCTATAGTATTTTTTTTTGTATTTACTTAAAAGTTATTTTATTTATTTAAGAGCTATTTTATATTTAGAATATAATTATTTTAAATATTACTACATAAGTTGGTAGTTGTTATATTGTATAATGCTTTTAATTTTGACTATATATAATTTGTATAAGTTAATATTATATTTCCTAGGACAAGACACAACATATATTTTGTTAGATGGCCACCTAACAATATATATATATATATATATATATATATATATATATATATATATATATATATATATATATATATATATATATATATATATATATATATTTATATTTCAAAACTATGACTTGTTCAAGTCAGATGCTCTAGTTGGAGGCTTATTTACAAAGTGTTAGATTTCTCACTCCCTAACTTTCAATTGTGTTTTTAACACTGTTCATTTTGGTCTACTATAGGAAAATGAAGACACTCTACATTTCTCCAACCATGCTCATAGAGATGAATTAGGCAAAGCTTTGGCCAAACGGGTCGATGAAAAGTTTCAAGCTCTTCTCTTCCTTTGTCAATTCTAGCCTCAAGCCCCTCCTTCTCCTAGTCTACTGTTGGATGATGATGAAGCAGAGAACAACTTTGCGTTATAGGAATTAAATGCTACTATAGACTCTTAAGAACTATATCTACTTTTCCTACTTTTTTTGTAATGTCATTATAGTTCTTTTTTGTAGAAGCTCACCATATAATATAAGGTGGTGCTTAGTTGGATGTTCATCTCCTTCTACTTTATTAGCATGGATTATGGCCATTGTCCTTTGGTTGGATATCTTTTTGTTTCTCTTCATGCTGCAGGAGTGCTTTCTCTTCTTGCATTCTATAATTTTGAAGTTTTTATATGATATAATATTATAAGTGTGTGTCGCCTTTTGTTAAATTTCCACGATTGTATTAAAATTATTGAATGTTCAAGGATAAGTTTGAAGATGAACATGAGTACGTAGCTTTTCAAATTCTACGTATGAAAAAAGGCATGTCCCCTTGCGACATCTTAGTTTATTTTGTCTAGCACTGCTCAATTTTTTTGGGAGATATTTGTGGAGCTAGTAATCTTAACTTGTAGTTTATACTATATAAAAAGAAAAACAAATCATCTTAATAATCTTAATTTAGAAGAAAATATATCAAAAAGTAATCATATTAATTTTAAACTAATATTAATGGTAATTTTTGTTAATGTCTTAATTATAATGTTAAACAAATGAATGGTAATTCTTGGTAAGCATCTTAATTTAACCAATAATTCTTGTTCTTGATAGGGGATTCCAAAATATGACAAAAGAGGCAAAAATTGAAACAAATAATTTATTGTCTACATACCATTCAAAATAGAAATGATTGACAGAGGTGAATTTATTGGTGGTGGAGATTAAACAAAGAATATACAAATTCTTCGGTGGATGGAATATTAAAAAGTGGACAACCTAATTTCTTGAGTGGTCAGAATATCAAACGAAGTCGACTGATCAATCTTTCTTAGCAATGGTTTACCTACAAATAGCCTATTGGCTAATTAGTTCTTGGATGGTGACAAATACAGTTCATATTTATTTTTATGCTCATGCTCATCCTAAGATTATCACTTCTACTTTAGACAAATATTTATTTCTTTATTTTTCTTAGATCTGAAAAATATGGCTCTTGTTGTTTTGTTAGATTTCTTTCTCTCCTACTTTGTTGATATCTAAACTATTGTGTTTATGAAATGAATGTAGGCTTTTGTTATTATTTTACTTATCACTCATGGGACCATGAGATTATCTAGCACCACTTTTGTTATTACAACTAGTTCCGATATTGGTGTGACCTAACATTTTGTTATTCTAATCCCGCTTGATCTACTTTACATCTATATGATGGGATGAGTTAAAATTTCTAGGTTATTAGGAATTGATGGCAGAAGTTAAAACCTTAATATCAAGGTGGACTCATCGCCCTTTTCTACTACTCCTATTTATATGAATTGGTCTATGTAGAAAACCAAGATCATGGAAAAGATTAACAAGCACACGAATTATGATGGAAACAACCAGTTTGTATTGCCAAATGAGGCAATTATAAATAGAGAAGTGTAGGTACCGAAATCTCCATGAAAAGGGGGTATGACTCCTCTACATGGAGTTGTGGCGAGTAACCTCCCACAAACATAGTGCGAGGTGTCAATGCAAGTCAACACCTCTCAAAATGTCTCAACTACTTTGACAAGTTCAAAGAAACATGTGTAAATATGCCTAAGTATGATTAATACAGATGTGTATGCCTAGAGATAAAAGGTATACACTAATAGTCTCCTTCTTCTTCTTCTTTGACGTTGAATGGTAAAAGTAAAAATTCATTGAAGAATTAAACTCCTAAAAAGCCACATGACATTGTTCATAGTAATTGTGGGTTCCATCTGGGTGAGACTTAGAGATTGGGTACCAATATGGAAGATACAATAGATGAGATTGGTGAATCATGGATAATAATACGAAAGATACAATAGATGAGATTTTAATACCAACTCAATTTAGATCTACCATTGTAAATAGCTATGTAATTAGCATAGATAAGATTCTTTATCCTTATGATACCACCATGACATGGCAGACAATCTTTAGAAGTTCTTTGATTCTAAAAATACTTTGACATATGTACAAGAGGTTAGTTATGAGCTATGAAATTGTTTTACACTAAGTTGAAAGATTGGTGGGAATACATGCAAACAAAGATCCTATAAATAGTGATGGGTCTATTGACAATAATTCTTTTAGAAGATCTAGTATATGTGAATTACTAATCGATAAACTAAAATTGAAAATGCTTTCTCAATTCTATATTGATAGATAAGATAAAGCAAGAGAAGCCAAAGCAATATTATATGCCATGAAATTATGTAATATTTTATGATTTAATGAATATTGTTTAACAAACAAAAGGATGCCTATAATTGGCACAAAAAATTTTCAAAAGAAAACTTCATAATGTCTTTTGCATGTAGATTAGGAGAATAGGTAGAAGATTTTATTAAAATCAATGAAACTAAGAGATTACAAACTACACCATATTTGAGCTAAAAGGTATGATTCACCAAAATCTATGAAACAATGTAAATGAAAAGGATTGTTAAAAATAATACGGATCCTTATAATCCTTATTGCAATCTTTATGGTTTCTACAAAACCACTGTCACTTATAATAATTATAGTTATTCTAACTCCAATTCATGATCGCGTAAATATTCTCACGAATCTCATAGCCCTATTCCTAGTCTGCTTTCAAAGAATAAGGATAAAGAAAAAAAATAAGATGTTATGGTTAATTGTCATATTCCCTAAGATATAATGTTTGTCCCATAAAAATGAGTCATTTGAAAATACACAATTACATGTCTTCATAAGTTTTGTGTGGATGCAAAACTCCCAACAAGGTCCCTCATGTGCATTTCTACATTTTAAAATTACCACATTATGCTACTAATTATCCAAAGAAGATTCATAATTTTCCTACTAAAGCTTTCTATGAATCTTTGTAATCACAAACATGGTGGGATATTCTATGCATAGAAGACACATTTCAACAATATTGACTATTTTAGACCATTTCATCATCTTTACTAAATTGATGTAGTTAGCCTCCCTAAATTTAAATATAAATCCAAAGTTAATAGGATCATACTCATTTTTTGTTATCTAAGACGTGTTGTCTTAAAAAATTAGCAGAAAGTAATATATTCATTGAAAAATAAAGAAATAAATACCTAACATGGTTTTTATTACTAGCTTTCAACAAAAGGGATTTACAAAAATAATAAATGGAACTCAAAAACTGGGGGAGCATGCCCAATGTTATGTTATATTTTTTGGAATAAAATACGAGTATATTGTGTGCTCTTAGTGTCTATCCTTCTTAATTTTTGTCATTTAAAAAAAGGCATTTAAAAATTACATTCTTAGAAAAGTGTTCTTTGTCTTATCACATATTCATATTTTGAGTGTAGACATGTTGAATTACTCATGAAATTTTTTTTTAATTATTTTAAGAAAAGTGGCCACTTTTGACCCACTTTTGATCCCCATTTCCATGTACTTGCCAAGCTACAAATACTAATAAGTGTAGAGATATAGTGTTGAATGTTGTATGTGACAAATGAGAAAAATCTATGCAAATCCAAACTTAATGCTTTGTATCAGAGTCAAAATGTTCATTTTCATCTATGTGAAGTCAACTTTAATGCTTTCTATGAGGTTCACAATTACAACCACATTCTATAGCATAGACTCAATCTGTGGTGACATAAATTTTATCCTATGAATTCTTATATATAGACTACTAGGAAATGGTATTCTTTGTCACAATATTAGTTTTTTTCTATCAAGTTGGCAATATTTAAAATATCTTAATATGCAACAAGCTTCAAACATGGACATGAATTCTAGAATGATTGTTAGGGAATTCACATGTGCTAGTATGATTGTGATTAGATAAGCTAGATTATTTGATTAGAGTGCTTCATGAATGATTGTTCTTATGATCATCAATGATTATTTGTTGTACATGAGTACAAGTTAATATATTTTTATACATGAGTATAACCACCAAATTGTAGGATGGGTCTACTCAACTAAATGTTTGTTTTATATTTTACATTTAAAAGTATCAAGATCAACACTGTAAGAACAATCTTGCAATGGTGGGCATGATGTGGTTAGACAACTAGGTTGGATCTAATTATGGTAGGATTGGATTATAGATCAGGATTAGATTAATGATTAGAATCTATCAAATAACCTGATTGGACTAGGATTGTATACACATAAGCATCAGGATTAGTGATGAGCATAGAGCTAGGTGCAAGAAAGGCTATATATGTGGGAATGACTATGCACAAAAAAATCTCATTTGTTTCTATATAAATACATTAAAACATTACCTTAGATTGGAGACAAAGCTAAATGGAAAGATGGATCAAGGGAACATTTTGCATCATTACAATCATTAATAAGAAAAATTACACATTACATTACATTTCTTTAATGATTTTGATAGAAAGATAATAAAGCTAGGTTATTTCTAAATGGAAAGATGGATCAAGGATACATTTTGCATCATTACAATCATTAATAAGAAAAGTTACACATTACGTTACATTTCTTTAATTATTTTTATAGAAAGATAATAAAGCTAGGTAATTTCTAAACGATTTCCCACATACTTTATATTTAATATTTTTTTATTCTACAATCACAAAAAATATCAATTTGCTGTAAAAATACTTTAATTAAATACACAATAGGTGTGTTGTAATATTATATGCCAATTATTACATAATCATTTTAATATGTAACTACAAAAGATTGTTGCATAAGTTAGATTGAAGAAATCATTGTTCTTATTAAGTATATTAAGTATAGTGTTGGATCATATATCTCAATAAATTTTTTTCTAATGAGTACAAAAAATATTCTATAAGAATACACAAATCATCTTCATATAAATATAACTTTTATTAAATTTTTTTAAAATATGAAAAAAATATTTTAAAAAATTTAAAATTGAATTTGAAAAAATTAATACCATATTTATTTTTAAATATATAAAATATTATATAATAAAAATTATAAAATATTTAAAACAATTCTATTATTACTACTTATTTATCATAGTTATAAGAGCAGTGGTTTTATTAAATCTCTACTCTCCCATCACAGAAGCAACACATAACTCCACGGGAATAAGTCTTCATTACATCGTTGCAGTGCTATTAATAGCTAATCCAATGGTAGCAACAGAGATCAGTATGGCATAATCTACCATCAACATGATCTTGATTTATGCAAGTCATGCGATAGTTATACTCCACCCATTGTAGGCACAACCCATGGTATGCACTACTCAGAGTGTAGCATACTGCGAACCCTTGTAATTATGAATATATTAGAAATTAGTGAGTATTTCACAAGTTTGTTTTAAAATTTTAATGACAAATAATATATTTTTATTCATATAAACAAATGAAACCCATCTCTTAAGGTAAGCTATTAAATTAGTTATCTTGTGACATTGCTATAAGTTTTACACTGGATACGGTTTCCCATAGGTCACAATCAACAAGTAGGTCTTCCATCTCAAGTTTCCAGAACTTGAAATTAGTGCCATTAAATTTCTCCACCTCTAATCTTTCAAATGTGGTTGCCATCTCCTTTCTACAACAAGATAAAGAATGCTCTACACAACACTCCCACTCAACCTAAGATTAGCTAAAAAAACCCCTACTCAATAGCTAGAACCAAAACTGGCCAAGCTCTGATACTAACTAAAAGGAAGTTAGGTGTGTAGAAAATACTTCCTACACTAATCTAATGAGGGGAGGAGAGTGCAAATTCAATTTTATCTTTACAATTACATATATATTAACCCATTAGCAGAGATATTGCAGCAAACACATATACAAGAATGTAAGACAAAAGAGAGACACAAGATATATGTGGGGAAAATTGTTACGAGTGAAAAACCCTACACTCCAAAACACAGCACAAATGTATTTCGTAAACAATGAAGGTTACAATATAGTCACAAAGCCAATGCTCTTGCAGGAGTCTTCGACAGTTGTATCTAGAGATGATCTGACAGCATAATAGTACCTGTAAAATTTGGAGTACTTCTCCTCTGTAAAGAACCTGTTTATAAAGAGAATACAAGTCAAAAATGGGTCCACATTGAGATGGGCATCCAACATGGCCTCATGGCCCAAAACCCATGCCTATGGACACTTGTCCAACAATGTAGGATGCTCCTAACACTTGTCAAGTCACCCCATCCCAAGGAGGTCACCTATTTCTAAAATGGGCTATGACAGATGCTCTTATGACTCTTACAACCATCATAGAATGTATCATAGCTGTCATAACTTACAGCTGTAAGAGAATTTGTCATACAAAGGCTATAAATAGCATATTCTGTAGTGCCCCTCCATTCTCACTTTGGATGAGAATGTGGTCAGGTTAAGGAGCATGAAGAAGAAGGTAAAATACTCGAAATACTTAGGGCATGGTAGACATGTTAATGGTAGGCTTACTGTTATGATGTAGTTGATGACACTCATTGATGTTTTTTATAATAACATTGTTGCTACTTTATGCTTAGTACATTATGCTTATATTGTGATCAGTTATAGGTTAATTGATTATGTAGATTAGTTTTACTACATGATTAATATGATTATTTGTTTGTCTTATCTATTTGTTTATTTACTAATAAATTTGTTTAATGTGGATACTTGTGATGTGTTTTGTGAAGGGATAGTGTAGTATTACTCATAATGAGTACCCTACTACACTGCGATTCCTTGTCACTATGTGCCTTCTTGGATGATTATATGTATGTATTCAACACTTTTGTTTGCTGCAGGTTGTAGGTACCAGTCATCGACTCCACCTGAATTGGCAGGTATGAGCATGCCTTCATACCAGTGGAAGTTGTTGAATGGAGATAACATATCATCCCCTAGCCTAGCCATCATCCTTGAAGAGGATGAATATCCAGTTGTGTACCCTATTAGTGTTAATTTGGTCATGATAGTTAGTCATTGTTGTGGTGGTCTTTTTTTCTGATCTTGCATAGTAGTCAGGTATGGTTTGACAGTTGGGTTAGTTAGTTGGTATTGTTTAGGTTATTGCTGCCTTAAAATAAAATAATTAGTTATGAAACATTTTTGTTAAATAAGTAAATATATAAATGTCCTTATGTAAATTTAGTTTATGAAAAATATATTATTCTAGAAGTTAAGTTAATAAATAATAATAATAATAGTAATAAATGTAATTGCAACGAGAAAACAATAAATAAATAATATTTATGTGTTACCATAAAATATATTTATCTTGGTCTGGTTGTAAAATGTTTAAAATAGCAAATTGTAAGATATTGTTCATGCAAGAGTTATTGCCTCTTGTGGGGGGAATCTTCTAGAAGATTTTAGGGGATTTCTTTCGCTAAATATAGGGAGTTTTTGGATTGTATTTAGGGGGGAGAATTTTCTCCCATAAGAATCTTTAGCAGATGGAACTTTTGGAGGGAGACTGGTTTGTGGCTATAGTAGTTCAACCTGGCATCGAATCTTTAGTCCAGTCAAGCAAGCGAAATCAGGTTCCTTTGGTTCTAATTTTTGTCTCATTTTTCTGTTGAAGCAAATGTTTGATTTATAATTTTTCTTGTTGATGGTAATTTGCTTGAGAGGTTAGAAGCCTTGTTATCAGATCCAATTGTGCATGTCTGTATCATTGCATTTTAGGGAATCACCAATTGATTTGACAATCTATATCTCGTCCATTTCATCTCTATTTTTATAGTCTATTACGTTAGCCATAAACTTTGTTTTATGAACTGGGTTCCTCTAACTATTTGATATATGGTGTAAAACCTAGTTAGCTAAATATATCCAAAAATGGTCCATACCCAGTTTGTCGTTTTGGAGATATGAATGTTTTGTGATTGTCTACCTCTCAGCCATTTTGTCTCTATTTTTACAGTCTATTGTGTTAGCATAACTTTCATTTCACGAACTGGGTTCCTCTCAATTTTTGATATATGGTGCATGACCTAGTTACCTAAATCATATCCAAAAATCATCTATACACAATGTTTCATTTTGGAGATATGAATGTTTTGTGATTGTTTACCTCTCAGCCATTTCGTCTCTATTTTAGCAGTCTGTTGTGTTAGCCGTAACTTTAGTTTTATAAAATAGATTCCTCTACGTTTTTTATATATGGTGCATGACCTGGCTGTCTAAATCATATCCAAAAATTGTCCATACCTAGTTTGTCGTTTTGGAGATATGAATATTTTGTGACTCTCTACCTTTCACCTGTTCCATCTCTGTTAAAACAATTAGTTGCGTCACCAATAACTCTATATATTCAAATTGGGTTTCTCTAAAAATTTTATATGAGATTCAACCCTTACCTATGAAAACTATATCCAAAAGAGTTAGCATTACCCAATTTGTCAATTCAAAGATATTTATCAATTAGTCACAGAAATTCCTATCCCATCTTGATTGTTGTTAATAAATCTACAAATCCATTCTATGCATATCCTTTAATCATTGTATTCCATAATTTGACATCTCTTTGAGGCAATTTGCTAAATAGTTATTTTACTTTGTTTGAGCTCTCACTTTTGCATACATGTCTACTAGAGCATTTCCTTTTTGAAGTCTCTTATCTTTATAAAAACATTCTATATCTATATTCTTTCTGATATAGTATCAGTTCTTGCATATCTTAATCGATCATATTATTATGTTTCTTTCTTTCTTAATGGTTTATTTTAGTTCTTTTTGGTTTAAAATTGTTCAATGGTGATATGTTGAGATAATTTTAAATATGGTCTTGCTTGAAATTTCATTGTTAGTTATTAGCATCAAGTAGTAATGATGTAATTGGTTTATTACATTATTCTTTGGTTCCGAGTCATATTGTTCTAATGGAATGTAATAGTCATTTTAATTCTCATTGTTTTCAATATCAGGAAATGGATGTAGTAATAGTGGTATTGTGTTTCAATTTACCCAACTCTAGAGGCTTGTCTACCTTGAACTTTCGATGGCTTTGAGTACTTGCATTCTAAAGATAGAAAGAAGGTTTTTGTTTCAATAAATTTGGACTTTTGGATGCCTCGAGTCATTTTGGCTTGCTATAAGTGTTGGAGGTATGTCATGTGTGTCCTTGTATAGTACTTTTTTTGGTGGGGTCAACTAAGTGCAAGAAGGGGACTGGCTTCTGATGTGGGGCCGATGCCCAAAGTGGATGTTTAGGTAACCCATTGGAAGTGTTTAAGAAATAAAAATCTAATAATCGACTAAGGGGAAAGGGTATACTTCACATTAATCAAAATAAGGAAGACCGCATGTGTGACCTATGGGGCCAGTACCTGGAGAGAGGCTATCAGGGTAACCATAGAGGGGGGCCGGCACCTAGAGAGAGGCTGTCAGGGTAACCATAGATGGGGGCTGGTACCTAGAGAGAGGCTATTAGGGTAACCCATGTAGAGCCATGTAATGACACTTCTTCCTACTGCACTCCAACTTACCCTTTTCTATTGCCTCTGGATGTTGATTGTTGTTTTCAATGTTGTTCACATGTGAAGCCTATTGTATTTTTGTCTTCTGTTAATCCTCCTATCCTTGCTTGTGTTGGGGAACCTCATTGTTATCTCCTAGCTCTAGGGGTGGATCTCAGGGTTCCACAAGGTTAGGTGGAAGAGCTTAATCCATTGGTTTTCCTTGATCGTCCTGACTCATGCTCACTATAGAAGTGTTCCAGTTCAAGATTGTATTGCATCCTTAGAGCTATGCTATACTTCTAGAATTGTATAATCTTGTTGTATATTGTAAACTAATGTAATCAGTCATGAATCTTGTAATCATGTAATCTTGTTTTTGATCTTTTATAACTATTCATGTTTGTAAATGGGTAATGTAATCTTCTTCTTTTGTATCATGAGGTTTATTACTTGTGTTGTTATAAATTATTGTTATCTGATGTAGTTATGTTTCCCTAGAGGTGTCAATTGATCATCTTGTTTTAATGTTTAAAATAGTGTTAATTCTATCTAGTGTAAATGCATTTACTTGCTTCAAAAAAAAATATATATATTTCAATAATTTTAGTACCTATTAGCCTAACTCTCTAGGGTTGCATGAGAGGGCATCACATATTCTCTTACAACATGTCATAGTCCACCTTGGGGAGCCCAAAGATGCCTTTTTCAAATATGCTTCTCAACACATGTCTTCACCTGTCATAAGATCTTCTAATTTTGACTCTTACATGTCATAACTTTGTCATAGGAATCTGTCATGACTATTTTAGTCAATATTCCCTTACACACATTCCAAGATGTTGACACGTGGAAAAATATTCCTACCACTAAGTGGGATGCCTATCTCCTCATGTGAGGACAAATTTACATGTGGTCATATACCATGTAGGATGACACATCACCGTGCGAACTCCCAGAATATGACAAAATAGGATTTGCATCCAAATTATACAATCGGAAATAAATAAATAAATACAATGAATTAATACAAGGAATTACCAAAGTTGAGACACCTTAATTCCCAATATTCTCCCACTTGTCGAACACCTTATAAGAGCCAATAGAAATAACATGATTTAACTGCTATAGGTTGAAAATCCCATAGACTCCAAACACCATCTAAACTTCTATGTGCCTGTTGATTTCATTAATGCATCTACAACATTCTTCAAAGTATCTACCTTCTCCAAATTTACCTTCCTATCCTCTAACATGTCTCACATGCAGTGAAACCATACATCAATTTGCTTTGTTCTCGCATGGAAAGTTAAATTCTTCGCAAGGCAAATCATAATCTATCCTGCATCAACACCAATATCTTAACATAATCTCTTAAGCCAAATGGCTTCCTTGCAAACATGAGTTGCTGCCATGTACTCAGCTTCTGTCATGGACAAAGCAACCACAGGTTGTCGCTTACTCATCCAACTAATTGTACCACCAAACATAGTGAACACATAGGCACGGGTGGATCTTCTGATGTCAATGTCACCTGTCCAATCAAAAACCACAAATCCATGAATACAGACTGAATGCAGAGGTCCTGTAACATTACCATGCTAACACACAAAATGTTGGCAAGAGACACTATATGGCTTCATGAATGTTTTCATTGATGGCAACAAAGCTCATTCCACCTATTCACAGGGCATGGTAGGTCTATACTGGAAGTCAAATTGAAGAATGTTGTGGTCCGGTAAACAAGAACAGAGCATGTGGCAAGGTCTAATAGTCAGGTCTGGATCTCTCAGAGGAAGTATCTTAGTAAAGTGCAGATTTGGTGAAGTCAAGATGAGTACCCTGACTAATAGATTCCAAGGATTGAGCCTTCGGTGATGGAAGAATGAGGAGATATGAGCACTTGAGTGTTGGGTTCCTATTTGGCAGAGTTGATAGAGGAAAAACTGACCAGTAGAACATCAGACCTAAATTCGGATGAGATATTGATGGTGATCAAGCTTCTTGAGGTATCATTCATGATTGGCTGACATGATTGATGACTTCTATAAGCATCTCCTTGATACACATCGCTTGACAAGTGAGGATTCAGCTGACAGATCAAAGTTTGGGAAAATATTGACTATTTCGAATGCTGACTAGAAAAGTGTTGAAATCATTTGTGTGGATACATATACCACATGGATTTGGATATGAAGCCATGTGTTGTGTGTTGAAGAGTGCAAAGAAAAGTAGAGGAGTAGAATAACAGTAGTAATATAGGTCCGGTATGTGACAGGATAGTAGCACCAAAGAAGAGGTAGAATGAAGTGTAGTAGATCAGTGTATTGAGCCTAACCGGAACTGAACCTCAGCATGTGTGGATGCTTCTCATCAATTCAAGTATCTAGTTTCCTTGTATAAACTATTGTAGGTAGTGAGCCTCTTGTGAGTAGTGTGCTCAGGTAGTAAGCCCTAATTGGCAAGTGCCATTTTGTATCATCTTATTCTTTTAACAGAGAATACAATCTTGGGTTAGTCACCCTATGGTTTTTCCCTTAACAGGGTTTTCCACGTAAAAATCATTGTGTCATGTGTATTGATATTATTTTCATTTCATGGTTGTGTTTTCTTATTTGATTTAATGCTACATTAATTACAAAGGAAGATCAAAAAGCTGAAATAATTAAGATAACTGATTTACCCCCCTTTTAGGTATCAACAATTGGTATCAGAGCCAAGTTCCTCCTAATAGAGCCTAACAACTTGAGGAAGATCTTGGAACCTCAATGGATGTGTATGGTATGAGGGAACAACTTCAGTCTACCCTAGATGATCTTGAGCAATCTCACTCTGAAGTCAACAATTTGAAGGATAGACTCAAATAGGCTGATGATTTCATAAATGAGCTAAAAGAGAAACTGAGTATCTCTATGAAAAAGAGAAAGGAACTACTTCAGTAATTAGCAAGTCAAAGTGAAGCAAATGATACAAATGAAGATCTAAAGGAGAAAACTAAATTATGTGAAAAGTTATCAAAAGAGGTCATTATGGTAAGACATGAAATGGAATCAGGAGTTATGAAATTCACCCAAGAAATTGAAGAGAAAAGAAAAACTGAAGATGATCTAAGACAATCTCTCAAGGAGAAGTTAGAAGATTGCCACAAAATGGATAGAATAATCAGGCATCTAGAATCTGATCTTGAAGAAGCTAGAGACAATGAAGAACAACTTGACACTCTTAAAAGGGATCTTCAAACAACAAATGAATACAAAGAGAAATTCAAGATAAGCTCTGGTCACTTGAAGTTCTTCTTCAAAGGCCAAAAGAGGGTAGATGACAAGCAAGGCTTGGGGTATGAAAAAGGTGAAAGCTCTGGATCCGGTAAGAAGAAATCTAGATCAGAAAATCCAAGAAATAGGCCTAGAAGACCTCTAGTAAGGCAACCAATTGCTCAAAGGTATCCATCTTTCAATGGATACTGCCACAACTGCAATAACTTTGGTCACAAAGCAAATCAGTGTAGAAGAAGAATGAATCAGACTAATACATCCTTTTCTGGACAGTGCTTCAATTGCAAAAGGTATGGTCACAAATCCCATGAGTGTAGAAACATGCAAATGAACAACTCATTCAATGGTAGATGCTTTGCATGCAATAGAGTTGGACATACGAATAATTAGTATAGATCAAGTGGATATCAGTCAAACATGCAAAGAAATGTTGTTTTCTATAATTGCAATAGATCTGGTCATATTGTCAAATTTTGTAGAAGTAGGAATCAAGACAAAAGGGGTCAGGAACAACATAATCATAACCAAGACAAAGGAAAAGGAAAAGTAAACAGAGATGAAATTTAAAGGGAGATGAATAAGATTTGAGTGAAGAGAAGCACAGAGACTGTTGGGGATGGATCTACACCAAAATTTGGTGCAGATAATCCTTCTAAAAATTGAACAAATGAGCTCTGGCTCAAGGGGAGTCACTAAGAAAAACAAATTCCCCCAGCCAGTCAATTGTGTCTGAATTTGGCACATGAAAGGTTGCGGATTAAAGGGTTCTCAGAGAAACATCATAAGAAGGCTTGGTCAACTTTTGGAAGATCCGCAAGAAGATTTGAAGAGTCTACTCTGGCAAGATTGATTCAGTTCAATAGTCATCTGGTAAAAACAAGATTCTCATAGTTAGATCTGGCTTGATTCAAAATTGTGGAATCTTGATCTGCAGATAGATCAAATGATTAGGGAAATGAAGATAAATTGTCACTCTTCACCAAGAATAACTCTAAGTATATCTTAGTGATTTGAAAATGATCTGTCTCAGAATAAGAAGAATGAGGTAATCGGAATGACTTAAGTTGCACATTTATTGTAGTGTGGAATTAGGGTTTTTTTTCTCAGAAATAAAAGGGTTCATTCACTTGTCATTTGCACATTTACACTCGAGAAGAAGAGGAAAAGAGCTCTGCAAACAAGTTTTCTTCATCTCTCTCAAGGATCAACAACAGAATTCAAGTCAATCGGTGATCTTTTCAGCTCATTCCATGGACCCTAAAGGTGTAAGAGGTATTTTCCATTCTTGAAATATATTTCTGAATCCTTTGTAAGATGGCCACACCAAATGTTGTAAAGATTTCTGATAGGCCACGCCCTAAATTTAAAAAGCATCCCTACAAATCCTTAGAAGGGGACCCCTTAGGAGAATTCTCCAGTATTCCGCATGGGGTTTTACATGTAGAAGATGTTAGGGCATATATTCATGCGAGCATTGAAGAATTTGGGGAATCGAAGATGATGGATATTTACCACAAACAGTTGTTAGATGATTCCTTTGAACTCAAACCTTAGTACAAGGCCATCCAGGACAAGCATTTTGCACAATGCATCCATTTCCCCTATTTTGCTGAAGATGAATGGGTCCGGTATGTCTTGAGCAGAATGCATGACAACTTCATGCGGTTGAACAGGACGTTTAAGATCACCAAGGATGCCATTAGGGCAGTAACTGGATTACACTCAACCAGAGGGATGCCTACTCTCAAACCTGTCAAAAACCAAATTGGGAGTGAGGCTACTAGATCAAAATTTGATAAAAGAGCCATGACAATTGAGGATATAACAAATCTGGATATCAAGTTTGCATCAATGACAATTGGCTATAAGATATATCACTCCAGTAGGGAGAATTTAGTATCTGGAACTACTATATATATTGCCTATGAAATGTTAAGAAAGAATGCTGACTATGATCTCTGTGAGGTCCTTCTAAACCAACTTTTTGAAAATCTGCAGAAGATAAAGAAAGACAAGAAGAACTCCTTCGAATACGGTGGCTTAATACTCTGTTTATTCTTCTATTATATGAATGAGCTACCCGGATCTAGTGGCTGGATATGGAAAAATGATAGACCGGTTGCCATACAAATCAGGGATTATTTGCATGGACTTGGTGATGCTAAGGCACAGAATACAGCACTCTGGGGGTATTTCAAGAACTTTTAGAGTATGATGCAAGCAAGAGAGAGAATCCCCCAAGCTCTAGTTGAAAAGTATAAGGATACAATTTGCTTCATGGTAGAAACTAATCAATGTCTAATGGAGACAGTAGAGCTAAGAATAGTCTGGATCATGCCAATGGGGTATGAAGTAGATGAGAAAATTGTTGAGCTACATGTTCAACACATGTTTAGTCAACCCAAGGATCCTAAAGTAGAAAGGTTTGGAACCTTTGAAGAATTAAGTGTGAAGATCCATGTGGAGCTAAGACAACCAAAAATAAAAAGAAAAGTGAGGAGGGAAGTAGAAGAGTTTGCCAAGAAGCATGGAATTTCAAAGGAGGCTCTTGATGCAAATAAAGAAAAGATAGAAAGGGTAGAGAAAGAGAAGAAAAATTAGAGAAAGAAGATGCTTTGATGGAAGTCCCCTCCTGGACCAGATCCTCTAAGACCTCTGCACCTCCCACTACTAAGAGCTCAAAGGCATCAAAATTGGAAGCAAAATCATCCGGTAAAGGAGAGAAGAGAACTAAGACAAAGGCCACAAGATCTTATGCCAATCAAAAGGATGATGAAGAGACTGAATCTGATGAAGAGGTCAAGAAAATGAAGAAGAAGAAGAAAACATCCGGTGAACCCTCTGCTGGTCTAGATAAGGAAGAAGAAAAGACAGATAAAAGTGTTGAGAAGCCTACTCTTGATGATATCATCAAGGCAATTAGTGTGGATGGAAGCATGAAAATATTAACAGAATTCTATGATGAATGTAATGAAGTTGACCAAAAGATCCTGCAGGATGCCATAGTTAAGTATCTAAATATCTACAATAAAGCTTTCATTGAGATCATATCTTTAATTCCTAAAAGCCTTTAGAAGTAACTTGAAATGAGAAAGAATAATGCAAAAGAAAAGGATATGGAGATCTGGGAACAGATAGCCATTCAGCTCATCCCTCCATCACTCATAAGTAGAAGAATATGATCTTCAAAGATTGTAAGGATGATTTCCGGAGCAAAGCTAGAATGAATCAACTTATGCTCAGAGAAACTGACAAAGTAGCAAAAGAGACAGAAGAGATCCTCTGGAATGCATACAAAAGATTCAACATTCCTATTATAGAGGACTTGGGTGATGATCCCTCAGCTACAGATGTTGAAGAAGAATCTACTGGGACAGTGGCAGAAGAGGTAAAGGACACAGGTGAAGAAAAAGATAAGGACTTAGATTCCTCTGCTCTGGAAGAGCAAGTCCATAAACAAGAAAACATCACTCCTCTGGTTTCCCCTGCAAACTCTAGATCCAAAGAAGAAGAAAGAGTGGAAGAGAAGATCAGTCAAGAAGCAAAGGAGAAGGAAAAATAAGATGATAGTAGCAAGGCTACAGAGGGAGTGAAAACCTTGTCACCAGAAAGAGACACAACAGAAGCAGTTGAGGAATTCTTAACCAAGGAGATGATGGAATTTGATGAATCAAAACTTCTTCAAGGACTGTACAATTTTGACTCCCTCTCCCCAGTTCAAACCATGAAGCTAGCATCCTTTACTTTAGCAAAGGCAAAAGAAAAACTTCTGAAGTCTCACATGGAGGACTGCAAGCTCATAGAAATTGCATCCGGTGTACTAGAGAAAATCAAGCCATCTTTTTAGAAGGATCCCTCAGCCTCTTCATCTAGTAATCTCAAATCTCTAGTTAATAGTGTTAGCACACATTTTGATTCCTTAGAAAAGTCAGCAGAGAAAGTCCGGAAGGAGTTTTTAGAAAAGAGATTCTCTAAAGTACAAGGACTAATAACCAATGATAGGAGAAATATGGATATAGGGATAAAGAGCTTAGAAAATACTCTTAAAGATGGCAGGGAAATGTATAAATTTTGTGTATCATGGTCCAAAGTAACAGTGGAGATTGAGAAGAAAATGAAAGAATAGGAGGATAAACTAACAGGACTATCTCAGAATTTTGATCCTCTTACCTCTTCCATAATAAATCAAGAATGTCAGACTATTGCAATCCTGGATGAAATTAAGAAGTTTGAGAAGGAAAAGAAAAATAGAATAAGTAGGTTGAGAAAACTTAGAGGGATAATTATCCCTAAGTTAGAGGCCATGCATGAAGCCCTAAATGATGCTCAAACCATAGCCCAGACCAGTGATCCAATAGATCTGAAGAGGGCAGAAGTTTTTGCATTCCTGTTAAGTGGTCACATCTCAATTTTGGATAGGATGAAGCTAAGTTGGGTGATAGAAGTTGTACAATTGAAGAACACTTTTACAGATATACTAAAGTATATGTAAAGTATAACCAGATAATATACTTATGCGATTAAGTATAGATTGAGTTTTGCAATTTTTGATGTGCGGACCCCACCCTTTTCCATTGATGTGAAAGGGGGAGTAAGGAACAATGAAAAATAAGAAATCTAGCTAAGGGGGAGCTCTAAAAAATGTACATAAGAACAGAGCATTAGCCAAGGGGGAGTATAGTGTGACACTTAGTCATTTTTCACTAAGTGTTGCCATCAATGCCAAAGGGGGAGATTGTTGGTAAGAGACAGTATATGGCTTCATGAATGTTGTCATTGATGGAAACAAAGCTCATTCCACCTATCCACACGGCATGGTAGGTCTATACCAGAAGTCAAATTGAAGAAAGTTGTGGTCTGGTAAACAAGAATAGAGCATGTGGCAAGGTCCGACAGTCAGGTCCGGATCTCTCAGAGGAAGTATCTCAGTAAAGTGCAGATTTGGGGAAGTCAATAGGAGTACCTTGACTAATAGATTCCAAGTATTAAGCCTCCGGTGATGGAAGAATGAGGAGATATGAGCACATGAGTGTTGGGTTCCTATTTGGCAGAGTTGACAGAGGAAGAACTAACCGGCAGAACATCAGACCTAAATCCAGATGAGATATTGATGGTGATCAAGTTTCTTGAGGTATCATTCATGATTGGATGACATGATTGATGACTTCTATAAGCATCTCCTTGATACGCATCACTTGACAAGTGAGGATTCAGCCGACAGATAAGAGTTTAGGAAAATATTGACTATTTCAGCTGCCGACTAGAAAAGTGTTGAAATCATTTGTGCGGATACATATACCACATGGATTTGGATATGAAGTCATGTGTTGTGTGTTGAAGAGTGCAAAGAAAAGCAGAGGACCAGAATAACAACAGTAATATAGGTCCGGTATGTGACAGGACAGTAGCACCAAAGAAGAGGTAGAATGAAGTGTAGTAGATCAGTGTATTAAGCCTAACCAGAATTGAACCTCAAGATGTGTGGATGCTTCTCATCAGTTCAAATATCTAGTTTCCTTGTATAAACTATTGTAGGCAGTGAGCCTCTTGTGAGCAGTGTGCTCGGGTAGTAAGCCCTAACTGGCAAGTACCATTTTGTATCATCTTATTCTTTTAACAGAGAATACAATCTTGGGTTAGTCACCCCGTGGTTTTTCCCTTAACAGGGTTTTCTATGTCAAAATCATTGTGTCATGTGTATTGATATTATTTTCATTTCATGGTTATGTTTGCTTATTTGATTTGATGCTGCATTAATTACAAAGGAAGATTAGAAAGCTGAAATAATTAAGATAACTGATTCACCCCCACCTCTCAGTTATCAACACGAAATACTTAGAAGTAGCCCTCAAATATATGAGCACTTGATTAACTGCATCCCAATGTACCTTTCCAGGATTAGGCATATATCGACTAAGGACTCCCACTACTTGGGCAATGTCTGGTCTTGTGCAGACCATAGCATACATCAAACTTCCAACAACACTAGCATAAGGTACTCTACTCATGTCATCCACCTCACTAGGAGATTTTGGACAATCATTAATAGATAACTTTGTCCCCAATTAAATAGGAGCACATAATGGTCTACAATCTACCATGCTGAACCTATCCAACACTATCTTCACATACTTACTTTGGCTTAACCAAAGTTTTCTTTAGCTCTGTCTCTTCTCATTTCCATTCCTAGAATGTACCTGGCTACCCCAATATTTTTCATCTCAAACTGTGATGACAACTGAGACTTCAAATCATAAATCATATTCTTACCATTTCTGATTAACATCGTATCATCAACATACAATGCAATAATGAGAATGCGATCATTGTCAAAGTTGTAATACACACAATGATCTGATTTTGATCTTAGATATCCAATCAACAACACCAAGGCATCAAACTTCAAGTACCACATCCTAGGAGACTGTTACAAACCATACAAAGATTTCTTTAACTTGCAAACCAAATTTTTTTTACCTTTCTCTGTGTAGTGCCCTAGCTATGACATGTAAATCTCTTCCTCCAAATCACCATGAAGGAAAGTTGTCTTCACATCCATCTGTTCTACCTCTAAGTTATAAGTAGCTGTAAGAGATGACAAAAATTGAATGGATGTCAACTTTGCAATGGGAGAGAAAATTTCACCATAATCAATTCCCTCCACTTGTGAATACCCCTTTGCAAACAATCTAGCCTTGTACTTTTCAACACTGCCATCTGTACCAAATTTCTTCTTGAACACCCATTTGCATCTAATGGGTTTCCGTCCTTCAGGCAAAGTCACCAATTCCTATGTTTTATTCTTCTCCAAAGAAGCCATCTCATCCTCCATGGCCTTCTTCTAGGAACCTGTATCTTTCATACCCATAGCCTCTTTCATAGTTCTAGGCTCATTAGTATTAGTAAGTAAAGCAAAAGCACAACTAGAATCAAGTAATGAATAACCAAACCTATCAGGTTGCTTTCTTGTTCATGTAGACCTCCTCAGTGGCTAAGGTTGAGGTTCTTCTTCTTCTAAGATTTCAGAGCTACTAGATCTGTCCTCATCATTAGGTCTCATAGGGTGTATTTGTTCAGTCTTCTCAGGGCTAGAAGGCAATTGAACCGCATCCTCTTTCTCTTCTATTTGTTCTAGCTGTAGAACCACAGAAGAAGGTGTTAGCTCTCTGAAGATAACACTTCTACTATACAACACTTTTTTAGCCACGGGATCCCAAAGCTTGTATCCTTTCACACCAACACCATAGCCAATGAAAATACATTTAATAGCCTTATTCTCTAATTTAGACTGTTTCTCCTGAGGTACATGTGCATATGCCTCACAACCAAAAACATGAAGATGTCTAACTAAAGGCTTGTTATGAGACCACACCTCCATAGGTGTCTTACCAACAAAAGCTAATGTAGGAGATTTGTTTACCAGGTAGAAAGCAGTGGCAATAGCTTCAGTCCAAAATGTTTGTTTGAGGCTTGCTCCACTAAGCATATTCCTAGCCTTCTACATTAATGTCCTATTTATCCTCTCTACAACTCCATTTTGCTGTGGGGTGTATGGAGTTGTCTTATGTCTTTCAATCCCTTTCTCTTTATAGAAATTATCAAACTCTGTTGAAGAAAACTCACCACCATCGTCAGTTCTCAAACACTTAATCTTTTAATAGTCTAATTTTCAGCAAAGGCTTTAAACTCCTTAAACTGACTAAAGACTTCAGTCTTGCTTTTGATAAAATAAACCCATGTCCTTCTACTATAATAATATATGAAAGATACAAAATATATAGATTTAGAAATCGAAGGAATATTAACAGGACCAAACACATCAGAATGAATAAGATCCAATACACTAGAAGACTTGTGAGAACTAGAGTAAAACTGAACACGGTTTTGCTTTCCATATACATAATGTTCACAAAAGTCAAACTTGAGATTACAATCATTTGACCCCTCAATGAGGTTTTTTATTTTTCAGAGTTCTAAGACCCTTCTCACCAATGTGGACATATCTCAAATGCCATAAATAGTCTTTTCAACAGGATGCTTAGCTTCCATACCATGTGCACGACCATCAAAACTAGTTACGATAGATTTCTTCACTACTCATTCAGATGGTGGGGATGAAGTCAATGCAACTCTTTTGTTTGAGTCAGAAGAACTATTACACTATGCAGTGCATGTCTCCAACTAAAACAGAGTACCTCTACAAGTACCCTTTGCAAGCACCATAGATCCTATAGTCATCTTACATCCATCCTTCGAAAAGACAACCTACACACCTGCATCATTCAACATACTTATAGAAAGACGGTTCCATGCTAGGCCTGGGATGTGCATAGCCCCAGTGATCTCCTTCACTTGTCCATTAGGGAATTGGATTAAGAGTCTTCCACAACCAACAATCTTCAGATGATAGTCATCACCTAGGTACACTCTTCCACCATCGAACTCTTCATAATTCATGAACCAGTCTCAATGTGAGGTCATGTGGAATGATACACTAGAATCAATCAACCACACGTCATTAGATGCATGGGTGGCCAGGGTTGTGATGAAGGCATCACCATCATATTCTGACTTTTTAGAATCTAAGTCAGGAGCATTCTTCTTCTTTTTCTTCTGCTATTTGGATTCCTTTCAGAAATGCCCAGTTTTCCCATAGTTCCAACAGAGAGCCTTGGACTTTCCAGGAGGTTTGGATCTCCCATAGGATTTGGATCTACCCTTTTCACCTTTCTTGTCCTTCTTCTTCCCTTTCTCTTTGGGTCTTCCAAGAACCGCAAGAGCCTCTTTCAATGACTCAGATGTCTTCCTCCACATTTCTTCAGATAACAGTGAGGATACCACATATTCCATCTTGAAGGTGGTAGTGGTGCTTCCAATAGCCATGGCAAGATGATCCCATGAATCTGGAAAAGAATAAAGCAGGGTCATACATCGATCCTCCCCTCCATTTTCACACCCATAGATGTCAATTGTCCAACAATCATGTTAAAAGTATTCATGTGGTTTACAACAGATCCTCTGTCTTCCATCTTTAGAGTGAACAACTTCTTTTTCAGGAAAAACTTGTTTACCAAGGACTTGGCTTGATAAACATCACCCAACTTCTTCCAACGGTCTTTCATGCTCTTCTCCTCATGGACATTCAACAAGATAGAGTTAGCTAGATAGATTCTTATCAAACCCTTAGCCTTCCAATCTTTGAGGTCCCAATCAGCTTGTGACATTGCTGTAGGTTTTACACTGGATACAGTTTCACATAGGTTGTGATCAACAAGTAGGTCTTCCATCTTGAGTTTCCATAACTCAAAATTAGTGCCATTAAATTTCTCCACCTCTAATCTTCCAGATGTGGGTACATCTCCTTGCTGCAACAAGATACAGAATGCTCTACACAACACTCCCACTCAACCTAAGATTAGCTCAAGAAACCCCTACCCAGCAGCTAGAACCAAAATTGGCTAGGCTCTAATACCAACTGAAAAGAAGCTAGGTGTGTGAAAAATGCTTATTACACTAACCTAATGAGGGGAGGAGAGTGCAAATTAAATTTTATTTTTACAATTACAGCTATGTTAACCCACTAACAGAGATATTGTAGCAAACACATACATAAGAATGTAAGACAGAAGAAGGGAGACACAAGATATATGTGGGGAAAACCCTTATGGGTGAAAAACCCCAAACTCCAAAACACAACTCAAATGTATTCCATAAATAATGAAGGCTGCAATATAGTCCCATAGCCAATTCTCTTATAGGATTCTTTGACACTCATTTTTGGAGGCGATCCGGCAACATAACAGTACCTATCAAACATGTAGTAAGTTTCTCCTCTCAAAAGCACATGTTTATAAAGAGAACACAAGGCAAAAATGGCTCCACATTGAGATGAGTGTCTAACATGGCCTCATGGCCCAAAACCTATGCCTATGGACATTTGTCCAACGCTGTAGGATGCTCCTAACACTTGTCAAGTCACCCCATCCCAAGGAGGTCCCCTATTTCCAAAATGGGCTATGACAGATGCTCTTACGACTCTCACAACCATCATAGAATTTGTCATAGCTATCAGAACTTACAACTGTAAGAGAATCTGTCATACATAGGCTATAAATAGATTATTCTCTTACAATGCCATTATCCACCTTGGGGCACCTAAAGATGCCTTTTTCAAAGATGCTTCTCGACACATGTCTTCACCTGTCATAGTATCTTTTGTTTCTGACTCTTACATGTCATAACCTTGTCATAGGAATCTGTCATGACCATTTTAGTCAATATTCCCTTACATACATTCCAAGATGGCGACACGTGGAAAAATATTCCTACCACTAATTGGGACACCTATCTCCTCATTTGAGGACAAATTTAAATGTGGTCAAATGCCATGTAGGACAACACATCACCGTGCCAACTCCCATAATATGACAACATAGGATTTGCATCCAAATTATACAATAGGCAATAAATAAATAAATACAATGAATTAATATAAGGAATTACCAAGGTTGAGACACCTTAATTCCTAACAAGAATGCATACCCTAAGAGGGTAGAGGCAAATATGAAGTATAATGGAATGCCAGAACAAAGCATGAAGGAAATAAGTCACCGTGAGAATAGTAACCCTAGCATGCTTGATGCAGCATTAGAACTTGACACAAGAAATTGGTGTAGCCCAAAGAAGTAGAAAGATCTTCACAAGACCTGCAAGAAGTTAGCACAACAACAATAATTCACCATAGAGAGCTTTAGAGAAGAACAAAGTTGTAAAATTTAGCACCCCCTCCCTGTTGGTACATGTAATGTCATACCAGGTACAGCTATGGATAAGATGCATCCTTGGTATTACATAGATCCTGTGCCTGCCTAAATATGTAGTCTATGAATAAAACGGCCGCATTGGTTGCGGATTGTGCTATGTATTTTGTTGGTCACAGGTTTACTCTAGAAATTTGATGCATTCTTATCATTCCACCTATTGTAATATTTCACTTATGATACCCATCAATTAACTATGATCTGAGAGATCAATAGTTGCCCTATTGTGAGCTTCTCAAGAAATGTGGGAAATAAATTCATGTACATGTGTCTAACGAGAAAGAACACGGATTCATTTTCTCAAAAATGGAGCCAAGTTCAGTTGAATCCCTCCACATTGTCCCTAAGTTCACCAACTAAAAATGGTTCCATCTCAGGACAATAATAAAAGTTTCTACCATGACATATTCTATGAAATATAAGTTATATGTTTTTAATCAGAGTTTATTTACACCATAGATGTTTATATCACTAGCACTTGCAACCATAGGAGGTTCAAGGAATATGCCAATAGGAACAACCGATGAGTTTAGAAAAAAATTTAGCATGAATTTTTTGGCTAATAAGTTCACTATAATATTTAGTATTAATAAAATTAAAATTTAATACTTAGGTTAAAATGATATATTATCTTTTAATATAATACATTAAATAATTTATATTTGTTGTTTAATAATAATATAAATTATAATATTTAGGTTAAAATAATAAATCATATTTTAATATAATACATTATTTAATAATATATATTTTAATTTTCTATATATATTATAATATTTTATATAATTCTATTTAAATATAATTATAATATGTATTATCTTATAATTATATATATATATATATATTAGTATTTAAATTTAATAAGTTTAATATTTATTAATAATATATTTTACCATATCTTTACTAATAATATATATGTATATATACACACACACTGTATCTTATCGTATCCATATTAGGGGGTTTTGAAAAAAGCCACGTCCATATATGATACCATATCCACATCAATGCAACATTGGAGAAGAATATAGAGCATGAGAGAGAAGAAAAGAGACTGCAAGTATGCCTAGATTCTATTAATTTTATTCATCAGGATCAAGATTTAATCATTTAATGCTCAAAAAGGTATTAAAATAGGTCTTGATTAATAAGGGTAAACATTTTAGGCCCACCCAAGTGCTAAACTAGGTGTAAAATACTAATACTATAATACTATTGTTAGGATATAGTTATCTTCATTTAATTGGAGGTGTTGAACCTTGGTTTAGACATGCTAGTATTGTGTCATGGTTTACCCTTGATTTCGGATTTGAGTTTTGGCATGATGCAAGTTCTCTTGAGACCAGGATGTGTGCATTGGTCCATGTGATATCCTAAGAGGAGATGGTAGATCATGATGTGTTCCTAGATTATGTAGACAAACAGATCTTTGACAATGATCGTGTTGGTTCTCTTGGTATTGAGTATATCAATCATGTGTTTGAGAGTTTCATGATAGTGTTGTGTTGTATTTGGAGCTTTGCATGGATTGATCAGTTTTATGTGCTAATGCATACTTGGAGACTTAGGTGAGGATGAAGTTCTCTTAGGATAAAAGATGTTTGTTGATACAATTACTCTTTGGATGTTTCAACAAGAAGACTAAGGACCCTTTCACCTAGATATGGACTTAGAGGAGATTGTTCTTGGAGAGAGTCATTGTGACTTGGTATATCTTGGAGGGCAATTCTTATTCCTACTCTTGGTCTAATTGATGGATTATCTAAGAGGTATTTCCCATCCTTTAGATGTATTTCTTTTATGCTTTATTTTCTCATGGTTATGGATCTTGAGTGATGGTTATTAGTTTTGGAGGATTCATTTGAGGGATGTCTAGTGTAACGCCCCGCCTTGAACACCTTAAAGAAATTCACATTTATGCTTTATGAAACAAGATTTTTTTTTAAAAAATGATTAAGATAACAGAGTAATGTTAACATAACTAATTACACCATTAAACTTACAACATGTTCTCCAAGGTTTCAAGGCTGCATTACTTAACAATTCAACTAACATAATTTAACATACATTACTAACATCAGTAACTGATCTAAATCCAATGCACAATTAAATAACTTATTCATATTAATTACATGTCATCAAATAATACAATCTACATGATAAAATACATAACTGAAATGCTTTCCTTACACATAAGTACATCATTACATCATTACGTTGCCATTTTCAGACTACATCAGAATTACATACATTATGAATTATCTGTTACACAAGTCTGGTACAAGATTATACACACATCATCATCATCAACTGGTACAAGTTCAATTGTCTGTAAACTGAGATAAATATTTTCTGTACATGAACTTCAACAAGGAATAACCAATGGATAATAAAGCTCTTCCACCCAACCATGTGGAACCCAAAGGTCCACCCCCTGAGCTATGAGTTAACATGAGGTCCCAAACAATCACAGTCAGGTAGAGAAAAGACTAACATCAACAAAGGATGACCAAACTCCAATACAACACAAGGCAATAACATAAACAACACAACACAACTACCAGAGGCAACACATAACATAAGTGGAGAGACCATACAAGGAATGCTAGGTTGTAGTAGGGAGAGTGTCATCGCACGGTCCTAGCATGGGTTATCCTGACAACCTCTCACTAGGTGCCAACCCCCATCTATGGTTATCCTGATAGCCTCTCACTAGGCGCTAGCCCCATAGGGTGACACATGCAGAATCGACCTTCCTTTCATGAGGACAAGGAAGTCAATCTTGCCGACTAGGCCTTCTCTACCCATCCTTAGTCTAAACGAGAACTATAGGCCATGGAGAGGAAATCCATTAATCTTGTTTAATGTGAAATCTACCCTTAACCCCCTAGTTCATTTTAGGCTAAAACTTGATCCTGACTGCCACTTTGGGCACCGGCCCCACGTTGAAAGCCACTCTCCTTCCTAACACCTAGTAAACCTTAACCATCATACAAGGCATTATAACAATACACATACATGTTCACTGCAAGGCATAAACTCTCTTGCATTACAAACATAATCATAACACCAATTGTTATCCATTGCCTATAGCATTACAACACTTTACTCTTTTACAGATTCTAGGTCTCTCCATATGACAATTACGACAAAACAGATACAAGATAGTCACCACTAGTTAAATATCTCATCTAGAGAATACTACTTCACAAAACACAATCAACTTAGCCAATACTTCATTAAACTTCATACTAACTAAAACCACATGTTCTTTATAACATCACAATACAAAAACAACTATACACATGTCGTATTGTACAAAACTATGACATACTACGCCTTTGGAATTTGAGTTCGACAACTCACAATTCGACTCTTTACAACAACATAATACTTAACTCATATAGTTTAAATTTAATTTCCAGAGTTAAATCACTAAAATTCCTTCTCAGTTCAATGTAAACGACTTTGTAATAAAATCAACAGTGGATTACATTAACTCTTTTTAACCAAACTAATTGATTTTAAATTAATTGCAACAATTAAATTAATACCTTACAACTAATTATCTAAATAATCTTCATTTTGTTTCAATTGATAATTTACATGATTAACTAACTAATTACAATAATTTATTCATAAAAGAAACACTTAATACAATTATACTATTTAATTCCTGTTTACCATTGACGACACTTCCATATCAATATGATCTTTATCATCTTTCTTTCAAACTTTTCCAATTAACTTAACTCTTTCAAGAAGATAAATGAATAAGAACTCTAAGTTAATACCATATAACTAAACGACAATTACAATGAGGAAAAATCATCAACGGCGAACATTATTTTTTTGTTTTCCTCAAGATTCTGCCTTCATACAGTCATTCAATTAACCTCAACCAGATAAGATAGTTTAATATACTTGCTTGTCTTCATCATAATGATGTCTCAGAAATGTTTTAATCAAAGATGATTCAAATCTATCTAAGAAGATGATCAGAACTGGTAATTCTCATGCTGCCAATACTTGATAGATGTATCAACTATGTTTGTTTCCAAGGCATTACAGTTTTCATGTAGATACTTTCACTATATCTGTTACAGCTGTTATAGTCTACTATCTTGTAGGAACCTATGGAATCATGATCAGCTTGTATGAATTGTAAATGAGGTGTAAAATTGTTATTGACTGTCTTACCATTGAAATGGACAATTTTTGTTTAGAATAGCAACTTCTAACAGCGTTCATATAGCTCCCTCTAACTGCAAGTTGATTGGATTGATGGAAATTGGCTTTAAAATAGTTTTCTCTCTCTCTTAACATGACAGCAGCAAATTTGGATTTGTTGAGTAGTCCATGAACAATTTCCATAGATAGTCTTCTTATTCCCAATGTCCAATTGATACTTCTTTCAGTTGTACAGATTACCAATTGTGAAAGGTGTGAATACCAATTCAAAATACGGCAAAAGTACCTCTCTTTCTGGTTTAATTTCTAACAGAAATTGACAAATTAGAAACTCTCTTTGCATATTTCCAGTAACTAATCGTGATATATGCATGGTCAGACCCCTTGGCAGCGTTGGCCTTTAGAGGAGGCGCTACTTTATCAATGAGGTACCTGGTAAGTCTGTGCTAGTTGTATGATGACTATTTTTTTTTAAACACCATTGAACTGAATAAAAGTGCATCCTACATGATGAAACTGTTAAGATGTGCACCCATCTATAAATAGCTGTCAATAGGAATGGAATGATTGCAGGATAAAAGCAATAATGGATTTGTTGCAAAGACTTTAAAAAAAAATTTCCATAAAGCAATTTGTGGTTGTCAAACTAAATTCTATATAGAAACTACTTGAGATATAATTGTTGCTGGATAACGTATGGCGATTCTAATGTGATGCAATAATCGCTGGTATACATAAAATGGATTTGCTGATAAGGTTTTAGGGAGATTTGACAAGGTGGCCCTTTTGTTTCCAAATTGCAACCCTACAATAGCTTGGAAATAGTTGATTACTGTGTGTGCACGATCGGCCTCCTTGGCAGCGCCAAACTTAATATTGGGATACCTGTTATGTCTATGCTGGTTTTGTGGACTGTTTTTGAAGTCCGTTGGACAAGAGTAAGGATGCGAACTAGGATGGAACGATTACATGATAAGATCCAAATAGATGTATTATATGGGCTATTAAATATGATTTAAACTAATGCAGTTTCTAAACACCGGATCCACTATCTATTTCTGTTCTCTTTCTAAAGCCTAGGGTTTGATTATAGTCCAAAAGCGTCCTTTATAAAGTTTAATGATGACGGAATACCCACATCATGGAATTGTTATTACTTTTCAAGTCAATTGCTCTGAAACAGCTAAAAGGTTGCAGTGCGGAGTTAAAACCTTTTGATGTATGCATGTTTAATGGCTGAGAGAGGATGATAATTACAGAAAAATACACTATTGTGTGTGCAAACGGATACTAGTTAAATGGAGAACTCCATTATTGAGATACCTAGAGTATAATAACTAAGATCTGGAATTGCAAAAGAAATGCATTGTTGTATCTGTGAAAGGAGTTTACAAAAGAATGATCTGAGGGGTCTTAAGGAGATGCCTAAAACTATATCTTCAAATCCTATCCAACTATGTGCTGGTCAAAGACCTTACAGACTACACCCTCAACGCCATGTTAAAGTCCATTATAGATAAAACGGCTAAGGGTAATAGTTATTTCAATAGAATACACAGTTCTCCCATTGAAAGAAAAATCAATTACTTAAGAGATTGGTGGCAAACTCATCTGTAACTATCCTGGAGTCAATTACTAAGATGCTACTTCTAGATAAAACCCAATGAAAGTGTAATTACCTTGTTTAATTCCTCAGATATCAAATCGACTGATTCAGAGATTAAAAATGCCATTCATGTGAGGGATTAAAGGAAAGAGAGAAATGTGAGATTGTAACTTTACGGCACAGACCTATGATTCACCAAGAATTCATCCTTTGAAAAGGAGTAAACACAGAAGTGACAGAATGATCCAGCAAAAAAAAATAATTCAACCAAAAGAAATCTGTTTGCAAGTAAAAAAGCAATCAACCCAACATGTACAGATTCAGAAAAAGAATCAGAGGAAGAAATCAAGCATTCAAAGGAACCTGGCTGTGATGTCGGCTCGACAATTCCATTCCAACCGCTGTAGTTCAAGCTTCTTCTAGTCTTCTTCTCTGCTCTCCTCCTGCAATCCTTCCTCTCTTTGCAATCCCCCTCTTCTCTATGCAAATTCCCTTTTTATCAAACAAACCCTTCCACCTTGTAAGGATGCAACACGCGATCTTATGCCCCCTCCATCCTCAAAATATATTTTTTTATTATTTGAATGATCCCAACAAGTTGATTTTTATTAAAAATTATTCTTTTTATGAACAACCAACTATTTTTTTATTAATAAAATTGTAACATTACATCAATCTATAAATTTACAACTCTATTTTAATTTATTTTATCAATTAAATTGTAAATCATGAATTACAACATGACCTACAATTAATTTATTTATTTAAATATTCATTGTAGATAATTATCATATTAAACAATACAAAATTTCTTACAACTTTATTTAACAAATTTACTTCCCATAAAACTATAATTTATTTACAACAATTATACTCAATTATCGACAATTATAATTATGCTCAATTATCAACTTTTACAAATATATTTAATTATCATCATTATAATTTCTGTATAATGATTCTATTTCATGCACAACACTACCTTACACACTTAGACACCTTCTGACCTGGTTAAACTACAAAGTATAACATTACCTATCTACAAGTCATGATCAAATGACAAACAATGACCACAAGGGTAAACTGACAACTAGACAACACTGATAAGGGACCACATGTTAACTCCAAATAACTATTCCATTGGCGAAGGCATGCTCAGACCTGGTAAATTAGGTGGAGTCGGTGCCTAGTACTTACATCCTTCAGAAAACACACGGTTAAACATATAGTGAATGGAAATCGCAGTGGGGTAGGGTACTCGAGAGTGATTATTATGACACTGTTCCATTCACATTTATGTATAAACAATTAACTATATTGAATAAGATTTCTAATTACTAGTCAACAACATAAAACAATCAATTATCTTACAATCAAATATAGCAATTAACATCAAAACATCTGTAACATCTAGTTATTTATCAAATTGTGAAGCATAAAATAACAGAATCCAACATCAACAACTGTTATCATAACGATTAGGTCCATAATGAATTAACAAGATAACAAGGAATTCATCATCAAATGATCTAAGATACTGTCATAATGTCAAATACTACTAAGCAAACATCAATCTAATATACGACAAGTTGAGGGGCACTACATCTAGCATGGTTATCTCCTTGTTCATATGGGTTTGATTTATGATATCATTTATGAGGAGTTTAGGAGATGTTTGAAATGACATGAAACATTCCATCATATCCATTATGATCAAGGAATGGAATTGAACAATCAAGGCTCAAGTGACTCATTCTAAGACCCTTCAATAAACCTTAATATCTAAGGTTCAAGAGATAAGGGTTGACATAAAATTATCTTATCACATTATCCAACTCAATAAACCTCTATTTATGGTTGTTATTAGTTTTATATTGCTCCTTACATTAGACCTGTATCGGGCAATCTTGAAATTATCTCCTTAGTGTTTACCTTTATCAATATGTTCAATTTAGAGTTTTATTAGATATAATAATATCAATACGGTGATTCCAAATAATATGAAATGGTTTAAGTGTTAAGCACCTATAAGTAGAATTTTGTATATTCCCTCGCTAGTCCTTATTAGCTCAGGTTGGATGAATGAGTGATTTTTTATGTGTATATTTGTGCATGTTATACTTTCATCCTCTATACATTGATTTTCACTTCTGCATATAGTAGTGATTTATAATCATGCTAATATGATACTTATAATTTATTGTGCCTATGTTTGTGAGCATGCGCATTGATCAACCTTACACATAGTCTTACTTTTGACTTAAGTCTAGACTGAAATATTTTTGTGTGGATAAGTCTACACATTTAATAGTTTCACTTTTTTCAAGTTGTATAAATTAAGTGATTTTTTATAATTGAGAGGCTATGTTACTAATATTTTTTTGGTACTTTATTGTATCCATGTGCAGATTTGAAAACGTGGTCTCATGATAAAGATAGGGTAACTAAATTGCACCAACTATAGCACTGTTAGTGTAGGTTTTTATCTTTCGAGTGGGTTATTTATTTTCTTTTTCCTAATTTTCTCTACACTTGCAATTAAGTTTTCTTAGGATTAATAATGTAAGTATTAGGGTGAGTGGGTGCAAGGTGTATGCATCTTCCTTGGGAGTTACACTTGCCTATTTTTGGCTATTGTGGGGGACTCTTCTGATTGGTTGTATTTGTCACCTCTCCCATCTCTCATATTCTATATATATTCACCTCTTAGGTGTTAGTGTAAAATATTATTACTTAGAGTTAGTATTTAGCCTGAGTGATTATGCATTATATTTTGTACATGTCTTTAAGCCACCTTAGGTAGGTTATGTTGCTTCTTAGAGAGCTAGTCAAACTCTTCAAGATACATGTCGCAACTCTTTTGCCTCTTGGTGGAAATATTTCTCCACCTCTAGTTGAGTGTTGAAGTTGACTTCTGAGTCGGCTCAACCTCTCTACACTATATGTACACACCTTGTTCATTATCAATGTACTCCACTTTGTAATCAACATTCTCTTAGTTGATCTTGTTTTTAACATGGTATTAAAGCTACGCTAATTATCTTGTTAGTTTGTTTGAAGGTATAAATCCACTATTTGACAGTTTTTTTTGTAAAATATGCAATTTTTTTAAAATTCGAGACATTTTGCAAGTTTTCGTTAATAGATTTGGGCATTTTTTTGCCTATTTGAGCTTCTTGCCCATTCAAGGTTTCAAGCATTTTTTTGTATTTTAAAGGTGTTCTCCCTTATTTATAGATTGTGTGACTTTCTCCAACCACTGATTGATGGTAGCATGATCGCTATGTGAAGAATCTGCAGGTCATGTTCCCATTGGATTCAAGAGGATTTCAATGACCTCCACATCTTAGGTTGTCATTTCAAGATTGTAAGGTTTATGGTGCTTTGATAGTAGTTTCCTCTAAGACTACTAGGCATTTATAGATTTCATCACCATTGTTTGTCAGTGTTTAGAGATTGCTCAGGTCACCATTAAAGTGGCCACATTATTTCCCTTGTTGGGGTTGCTATTGATGACCTCATTTTCAACTTGTTAGCAAAACCACCATCATACTGTTGACCTCATTTTCAACTTGCCAATTTTTAAAGTTTGTATTAAAATCTCTACATTGAATCACTCCTAGTCACAAGTGCTAAAATTTCAAGTCATTCACTAGTTTGAAGAGGGATCTCCATCATTTTACTTGAAATCCTAGGAAAAGTTGCGTAAGGCGGGTGATTTATGAAAACAATTAAATCTTGAAATCCATGATAGATGGTGCAAAATTATTTTTATGGCTGTGTTTGCAAATCCATTTTGCCTAATCTCGTTGTTTCCATATCAAAACGTCTCATGGTTTGGGAGATTTAAGGCTTCTCATTTTTCGACAGCAATTTCTGAAAACAATTAAAACAAGAGTTCTATGCACATTGGAGCAAAATCATGTGACTAGATATTATCTATCAACATTTCAGACAATGTGTCAAGATTTCATAAGAAAATATTGATTCTATCAAAAGTTATCCCTATATCTTCATTTGCCATGTTAGGATGATTTATCAAACAAGTTTTATGAAGATTTGGCGAGATGAAGTTATATATTTTTCACATTTTGAGACTCACATTGGCACACTCTAAGATTCTCAATTCTCACTATCATTCTCTATCAATAAAGGGATATGTGAGCAACTTGTATCAATGATTTGGTAAAGTTAACAACTCCTCTAAAAACACTGGTGATAAAAGCTTACTTTCTCATCACTTGGAAGCCTCTCATGATATCCTATCGAAAGGCATCGTAACTACCAAAGATAACTATAAAGGAAACTAAAAAAAAGATTGATTTTGGAGAAGTTGAAAGATTTTAGAACTAACGTAAGTTGCCAGCAAAGGAAATTTGTGCCTTTGTTATCGATGGTTTTGATTAGTTTTGAAAGTATGACTTACTTTCGGTGAAGTTTCAAAAGCATCTTAAACTACCGACGAATCCTTTCAAAAGGCCATCTCTTCTTTATCGGGTGTTCAATTCAGTTTTACAACTTTCATTTGCTCCCAATGTGGTTTGAAAAAGCTCTTAAAATTATAATGATGTACGAGGACTCAACCAAACATGATAAACAGGTGTAAAATTACACCCTACACCATAACCTTGGCCAATATCTAATGAGTTTGTGTTAAAATGTGAGCTTTCGAATAGGATGTGAGCGTCCATCAAGGCAGATTCCAAGGGAATTTTTCTTAGATCTCTTATTTGTAAATGCTATGGTAGGAATTGATCCATTTGATAATGTGCCCCAGAATAATGTAGTTTCATGGACTGTAATAATTGTAGTATATGTACACAATGGATGTGTTGAAAAGATTTCAGAAACTTTAAAGTAAACGCAATGCAAAACTCAACCTTCACCTATTCAGGTTGCCCATGCCAAAATGGAAGTTTCGGAACTAGGTATGATTTTTATCAAAGAGTAATGAAGAATTGGATTTCACCAAATATTGTAGTTGTAAATGCTCAACCGACCATATATGGAAACCATGGGAGCATAGATAAGACACATGAACTCTTTGACAAATGCCTGGGAGAAATTATCTCATCGAAATACCAACATTACAGGATTTTCCTAATAAGATTTATGGGGGTGTCAAGAACATATATATTCAACTATGCAATGCTGTGGTAGTACCTATATTGGAAGGGTTTATATCTAATATTATAGTTGAAAATATTCTAGTAGACTGACATGCAAAATGAGGATGCACACAAATAGATATATTCCCTACTAACCTATACTAGCATACAACCTCTTTCATATGAAAGGAGAATTTATATCAAATTTTTATAGTTCAAAATGTTCTAGTAGACATGTATGTAAAATGTGGAAGCATATGCAAGGCACACAAACCGTTTCGTAGAATGGCTCAAAGAAATGGTGTTTCAGCGAATACAATGACTGTAGGGTATCTACAAAATGTGTTTATTGAAAAGATACAGAAAACTTCATAGAAAATGCATTCAAATAATATAAAGTGATTCCACAAACTTTGTCAACATCCTCTCAGACTATACTTTCTTGAGAGGTTTTGGTAGGTTTTGAAACCTACTCAATGTGGCGACAAGTTATGAATCACTTTCAAAAATAAGGATAAAAGGAAACATTGCTCATATTATCAGGTGATTGAAAAGGTTTTCTAAGTACCATCAATCACTGATAGACTTTTGAAATGTGCTTTGGATGCCAATGAAGATGAATCATTACAAATTGCCTGAGATTTATGTCATGCAATTATAAATGTCACCAGTAAACCTCTAATGGAACCGAATGACTTATAAAAATGTAAGTGCTCTAGTATACATGCATGCAAAATATGGGAGCGAAGTTGAGAAATAGTTAGGGAGTTGGAGTAAAAGCAAAACAATGGGGTTATTATCAAATAGCATTTACAAGGAGGATGCCATGCTCATATTTGTGCTAGAGTACTTCTATTCTCCTATAGTTGCTATTCAAGATTTCAAGAAAGGTGATATGCAAGGAGAACATTAATGATGATAATCGTGTGAATATGAGTTGGGACAATCCCTCTGTGGTAGTTGATAGATTGAGATCTGATGTAGGATTCAAAGTCACACCAAATAATATGAGGCATAAGTATGAGAAACCTTGGAATGATAAAAAGCCCCATTTGATAGCTTGTGATTTGAATGTGAAATGCATAGTTTCAAATGCTGATATATAACTAGGAAAGGTGGTGGGAAGAATCAGGAACATCCCAAAATAAAGAGAGCCTTACATTTTAATTAGTAAAAGTACCCAATTCAACAAGTTATCAAATTTGCAAATGTGGTGGTTTTACAAACATGGAGTATATGGTTTGGCGATTGACTCACATAATAAACTTGATCATCGACACCCATCTAATAGAAGACAAATAGAGTAGGTGAAGTAAGTAGAACATGCATTGTCTCCTTCAAATGGCCTTCCATACCTAATGATGCGACGTTGATATGAGTAGTGAATGGGGTCTAAGATTCAGGTATACAGAGGATTTTTCAAGATCTGGTGAGGTTTGATTGTCAAAACGGCATAGATGAGGATGGAACAAACTTAGCAAAGTTGACAACTCAAAAGTTACAACTTTTAGTTACCTATTTGTAAAAGTGACTTACGTCACTTATTGTATTTCAAAAGTTAGAAAATGAGCTTTGTTTCTCAAAAAGTTAGGTAAAATCTAACTAGAATGAAGCTTATTTTTAAATTATTATATTTTAATAAGGGTGTTTATCAAGTAGTTGTGAGGTAGTTATTAGGTGGTACTAGGTGGTTATCGAATGAATTGTAAAGTGACTGTAGAATAGAAAAATTAAATATTATTATCATCCAAAATCATTTATATATAACCTAGCATTAGTAACTTTCTATGAAAATCATTAAAAAATGTAATGTTCATTGCAATTTTTCTTATTAATGGTTATAATGATGCAAAATGCATCCTTGATGCATCTTCCCATTTAATTTTGTATGTAGTTCATGAAAATTCCTTACTATATTAATATAGCAAAAATTACAAAATTTTGTGAATAGTTAGGTCCACATACCTAGCTTCTAATAAGGGCATGGTTCGGTGGTTAAGTCGCTTAGTTGTAGTGGTGGTCACCAGAGTTCAAACCCCCCTAGGCCAATGAGCTCACAGACTTTATACCTTTGTTGGGCCAAAAAGCTCACAGGTTTGAAGTGTTCTTGCTAGGGGATAAGGTCCCCTGTGTTGTGGCCTCACCGGTTCATTGTTGCGGGAAAAAGCATTCATGTGGAGTCGGAGGGCGTGTCACACGGGTGTTGCTGGTCATGTTAAAAAGTTTACCAAGTGTATTATCTTTAAAAAAAAAGGTCCACATACATAGCCTTTCTTACACCTAGCTCAATGCTCATTGCTTATCTCTATCCTTATGTGCACACAATCCTAATTGATAATCGAATCCTACCATATATCGATCGAACTTGGTTTATCCAATCTAGATCATGTCCACAATTGTAAGATCATCCTTGTAGTCTTGATATTGATCCTTTTAAGTGTAGAATAAAAAAATAAACAAATCTTTAATATAAATTTAAATAGGAATATTTGTCAAAAATAAATAAATAAATAAACATTTAATGGAGTAGACCCATCTTAGAATTTCGTGGTTATATTCATGTATGAAAAGACATAAGCATGTACTCATTTACATACAAAAAATCATTAATTATCACAAGAACAATCATTCGTGAAAGAACTCCAATCAAGAAATGAAACAAGCTTCTCTAATCACACTCATACTAGTACATGAGAATCACCTAACAATCATTCTCAAATTCATGTGAATATTTGAAGCTTGTTTCATATCAAGGTATTATGAAATACTACCAACTCGATAGGAAAAACCTAAGATTGTGACAAGAATATCATTGTCTAGAAGTCCATTTATAGAAGAATTCATAGGATGGAATCTAGAAGTCATTATAGAACAAATTCATGACTACAAAATGAGGTTGAAGCTATGAACCTAATTATAATTATTCAACTTGACTTCGTATAGAAAAAAAGGAATATTTTGACTTTGATCCACATATAGGATTGTATAATGCATACATAAATTTTGAGACACATAATTCTCATTGTCCTTAGCAAATGGCACTCATTTGTTACTTACAACATTAAGAAATCTATCTCTACACTTCTTACTATTTATAGATATGTAAGTACAAGGAAATGGGGACAAAAAGTGGGTCAAAAGTGGCCACTTTTTCTAGAATCGAAAAAAACAAAACCTTCATAAGTAATTTGGGATGAATACACTAAAAATGTGAAGATGTGATAAGAAGAAGAATTCTATTAGAATGTAATTTTTAAATGCCTATTTTTTTAATGATAAAGATTAAGAGAGCCAAACATTGAGAGCACACAATATAGTCCAATTTTTGTTTAAAAAATATAACATGACATTGGGCATGGTCCCTCACTTTTTGAGTCCCATTAATTATCTTGTAAATCCCTTTTGTGGAAGGGTAGATTAGATTTAGGTTAGGTATTTATTTCTTTTTTTTTAGTGAATATATATTAATTTTTACTAATTTTCTTAGAGGACACATCATAAATAATAAAAACTGAGTGTGCTCCCCTCAATATTGGATTTAGATAGAAATTTGGAGAGGCCTTACTTCATGATTTCAGTGAAGATAATGAAATGGCCTAAAATAGTCAATATCATTGAATTGTTTCTTCCATGGGTAGAACATCCCACCATGATTACACTTGAAAAGATACTTAGAAAGCTTCAATAGTAAAAGTATGATTTTTACTTGGGAAATTAGTAGCATAATTTGAGCTTTTTCTAATGCAAAAATTAACATGAGGAGGCACCACATTGGGAGATTTGCATTTACACAAAACATATATAGACTTGTAATTGTGTGCTTCATTAGCTCTATTTCATGAGACTAGCATTATGTCTATAGGAATATGATGATTCACCATGCCATCTTGAAATTTGGTCTTATTTTTATAGTAATTCATTGAATGCAATCTATGAATAGGGAACTTTGAGACATTAGACCATTTACATGAGAATGAAGTGGAGTTAGATTAACCCTAATTATATTATGAGCTAGAGTGGTTTTGTAGAAACCATAAAAAATACAAGATAGAATATAAAGATCCTATTTCTCTTAATGATCCCTTACAAACAATTTTTTTAGCTTTTCATGAATCGTTCCTCTTAGCTCAAATATGGTGTACTATGTAATCTCTTAGTTTCATGGATTTTAATAAAATCTTCTACCCATTCTACTAATCTACATGGAAAAGATTTTATGAAGTATCCTTTTAGAGTTTGTTGGTTCCAATGACCTAATCTATAAGCATCCTTTTGTTAGTTAAACAATATTCATTAAATCTTAAAAGATTTCATAATTTCATGGTATATAATATTGCATTGGCTTCTCTATTGATATAGAGCTGAGAAATAATTTTCAATCTTATTTGATCAGTTCCTAATTTACATATATCATATAGTCACAAGGCATGATCATCAATAGATCTAACACTCTTTACAAGACCTTTATCTACAATTCTTTCCCATAAATCTCTCAAATTGCAAAAAATGATCTACTGGCATAACTAATATTTTGTGTATGTGTCCAAGTTTGCATAGAATAAAAGAAGTGTTAAAAACTATCAAACAATATCATGGTGGTAAAAGGCAATTTGATATTTTATCTCTACAACTATACGATGTTTGAAATTTGAATTTGGTGATGGGCGAGAATGGATTGCGATAGTCCGGGGGGGACCATGATTTAGTCCCCTCCCCTAACTCTAGGGGATGCTACTGTTGGCATGGGCTATCGGGGGGATCGTGTGGCTTCATCCTTGAAGCAAGATCCTAAGAAATGGAAGTATGCACTAGTGGGTATTGCCAATGGCAATGCTAAGACTATGTTCAACCAGCTAGTTTTCTTGGAAGTTGATGGTGCCAAGATGCTTAAACTACCAGTCCAGATGGTGTTGTGAGTTTTGGCATCTATGGATAACACTCTAGTGTGCAACTGTTTTGGCTTCAGACACAATATTGACCTTCTTCACCATTGGATGATGATAAAATGGACTCTCAAGGGGAGTGTCTAGCCAGTGCCATGGTGGGAGCTATGTTCTTGTTTAAGTTTACCTCTTAGGAGGACATGCTGTCTATTATAGCAGGTGGCCCATGGTTGTATGGAAAACATTCATTATCATTATGTAAATGGAAGCCTAGTTTCGACCCCAAGGAAAACCTCAACCAGTCAACTCTGGTGTGGGTTAGATTGTCAGGCTTCCCTTGGGATTCTGGGACAAGGAAATATTCGCTTAGAGAGGTAACACTTTTGGGGATTATGTAATAGTTGATAAAATTAAGAAGGATAAGGTGAGACTGGTCTATGCCTGGTTTTGTGTGAATTTGGATGTTCTTAAAGTCCTACTAACTTCTATCATACTAGAATCCAAGTTTGGGAAGTGGAATCAGAGCATTCAATATGAGAACTCTAGAGTTTTCTACTAGAACTGCATGAAACTGGGTTATCTCTTCACTCAGTGTAGGTCCCTGAAGCATCACCCATCTCCAAAGACAAAGAAGGTAGAGGAAATCTTAGTGGACTACCCCTTCAAGAATGATATTTTGAAAATAGTTGACTCCCCCCAGCCTCCCCATAGAAGGATGTGTCTCTAGAGACCTTGGCGGATGCCACACAACAGGACCCTCCAACAACAGAAGGCCCTCCACAAGAGACCCCAGTCCCTCCGATTCAGGTGGAGGAGAACCCTATGGGATTAGAACTCTCTATTGTTGTTGACGAAGAGACCTAGAAGAGTCAAGAGCTCGTGGACTCTCTAGCTCATCAAAAGGCCTTATCCCATGATAAGGGCCAGGAGACATGGAAGAAGGAGAAATAGGATCAGGTTTTAGCCACTGAAAGAGTGCCATCTCATAGTAGAGCATGGAAAATAAAACTTGTAGGCCTTGTGGAATGATGGGTTCTCCCAAACTCAGACCGAGCATGTTTAGAAAAAACTTCCCCCCATCCCTAAGAGTAGGTTCAAGCAGAGAGATGGAAGACTAGGAAGGATGGTCCATTGCAAAGAAAAAGGGGAAAGGCAGTAGTCAGAAGATAGCTAATGTGGAGGGGGGATAGCAATAGAGGTAGGCCTTCCCACATGAAGACTAGACAGAGAGAGATGGAATAGGAGATTGCTAGGGGGAAGAAGTCCACCTTGGTGGCCCACTAGGACGAAAAAAAATGAAGATCATCTCATGGAATATAAGAGGGCTTAATAACCCTCAGAAGTAGTTTCTCGTTAAGAATTACATTTTTTATAACAAAGTCAGTACTCTTCTTCTATAGGAAATTAAAATGATGGAGGAAAACTTCAAGATTGCTCTCAAAAACATTGGCCGAATGCAAACTATGCTATTAGTGGGGCTACTGGGGCTCCAAGTGGCATTACTACCCTTTGGAGGCAAGATTTTACTGGTAATATAATCTCTTGTTCCAAGCACCATGTCAAAGTTTCGTTTCATTGTCATCTTGAGCAGTGGACTCTAATCAACATCTATGCCCCCCCAATACTCATAGTAACAGAAAGGAAGTCTGGGAGAGTCTGTCAGATAAAATTAAGAAAGATAGAAACATGAACTAGATGGTGGCAGGGGATCTCAACTCCCCCTATACCCATTAGATAAAATGGGGGGTTAATAGATTACTCTGACAGTATGTCTAATCTGGCAAACTTCCTTGGGACAACTAGCCTCATGGATGTTGATTTGTCAGGACAGGCTTCACCTAGTCTAATAGGTAGAAAGGGAATAGTCTCATATAGGTTAAGCTTGATAGGTTCTTAATTTCTTCTTATTGGGCCATAATGAGTATGTTGCATCTGTCAGCTCTCCCTAGAATGGGATCAGATCATAGCCCTCTAATACTCAAGTGGGTTGGAAAGTGTAGTAAAGGCCCCTTCCTGTTCAGATTTGAAATGATGTACGCCCTTCATCTAGAATTTAGATACTGCCTCTTGAATTAGTGGAAGATCCTGATTCAAGGGCCGATGATGTTCAAACTGGCTAAGAGACTGGCCAATGTGAGAAATAAGGTGAAAGGATGGAATAAGTTTACTTTAGGCAACATCTTGAGCAAAAAGAAAAGCATCGTGGAGAAACTAAAAGAAATTCAAAGCATAATAGAATAGGGAGACATATCAGAAGACCAGTAATCCCTGGAAAAGAACCTTTCTATAGAATGGACCCAGATGATCAGTCTAGAGTTCAATGGCTTAGGGAGGGCAATAGGAACACATCCTTTTCCCACCAATCAATCCTAAGGCATAGGAAGAGAAACACCATTAGGTAGCTTTGGGATGACCAAGGAAGGCTGGTGGAGGAGGAAGGGGAGATTGGAGACCTGGCTACTAAGTTCTTTGAATCATTATTGACTGATCAACATGCCAATGTTCCTGAGGAGGATTTTGACTTCATTTTGGATGTCATTCCTACCACTATCTCTAAGGATGACAACTACTTAATGACCAGACCTATTACTCTTGAGGAGGTTAGAGTCGATGTTTTCTCCATGGGCACCTTCAAAGCCCCTAGCTCAGATGGGTTTCCTTCAGCCTTCTTTCAAACCTTTTGGGAGATTGTTGGAAATGACGTCTTTCTGGCAACCCAAGATTTCTTTTGGACAGAGAGACTCCTACGGTAGTTGAACAACACCTTTATTGCCTTAATCCTGAAGAAGACTGATGCTAGGACCATGACTAACTTCAGGCCTATTAGCCTTTGCAACACAGTCTACAAAGTCTTCACCAATATTTTGTTCCTCAGGTTGCATCCCCTTCTGGAAAAACTCATTGCCCCGAATCACATGGGCTTTGTCCCAGGTAGGCAGATTCTAGACATAGCCATCACAACCCATGAAATCATTCACTCTATCCATAAGAGCAACACCCCTAGTATGATCTTCAAATTGGATATATCCAAAACCTATGATAGGGTTAGCTGGGACTTTCTTTTAAGAATCCTCAAGAAGTTTGGATTCAATGAGAGAATCATCAATATTTTCAAAGAATGTATATCCACATCTAGATTCTTTGTGCTGGCCAATGGCTCTCCCAGAGGTTTTTTTCCTTTTGGAAGGGGCATTAGACAAGGTGACCCATTGTCAACCTACCTATTTATTTTGATTGTTGAGGTTTTGGGTAGAAATTCTTGTAATCTATTAATGCAGGGGACTCTCCATGGGATCAAACCTGGCTCAATAGCCCATAATGCAATTATTCAACAATTTGTGCATGACACTATTCTATTTGGATTGGCCTTAGTTGTTGAAGCTAGAAGGTGGAGGGAACTTCTAAAGAACTATGAGAGGGTTTCAAGTCAGAGCATTAATTTTGAGAAGAGTCATATATATTTCCTAAACACTCAAGAATATCTTCAGTAGAAAATAACTAGAGTCTTGGGATGCCCGAGTGAAAGGATTCCATCCACTTATTTGGTCCTTCCTCTCACCACCACTAAGGTTTCTATGGATTTGTGGAAAGGGTTGGTGGAAAGAATTCAAGGAAATTTGGCTAGTTGGAATGGTGCCCTCTTGAGTCAGGCAGGGAAATTTCAACTTCTCAAAGCTTCTCTTTAGGGGATGCCCAATTACACATTAAGACTCTTCAAAGTCCCCAAGAATGTGGCTAATAAGATAGAACAGATCTAAAAAAGGTTTCTTTGGTCTGGGGTGGAAGAGAAAAAAAGAGTTGCTCTTGTGGGTTGGGAGGTGTGTACCCCTAGATGGCAAGGGGGATTAGGCCTAAGAAGAATTCATTTGATGAACATGGCTCTCTTATCCAAGATTCAATGGAACCTTATTCAAGGTAGCTCTGATTGGGGGTTAATCATGATGGCCAAGTATCTCAATGGAGGATAGGTTCGAAGACTTCTTTAGGAGGTAAGTCTCCCTAAAGGCTCGGTAATATGGAATGGGACTATCAAAACTTGGGGCCTTCTTCAACAAGGTTTAAGATGGAGGCTTGCTGATGGTAGGGAGGTTTATTTTTGGAAGGATAGGTGGTTGAAGGATAAACCTCTGATGGATATAGAGTATGGCAGGGTTGTGGACAGGGTCAACAAAGCCCTTGGCCTCAAAATTGCAAACTACATAAAGACTTGTGGGGGTCTCTGGATTTGGAAGATGGTTTCTACTTATGCTCAAGATGGCTATGAGATGAAGGTGACTTCTCAACTCCAAAGAGATCTCAAAGATTACAGACTCTTTCCCTTTCCCAAGAGAGATAAGATGGTTTGCGATAAGGATAACAAGGTCTTGTTTACAGTCAAAAGTGCCTATAGATTGTTGTTAGACCCAGGAGAGGCTGGGTTGTGGAAAAAGATCTAGATCCCTAAACTTCTTCCAAAGGTTAACTTCTTTCGGTGGACCCTGATGCATAATAAAGTCGTAACTCTAGACAACCTGAAAAAAATAGGATTTCAAATGTCAATCAGATGCATCCTATGTGGAATGGAGGAGGAGCTGTTGGCTCATCTCTTTCTTCACTATAGTTTTGCTTGGGAGGTTTGGGGTTTAACCCTTCAAAAGTTGAATCTAAGCTGGTCCTTGAATGCTAACATAGAGATGGTGGTTTGGGAATGGAAGCCTCCTTTTAGCCTAGTGTTACCAATCTCTAAATAACTTTGGACTCAAATTTCACCTCACCTTGTCTGGAGTCTATGGAAAGAATGTAATAACAGAATCTTCAGAGAAAATAATAGAACTCCTTTGGAAGTTTTTTAGTGTTTTTCCAAATTGATGGTAGAAAACATTAATTCTTGCAAGTTTAAAGCTATAGATAGAGCCCCAAGGAGAGAAGAGCAGAGTTTGATTAAAAACTGGAACATTAATAGAGTAACTCTTGTTAGGTGGACAATTCCAGAAGGTTAGCCAGAGTGAAAACCAAATGGGCTTTACCATAGCAAGGGTGGTTTAAGCTCAGCTTCGATAGTGTAGCCAAAGGAAATCTAGGTGTTGCAAGTGGTGGAGGCATTGTAAGAATGGACATGGGGACTTATTTTGCTGCCTTCTCAGGGGGCATTGGTATTAAGAGCAATAATTAAGTGGAAGCTATGGCTATCCTCTAGGGAATTAAGCTTTCTATCTCCATAAATATCAAAAGACTACATGTCGAAGGTGATTCTCAACTAATTGTTAATGTTGCCCTAGGTTTGTCTCAGATCGGGTGGAATTTGTAGGATATTATGGGTGACATCAAGATACTTCTTAATTGTTTGGAGGAATATAAGGTTACCAATATTTACAGAGAAGGAAATGCAGTGGCCGATTCCTTGGCTAACGCGGGTAGCAGCAAAGAGGGGTGGCGGTGTTAGAGGAACATGTCTAGCTTGCCTCAAGAGATCTACAATTTAATTGTCTAGGATAGAAATAGCCATGAAGCATAAGTGGCTTGTGTTTTTGGTTGCTCTCTTGTGTTTCTAGGACAAGGGAGGGGCCGAAGTTCTCTCTTTGAATCTTTTGAATAGTGGTTACGACTTCATGAAAGGCGAGATCAATGGTTCAAATTTTCAAATTGTTCTCGGCAGGATAGGAAAAATCTTAGATCATTGGTGGTCCATAAGATTGACCAAGCCCAAATCAAGTGGTATGATTGCCTACATGGTAGATAGGTAGGACAGTGAGGATGACTAGGAAATCATTAGTGATGTGGCTAGGTCACAGGCTAGTAGACGGCCCTTAACTAATATGAACTAGAGAAGAGAGGTCCATGTGGATCTCGGGACAGATACCACTGATTGTACTATTAGGAGGTTGATGCGAAAGTCCGGTTGGCATGATAATAGGCACAAGGACATTGGTATTGGTGGAGATCTGGAGACTAGATTTTACTGCTTAAAAGGGATGACACATGGTTTTGTGATAGGGATACGGAGGATCGATGGGATTGTTATCTTCATAGTGATTTATGGTTGGGCAAAACCAGCAGCTGGTGTCACCTATCTTTACATGAGGTGGAGGTTAAATCCCCCCCCAAGGTGTTGTATCTAGGTGGCAAGGATGTGGCATATCACATCAATTATTACGCTACCATAATTACCCCTTCACAATGGAATTACCATTTTAATGGGCTTCTTTCTAATTTCAAGACTGCCAGTTGTAAGCATTGCTATTTTGAACACTACCAATCCAACGGCTTCTACAATTTATAGTCTAAAGAAATGGGAGGAGATATTGTGAAAATCAAACATAGCTTGGTGGAGGAATTTAAGCAAGATCCCATCATGTGGCATATTAGACAAGAAGGGGAGGTGGTGCCCTTCTTGGAAGGAATGGCAGGCCATGATGAAAATCTGTCATGATAGTTTGTTGAAACGTGGGACGAGGAAACTAGGGAGGTCAAAATTGGTGCTATCGGTTTCCAAGTGTCAGAAGAGGTGATAGAGAAAGCCTCTAGGTTACCTATGAAAGGTAAGAAGCAATTGAGGAGAAGTCCTTGACCCAGAGCACATGAATCTTTTCTTTTGTGAAGGTGAGAAGCCTGTGAAACTCCATGGAGGGTTTGAGAGGGAGAAGTTGTCAAAGCCATGGGACACATCTGTCTAATGTTAATGAAAATTTTCACGCTATAGGGAAGATTTCAAGTATATTACCATTACCATTTTTCTCTTCTCAATCATTTTAGAAATAAAATTGAGATTAGCTTTCCTTTCTTTTTGTTGTCTTCTTTAGACAATTCCATTAAGTTTGTTAGGGAACTTAGGGCCAAGAATGTTTCCTACTTGCTTATCCCCATACACCAAGGTCTTATTCTGAGACTATATCAATTCCACCTTTCTTTATGCCCACCAAAATCTATCAAAGTCAAAATTCTTGAGGACCCACAGCCGTGCATTTCCCTCAAGGATAAAGGCAAAGTGAAGGTTTGTATGGGGACCCCTAAAATCTCTAAAGGTGGACCTCATGTTAGGGAAGATAACCCTAGTGGGACCCCTTCTATTGCTAGGAACAAGAAGTAGAAGCATACCACCCCGACAATTGAAAAGAAGACCACCAAAAGAGAAAGGGTGGAGGTGGAGGAAACCGAGACTACCCTGAAGAAAAAATTGAAGGAAGATAAATGTGTTGCCTCCGTGGATGCTCCTGTGAAGATAGTTGAGATTAATCTTGGGCTAGATCCTATGGGTAGCAGTGAAGGTGGCGAGGATGGCAATCCAAGGATTGATTGGTGCTAACGGATCATTGGTAAGACGTCAGTGAACCCAAAGTGGGTGGAAGTTTCTAATGATTCAGAGTTTGTGGAGGAGACTATGGAGGAAGGCAGGGATGAAACCCCCACAAAATTTATCCATGAGGTTGACGGTACCAGTCATTTTGCCTCTATGAATGAGTCCAGTGTTGAAAGTTTGGGTGACACTATGAGGGTTACTATTGGTCAATACATTGTGAAGGCTGACTTGGATCAAGACAAAAGGGGGAGCTTTGTCTTGTGTGATAAGAATGCTGATGATATTTAGCAACTCTAGGGGAAAATGAAAACCATGTAGAAGAATTGGAAGGTTATGGCAAAGTTTGTGGCCAAAGCTCTGCACTGAGCTGCTTCCATCTTTGTTGTGGTTAAAGATCTAGACGAAAAGGTTAAGAAAGTGGGAATCAACAGTTTGGGAGATTACAAGGAGATGGTTGAGTTCCTTGCTAAGTTTGGGGTGATTGATAGCCCATAGTTCTGTCTTTCTACTATTTTTTGTCGTCATTATTGCTTCTATTATTTTTGATTAGTTGGTTTTTGGTATGTTGTTCTAGCACTGTTAATCTATTGTTTCTGGCTCGTTTATGGTCTGATGCCTAGGGGGCTATTTTGTTAAAGGTATCTAGGCCTCATTTCTAGCTGAACTAATAAAAAATAATATCATGGTGGTACCATAAGGATAAAAAATCTTATCTATGTTAATTAGGTAGCTAATAGTAGCAGTAGATCTAAATTTGGTTGGTTCTACAATGTCATCTAACTATATTGCCCATATTAGTACCCATGATTCACTAGTTTCTATGTTAGCAATGATATTAGGCATTTTTGAATATTCTTGCCGATTTTCACTTCCATCCTATATTATAATTAAAATTCATTTATAACTCTTCTTATTAATCTTTAAATTTTCCTTTTGAATATAGACTGCTTCTTATAGTTCACCAATTATCCCTATTTGTTTTTAAAAGTTTTCATTTTCTTCTACTTTAGTGTTAATTTTAAACTCTTCAAATAGGTCCATGTCTAGAACATTTTGATCTATCTTGTTAGGAGATCTTACAACTCATTCTTTAGCTTTAACTATTTTAGAGTGAATTAATGGAGTTATCAAAGCCACCTTGTTTTTCCCATTTGGCCTTCATTTTCCTTACAAAAGATTTCACCTTTTCTAATTGTAAAGCTACAGTAAAGATTAAGTCTTTTTTATCACTTAATTATAATATTATATTTTTTCAATCATTTTCATTGAATCTAAAGTTTCACCAAAATGTATATGATGACCTTGTAGATTATTAATTGTCCTCCATCATCAATTTATTTTGATCAACTTGCTACATTCAAGATATAGTATGTAATAATTGGATTCTCAATATCTTTGTACCTTGGGAATTATCACTAACCTTTACCTTTATCTCACCCATATTTTCTATGTAGGCACATTCCATTGTGATAACAAGCTTCTTTAAGCTTCTAAATTTTTCTAGTGCCCACCTAATTGCATATGTAGCCTAGCTTTGTAACTTCATCAATGGTTTTTTATGGCACCATTAAGTACCATAAATGTATATATTGTTTGCCACATATTGAGATCTCATAGCTTACTTTTTTTTGTTCTAGTGTCTATTTGTATTTCATATTCTACACTTTTCTCATCATTTTTTTGGGGATTATATGATATTTTCTCATTGACCTAATTTTGATTTTTCTTATTCCTCTTATTAATCTTTAGGAGTTAATGTTGGTTTTAGATTCACTTCCCTTGATAGCATATCAATCACTCAAGGGTTGTTGCTAAGATATACTATTCTGGAAAGAGAGGATTTAAAGGATAAGGGTTAGTTAAGAAACTTCACCTATTGGTATTGATACAATCGTGAAAGACATGTGATCTATTACTTGTCCTAGCTTTTTTGGTATAAAATCCATTATATATTTGTTCTTAGTGAGTGGTTTCCTAGTTGTTTAGGAGGAAGATGGTCTTGTAGTACGTAACCTTGGGAATTTATGTATTATAGGCACCTCTTCTATGGTTTTATCTTGAAAAGTGATCATATTTATTGTAGATATTATCCTACTCACTGGGAGAGGCCTTGATGAAATCAAAGATGAATTGCCAAAACTAGGGATAATTTGGACCCATGAGTAGTTTGATGATAGGAAACATGAGATGGAATCTATTATAAATTTTATCTCATCCATAATGAAGAACATTTTTTTTAGATTCCTTAGGGTAACTATCACCTTGCAAAAAAATAGGATCAAAACCTATGTGTAATAATCTAAATATACAATGACCACCTACTATGGAATTGTAGTGGATTTTTTCACTACAGGAAGTTGATATTTGTATATCTACCTTTCCTTTATTTTGGAAACAATGCTATAAGCATCTAGTAGTTTAATTATGCTAAATTTTCCTATGTTCTTTATTTTGCATATGTTTTAAATTCCTTGCCCATTTGGCAATGATTTCCTCCTTTTGCAATGTAATGACTAAGTTGTTGGCTTCGAACCCATCCTGTCTGTTACACCATCTGATCTACTAATTCAGCTATCTCATCCTATGGCTCATGAGGGTTAGAAGTATCTAATATATGGAAAAAGAGAGTTGGGATCATGCTATTGGAAGAACTCATAAATAAAATCATCAATGTTAGAATTGGAGAAGAGAGGATCTCCAAACTAGAGCCCATGAAAATCTAACAAGAAAAGGAAAGAGATATGTGTCATCATCACAAGCATTCCCAATGAAGAATTGTGAATTATCTCCCAACACTTTGGTCGACCATCTAATCAACCAACTCACCTATCACATCCAACCTAGTTCAAAAGGCCCTACAAAGAAGAAAGAATTGGTTCCACTTTTATCTAAGAGGAAGGTGAAAAAATAAAAATGGGTTTCTCATACTATCAATTGAATCATGAGTACCTACCAATGCTAATGTTTGAATGTTAAATCCAACAAATTGATTATCTTACCTACTATAGATTATGAGAATGAATTCAAAATGAGTAAAAGTTCTAATGGAACCCCAAAACTAGATAAAAGAATCATTCTCACAAAAAAATGAAGAGAAAAAAGATCTTCAAAGATTACATGAATCTTCATTAACTTCTTTCAAAATTAATGGGAGATATTTTTCGTAAGAAGGTAGTGAGTCACCTCCTCATCCTTGATTTAAAAGGGGTAGACATAGGAGGAAAAAGATTGTGGTTTTTCATGTAATTGAGCCAACTTTCAAGACTTGATCCATAAAAATTATCACCCCTTACATTTAGAACTTAAAGGACCTTTGTTACCATGTCTTCAAAAGATAGATCTTGTATTTCCATTCAAAAGTAATATCATAATATTTAGTCAATGAAGTTGTTATTATTGACATCATGAATCATTCCTATTGCTTATGAAATATTGGTTATATTTTAGATAATATTTATTGGTCCCTACTGAGTAAGTTGTGGTGACTCAATTTCTTATTTTTCTAAGTGTGTAAGGATCTTCTCTATGGATTATGGCCTCTTTAATGTTAGTACTTTAAATTCCTATCATCGTCCCTTTTTCTACAAAAAAATATATAAGACTGAAAGTACAAGAACTAGCCCCAATCTAGAGATTGATTTTTTAGCTTAGTTGGCTACCAGATCAACTTTTATTTTCATTCTTGATAGTCTTAATTAATTCACCTATGAGGTAGATCCCTTGAGCATAAAAGGACTGCCAATAATTTTTGCATGCTCAATGGGACTCAAACCCACAGTTGCCTAATTATAAGTTAGATGATTTTATTCTATTTCCTATTAAAGTTTGTGGTCCCTTAGTCTCTAGTTTGTACCACAATCACCTGGAAACTCTTCTTAAGCTTCAAACCCTCAATACATATGTCTATTAGAGCTCATACTAAATCAACAACTAAGGGTTGTCCCACAATATTGTGTCCAACTTATGGGACATCCTGATTTTTTCCTGAAATCACATATTTTTTAGAAAAATTAATGATTTTAGCCTTGAGGGGTTTTATCTAAAGGGTTTTAATTGAAAGGAGTTAGATAAAATCTCATTAGATCAAACACCCTTGGATAGAACCCTCCTAGTCTTAAATTAATCTCTCGATGGATTATCCTCTACACCTATTAAAATGCTGATAAAAACCAACTTTGCTTCACCTTTTGGGGGGTTCAAATGAATTCATTTATAAATTATATTTTTAAATTATGTATCCCTTTGTATGCACATTGTAAAACATATAATTTTGAATAATTTAATTTGATTATTATATTTATTTTCTATTTTCTAGTGAACATAAGCTTTTCACCGAACAACAAGCTCTCTATTCCACACAAGCAGAAAAGAAATAGAGAAAAAAAATTCTACAAAATATCTGTGCCCTAGGTATTGATGTCCTTGTTTCAACAAAAAAATTCAATACATACAAAATAAGTTATGCATTACGACATAAACCTGTGTCCAAATTATAATTAATCTCACTTCAAAAATTAATTAAAAAATATGCAACAAAAAAATATTAAAAAAGTCCATGCCTTAGATATTGATGTTACAAATCTATATTTTAAAACTTAGAATTTTATCCTTTCTATAAAAAATGTTATGCATTACGACATAAATGTCACTTTTTAAAAATGTTGTTTAGTATAAAAAATAAGTTATTAAAAATTACATAAACTAATTCACAAGTTATTTCTAATTTTTTTTAAAAATATATATTTAGAATGTATACACAAAATTTCACAAATCACTAGTTCACATCATCTCTGAATTATTAATAGTTTAGCTACTATAGATGTCACAAAGTGAAGATTTAGTTAAAATGTTGATAAATCAATATCCCACTTTGGCCAAAGACTGGGACACGATATTTTAAAAAGTGAGAAACAATATTGTGGGCTAACCCCTAAGGCTAATCCAAATATCTTAGTTCCACCTTTGATAGTCACTCGAAACAAGAAATGATCTATCTCTAAAATCTTACCCTAGATTAGCCAACAAAACTAATATATGGATCTCATGCAACCTAGAATATTTCTTGCATATAATATAAGGGAACCTCTTGCACTACATATTTCTTGTAACTTCTGGGAAGGCATCCTTGAGGCCCACCTATGTCCAATCACCCCTATTGGCTAATGGTACATTAGGAAACTATGTTAGAATCGTCACTTGAAAGATGGAGCACCATCGAGACACGTGGATTGTCTAGGGACTCCATAGTTTCCTATATCATTTACTAGGTTTCAAATGGAATGTGCCCTACCATAGTCCACTCTGGGAAGGACCGACCAATAATGCAACACTATAAAGTGTTAGCATTGGTGCTTGAAATAAATAGTTCCATGATAGCACGTGGCACATAGAGAAGCTTCCAAGGATAATTGTTTCATTATGAAGAGGGGGCCCACACTGAAACCTAGTTTAGTGCCTCCAACCAATAGTGCAACACCATAAAGTGTCAATACTGGTGCTTTTATACTACATGCGGTACTAAAACGTGGCACTCTAAGAAAAGCCTCTTGCATGTGATTCAAAGAGGGTCCACCACTTATGGCTCAATCATCCCAACCAATGGCGCACCATCTAAAATTTGTGAAGGCTATCAACTTTTAGACATGCATGTTATCTCCATACAATATAGAGACTCCATTGAATGATGGTGTTGAAACAAATAGGGGGCTCCCTATTGAGTCAATGATATGCCAACCAATGGTGTACCATTTAGAATTTTTCATACCTACCAGGTTTTAAATGTGCATTTCTGTGACATGTGGTGTCTTCGCCATGTTTTCTATAAAATGGGTCCATAGTCTACTTTGTTCAATAAATCATGGAAACATGGGTCCCTCCACACGTCAACTCAAATAAATCATCCAATGGCACAGTGAGAAGTTGTTGTCAAAACTAGCAATGCCTATGAATTGCGAAACCTTGCCACATGGTAAACCTGGTGGGGCATATAAATTTGATGACCCATCACAGAATCAAAAGAAGTACCTGAAACTAGATTCAAACTACTTCCTAAAGAGATTGTTCAAACTAAAAATTCAACTCGAGCAAGGAACAAAAGAAATAAGCCCCTTGACTAGGAAATGAAACAAATGGAGTATGTAAGAACACACTATAGCTACTACTCTAGAATTTTTTACTATAAAAACTATACTTATTGTGTGTGCTCTTAGTTTTGTTATTATTTATTATAATACTGTAATTTACTAATATATAGTCAAATGGCATTTAGATGCCTACTCTTGCCTTATGGCCTTTCATTCCTTTTTGGAGTTTGCTTTTAGCATGTTTTCTTCTTTCATTTTCCCATTTAGTTAGATTTATCTTGGACTAAGTAGGGAGGTCAACCTTTCTCTAGAGATTGGTTCATAGGTCATGTCCCACATCTCTAAACCTTTCCATTGTAGGAGGTCATGCCTAGAAAAGTGCTTTTATTTTCCAAAACATCTACTACAAAAAAAATTGTTAACAAAAGGTAATGGTAGATATATGGTCAAGGAAGGATATGACAAAATTATGATATGAAGGCTTACTCAAAGGTCTTCTTTTCCATGTTATAATTGTTACCTAATTTCACTACTAGCTCAATCAAGTAGATCTTTTCAAGTTTTAAAGAAGATAAAGGTACAATTTATTTCTGTTGTATCATTTCCATGTGCATATATTATACAAGTTAAGATTATAGTGTAATGTTGCATTTGAGATGCATTTCAGATTTAAGAGATTGTACTGATCTTTTCAAAGGTAGTAATCTTTATTGAAAAAATAAATGTATAAGGTCTCACACAAGCCGTGAGACTAATTGTTTGACTATAAATGAAAAGAGAAACTATACATTTATAGGAAACTAAAGAGATAAATATGCATATGAAATAGGGTGACTCGTCATTACCTGAATGATGAGTCTTGGTCTTGTTTTTTGTGTCTTGTGTCATCTCATGTTGTCCACTTGTTGTACTCTCAGCTGTTGTCTGCTTGCTGCCTCTAGTTACCTACATAAAAATGTTGAAAAACTAATGTTAGAGCAATGAAGAGGCATCATACATCATATGATATACATCTACCAATATATAGTTTGACCTTTAGATGTAGTAAACCAGTTAATATCATGTGGACTTTCAAGAAAGCAACAAAAGAATCAAGAATATCAATCACATGCCCATGTTTTTCCTAATATGTTTGTTTCTTGTACAGGTATAGATAAAGTTATGTTACTGATTTGTTTATCTGATTTCAACATGTGGGGTTAAATGGGCTCCCACAAGGGTTGAGCCCAGCATGCTGCCGTCTTGGCTTTCTGAAAGGTATTTTTAGGTCTTTTCAAGATTTGATAAGAACAACATCATTTTTATTGCCAGAGATGATCACATGAATAGTTTGGAGTGTCATGTATTTGTAAACTGTCATTAAGGACATCATGGAAATGATAAGTGATGCTTTTGTACCAAGAGAGAGTAATTAAACATACATGCTTTGAAGAGTATTAAGCTATCTGAGAGCACCAAGAGATGACACTCAACAAAGAAGAATGAGGTCAGAAATAAGGAAAGACCATCATATCTATCAGCTTGCAAAGAGAGAGCAGTCATCAAACAAAGAAAATAATGTAGCAATCTTATTGGTGCAGCAGGTCTGCTAGAAAGACAGTGAAATGAAGAGTTTTTATCTAATGATAGAGAATGCATGGTGGTTACAGTCTTGAAGGAGCAATGATTAGTCTTAAACCTTTATCGAACAATGATAAATTTGAGGGAATCTTATAGATGGCAACACCAACTTCATGGAGTAGTAGTCATGAAAGAAATCAGACATTTTTTGTGCCATCATCACAATGAGAAAGCATGGTTGGTTGAAGTCTACATTCCAGGATAGTCATAATTATGGACAGTCAGCAATCATACAATGCCAAGAGTGGGAAGTATGTCAAAGATGTTTGTAATAGTGTCATGTAGAGGATATTGTACAGCCCTAAGAGAAGCAAGAAATCAGAGCCTATAAAGGATAGTCAAAACATGAAGAGAAGTTGGAAGCCATGTATGGATAGCAGGTTCAATATACAACTCATATCAATAGTCTGCAAGAAACTTGGAGCTTTTAACTTAGATAGGAATAGCAGTATGCTATCAGAGTATCAAGGAGCAGAATGACAACAATCATGGATGAAAAAGCATTGTTATGATAGCAGTCTTGGAAGATGAGTAAAGATCATAATGTTCAAGATAAAACCTAGCAGAGATCTATCACACATGCCAAGGTTTTGAAGATGTTGAGACACACTCTCTTGAATGTTTCAAGGTAATATGAGTATGGGCACCCGTTGCAGCTTCTAGGACAGATCATAGGTCATCAAAAGAAAAGATCAGTTTATAAGAGTGCATGAACAATAGGCCTGTGAGGTCATCTTAAACAATGTTTAAACCTTTAAAGCACCAATAGATTATCAAGAAAAGGTCTTTAAAGATAGAGAATAGTGAAAGATCTTTGATCAAAGCAAGGGGTCTACATCCTATGATAAAGAGGATAACAAAGTTATAGACAGAGGAACATTGGTAGGTTTTTGACAAAGGTCTGAGAGACTCAATATTCATTGTGTTATCCTTTTGAAGGTCTATATAACTTTTTATTCAAATGTTCCTTATGATGTGAGAAGTTTAGTAGATTGTGTCTCACTCACGCATTTTCAAGTTTGTCAAAGTCCTTGCAATATATCAACTGAAAGGAAAAGCCCAATAGTGAGTTTCTATCAAAGCAGCAAAACAGTGTTTAAAACTTGTACAAGAATGTGATAGTTAATTCATGGTTAGATGCAGCAATAAAGAGACAATAAGAAGATCATGTCAAGATTCTAGAATACTGCCCCTTAATTATAGGCAATCCTAAGACTTTGCACAATGGTATTGTGTCTCAGTCAAGAAGCTTTTCATAGTCATCATCATTCAAGAAGGATAAAGGGTGTTGAAGTACAAATTCTATTTCTAAAACAAAGTATAGGTGTTTCTCCAAAGTAGCTTCTAGAGGATGCCTCTCTAAATCAAATGCCGAGAACAAGTAAATGACGAACACCAAAGGACAATTTTAGGTACTGAGTTTTCATACTACATTAGTGTCATGTGACAATAAACAATATGGAGACCTGCACTATGATGATGTGTAGAGATACATTAGACCTAAACAGATCATATAGAAGCATCATTTGACTATGATAAAAGAACAAGAAGAAATAATTGTTGTGTTTAAAATTTGAAACCTTGATATTTTATTGCATATACAGAAGGAAAATTCATAGTAAAGAAGATATATGTTCTGGTCGTGATAATGGAGTCCTTGTTTATACAGAAAAAATGCAAAACCTCTTCATATCTCAGAAACCCTAGTGCTATTTTATGTTTATAGAAGAAAGAATGTAATACAATGCATCTTCTGGCAAAGCCGTGATAGGAAAAGCATTTTTTATGCTTTAAAAGTTGAAACCCTTATTTAAAATGGAAACCCTTTTTTCATTTTTAGAATAATGAGTTATAGAGAAAAACAACAGAACCCTAATATATGATCAAATCATAAAAATATCATTTACAGAGAAGCTGCACTATGCATAAATGATGAGTTTTCCTTTTCTGTAGTTGTTCCCTTTGGAAATGCAACTAGTTTGATTATGAAAATGCAGTTTGTAAAGCATGTATGGCTGCGGCCATGAAAGAAGTGAAACATTTATCATGTATTATGCTCAGAAAATGAAAAGATCACAGAAATAGCACCATATCAGGCTCATTTAACTTACCTGAGTAAGCTTGTAACCTTCAGTGTGAAGATACAGTTAGAAATGCCTTCTAAACTTCTCAGAAACCCATAGAGCAAGCTATAGGGAGTTCCCCATGGCAGAGCAAAACAACAGGAATGGAAATGTGCAAAATGACAAAGTGAAAAGTTGTTTTTTTTGCTTTAGGGTTTCAACCCTAGCAGGGCCTGATGGACTTTTTGTGTTTTTAAAGCTTTTATATCTTTGCATAAAATAGCCCATGGTAAAAACTTAAGAATATCTCATGCCTAGAATTTCTTAATGCTTTATCTTTGCAAACTAGGCTTAGCATGGAGATATTTAGGAGTCTTTTTATTTCTTTTGCATAAATACAATGTGAAACATTTATACTTAAATGATGCAATTATAAATCTTTTAAAGTTTATTGTAATCCTTAAATTCAAAGGAGGTTGTAGAGACAGGCAAAGTGTTAAGTGTTTTGTCATGCCTTGACACATGCCAAGCATCTAGGAGGCAGTTGTATGAGTTGTCCAACATATGCAGGAGATTTAGGAGAAGGTTGTTTGGGTTTCATTGACTTTGGAGGGCAATTAGGAGCCATTTATGGACAGTTTTATATGCCATCATGTTAGACTAAGTCATGTTGGGCTTTTTCACTCATTGTGACCTCTTTTGGAGTAGATTTATGTGCTAGATTTGGGGCTTTTCTGTTGTATCCAACCCCAACTATTTTCAGTTCCTTCTTTGATGGATTTTATGAAGGAGCTAATGGATATAGTCAATCTTTTGACTCATTTGTACTTAGTTTTGACTATGCAACTTTTGGAGACTTGTGATTTTATAATCCTTGCTCAAATTTTAACAATTTGTAGGTCATTTTACCAGTTTACTTGACCTAGAATATAGTGGAAACCTTGAATACCATTGATTGGAGTTTGTACCTACTTGTCTTATGCATCTTTGTGCTTATCAAGTGATTTGTTAGAGTTATCTATGAAGTAAGTTTTATTTCTTTTTAGTTTTTTTCTCAGGATTTAGAGCCTTTTATGCAAAAAATACTAATGCAAGTTAAAAGTTGTGTTTTAAGTGTGTTTTATCTTTAAGTGTGAAATCATCTTTTCCTCTTAAGAATTATGCATACATAAACCTGCTTGTGAAATATTTATGTAGAAGTAGAAGTGATAGGTTGTGCAAGAATCTTTTCAGTGATTGTAACAAGTGTTTAAATATGATATTTTCATGTTCCTCATCAAGTTAGGTGTATCACCAATTAGAGTTTAATTTTAGTTTTAGTGCATATCCTTCTCACTCTTTTCCTTGTCAAGACCATTGAGTAGTTAGTCTTAGGTGATACAAAGTTTAGGAAGTCGGCCTTCTCTGGAGATTCACTCTAGTTTCTAGGTGACCCACAGCCATAGGTGTGTTTCCATGTTCCTCTAGAGTACCAATTTTTTGCAAATTGGTAAGGTGGAACATTCAGAGATAACAATTTTTGGCATGTCTAGTGGGACTGATTGGACTATCATAGTCCACAAGTCCTCTATTCATTGTTGATATTTGGTGTGTATGTCAACAACATCAGCCTTTACAGGTAATATTCACACACCTGGTGACTCTACAAGTGAAGAATCAGCTAGTTTTAGCAGTCCAGGTACATGCAACTAACGAGGTTGGTGCTACTTGTTAGTTTTCTACTATTTGAAGGTATTTGCCTAGCACCTAGTGACTCTATTTGGTGTTATAACTCATTCCTAGTGTTCCAAGACTTTTCTAACTATATTCATTTCAAATCAGTTATCTAGACTTGGCTATGTTTCATGTTTTACTCTTGCAATGTCTAGTTATCAGTATTGTGATGGTTTTCCACCTCCATTCCATGAAAATCATCCATATATTCCCTCTTACCAATCATAACACACAGAACAGCTTGTTGGTTTTATTCCAAATGATTTTATAACAACAGATTACCAGCAGTCCTATCATGTTTTCCACCCTCCCATCCCTACTCAATCTCAATATCAATAGATATATGATCAAATTCAACCCCAAGAAGAGGTTTTTTATGCCAACCAGCATGATTATTCACATAGTTAGCCTCAAGAGCACCCTTACCAAAATGTGTTGGATCTGATCCAATGTTTGACGGTGTTTTGTGGGATTTGAGCCAAAACCTTGAACATATGAAGATTAGTGAGATTAAAGGAGTTCTCAAACATGTATTGGATGTTAGTTGACATCAAGAAGCAAAAAAAGATTATCTTGCAATAACAAGAGTTGGCTGAGCAATCCTTTGCTTATGATCAAGAGTGGGTAACAAAAAGAATATAGTTTGAAAGAAGTCTTGAAGTAGAGATAGCTGCTAAAAAGGAGCAAATGAAGTTTTTGTATGCTTAGGTGCAAAGTAGTCGAGCTTACTTAGATTATCAATGCCAAAAAGGGAGTGAAACCCAGGCATCTAGAAAGAAAAAGAAGAGCAAACTCTTGACCAGCATAGCTCACTCAACATGGAGGAAAATAGAAATATAAACTTGTTGCATTTAACTATAGAGGAATATAGATTAGAGTAGAAGAATATTGGACAGGAAAAGACCTTTCAAGAAGTCTCTTTGAATGCTCTAACTTATGAGCTTCCTTGTTTCGTAAAAGATGGTGAAAAGGTTCCAATAAGACAACAAAGTGAAATGGTGAAAGAGGCTGATGGGGAAGAGCAGTTTATAGTTTGAAATGAAAAAGGTGTGAGTTTTTCTACTCCAATAGCAATTTCAGAACAATGATTAGATATCGAACAATCTGAACAGTTGCTGATTGACAATAATTAGTATGAAAATGGAGCCTTAGACCATGAAGATGAGCATAAATCTGAACCTAGTATCATTTTCCAAGTTATGAGCTTTGATATATTCAACCATGTTATGCATGAGAACACTAATGTTGAGATTTTTTGAGATATGTGCACATGCATAATTGAACAGTTTTGTTCAATGTTGGATGACAAGGCATCAGACCCTTTAGGAGAAGTTGACAATCATGATGAACTAGAACAACAAGTTCACAAGCTTGAACAAGTGTTGAAGCAATAGGAGGAATATGGTCCTGATAGAGAGGAGTTCATTCTCTCAAGTCAAGAAACTTCTCATGATTCTGATTTACAAGGTCTTAGCTGGTTGGAGGAGCTTCCTTTCTGTTGTACTGAAGAGCTTGAGGTTGACATATCAATTAAAAGTTTTCTTCAAGATGCTACTTCAATGTTTGAGTTTTTGCCTTCCTTCATTGAAGAAGAATGTCCCGATTTGAACTATACCTCCTTGAGTGATAATGAGGATTTTGAGCTTGAACTAGTTGTCCCTAAGAACCTTCCAAGAGATGATAGCTTTGAAGAGTTGTTAGAAACCCTAGTGGAAGAAGATTGTCCATTGACCATGGAGGAGGAATCAACATGGCAACTTATCTTGCAAGGTGAAGGTAATGCTATTTTTTCTAAGCATCTAGATTATTTTCTCTATAGTTCAAACTTAGCCATGAAGCAGGACAACCATGAAAAGCAAGAAGAATGTGAAGCAACCAACAATGGGAGTCCAAGTTTTATCTGTCCTAGGGGTTGTCCAATGAGATATTTAGCTAGTATGGAGGTTGCTGAAGTACAAGAGGTCATGCTTGCACCCAAGTATGAGGATGCATTTGAAGAACAAATTGATTGAGGAGTTACAGTTGAAAGTAATCAAATTCAGCTCACTTGTCTAGTCTAGGACAGCAATAGGCATGATCAAAATCAGGGTGTAAGTGATTTTATTTACACCTTTCATGAAACATTGCAATAGTCTATTGAATATTTGTATGTGTTTCATGTTCTTTCAACAATATATAATCATGTAGCGCATCAGTTGTTGATTAGAAAGGGGTGTTATTTTGCAAATCCTGTCAATGGTTTTGTTTGACCTGCTTCTTTGTTGGTTAGGTAGGTTAGAATAGGTATCCAAATATAGTTTTCAATTTCCTAAGTGTTGTCTAGCACAGTTAGATAGTTGCCTTTCTGCATTTTTTCTTTTGCTTACGTTTTTCAGGTGTCTTGAACACTTTGTCTTGCTGAGTTACAGAAGTCATAAATCTATTGTCCAAGTGTTTTAGAAGTCTCTAAGTGACCCTATACCCAATGGATAAGATTCAGGTAGATGGTCTGATGTTTAGCAGGAAAACATATAGCAAATGTCTCCAAAAATGTTACCTAATTTCACTACTATCTCAATCAGGTAGATCTTTTCAAGTTTTAAAGAAGAGAAAGCTACATTTTATTGCTGTTGTATCATTTCCATGTGCATATATTATAAAAGTTAATATTATAGTGCAATGTTGCATTTTAGATGCAGTTCAGATTTAAGAGATTGTACTGATCTTTTAAAAGGTAGTAATCTTTATTGAAAAAGTAAATGTATAAGGTCTCATAAAATCCATGAGATTAGTTGTTTGACTACAAATGAAAAGAGAAACTATACATTTATAGAAAACTAAAGAGATAAATATGCATATGAGATAGGGTGACTCATCATTGCCTAAATGATGAGTCTTGGTCCTATTTGTCATGTCTTGCATTGTCTCGTGTTGTCCACTAGACATCCTCTCAGTTGTTGTCTCCTTACTGCCCCTAGTTACCTACATAAAAATGTTGAAAAATTGAAGTTAGAGCAATGACGAGGCATCATACATCATATGATATACATCTACAAATATATAGTTTGACCTTTAGATGTAGTAAACTAGTTAATATCATGCAGACCTTTGAGAAAGCAACAAGAGAATCAAGAATATCAATCACATGCCCATGTTTTTCCTAACATGTTTTTTTCCTGTGTAGGTATAGATAAAGTTATGTTACTGATTTGCTTATCTGATTTCAGCATGTGGGGTTAAATCAACTCCCACAAGGGTTGAGCCCAGCATACTACCCTCTTTGCTTTCTAAGAGGTATTTTAGGTCTTTTCAAGATCTAGTAAGAACATCATTTTATTGCCAGAGGCAGTCCCATGAATAGTTTGAAGTGCCATGTATTTGTAAACTATCATTAAGGATAGCATGTAAATGATAAGTGATGCTTTTGTACTAAGAGAGAGTCATTAAACATATATGCTTTGAAGAGTAGTAAGGTACCTAAGAGCACCAAGAGATGACAGTCAATAAAGAAGAATGAGGTTAGAAATAGGGAAAGACCATCATATCTATCCACTTGCAAAGAGAGAGAGCAGTCATCAAACAAAGAAAACAATGTAACAATCTTATTGGTGTGGCAAGTCTGCTAGAAAGAGGGTGAAATGAAGAGTTTTTATCAAATGATAGAGAATACATGGTGGTTACAGTATACAAGAAGCAATGTTTAGTCTTAAACCTTTGTGGAACAATGATAAATCTGAGGGAATCTTATACATGACAACACCAACTTCATGGAGTAGCAGTCATGAAAGAAATCAAATAGTTTTTGTGCCATTATCACAATGAGAAAGCATGGTTGGTTATAGTCTGCATTCTAGGATAGTCATAATTATGGATAGTTAGTAATCATAAAATGCAAAGAGTGGGAAGTATGTCAAAGATGTTTATAATAGTGTCATGGAGAGGACAGTGTATAGACCTGAGAGAGGCAAGACAACAGAGCCTATAAAGGATAGTCAAAACATGAAGAGAAGTTGGAAGCCATGTATGGACAACAGGTTGAGTATATAACTCATATCAGTAGTCTGCAAGAAACTTGAAAATTTTAACAAAGATAGGAATAGCAGTATGTTGTTAGAGTATCAAGGAGCAGCATGACAACAATCATGGATGAAAGAGCATTATTATAATAGTAGTCTTGGAAGATGAGTAAGGATCATAATGTTCAAGACACTAAAAATAGAGGTAAAGGCAGTTATAATAGTCATGTCCTTGGCAACTATTGTTTGTGTACATGGTATGTTTAGATAAAACCTAGTAGAGATCTGTCACACATGAAGAGGTTTTAAAGGTGTTGAGACACACACTCTTGAATCTTTCAAGGTAATATGAGAATGGGGATCCCTGCAGCTTCTAGGAAGGATCATAGGTCATCAAGAGAGAAGATTAGTTTATAAGAGTGCATGAACAATAGGCCTGTGAGGTAACCTCAAACATTGTTTAAACCTTTAAAGAATCAATAGATTATGAAGAAAAGGTCTTTAAACATAGAGAACAGTGAAAGATCTTTGATCAAAGCAAGGGGTCTACATCCTATGATAAAGAAGATAACAAAGTTATAAACAGAGGAACATTGGTAGGTTTTTGACAAAGGTCTAAGAGACTCAATATTCACTGCGTTATCCTTTTGAAGGTCTACATAATTTTTTATTCAAATGTTCCTTATGATGTGAGAAGTTTAGTAGATTGTGTCTCACTCATGCATTTTCAAGTTTGTCAGAGTCCTTGCAATATATCAACTTAAAGGAAAAGCCCAACAATAAGCTACTATAAAAGTAGTAAAATATTGTTTAAAACCTGTACAATAATGTGATAGTTAATTCATGGTTAGATGCAACAGTTAAGAGACAACAAGAACATCCTGTCAAGATTCTAGAATGTTGCCTCTTAATTTTAAGGAATCCTAGGACTTTGCACGATGGTCTTGTGTCTTAGTGAATAAGCTTTTCATAGTCATCATCATTCAAGAAGGGGAAAGGGTATTGAAGTACAAATTCTATGTCTAAAATAAAGTATATGTGTTTCTCCAAAGTAGCTTTTGGAGGATGCCTCTATAAATAAAATGCCAAGAACAAGTAAATGATGAACACCAAAGGACAGTTTTAGGTACTAAGTTTTCATACTACATTAGTGTCATGTGACAATGAACAATATGGAGCCCTACACTATGATGATGTACAAAGATACATTAGACCTGGACAAATCATATAGAAGCATCATTTGACTATGATAAAAGAACAAGAAGAAATAATTGATGTGTTTAAAATTTGAAACCCTTGTTCTAGATTTTGAAACCCTAATATTTTATTGCATAAATAGAAGGAAAATGCACAGTAAAGAAGACATATGTCATGGCCGTGATAATGGAGTCCTTGTTTATTTAGAAAAAATGCAAACCATCTTCATATCTCAGAAACCCTAGTGCTATTTTGTGTTTATAGAAGAAAGAAAGTAATACAATGCATCTTCTAGCAAAGTCGTCATACGAAAAGCATTTTTTATGCTTTAAATGTTGAAACCCTTATTTAAAATGGAAACCCTTGTTTCATTTTTAGAGTAAAGAGTTATAGAGATAAACAACAGAGGCTGAATATATGATCAAACCATAAAAATATCATTTACAGAAAAGCTACATTATGCAAAAATGATGTGTTTTCCTTTTTTTGTAGCTATTCCATTTTGAAATGTAGTTGGTTTGACTATGAAAATGTAGTTTGTAAAGCATGTATGGCTGCAGCCATGAAAGAAGTGAAACATTTATCATGTATTATGCTCAAAAAATGAAAAGAAGATCACAAAAATAGCACCACATCAGGCTCATTTAACTTACTTGAGTAAGCTTGTAACCTTCAGTGTGAAGATATAGTCAGAAATGCCTTCTAAACTTCTCATAAACCCACAAAGCAAGCTACAGGGAGTTCCCCATGGCAGTGCAGAACAATAATAATGCAAATGTGCAAAATGACAAAGTGAAAAGTTGTTTTTTTTGCTTTAGGGTTTCAACACTAGAAGAGCCCGATGGGCTTTTTGTGTTTTTAAAGCTTTTATATCTTTGCATAAAATAGCTTGCGGTAAAAACTTAATAATATCTCATGCCTAGCATTTCTTAATGCTTTATCTTTGAAAACTAGGCTTAGCACGTAGATATTTAAGAGTCTTTTTATTTCTTTTGCATAAATACAGTGTGAAACATGTAAACTTAAATGATGTGCAATTATAAATTATTTAAAGTTTATTGTAATCCTTAAATGCAAAGGAGGTTGTAGAGACATAGGCAAAGTCTTAAGTGTTTTGGCATGCCTTGACACCTGCCAGGCATCTAGGAGGCAGTTGTATGAGTTGTCCAACATATGCAAGAGATTTAGGAGAAGGTTATTTGGGTTTCATTGACTTTGGAGGGTAATTAGGAGCGATTTGTGGATAGTTTTATATGCCATCATGTTAGACTAAGTCATGTTGGATTTTTTCAATCATTGTGACCTCTTTTAGAGCAGATTTAGGTGCTAGATTTGGGGCTTTTCTGTTGTATCCGACCCCAACTATTTTTAGTTCCATTTTTTATGGATTTTAGAAAGGAGCTGATGGATATAATCAATATTTTGACTCATTTGTACTTAGTTCTGATTATGCAACTTTTAGAGACTTGTGATTTTGCAATCCTTGCTCAAACTTTGACAATTTGTAACTCATTTTACCAGTTTACTTGATATGGAATAAAGTGGAGACTTTGAATGCCATTGATTGGAGTTTGTGCCTATTTGTCTTATGCATCTTTGTGCTTATCGAATGATTTGATAGATTTATATATGATGTAAGTTTTATTTCCTTTTATCTTTTGTCTCAAGATATAGAACCTTTTATGTAGAAAATACTAATGTAGGTTGCAAGTTGTGTTTTAAGTGTGTTTTATCTTTAAGTGTGAAATCATCTTTTCCTCTTTAGAATTCCGCATACATAAACCTGCTTGTGAAATATTTATGCAGAAGTAGAAGTGATAGGTTGTGCAAGAATCTTTTCAGTCATTGTAACAAGTGTTTAAATATGACATTTTTATGTTCTTCATTAAGTTAGGTGTATCACCAATTTGAGTTTAATTTTAGTTTTAGTGCATATCCTTCTCACTCTTTTCCTTGTCAAGACCATTGAGTAGTCAGTCTTAGGTGATACAAATTTTAGGAAGCCATCCTTCTCTGGAGATTCACTCCAATTTCTAGGTGACCCACAGCCATAGGTGTGTTTCCATGTTCCTCTAGAGTACCAATTTTCTGCAAATTGGTAGGGTGCAACTTTCAAAGATAACAATAAGATCTAGAGAGAAAAAGTGTACCCCAAAGCTAAGACATTTTTTTGGTTTGATTACCATTAGAAGATTCTAACTTCAAATCAACTTCAAGAAAAAGTTTTTAAGGGACTAGGGAGTTGTCAATTTTTTATTAAGGAATAAAATAATAACCATCTTCTTTTCTTATGTGATTATGGTACCAAAATTTATAATCTTTTCTTTGACACCCTTAATGTTGCTTCGCTTTCTTAGTCCTCTATGTAAGTAAAATACATTTTGTTTTCTCCTACAAATCATAATTTTCTTCATTCTTTATGGGAGATGGCCCCAAGTATCATAGATTGGAATATATGATTTGAATGAAATAGTAGTGTTTTCAATTTATAAGAAAAGCCCATAGATAAGATTTTAAAAGAAATTATACATTCTCATAGTTCTTATTGTAAGAGTTAGTTAGAAAAGAAGAAGAAATAATCTAGCCTATCTAGGTTATTTTTTGGGAGATATTTGTGGAGCTAGTAATCTTAACTTGTAGTTTTTACTATGTAAAAAAGAAAAACAAATCATCTTAATTATCTTAATTTAGAAGAAAATATATAAAAAATAATCATATTAATGGTAATTCTTGTTAATGTCTTAATTATAATGTTAAATACATGAATGGTAATTCTTCGTAAACGTATTAATTTAACCAATAATTCTTGTTCTTGATAGGGCATTCCAAAATGCCACAAAAAAGGTAAAAATTGAAACAAATAATTTATTGTCCACATACCTTTCAAAATAGAAATGATTGACGGAGGTGAATTTATTGGCGGTGGAGATTTAAAAAAGAATATACAAATTCTTCGGTGGATAGAATATTAAAATGGGGACAGCCTAATTTCTTTAGCAGTTAGAATATCGAACGAAATCAACTGATCAAACTTTCTTAGCAATGGTTTTCCTACAGATAGCCTATCGGTTAATTAGTTCTTAGATGGTGAGAAATATAGTTAATATTTATTTTTATTCTCATGCCCATCCTATGATTATCACTTCTACTTTAGAGAAAGATCTATTTCTTTATTTTTCATAGATTTGAAAAATATGCCTCTTTCTATTTTGTTAGATTTCTTTCTCTCTTTGTTGATATCTAAACTATTCCCTTTATGAAATGTATGTGGGATTTTATTATTATTTTACTTATCACTCATGGGACCATGAGATTATCTAGCACCACTTTTGTTATTACAATTGGTTCCACTATTGGTGTGACCTACCATTTTGTTATTCTAATCTCGCTTAATCTACTTTACATATGTATGATGAGATGAGTTAAAATTTCTAGGTTATTAGAAATTGATGGCAGAAGTTAAAACCTTCATATCAAGGTGGACTCATTGCACTTTTCTACTACTATTGATGTGAATTGGTCTTGTTGTTGTTGTTCTTCTTCTTTGAGGTTGAATAAGTAAAGTAAAAATTTATTGAAGAATTAAACTCCTAAAATGCCACATGACATTGCTTATAGTAATTGTGAGTTCCATCTGGGTGAGACTTAGAGATTGCATATTAATATGGAAGATACAATAGATGAGATTGGTGAATCATGGATAGTGATACGAAAGATACAATAGATGAGATTCTAATACCAAGTCAATTTAGATCTTCCATTATAAATAGCTATGTAATTAGCATAGATAAGATTCTTTATCCTTATGATAGCACCATGATTTGGTTAGACAATCTTTAGAAGTTCTTTGATTCCATAAATACTTTGACATATGTACAAGAGGTTAGTTATGAGCTATTAAATTATTTTATAGTAAGTTGAGAGATTGGTGGGAAGACTTGCAAACAAAGATCCTAGAAATAGTGATGTGTCTATTGACAATAATGCTTTTAAAAGATCTAATATATGTGAATTAGGAATCAATCAACTAAAATTGAAAATATTTTCTCAATTCTATATTGATAGATAAGATAAAGCAAGAGAAGCCAAAGCAATATTATACACGATAAAATTATGCAATATTTTAAAAGATTTAATGAATACTGTTTAACAAACAAAAGGATGGCTATAATTAGCACAAAAAAACTTCAAAAGAAAACTTCATAATATCTTTTGCATATAGATTAGGAGAATAGGTAGAAGATTTTATTAAAATCCATGAAACTAAGAGATTACAAACTACACGATAATTTAGCTAAAAGGTATGATTCACCAAAGGCTACGAAACAATGTAAATGGAAAGGATTTTTAAAAAAACATGGATCCTTATAATCCTTACTATAATCTCTATGTTTTCTAGAAAACGGCTCTCACTCATAATAATTATGGTAATTCTAACTCCGGTTCATGATCATGTAAATCTTCTCATGAATATCATAGCCCTATTCCTAGTCCGCTTTCAAAGAATAAGAATAAAGAAAAAAATTAGGATGTTATAGATAACTGTCATATCCCTAAGATATAATGTCTGTCCCATAAAAATGAGTGATTTTAATATACACAATTACATGTCTCCATACGTTTTGCATAGATACCAAACTCCCAACAAACTCCCTCATGTTCATTTCTACATTTGAAATTTACCACATTATGCTACTAATTATCCAAGGAAGATTTATTATTTTCCTACTAAAGCTTTCTATGAATCTTTGTAATCACAAGCATGGTGGGATATTCTATGCACAGAAAACACATTTCAACAATATTGACTTTTAGACCATTTCATCATCTTCACTAAAATGATGTAGTTAGCCTCTTTAAATTTAAATATAAATCCAATGTTGAGAGGAGCACACTCAATTTTCGTTATCTAGGATGTCTTATCTTAGAAAATTAGTAAAAAGTAATATATTTCTTGAAAAATAAAGAAATAAATACCTAACATGGTTCTTAGCACTAGCTTTCAACAAAAGGGATTTACAAAATAATAAATGGAACTCAAAAAATGGGGGAGCATGCCCAATGTTATGTTATATTTTTTAGAATAAAATACGACTATATTGTGTGCTCTTAGTGTTTGTCCTTAATTTTTATCATTTAAAAAAAAGGCATTTAAAAATTACATTCTATGAAAAGTGTTCTTTGTTTTATCACATATTCCAATTTTGAGTGTAGACATCTCGAATTACTCTTGAAAGTTTTTTTTTAATTATTAAAAAAAAAATGGCCACTTTTGACCCACTTTTGATCCCTATTTCCATGTACTTAGGGAGCTACAAATACCAATAAGTTTAGAGATATAATGTTGAATGTTGTATGTGACAAATGAGAAACATCTATGGAAAGCTAAATTTAATGCTTTGTATCAGAGTCAAAATGTTCATTTTCATCTATGCAAAGTTAACTTTAATACTTTGTATCAGGTTCACAATTACAACCACATTCTATAGCATAGACTCAATCTATGATGACTTGTAAATTTTATCGTATGAATTCTTTTATAAATAGACTACTAGGTGATGGTATTCTTTGTCATAATATTAGTCTTTTTCTATCAAGTTGGCAATATTTAAACTATCTTGATATACAACAAGCTTCAAACATGGACACGAATTCTAGAATGATTGTTAGGGAATTCACATGTGCTAGTATGATTGTGATTAAAGATAAGCTAGATTCTTTGATTAGAGTGCTTGCATGGATGATTGTTCTTGTGATAATCAATGATTCTTTGTTGTACATGAGTACAAGCTAATGTATTTTATACCTGAGTATAACCACCAATTTGTAGGATGGGTCTACTCAACTAAATGTTTGTTTTATATTTTACATTTAAAAGGATCAAGATCAAGACTATAGGAACAATCTTGCAATGGTGGGCATGATGTGGTTAGAAAACTAGGTTGGATCTAATTATCATAGGATTGGATTATAGATCAGGATTAGATTAGTGATTAGAATCTATCAATTAATTTGATTGGATTAGGATTGTATACACATAAGCATAGAGATAAGGGATGAGCATAGAGCTAGGAGCAAGAAAGGCTATGTATGTGGGCATGACTATTCACAAAAAAATCCCATTTGTTGCTATATAAATACATTAAAGCATTACCTTAAATTAGAGACAAAGCTAAATGGAAAGATGGATCAAGAAAGCATTTTGCATCATTACAATCATTTTTTTTTTTTAAACATAAAAGGGGAGTGAGCACCCGTAAATTAAGATAGTTAAAAATTTTTCAAGAGTCATGGCCAAAGCCCAGTCCAGAGAAAGAAAACATAACAGAGAAACCACTACCGGTCTAAGTCATAACAAAAACTAACAACAAAGTAAAAACAAAGATGAGAAAAAGTCACCCGATCGAGCACCACTGAAACTGCCTCCACACACAAAGAAAACAAAATCAGCCAACCACCCACCCACACCAGACCACCAAGGACACCCCCTATCACCACCACAGACCACCAAGAGCACATCCACCAACCCCCTCATTACAATCATTAATAAGAAAAGTTATCACAGTTATAAGACCAGGGATTTTACTATATTCTCCCATCACAGAAGAAACACATAAGTCCACTGGAATAAGTCTACATTACATCGTTGCGGTGATGTTAACAGCTAATCCAACAGTAGCAACGGAGATCAGTACGGCATAATCCACCCTCAGCATGATCTTGATTTATGCAAGTCATGCGACAGTTATCCTCCTCCCATGGTATGCACCGCTCAGAGTGTCGCATACTGCGAACCCTTCTAATTTTATTTTTTTATTTTTTATTTTTTAACAGAAAAGGGGAGAGGGCACCCATAGATAAATTAAGAAAAAAAGTTTACAGCAGTTAAGGCCAAAGCCCAACCCATATAGACAAAAAACAACAGTAATCGAAGAGAAACCATAAACAGAACCAAGCAAAAAACCAAGAGAGACAAAGATGTCACCCAAGAAACAAAACCAGAACCACCCCCACACAGACGCCATCCGAACGGAAACACAGCCCGCCAACCACCCATTCACACACAACCACCAGAAAGACCCCACCACCCCAGCAGCACGCCGCAGCCAACAAGCCAAGGCCACCAGTCACAGAACACTAGAGAACACTAGAAGCAAAAAACACGAGACCACCTGTGCAAAAAACCACAATCACAGCGAGAAACATTACGCCGCTGATGAAGCAGCCGGCAGAGCTCGTGCATCCATCTCCATAGAAGGTGCAGACTGGTCACCCTCCTCCACCTCAGCCAGTGCATAAAAGGGCATCCTCGGGGCCAGGTCCGAAGCATGGATTCTAAGAAAACGAATGGCTATGAAGACATCCTTGATTCGCTTGGTCCGTTTTTTGGAGAGAAGAAAACAATAAGACCGAAGCGCATCATCTAACTCTGCGCTACACAGAGATTTAAGACTAGATTGCAAAGCCCTGTAAATCACCTATTGAGGGGGGGAATTTCGAAGAGTTGTGAGGTTGAACCCTTCTAATTATAAATATATTAGAAATTAGTGAGTATTTCACGAGTTTGTTTTAAAAACAAACAATATATTTTTATTCGTATAAACTAATAAAACCCATCCCATCTCCTAAGGTAAGCTATGAAATGTCGATTAAAGAGAAAAATAATGCACATTACCAGAAACAAAATCCGCTGCGAGCAATAGAAGCACCAAATACACATATATTCCCTTCGCCATGTAATCAACTACAACTACAGACGTCCACAGGATAAAAAGATTTATTGGAGGTACTACTAGCTAACACGCGACCTCTTAACAGTTAATATCCTTCGTGTGTACCGCGTAATTTTATTTTATTGATGGTTGTTATTAGTTTTGTATTGCTCCTTGCATTAGACACAATCTCGAAATTATCTCCTCAGTGTTTACCTTTATCAATACGTCCGATTCAGAGTTTGATTAGATATAATAAAATCAATACAGGGATTCCAAATAATATGAAATGGTTAAAGTGTTTAGCACCTATAAATAGATTTTCGTATATTCCCTCGCTAGTCGTTATTAGCTTATGTTGGATGAACTAGCGATTTTTTATGCGTATGTTTGTGCACGTTATACTTTCACCCTCTACACATTGATTTTCTCTTTTGCATATAGTAGTGATTTATAATCCCGCGAGTATGATACATAATTTATTGTTGATCAACCCTACACAGTCTTACTTTTGACTTAAATTGTATAGACTGAAATGTTTTTGTGTCGATGAGTCTACACATTTTTTCAAGTTGTATAAATTGAGTGACTTTTTATCATAAGAGAGGCTCTTTGGCTAATATTTTTTTTGTGCCCTATTGTATCCATTTGTAGATTTGAAAATGCGGTCTCGCAAAGAACATAGGGTCAGTAAACTGCACAAACTATAGCATTGTTAGTGTAGGTTCTTATTTTCCTAGTGGTTTATTTATTTTTATTTTGCTAAGTTTTTTCTACACTTGTAACTAAGCTTGCTTAGGATTAATAATCTGAGTATTAGGTTGAGTGGGTGCAAGGTGTCTACATCTTCCTTGGGAGTAACGCTTACCTATATTTAGGCTATTGTAGTGGATTCTTCCCATTAGTTGCATTTGTCACCTCTCCCTTCTCTCATATCCTATATATATTCACCTCCTAAGTGTCAGTGTAAAATATTATTACACATTATATTTTGAATAATGTATATCCTACTTAGAGTAATTATGCATTATATTTTGCACATGGCTTTAAGACACCTTAGGTATGTTATGTGGCATGTAACAACCCTCCCCTTGCGTTTCGGTGGTCCTTTGAGAAGTTGGTGAGTCAGTTTAAGAAGGAAGATGTTTCTGGTTGTCGTAGATGTTGGAGTAGGCTAATTCAAATGCCTCGGGAAGAGCCCCTTGAAAACCAAAAAAAAGAGAAGTCAGATTTCTTTAACTCTTACCATGCCATATACGATAGCAGGGGACAGAGAAGTTGGGTAAGAGTTTATTGCGGTCGGAAAATATCTTTGGGTAGATGCGAATTGATCGGGGCGCTTTTACCCACTCCTGTCTTGTGAAGAACCAACATGGCTACATTAAGGCTCTTTCCATTCTCCTTTGTTTTTGTTGTACAGAAAAAAAAGGACATTGAATAATGTTCAATGTATGTACTGCATCATTTGACTGGCACTTGTGTGGTTCAAGGTTTGTCATTCCCTTGGCTTTCCTGTATTAGTCTAGATTGCCTTACTCTTATCTCGAGGACAGAAAACCCTCCTGATTCTGAAGAAGTTGCACTAGTTTAGCTCTAAAAGTGGAGAGGGCTTCATCGATGGAAAGAAAGTCATCGCCTGATGATATTAGTAAGGAGGGAAGGTTGAAGAGATGAGGCTATTCTCTATGGAAGGCGACTCAATGTTGAAAAGTGTTGTGGTGAGGTTGTATTAGGCCCATCTCGTGCCCTCACGCCTCATGTAGGGTGTGTAGAAAGAACCATGAAGAGTGGTCGATGCCCCTACTCCAAGCAAAGGTCCATGCCCTTGCTCCTTATGTGCCTTGTAAGGTAGCAATTGAAAGGATATAACCCAAATGAGCATATCAACTTGCAAGATTTGAGGCAAGGTGAAGAAGAGAGCGACCAGAATAGAACTATTTTCTTAATTCATTAGATAAAGGGGTTAGAAGAAAGAATAATATCGATTGTGATACTAAGAATGGGGAAAACATAAGCTTCATAAATGTGTTTCACTAAAAGATGACAAGGCTCTGAGATTTCAAGTTTGCTAAGGCCTGAAATTTGTAGCTACAGTAGAAACCACTTTTGTAGGTATTGGGAGCTAAGCCATGGATAGTCGTTAGATGATTCATCTACTAAATTTACCAGTAGTACAAGATTTAAAAGGGCTCCTTCAACAATTTGAAGAAATTAGTGGGAAGGGGACCATTTATGCATGTAAATTGAGGTGACCCAAATCTAACAAGTCAAGGATGTATGTTCATGTGCAATTTGAAAGCCACGAGTTAGCAAAGGCAGCGCATGGTTTGGCTTAAGCAAAGGTCGTATCATTCTAGGATAGAATAAATTAATAGCCCAATATATGGAGAGAGACATAGTATCCAAGCTAAAATCCATGCCAACTTGTATTGAGGAAGTGAAGCTTTATATGGGCAATTTTATATCTCAGAATGTATTCTCTTTCCTATGGAATTCTAGTAATTTTGTTGCTGCCAAATTTGGATTTGACATCAGGAAGTTGATCATCTTTCTGAATGAGAGGTATATTGATTAAAAGTTGGAGCTCACCTTTAGAGATATTCGTCATATATATCTCTATAAGGAAAACGGTTGGAAGCTTCTTTTGGTTTAGGTTAGTTCATTAGGGTATCTCTTCCCTTCTTTTGTTCTAGTTTTAGGGATACGCACTTTAGTATATACATCTTCTTGTAGTCAAATATTAATGTGTTAATTACCAGCACTAAAATCATGATGCTCATGCTTGTAGCAATATGAAGTGTTAAATTATTTGTGGAGACATCTAGTGGGTTCCTTTGGCACACAACAAAACCCTTGCATTGGTTATATTTATGTGAAATAGAGAATTCAATACATGTATAGCTATACTACCAAAGAACTTTCCTTGCTGAACAAAATGGGGACATAGAATTCTTTGGTGGTGAAGAATATAATGTGTGGTTAGCAATGCAAAACCTGTCTCACCTAGGTATTATTTTAGCAAGCTCTCTCATTCCCCCTCCCTTGTGCATTAGACACGCTCTTAGCAGCTAAAATTGATGTTTTTCCAGGCACTGATTTAACAAGTGGTATTTCCCATGTCCTAGTGTCAATATAAACACTGTTTAGAAGCATAGAAAGCTTTTCTCTTGTAGATCTATTTTTTCTTACTTGACCAGGATGTGAATATTTTAAATAGCGGGTTTTTAGTCGACAAATTTAATTGATGATTATCTTGGATAATGAGTGGTTATCATATTGTTTTAATTTGGTTATGTATACCTCATTGGTGAAATGAGATGAGCTGAGGTCTATGATATTGAGCCCTCATGCATGGCCTTGAGCACTTGTAAAGGCTAACGATGCATATGATAAGGCCTATCCATCTATGGGGTGTCGAGTTATCTGTCTACAGAGCATTGATTTGGGTGTGATTGAGTCTCCTCATCTATAGGAGAGGTGCATTTATTTCCATGGGGTACCATCCCTTCGTGCACACACGATCGCAATCCACCTGATCTGCACCCTAGTGTCTTGCACCTTAGTAGTCATGACTAGTACCTGACATGATATTGGATAAGCATCTCTATGTTATGACTTTGGCTTTATGCATTGTTATCCATGTCTACTTCGTGATTGATGTGAGTGTTGGCCATCACGTATACCCTTACCTGGTTACTTCTATTTGGGCCTTGTGACTATCTCTGAGCATAGTGGGGTGGTCTCTTATGAGTCCACATGGTTGGGAGCCGTTGCCACCACCATTGGGGACTGGTGAATAGGTTATTGGTGCACCAGATTAGATATGTTCTCACTCTCCATTACCCTATATGTTGTTGTACCTATTATGTCATTGTATCATATTCAAGACTATGTTATTGTACTTGTATATCATACTCATGGCTATGCCATTGTATTTGTATATTCTTTTATGTAATTGTACTCTTTTGAGAGAGATGTAATCATGCAAATTAATCAAAAGAAATGAGATCTTTCCTATTTGGTTTTATGAATTCCAGTGTGGGTATCAGATTTGCTTGTACTATGATGCTTTTGGATTCATGTTTATGATCTGGAATGGGTTATAGGAACATTTGGGTTGGCATTTAAAATGAATGTAGCTGTATTAATGTTTATCTTGAGAGTGATTTAGTCCTCTCCTCTGGGATGTGCATTCGGCCATGCGTGGCAATGAATGTTGTTGATTTATCGAATCGACAACCATATCTGGTTATGTTATCTACTTATGTCAAAAAGAATTATCTTGTCCTCTTTTGGCCCTTACCCTTTAGGGTTGTGGGGTGGGATGTTACATCTGGTATCTAAGCCCATGTTCACACACTAGGAGCTTTGGCGTACTTGATAATTCTATGTTTCATTGTGTTTGGCGTGTGTGGCGTGAGCTTGTTATATGGTTTTATAGTCTTGATTGATTTCATACCTTAGCATGGCATTAGTGGGTTAAGTTATGACCCCATACTTAGAGATAGTGGAGGAAGTAGCCTCCTTGGCCTTACCTTACTCAATGGGAGTTGAGTGTTGACCTTGGTTGAGAGTTTCCCATGGTTAAGAATGATCACTCTCCCATGTTATAAGATGAGGGTAAGAATATTCTACCTTGTGTGTTTGTGGGTTGATGGTAGCTTGAGTTTCCTAATTACTCTTGCTTGGATAGACTCTTCTTGTGTCTCCCTTTATGTTGCTAGTGAATGAAATGACCCTAATTGGTCATGAATTGCTCTTGTAATTCCTTCTTGTATTATAGATGTAAAGGATGGTAGGATGTAGCTATTTTTGGATGTGGACAGATTAGTTTGATTGCTCCATGCTCTCTTGTAAGTGTTGGTTGATTGTTGATTTTTCTTATCACCTCTTAATATGCTTGAGTTGCTACCATTTATCATCCTTGATAACATATTGAAGTCACTGAAATACTAATGGTGCCTTAAACTTTCCCTTAGTAGAATTTGTATGTTTGTATAATGAATATTGGATGGCATGTAATGTCTTGACTTGAGATGAAATCTATCTTTCTCTCCTCTTTGTAGTTGTCAATAGTTGACAAGATGTTAGAATAATGGCATATGGATTTAATTAGTATGTTAAAATTGCAATAGGTAAAAGATCTAATGAGATAGGAGTGAAGAAGACCTTATACTTTTTATGGTTATGTATTGAGAATGATTACATGTTTATTAGTGCCTCCTTACTTTGAGTTTACATGAGAATGATAATTGCTTAGTGGAAATATCTTTTTGATAAAATTTGATCTCCTCAATTGCATTGTGGTTTTAATGAGATCATATAGGTGAGCACTTGTACTTTAATGCAAACTGAAAATACTTAATGTAGGGTAATAGGAATGTTGCATATCTTGCTTGATGAGCAATTGCAATCCATTGGCATGACTATGGTTACTTAAGTTAATATGTATGGATGTGAATGTTGAGAAATGACTAGGATTCTTCAACCAAACTCATTTAATTGTGTTTCTAGTTCTCATTTTCTTGTGAAGGAATGGTATTATTGTGACTTGTGATATGATGTCACTTTATGTGTTATTATAAGATGTATATCAATGTGTGAATATAGAAGTGAATGTAATGACGATAGTGATGATGCTATTCATGTTCATGCATTATTGCGTTATGTTGAAAGCATTGCAAAGTGAATTTATGATATTATGGGTAAATGAGTTGCCCTTGTGGAAAGAGAAAATTGGTATGGATGTTTGGGAATACTTATTTTGGGTAAAGTATATTTTGAATCATGTTACTTAGTCATGTGTGGGCTATGGTTATGTCTGGGAAAGAGAAACCGTGATTGTATTCTCCATGTTGTGAACATTCATTGATGTATTCCTATTGAGTGTTGTGATTAACCAGTGCTTGAGATGTGTGCCCATGGGATGGTGGTACTGTGTACCCATCCATGGAGGTTATGTATGGATTATGTGTATGGGAGGAAACCATACCATCTATGTGTTTTCTTGTTGTCACCCTATTGACTGCCAATCCAAGGGTTGTTGATATGTCAATATGTGGAGGGTAGTAGTAGCAAAAAGGTTCCTTGGGAGGGAATTGCATGACATACATATAATGGAGGCGTGAAACGACGGTGATTGTTTCAACCTCCCAAGAAAGTACTCACTACCTCCCCTTATTAATGGACCTAATACTTGGTTCATACAGTGTTAGCCTAATCCCCTTAGTTCTTGGGGATTATATTAGTTGTGGTATGAGCAAATGTGATAGCTATGATCTTACCTTGATGTGATTATTTTAGATATGATGCCAGCCCCCCACTGGTGTTCTGACACAGTGTTGGTGAGGATGTCATGTCGCTGATGGTAGCAAGCTGAGCTTGAGGACATGATGCCATGTACCTAGATGCATGAAGGTGTATTATATATGTTATCTTCCTACTTGTGTAGTGTGGAGTGGTTTCTTGCATAGAGTAGAAGGTTTGCTGAAGATTGCCTCGATTCTGATCGATTGGCATGCGAGCGGAATCTATCCATGTGTACCTCTGGCTCGATGTATTGCCACACGTGCTTTCTCCATGGGTACACACTATGTGGGATGTTCCTATAAGTAGGACATTGCCATGCAATATTTAGCCATTGCGTACTTTCTTTGCTTGGTGTATACCATGCATGGTCTCGCCGCATGAGGTATGTGACCTAGGAGTTCCGATATAGTACCTTTCTATGTGAGGGTTGTGTGAGTTGGTTGCACCCACATGAAGGACTGCTGAGATAGTCACGCTTGTTTTCCTCCTTCCTCAACTGGTGACTAGTGATAGTCACATAGTGTTGTAATGTGTATCTTTCGAAGACTGTGAATCTTCTTTTTAGTTATTGGTGACTTTTCGTTTGCTTTGTTGGCAAGAGACACTGTGTGGCTACATAAGTGTTGTCATTGATGGCAATAAAGTCTATCCCACACATCTGCAGTACATAGTATGCCTATACCGGAAATTAGATTGAAGATTGTTTTGGTCCAATGAACAAGAACAGAGTATGTAACAAGGTCCGATAATCAGGTCTGGATCTCTCAAATGGTGTAGATCAGTAAGTTACGGACATGGATAAGTCAAGAGGGGTATCATGACTACTGTATTCCAAAGATTTAGCCTTCGGTTATAAAGCAAGAAAAAGATATAAGCATCTGAATGTTGGGTTCCAGTCAAGCAAGTAGATAAAGGAAGAACTGACTGGTAGATTATCAAACTTCAATCTAGATGAGTAAAAGGTGTTGATCAAGCAATTTGTGGGATTATACATTGTTAGCTGACATGATTAATGACTTCTATGGCTATATCTTTGATACGCATCACAAATCAAGCATGGATTTAGCCGACAGTTAAATAACTTGTAGTGTTCTTGTTGCCAACTAGGAAGTTGATAAAAATCCTTGATGTGGATATATATACTAGATAGATTTCAGCATGTAAGTGTGTGTGGTGAATAAGTGATGAAATAAAATGTGGAGAAAAGTAGGAAGAAGTGTGAGAATAGAAATTCAAGTCCGGTATGTGACAAAACAATAGCTTTAAATAGAGGAAGGATGAAGTGCATCAAATCAATATATTGTACCTAAACCAGCACTAAACTCATGCATCTGTACATGCTTCTCATTAGTTCAAACACTTGATTATCTTTTGTAAGATTTTTAGACAGTGAGTCTCTGGTAGGTAGTGTACCTCTTCTGAGAAGTGTGCTTGGGCAGTGAGCCCTAATTGGCAAGTGTCATTTGTACTCCTTTATTCTTTTAACAGAGAATGCAATCTTGGGTTAGTCACCCCATGGTTTTTCCCTTAACAAGGTTTCCACATAAAAATCCTTGTGTTATGTGTGTTGATTTTATTTATGTTCTTATGATTACATATGCTTTCATGTTAAGATAACAAAAAGAAAAGTAAGTTAAGGAAATTTTGTGATAACTGATTCACCCCCCCTCTCAGTTATCTACCTTGTTTCCAACAATTGGTATATGAGTGAAGGTCCTCTAAACAAAGCCTAAAAGCTTGAGGAAGATCTAGGAATCTCAATGGATGCATATGGTATGAAGGAACAACTTCAGTCTGCCCTATATGATCTTGAACAATCCCACTTTGAAGTCAATAATTTGAGAGAAAGACTCAAACAAGCTGATGAATTCATAAATGAGCTAAAAGAAAAACTTAGTATTTCTGTGAAAAAGAGAAAGGAACTACTTCAAAAATTAGCCAATCAGAGTGAAGTCAATGATACAAATGAAGATCTAAATGAGAAAAATAAGCTATGTGAGAAGCTATCAAAAGAAGTCATTATGGTAAGGCATGAAATGGAATCAGGGGTTATGAGGTTCACTCAAGAAATTGAAGAAATAAGAAAGATTGAAGATAATCTAAAATAATCCCTCAAGGAGAAAATAGAGGTCTGCCACAAAATGGACAGACTAATCAGGCATCTTGAATCTAATCTTGAAGAAGCTAGAGATAATGAAGAACAACTCGCAAATTAGATAGACACTCTTAAACAAGATCATCAAACAACAAATGAATAGAAAGAGAAATTCAAGATAAGTTTAGCCCAACTTGAAGTTCTTCTTGAAAGCCAAAAGAGGGTAGATGATAAGTGTGGCTTGGGATATGAGAAAGGTGAAAGCTTCGGATGCGGTCAAAAGAATTTGGATCAGGAAATCAAAGAAATAGACGTAGAAGTCCTCTGGTAAGGCAACCAAATGCCTGAAGATATCCATCCTTCAATGGATATAGCTTCAAGTAATAATTTCAGTCATAGAGCAACTTAGTACAGAAGAAAAATGAATCAGAATAATCCATCCTTCTTCGGACAATGTTTTAATTGCAAAAGGTATGGTCACAATTCTCATGAATGCAGAAATATGTAAATAAATAATTCATTCAATGGTAGATGCTTTGCATACAATAGAATGGGACATATGGCTAATCAATGTAGATCAAGAGGATATCAATCAAATAAGCAAAGAGATGTTTTATGTTACAATTGCAATAGATCCAGTCATATTGCCAAATTCTACAATAGCAGAAATTAGGATAGAAAAGGTCCGGTGGAACATAATCAGAAATAAGATAAGGGGAAAGGTAAATTGAATGCGGATGAAGTTCAAAAGGAGATGAACAAGATTTGGGTGAAGACGAGTACAAAAAATATTACGGATGGATCTGTACCAGAATTTGGTGCTGATATTCCTTCTAGAAACTAAAAAGGTGAGCTCTATCTTAGAGGGAGTCATAGAGAAAAACAATTTCCCCCAGCCAGTCAGCTAGTGCCTAAATTTGACACATTGAGTAAACATCTAACGCTATGGATTAAAGGGTTCTCAAGAAAAACCTCCAATAACCTTCAGTCAAAATGTGAAAGATCTACATGGAGTTTTACAAGACTTATAACTGCTCAAGTTAATCTAGTTCTGATAGCTATCCAGTAAAGAAGAATTTCATAGACAGATCCGATATGATTTAGAATTGAAATGCTTTGATCTGCAGACCCATGGCATAATTGAAGAAAAGAAAATATGTTGTCAATCCTCACTGACAATGATTCTAAGTTTGGCGCAGTGAATCAAGAAGATCCCTCTCTAAACAGGGCAACCACATAACTAAAGTTATACATCTATTACAAAAGGAAATTATGGTTTACGCAAGGATAAAAGGGTTCTTTCACTCATTATTTGCACAATTGCACTCACGAAGAAGAAAAAAAGAGCTCTGTAATAAAGTTTTTCCAATTCACTCAAGATGAACTGGAAAAAGAATTCAACCAGCAATTTGTTCCAGCTCCTATTTTAAACCCTAAAGTGTGAAAAGGTACTTTCATTCTGAAAATCTCTCTCTAAATCTCTTGTAAAATGGCTACTCCAATGGTTGTCAATATCTATGATAGGCGGCATCCTAAATTCAAGAAACACCCTTATAAATCTCTAGATGTTAATCCTTTAGGCGCATTTTCTAGCATTCCACACAGGGTATTGCACATAGAAGATGTTAGGCTCTATATCCATGTCAACATTGAGGAATTTGGAGACTCAAAATTGATGGACATCTATCACAAATAGCTAATAGATGAGAATTTTGAACTCAAACCTGAATTCAAGGCCCTCCAGGATAAAACACTTTGGATATTGCATACATTTTCCATGTTTTGCAAAAGATGATTGGGACCGGTATATTCTAAGTAGGATGGATGATAATTTTATGTGGCTAATGTGGTCCTTTGAGATAACTAAAGATGCCATCAGGGTAGTGACCAAATTGCATGCATCTGGTGGGTTACTTGCACTTAAATCCATGAAAAACCAAATGGTAACTAAAGCCACTAGATCTAAATTTGACAAAACAACAATGACCATAGATGACATCATAGATCTGGATGTCAAGTTTGCCTCAATGATAACTGGGTACAATATCTATCATTTGAGTAGGGAGAATTTTGGGTCTGGCACAACAATCTATGTAGCATATCAAATGTTGAGGGAAGATGCAGACTATGATCTATGTGAGCTTCTTCTAAATCAACTGTTGGAAAACCTGTAGAAGATCAAAAAGGATAAGAAGAATTCCTTTAAATATTGTTGTCTAATATTGTGTCTGTTCTTTTATTATATGAATGAGCTACCTGGATCAAGTGGTTGGGTTTGGAAAAATGATAAACAAATTGCAATTCAGATCAAAGATTACATGTATGGACTTTGTGAAGCTCAAGCCCAAAACATAGCTCTCTGGGGTTACTTCAAGAACTTCTAGAGCATGATACAAGCTAGAGAGAGAATTCCACTGTCCATAGTTGAGAAATACAAGCACACAGTTTGCTTTATGGTTGACACTGATCAATGCCTAATGGAGGCAGTTGAGCCAAGGACTATGTGGATAATGCCTATGGGATATGAATTTGATGAAATAATCTTGGAGCTTCATATTCAACATCCGCTGAGCCAACCCAAGGACACTGAAGTAGAAAGGTTTGGAACCTTTCAAGAACTAAGTGTAAAAATACATGTTGAGTTAAGACAATCAGAGATAAAGAGGAAAGTAAGAAGGGAAGTTGAAGAAATTGACAAAAGATTTGGTCTATCAAAGGAGGCTATGGATGCTAATAGAGAGAAAATGGAGAAGGCTGAGAAAGAGAAACAAGAAGCAAAGAAAGGAGACATTCTGGTACAAGCCTCCTCCCGGACTAGATCTTCCAAGAGCTCTGCACTTGCCACTCCTAAAATCTCAAAGGCTACCAAACCATAAGTCAAGACATCTAGAAAAGGAGAAAAGAGGATGAAGACCAAAGCCACAAGGTCATATACAAGCCTTAAAGATGATGAAGAAATAGAATCTGATGAAGAAATCAAGAAAATGAAGAAGAAGAAAACATCCAGAAAATTCTCTACTAGTTAAAATGAGGAAGGAAAGGCAGAGGAATTTGTTGAAAAGCCCACTATTTCCATTGATGACATCATCAAGGCAGTTATTGTTGATGGGAACCTATAGCCAGTAACAGAGTTCTATGATGAATACAGTGATGTTGATAACAGAATTTTGGAAGAATCTACTGTCAGGTACTTGAACATCTACAATAAAATTTCATTGAAATTATATCATTAATTCCTAAGAGTCTAGAAAAGGTACTTGAGCTGAGAAAAGAAAATGCAAAGGCAAAAGACTTAGAGATTAGGGAGCAGATAGCAATTCACCTTTATCCTTCTATCACTTCAAAACAAATGGACATGATTTTCAAGGACTGTAAGGATGAGTTAGAGAGTAAGGCAAGAATGAATAAACTCATGCTTGGAGAAACCAACCAAGTAGCAAATGAAACAAAAGATATCCTCTAGAATGCCTTGAAGAAATTCAATCTTCTTATTGTAGAGGAAATAGATGAAGAACCTTCTACCATGGATGTTGAAGGATTAAATGTAACCAATGAAGAATCTTTTGACAAGGATGTAGAAGGATCAAAGGAAATAGATGAAGAGAAGTCTAAGGACTTGGGTTCCTCTATTCTGAAAGAGGAAGCTCATGAAGCAATAAACACAGGTGACATCTCTCCTCCAGATCCCACTGCAGACATTCCAAAGTTCGAAGCTGAAGGGGAAGGTAGAAGAGAGGAGAAGAAGATTCAAGAAGAAGAGGTTAAGGGAAAAGAAGATGAACACGTAGAAAAGACTAATGATAACTTTTCTGATATTTCAAAGAAGTCTCAATCTCCATCAAGAGACACTGCAGAGATAGTGAAGAACTTCTTAAATAGAGAAATAATGGAACTGGATCAACCTGAGCTATTTCATGGACTACTAAGTTTTGACTCTCTCTCACCAATTCAGACAATGAAAATAACATTTTTTGCTTAGGCCAAACTAAAAGAAAAACTCTTGAAATCTCACATGGAGGACTATGAACTAATGGAGATTGCATCCGAGATGTTGGAGAAGATCATGCCATCCTATCAAAAGTATCCTTTGGCCTCACCATCTAGTAACTTGAAAAACTTAGTAAATTCTGTTAATACTCATTTTGAATCTCTAATGAAATCAGCAGAAGCAAAGGTCCAGAAGTAGTTTCTAGGAAAAAGATTCACTAAGGTGTAAGGACTTATTGCAAATGATAGGAGGACTCTAGATATTGGAATAAAGAGCCTTGAAAATGCTCTTAAAGATGGTGGGGACATATACAAATTTTGTTTATCTTGGTCCAAAGTGACAAAGGACATTAAGAAGAAAGTGAAAGAACAAGAAGGAAAACTGTCAAGTTTATCTCACAATTTTGATCCCCTTACTACCTCTCTAATGAATCAAGAATGTCAGGCTATAGTAATCATAAATGAAATAAAGAGGCTGGACAAACAAAAGAAGAACATAATGAATAGAATGGGTGAACTTAGAGGGATAATTATCCCTAAGCTAGAGGAAATGCATGAGGCCTTGACAGATGCTCAGACCACAACCTGGACCAGTGATCCAGTAGATTTAAGAAGGGCAGAAGCATATGCATTTTTGTTGAGTGGTCACATCTCCATTTTGGATAGGATGAAGTGGAGATGGACCACAGAGTTTGTACAGGTGAAGACTACTTTTACAGATATACTTAAGTATATGTAAGTATAACATATATATATATATATATATACTTATACGGCCATGTATAGGACAATTTTTGCAAATTTTGGTATGCAGATTTTGCCCTTTACCATTGAGTTCAAAGGAGGAGTGAGGAGTAGTGAAAAATGTGGAATCTAGCTAAGGGGGAACTCTGGTAAAATAGTGCAAAACACGGAGCATTAGCCAAGGGGGAGTTACTATGACACTTAGCCATTTTTCACTAAGTGTTGCCATCAATGCCAAAGGGGGAGATTGTTGGAAAGAGACACTATGTGGCTTCATAAGTATTGTCATTAATGGCAACAAAGTCTATCCCACACATCTCTATTGTATGCTTATACCAGAAGTTAGATTGAAGATTGTTTTGGTCCAGTGAACAAGAACAGAGTATGTAACAAGGTCTGACAATCAGGTCTAGATCTCTTAGATGGTGTAACTCAGTAAGTTCCAGACTTGGACAAGTCAAGAGGGGTATCATGACTACTGTATTCCAAATATTTAGCCTCTAGTGATAATGCAAGAAAAAGATATGAGCATCTGAGTATTGGGTTCCAGTCAGGCAGAGTAGACAAAGGAAGAACTAATTGACAAAGTATCAGACGTCAATCCCGATGAGTAAAAGGTGTTGATCAAGCAATTTGTGGGATTATACATTGTTGGCCGACATGATTAATGACTTTTATGCCTATGTCTTTGATACGCATCACAAATCAATCATGGATTCAGTAGACAAATCAATAACTTGCAGTGTTCTTGTTGCTGACTAGGAAGTTGACAAAAATCCTTGATGCGGATATATATACCAGATAGATTTTAGCATGTAAGTGTATGTGGTGAATAAGTGATGAAATAAGGTGTGAAGAAAAGTAGGGAGAAGTGTGAGAACAACAATTCAAGTCTAGTATGTGACAGAACAACATCTTTAAATAGAGGAAGAATCAAGTGCATCAAATCAGTACATTGTGCCTAAATTGGAACTGAACTCCTACATTTGTAGATGCTTCTCATTAGTTCAAACACTTGATTATCTTCTGTAAGATTTGTAGACAGTGAGTTTCTTGTAGGCAGTGTGCCTCTTTTGAGCAATGTGCTTGGGCAGTGAGCCCTAATTGGCAAGTGCCATTTGTACTCTTTTATTCTTTTAACAGAGAATACAATCTTGGGTTAGTCACCCCATGGTTTTTCAATTAACAGGGTTTCCACGTAAAAATCCTTGTGTTATGTGTGTTGATTTTATTTATGTTCTTATGATTATATATGCTTTCATATTAAGATAACAAAAAGAAAAAGGATGTCAAGGAAATTTTGTGATAATTGATTCACCCCCTCTCTTAGTTATATGCCTTGTTTCCAACATGCTTGTGTGGACCGACACCTTGGTTATCTTGATTTTATTGGTTTATCCACGAATGATTTTCTTTGGCATGTAACTCTTGTGGTTACATTGGATTTTTTGTTGAAACTATGCACATTTTTCTTATTTTATTGTTAGACTTGAGATTTATTCTTCAGTATTTATATCCTTGGTGGCTAAACTAATTAACTTTTTTTTTCGAATGCTAGTCTTGTGTTGTGATGTGATTCCTCATCGAGTATGCTAAGATCCACCCATTTGAATGTATACAAGGAAATAGACGTAGGGAAACCCTTGAGTATGGGGTTATGTGTGAACTATTCTAAGCTCTAATTCATGACCTTCCTATTGTTTGACTATCTCTTGGAGGATAGAACCCTTACACAAACAAGAGATATGTCATTGTGACTTGTATGGAAGGGCTCACTAGGTGGGTCATTACCATCAAGACACATGGATATGTTTATTGGACATGGTTATTGGTTATGGATTCATGGATATGTTGGATATGGATGGTACTACGACATCCACATGAACCCCTAATGTAGCATTGTGTGATATGATTGAGTATGTATATGTAGGTGGTACAATTGTCATGTATGTAGTTCCATATTAAAATATAGAAGAGAACAAAATTTGCATCATTATGCTTTGAAAAGTGAAAACTATTGCATTATATGTAAAGATATGTCATGCATGCTATGAAATCAAAGGTTGAAATTATGTATATGTGTGTACGTATGCTCCATTTTATAGATAGCTACATATGAAAAACTAGAGAACTAGAAATTTTGTATATTAAAAGCGCATTTTGCTACAATTTATGAGAAAATTGTGTGGTTTATGTTGGTATGTATGTGCAAATTGATGGTTGGTGCTTTTCCTTGATGGATTCCAATATTATTATGATGTTGACATGATTGGCTATCATATTGGGTTCCATGCTTACTATTGCTTCGGCTATGATGTATGTTATATGCACATATGCTTTGACATGTGATCAAAGTGATGCAAGTATTGGGTATTGACTCTGCCTAGACTCACAGGTCTGAGCATACTCTTATTATCCCCGATGGTGGTTACTGGAGATCGTCACAAGCCCTATTCCCTACCCTAGCCACTATACCTTGCTAGTGCAGTGTTCCCATGTTATTGTCTTATCATCTGGTTACCTAATGGTAATGTCTGGATTGCCCTTATGGTCATGTGTAGTTTGCCAGTGCAGTGGTTGAGGCTTTTCTCCTTGGATTATATTGATTGTTCGATGTGGTTTCCTTGGCATCAATCTTTATTTTGATTGGAGAAAATTGTTTAATGCTAATGTATATTTTGTAGGAATGAGTACCTTTCCTATTCTTTACCCATGTACTAGGATTGTTTAATGTATTTGTGCATGTGATAACTTGATTTTTATAATTGTATCGAGTCTCTTGGGCTAGTGTGTACTTTGGCTACATCTTAACGTTTGCAGGCCTCCAGGAGTAAGCCTAGTCCTAGGGGGATAGGATGTAACAACCCTCCCGTTGCTTTTTGGTGGTCCTTTAAGAAGTTGGTGAGTCAGTTTAAGAAGGAAGATGTTTCTAGCTACTATAAATGTTGGAGTAGGCTAAGTCAAATGCCTTGGGAAGAGGCCCTTGAAAACAAAAAAAAGAGAAGTCAAATTTATTTAACTCTTACCATGCCATATACGATAGTAGGGGATGGAGAAGTTGGGTAAGAGTTTATTGCGGTCAAAAAATATCTTTGGGTAGGTGTGAATTGATTGTGGTGATTCTACCCACTCTTGTCTTGCAAAGAAGCAACATGGCTACATTAAGGCTCTTTCACTTCTCCTCTACTTTTTCTAAACAAAAAAGGGACATTGAATAATGTTCAATGTATGTACTTCATTATTTGAATGGCACTTGTGTGGTTCAAGGTTTGTCATTCCCTTGACTTTCCTATATTAGTCTAGCTTGCCTTACCCTTATCTTGAGGGTAGAAAACCCTCCTGATTCTAAAGAAGTTGCGCTGGTTTATCTCTAAAAGTGGAGATGGCTTCATTGATGGCAAAAAAGGCATCACCTGATGATGTTATTAAGGAGGGAAGGTTGAAGAGATGAGGTTGTCCTCTATGGAAGGTGAATCAATGTTGAAAAGTGTTGTGCTGAGGTTGTATTAGACCCTTCACATGCCCTCATGAATCATGTAGGGTGTGTAGAAAGGACCATGAAGAGAGATCGATACCCCTGCTCCTTATGTACCTTGTAAGGTAGCAACTGGAAGGATATAACCTAGGTGAGCATATCAATTTGCAATATTTGAGATGAGGTGAAGGGGAGTGCGACCAAAATAGAACTATTTCCTTAATTCGTTAGGTAAAGGGGTTAGAAGAAACAATAATATCGATTGTCATACTGAGAATGGGGAAACATAAGCTTGATAAATGGGTTTCATTGAAAGATGACAAGGCTCTGAGATCTCAAATTTGCTAAGTCTTGAAATTTACAACTATAGTAGAAACCACTTTTGTAGGTATTGGGAGCTAAGCCATGGTTAGTCATTGAACCATTCAGCTATCAAATTTACCAGTAATACAAGATCTAAAAGGGCTCCTTCAACATATGGAAGAAATTAGTGGGAAGGGGACCATTTATGCATGTAAATTGAGGTCACCAAAATCTAACAAGTCAAAGATGTATGCTCATGTGCAATTTGAAAGCCACGAGTTAGCAAAGGCAGTGATGGTTTGGAAAACAAAGGTCGTATCATTCTAGGACAGAATAAATTAACAACCCAATATCTGGAGAGAGACATAGTATCCAAGCTAAAATCCATGCCAACTTGTATTGAGGAAGTGAAACTTTATATGGGCAATTTGATATCTCAAAATGTATTCTCTTTCCTATGGAATTCTAGTAATTCTATTGCTGTCAAATTTAGATTTAACATCAGGAAGTTGAGCATCTTTTTGAATGAGTGGTATATTGATTGCAAGTTGGAGCTCACCTTTAGAGATATTTGTCATATGTATCTCTATAAGGCAAAGGGTTAGAATTTTCTTTTGGTTCAGGTTAGTTTATCAGGGTATCTCTTCCCTTCTTTTGTTCTAGTTTTGGGGATACAGACTTTAGTATATATATCTTCTTGAAGTCAAATATTAATGTGTTAATTACCAGCACTAAAATCATGATGCTCATGTTTGTAGCAATATGAAGTGTTAAATTATTTGTGGAGACATCTAGTGGGTTCCTTTGGCACATAATAAAACCCTTGCACTGGTTATATTTATGTGAAATGGACAATTCAGTACATGTATAGCTACATTGCCAAAGAACTTTCCTTGCTGAACAAAATGGGTACATAGAATTCCTTGGTGGTGAAAAATATAATGTGTGGTTAGAAATGTAAAACCTATCTCACCTTGGTATTATTTTAGTAAGCTCTCTCGTTCCTCCTCCCTTGTGCATTAGACACACTCTTAACAACTAAAATTGACGTTTTTCTAGACATTTATTTAACAAGTGGTATTTCCCATGTCCTAGTGTTAATGTCAACATTGTTTAGAAGCATAGAAATATTTTGTCTTGTAGATCTATTTGTTCTTGCTTGACTGATGTGAATGTTTTAAATAGTGCGTTTTAACTTGAGATATTTAATTGATGATTATCTTGGATTGTGAGTGGTTATCGTATTAATTTAATTTGGTTATGTATACCTTGTTGGTTAAATGAGATGAGCTTAAGTCTAGGATATTGAGCCCTCATGCATGGCCTTGAGTGCTTGTAAAGGCTAAGGATGCATACGATAAGGCCTATCTGTCTGCGGGGTGTCAACTTATCAGTCTACGGAGTGTTGATTTGGGCTTGATTGAGTCTCCTCATTTGTAGGAGAGGTGCACTTGTTTCCATGTGGTGACATCCCTTCGTGCATGCATAATGACACTCCACCCAATCTGCACCTTAGTGTCTTGCACCTTAGTAGTCGTGAGTAGTACCCAACATGCTATTGGATAAGCATCTCTATGTTATGACTTTGGCTTTATGCATTGTTATCCGTGTATGCTCCGTGATTGATGTGAGTGTTGGCCATCATGTATGCCCTTACCTAGTTACTATTGTTTAGGCCTTGTGACTATCTCTGAGCATGGTGGGGTGGTCTCTTATGAGTCCACATGGTTGGGAGGCATTGCCACCACCATTGGGGACTGGTGGATAGGTTATTGGTGCACCAGATTGGAGATGTTCTCACACTTTGTTACCCTATATGTTGTTGTACCTATTCTGTCATTGTATAATATTCAAGACTATGTTATTGTACTTGCATATCATAGTCCTTGCTATGCCATTGTACTTGTATATTCTTTTATGTAATTGTACTCTCTTGAGAGAGATGTAATCATACAAATTAATGAGAAGAAATGAGATGTTTCCTATTTGGTTTATGGATTCCAGTGTGGGTATCGGATCTACTTGTACTATGATGCTTTTGGATTCATGTTTATGATCTGGAATGGGTTATAAGAACATTTAGGTTGGTGTTTAAAATGAATGTAGTTGTATTAATGTTTTTCTGGAGAGTGATTTAGTCCTCTCCTCTGGGATGTGCATTCAGAATGCTATCAATCTATCAAATTGACAACAATATCTGGTTATGTTATCTACTTATGTCAAAAAAGAATTATCTTGTCTTCTTTGAGCCCTTACGATTTAGGGTTGTGGGGAGGGATGTTACATGGTGTCTTAGAGATATGGTCAAACTATCCAAGACTTGGTGGAAATATGTCGCCACCTCTAGTTGAGTATTGAAGTCAACTTCTGAGTCGACTCAACCTCTCTATGCTATTTGTACACACCTTATTCATTATCAATCTACTCCATTTTGTAATCATCATTCTTTCAATTGATCTTGTTTCTAACAGGGTATCAGAGCTATGCTAATTAGCTTGTTGGTTTGTTTAGAGGCATAAATCCCCTATTTGATAGAAATTTTTTGTAAAACCTACATTTTTCTTAAAATTTCACATTTTGCAAGTTCTTGTCAGTAGATTTAGGCATTTTTTGGCCTATTTGGTTTGTTTATGGCTCTTGCCCATTCCTAGTTTGAAGGAAATTTTTGTATTTTGAACTTGTTTGCCCTTTTTTGTAGATTGTGTGACTTTCTCCAACTAGTGATTGATGGTAGCATGAACGCCATCTGAAGAATCTACAAGCCGTGTTCCCATTAGGGTCAAGAGTATTTCAATGACCTCTACATCTCTGGTTGTCATTTCTAGACTATAAGGTTTATAGTTTTTTTATACTAGTTTCATCTAAGAATGATAGAGGTTTAAAGATTTCCTCATCATTGTTTATCGATGCTTAAATCTTTCTTAGGTTTCCATTAAAGTGGGAACATTCTTTTCTCTGTTGAGGTCATTATTGGGGACATGGTCATATCCAACAATCATCAAAACCACCATCATACATAGTCAATGATGTTCAAACTCCTTGGGCAAATGTAAGCCATAATATCCTCTCTGGGGTCTCTGGTCACCTTCACACAATCATCAACCATGTTGGTCACTATATATCTAAGAGGAGGGTGTAGATCTTTATCAAAGTTGTAGATAAACCTACACAAAGTGGCGTAAAAGATGGCATCAAGAGGTGCAAAAGAGGCCCCAATCTACCCTTGCCTATAAAACTTTGTCATTCTACTGCCCCTGCACACTTTCCTAGCTATCATGCCCCAGCATCAAATTAGGTTCTACCCTTGAAGGAGAGCCAAACTACAAGGGCTTTGTACCTTTATTATATAGAGAAGAATCAACCAAATTCGACCAATCAAGCTAGGGAAAAGTAGAAACCCTAGTTAAGCAAGATCTGTGAAAATATGACTATCAAAAATAGATATAAGAAATCTAACACCACAGTAGGGATTAGAGGGAAGAGTAGAACCTATATCCAGATTTGGGAGCCTAGAAAGACTAGGGCACTTGAGTGAACTAAACCTTGATTAGGGTTTCGCAGAATGTTATGTTTCTTGTGTCTTTGTCTTTATGTGTCCCTACTTCATGTAACTCATTTTCTACAGATTCTTCCAAATGCTACTTGAACACACCTAGAAAAAGGAAAATAGTTGGATATTATTTAGGAGCTTTCCTAAGTCAAGCTCCTTGAATGGTGTTTCCACCTCCATAATAGCAATGATGAGATCTCAAAGAATGCATACCCTAAGAGGCCAAAGGCAAATTTGAAGTACAATAGAATTCTAGAACAAAGCATGAAGGAAAGAAGTCACCCTAAGAATGAAAACCCTAGCATGCTTGATGCGATATCACAACTTGACTCAAGAAGTTGGTGTATCCCAAAGAAGTAGAAATATCTTCATAAGACCTGCAAGAAGTTAGCGCAACAACAATAATTCACCATAGAGAGATTTAGAGAAGAATAGAGTTGTAAGATTCAGCACCCCCTCCCTGTCGGTACATGTACTATCATACTAGGTACATATATGGATAAGATGCGGCCTTGGTATTATGTAGATCCTTTGCTCTCCTAAATATGTAGTCTATGAATAAAATGGTTGTGCTAGATGTGGATTGTGCTACATATTCTATTGTTCACGAGTTTATTCTTATCATTCGATACATTCTTATCACTGAACCTATTGTTATATTTTTATTATGATACTCATCGATTAACTATGAACTGAGAGATCAATAGTTGCCCTATTGTGAGATTTTCAAGAAATGTGGGAAATAAATTCGTGTGCATGTCTTACGAGAAAAACCACAGCTTCATTTTCTCAAAAATGGAGCCATGTTCAGTTGAAGCCATCCACAATATTCCTAACTTCACGAACTAAAAATGGTGTCGTCTAAGGACAATAATAAAAGTTTCTACCACAACATATTCTATGAAATATAAGTTATATGTTTTTATTCAGAATTTATTTACTCTAGGTATGTTTATATTACTAGCACTTGCAACCATAGAAGGTTCAAGGAATACACCAATAGGAACAACCGATGAGTTTAAAAACTTTTTTAGTGTGAATTTTTTGGCTAATAAGCTCACTATAATATTTAGTATTAATAAAATCAAAATTTAATACTTATGTCAAAATGATATATTATCTTTTAACATAATACATTAAATAATTTATATTTGTTGTTTAATAATAATATTAATTATAATATTTAGGTTAAAATAATAAATCATATTCTAATATAATAGATTATTTAATAATATATATTTTAATTTTCTATATATATTATAATATTTTATATAATTATATTTACATATAATTATAATATGTATTATATTATAATTAGGGGGTCTTGAAAAAAGCCTTATCCATATACGATACCATATCTGTGTCAATCCAACATTGGAGAAGAATATAGAGCATGAGAGAGAAGAAAAGAGACTACAAGTATGCCTAGATTCTATCAATTTTATTCACCTCATCCCCTTTGTACCCTACCTTGTTTTCCTCTCTTATTCCTTTATAAGGTCCAGTTTGCTATCCAATTCACACATTGTCCTCTTCCTGATGATGGAGCATTGAGCATGATCCGAAATGTTGAAGCAAAAACATACATAGTTTAATCTAGAAGAACTCTATTCATTATTCATGGACTGTGCAAAAACTCATGCCTACTATTCAAAAAGGTGTTAAAGTAGGTCTTGATTAATAAGGGTAAACATTTTAGATCCACCCAAGTGCTAAACTAGGTGTAAAATGCTAATGTACACATTTTACTCTATAATGCTATTGTATAGTTATCTTCATTTAATTAGAGATGTTAAACCTTGGTTTAGGCATGTTGGTATTGTGTCATGGTTTAGCCTTGATTTCGGATATGAGTTTTGGCATGATGCAAGTTCTCTTGAGACTAGGATGTGTGCATTGGTCCATGTGATATCCTAAGAGGAGATGGTAGATCATGATGTGTTCCTAGATTATGTAGATACGTAGATCTTTGACAATGATCTTGTTGGTTCTCTTGGTATTGAGTATATTGGTCATGTGTTTAAGAACATCATGATAGTGTTGTGTTGTATTTGGAGCTTAACATGGATTGATCAGTTGTAGGTGTTAATGCATACTTGGAGACTTAGGCGAGGCTGAAGTTCTCTTAGGATCAGAGACGTTTGTTGATACAATTACTCTTTGGATGTTTCAACAAGAAGACTAAGGATCCTTTCACCTAGATATGGACATGAGTTCATTATGGACTTAGAGGAGATTGTTCTTGGAGAGATTCATTGTGACTTGGTGTATCTTGGAGGGCAATTCTTATTCCCACTCTTGGTCTACTCGACAGATTATCTAAGAGGTATTTCCCATCCTTTAGACGTATTTCTTTTATGCTTTATTCTCTCATAATTATGGATCTTGAGTGATGGTTATTGGTTTTGGAGGGTTCATTTGAGGGATGTCTAGCATAATTATGTCCTTGTTCACATGGGTTTGATTTATGATATCATTTATGAGGAGTTTAGGTGATGTTTGAAATGACATGAAACATTCCATCATATCCATTATGATCAAGGAATGCAATTGAACAACCAAGGCTCAAATGACTCATTTTGAAACCCTTCAATAAACCTTAATATCTAAGGTTCAAGAGATAAGGGTTGACATAAAATTATCTTATCACATTTTTCAACTCAATAAACCTTTACTTATGGTTGTTATTAGTTTTATATTGCTCCTTGTGTTAGACCTATATCAGGCAATCTTGAAATTATCTCCTCAGTGTTTACCTTTATCAATATGTTCGATTCAAAGTTTGATTAGATATAATAAAATCAATAAGGCGATTCCAAATAATATGAAATGGTTTAAGTGTTAAGCACCTATAAATAGAATTTCATATATTCCCTTGCTAGTCATTATTAGCTCAGGTTGGATGAACGAGCAATTTTTTATGTGTATGTTTGTGCATGTTATACTTTCAGCGTCTATACATTGATTTTCACTTTTGAATATAGTAGTGATTTATAATCATGCTAGTATGTACTTATAATCTATTGTGCCTACGTTTGTGAGCATGCACATTGATCAACCTTACATATAGTCCTACTTTTGACTTAAGTCTAGACTAAAATATTTTTGTGTGGATAAGTCTACACATTTAATAGTTTCACTTTTTTCAAGTTGTATAAATTAAGTTATTTTTTTATAATTGAGAGTCTTTGTTACTATTTTTTTTGGGTACTTTATTGTATCCATATGCAGATTTAAAAATGTGGTCCCATGATGAACATAGAGTAACTAAATTGCACCAACTATAGAATTGTTAGTGTAGGTTTCTATCTTCCGAGTGGGTTATTTATTTTCATTTTTCTATTTTTTTCTACACTTGTAATTAAGCTTTCTTAGGATTAATAATGTGAGTATTAGGGTGAGTGGGTGCAAGGTGTTTGCATCTTCCTTGGGAGTTACACTTGCCTATTTTAGGCTATTATGGTGGACTCTTATTATTGGTTGTATTTGTCACCTCTCCTATCTCTTATATTCTATATATATTCACCTCTTAGGTGTTAGTGTAAAATATTATTACTTAGAGTTAGTATTTAGATTAAGCAATTATGCATTATATTTTGCACATGGCTTTAAGCCACCTTAGGTAGGTTATGTTGCTTCTTAGAGAGTTGGTCAAACTCTCTATGATACATGTTGCCACTCTTTCACCACTTGGTGGAAATATGTCTCCACCTCTACTTGAGTGTTGAAGTTGACTTCTGAGTTAGCTCAACCTCTCTACACTATTTGTACACATCTTGGTCATTATCAATGTACTCCACTTTGTAATCAACATTATCTCAATTGATGTTGTTTCTAACATGGTATCAGAGCTATGCTAATAATCTTGTTGGTTCATTTAGAGGCATAAATCCCCTATTTGACAGTTTTTCTTGTAAAATATGCAATTTTTTTAAAATTTGACATTTTGCAATTTTTTGTTAATAGATTTGGGTATTTTTTTGTCTATTAGGCCTTCCTACCCATTCAATGCTTCAAGGAATTTTTTGTATTTTAAAGGTGTTCTCCCTTATTTGTAGATTATGTGACTTTCTCCAACCAGTGATTGATGGTAACATAAATGCCATGTGAAGAATCTACAGGCCGTGTTCCCATTGGATTCAAGAAGATTTCAATGACCTCCACATCTTAGGTTGTCGTTTCAAGATTGCAAGGTTTATGGTGTTTTGATAGTAGTTTCCTCTAAGATTGGTAGGCATTTACAGATTTCATCAACATTGTTTGTCAGTGTTTAGAACTTGCTCAGGTCACCTTTAAAGTGGCCACATTATTTTCCTTGTTGGGGTTGCTATTGGTGATGCGGTCATAGCCAACAGTTAGCAAAACCACCATCATATTGTTGACCTCATTTTCAACTTTCCAATTTTTAAAGTTTTGTGTCAAAATGTCTACATTGGATTACTCCTAGTCACAAGTGCTAAATTGTCAAGTCATTCACCATTTTCAAGAGGGATCTTGATCATTTTAGTTGAAATCCTAGGAGCAGTTGCATAAGGCAGATGATTTATGAAAATAATTAAATCTTAAAATCCATGATAGATGGTGCAAAATTATTTTTATGGCTATGTTTGCAAATCCATTTCACCTAAACTGGCAAGTTTTTGTATTGGAATGTCTCATGGTTTGGGAGATTTCAAGCTTCTCATGTTTTGCTAGCAATTTCTAGAAACAATTAAAACAGGAGTTCTATGCGCATTAGAGAAAAATTGTTTGACTAGAGGTTTTCTATCAATATTTTAGACAATGTATCAAGATTTTATAAGAAAATATCGATTCTATCAAAAGTTATGCCTATATCTTCATTTGTCAGGTTAGGATGATTTATCAAACAAGTTTTATGAAGATTTGGTGAGATGAAGTTATATAATTTTCACATTTTGAGAATCACATGGCACACACTAAGATTCTCAATGCTCACTATCATTCTCTATCAATAAAGGCATATGGGAGAAAATTGTATCGATGATTTGGCAAAGTTCACAACTCCTCTTAAAACTTTGATGATTCATGATTAAAAGCAATTCCCAGAGGTAAAACATGGTTTTCAAATCATATTGGCTTTCAATGGAGTTTTGAAAAGTTTGTAGAACATCGTCAATGTCACACTTACATAAGAAGATCTCACGATTGCCCATAACAAACTCACTCCATCGGATGTAATGAGTGGTTCTAAAATAGTCATTGGCTTCCAAGGAGGTTTTGTAAAGATCTCCCAAAAACATAGATAAATGGAAAGAAGTTAATATTTAAAGTGACCAAAATTAAATAAAGGAGTTCAAGACTCAACAAAGGCACAAGTAACAATTAAAGAGTTAATTACTAATTATGAATAACACTTCAAATACTGCCAGAAGAAAGTTATTTATATTACCAAACAATTAAGGTGTTTTTGAAAGTGTCTTCACTTGCTGATGAGGTTCCAATAACCTCTAAAGACACCGATGATAAAAGCTTACTTTCTCAACACTTGGAAGCCTCTCATGATATCCTATCGAAAGGCTTCATAACTACCAAAGAGAGCTATAAACGAAACTAAAGCAACTGATTGATGTTGGAGAAGTTAAAAGATTTTAAAACTAACGCAAGTTGCCAGCAAAGGAAATTTGTGCCTTTGTTATCGAGGGTTTTGATTAGTTTTGAAAGTATGACTTACTTTCAGTGAAGTTTCAAAAGCATCTTAAACTACCGACAAAGCCTTTCAAAAGGCCATCTCTTCTCTATCGGGTGTTCAATTCGATTTTACAACCTTCATTGGCTCCCAATGTGGTTTGAAAAAGCTAATAAAATTCTAATGATATACGAGGGCTCAACCAAAAATGATATAAAAGTGTAAAATTACAACCTACACCATAACCTTGGCCAATTTCTAATTAGTTTGTGTTAAAATATGAGCTTTCGAACATGATGTGAGCGTCCATCAAGGTAGATTCCAAGGAAATGTTTCTCAGATCTTTTATTTGAAAATGCTATGGTAGGAATTGAGTTGTTTGACAGTATGCTCCAGAAGAATGTAGTTTCATGGACTGTAATAATTGTAGTATATCCACACAATGGATGTTTTGAAAAGATTTCAGAAACTTTAAAGTAAATGCAATGCAAAACTCAACTTTCACCTATTCGGGCTGCCCATGCCAAAATGGAAGTTTTGGAACTACAATTTTTATTAAAGATTAATGAAGGAGGGGATTCTACTAGATATTGTAGTTCTAAATGCTCAACCAACCATATATGCAAATTGTAGGAGCATAGATAAGACACACGAACTCTTTGACAAATGCCTGGGAGAAATGATCTCATCAAAATACGAACATTACAAGATTTTCCTGATTACTACAAGATTTATGGGGGTGTTAAGAATAGGTATATTCAAGTATGCAATGCTGTGGTAGTACCTATTGTAAGGGTTTATATCTAATATTATAGTTGAAAATATTCTAGTAGACTGACATGCAAAATGAGGATGCACACAAATAGATATATTTCCTACTGACCTATGCTAGCATACAACCTCTTTCACATGAAACGAGAATTTATATCAAATTTTTGTAGTTTGAAATGTTCTGGCAGACATGTATGTAAAATGTGGAAGCATATGCAAGGCACACAAACGGTTTGGTAGAATGGCTCAAAGAAACGGTGTTTCAGCGAATACAATGATTGTAGGATATCTACAAAATGTGTTTATTGAAAAGATACAGAAAACTTCATAGAAAATGCATTCAAATAATATAAATTCATTCCACAAACTTTGTTAGCATCCTCTCAGACTATACTTTTTTGAGAGATTTTGGTAGGTTTTGAAACCTACTCAATGTGGTGACAAGTTATGAATCACTTTCAAAATAAGGATAAAAGGAAACTTTGCTCATATCATTGGGTGATTAAAGAGGTTTTCTAATTACCGTCAATCACCAATAGACTTTTGAAATGTGCTTTCGATGCCGATGAAGATGAATTGTTACAAATTGCCTAAGATTCATGTCATGCAATTATAAAAACCCCAAGTAAACCTCTAATGGAACTGAATGACTTAGAAAAAAGTAAGTGCTCTAGTACACATGCATGTAAAATATGAGAGCGAAATCAAGAAATAGTTAGGGATTTGGAGTAAAAGCAAAATAATGGGGTTATTATCAAATAGCATTTATAAGGAGGATGTCATGCTCAGAGTTGTGCCAGATGAAAATGGTTCTTGGTAAGAATAATGTTGGTGATATAGCTTTCTATGATGGCTATGGTTCTTATTGGTAGTAGAGTACTTCTATCCTCCCAGAGTTGTTATTCAAGATTTCAAGAAAGGTGATATGCAAGGAGAACATTGATGATGACTATCATTTAAATATGAGTTAGGACAATCCCTTAGTGGTAGTTGCTAGATTGAGATCTGACATAGGATTCAAAGTCGCACCAGATAATATGAGGTGTGAGTATGAGAAACCTTGGAATGATGAAAAGCCCCATTTGACAACTTGTGATCTGAATGTGAAATGCATAGTTTCAAATGCTGATCTACAGCTAGGAAAGGTGGTGGGAAGAATCAAGAACATCCCAAAATAAAGAGTGCCTTACATTTTAATTAGTAAATGTACCCAATTCAACAAGTTATCAAATTTACAAATGTGGTGGTTTTACAAACATGGAGTATATGGTTTGGTAATTGACTCACGTAATAAACTTGATCATCGACACCCATCTAATCAAACACAAATAGAGTAGGTGAAGTAAGTAGAATGTGCATTGTCTCCTTCAAATCGCCTTTTGTACCTAATGATGTGAAGTTGATATAAGTAGTGAATGGAGTCTAAGGTTCAGGTATACAGAGGATTTGTCAAGATCTAGTGAGGTTTGATTGTCAACATGGAGTAGATGAAGATGAAACAAACTTAGCAAGGTTAACAACTTGCAATTTACAAGTTTTGGTTACCTTTTTGTAAAAGTGACTTACGTCATTTATTGTATTTCAAAAGTTAGAAAATGAGCTTTATTTCTCAAAAAGTTAGGTAAAATCTTACTAGAATGAAGCTTATTTTTAAATTATTATATTTCAATAATGGTAGTTATCAAGTAGTTGTGAGGTAGTTATCAGGTGGTTACTATGTGGTTATCAAACAAATTGTAAAGTGATTTTAGAATAGAAAAATTAAATATTAGTATCATGCAAAATCACTTATAAATAACCTAGCATTAGTATCTTGCTATGAAAATCATTAAAAAATGTAATGTTCGTTGCAATTTTTCTTATTAATGATTATAATGATGCAAAACACATCCTTGATGCATCTTCTCATTTAATTTTGTATGTAGTTCATGAAAATGCCTTAATATATTAATAGAGTAGAAATGAGAAAATTTTGTGAATAGTTAGGTCCACATACCTAGTCTTGCCTACACCTAGCTCTATGGTCATCGCTTATCTCTATGCTTATGTGCACACAATCCTACTCCAATCAAGTTATTTGATTGATTCTGATCATTAATCTAATCCTACCATACATCGATCGAACTTGGTTGTCCAGCCTAGATCATGTCTACAATTACAAGGTCATCCTTGTAGTCTTGATCTTGATCCTTTTAAGTGTAGAATAAAAAATAAACAAATCTTTAATATAAATTGAAATAGGAATATTTGACAAAAATAAATAAATAAATAAACATTTAGTGGAGTAGACCCATCTTAGAATTTGGTGGTTATATTCACGTATAAAAAGACATAAACATGTACTCATTTACATACAAAGAATCATTAATTATCAGAAGAACAATCATTCATGAAAGCACTCCAATCAAGAAAGGAATTTAGCTTCTAATCACACTCATACTATTACATGAGAATTGTTGATCTCCTACAATGATTTAACAACTAAGCCCATAAAGTTGTGACTTAGAGATTGAACATCTAACATGAATAGTTGTCTTAATCACTATGAAGATGCATTTTACTTATCAACCTAGGGACGTGAACTTGAAATGGGTCAGCATGATCTGTGTACTAGGAATTTCCAAAGTAGCCACATTCATTCTACAGCTAAGAAAGTCATAATGCTGAAAATAAACTGCTTGGAAAGAAATAACGTAAATTCTGAACATCAACCAACAACTATGCTAAACTGAAGGGCATGATAGAAAATGAAATTCTGGGCAAAAAAATAGGAAACTACTGTCTGTTTTGGTTGTAGACACATTCAATGCCAGATTTAACTAACTGCTTAATAGAAAATACAACTAAACTAAAGGATGCAATGCTCACCAAGCAGGCCCCCTTGGATGAGTATTCCCTAAGACAAATGTAAATCAGAGATGCAAACTTATAACTTCATTTTATTCATTGGAAAACATGAGTACAAATGAACAATGTGACTGTGTTACTAAAAACTAGATAATACAAGTACAACCTCAGATTAATCAACCCCTCAAAAGGAGCATCTGAGTCTTATTTATAGAAAGAAAACTACAAAACCAACTACCTAGCAAGGCTGTTAACTCCACAGAATAGGAGGACGCCACTTTAGGGAAAGCATAAAAAGTGGAGAGGAGGTTATGCATGCGTGGAATCTGGTCAAGCAAGTCACTTCAACGCAGATCTAGCACAACAATAACTCCTAAATTTGCTCAACAAGTAATTAAGACCAGTTATAAGGCAGTTATCTTGCCTCCATTTGACATTTGAACGACCATCTTGCTTGACTTTGATGGTGAGTAACCAAATGGCAGAATCTTCCTGGACTTTATGGCTGCTAATTATATCTGCATAACAATATTAGTACGCACAATAATTGCATATTTGTAACTATCTTAGAGTAACATTCAGTAACCACATGTAAAGATAGTTCATATAGCATGTCAATGTCATTAAAGATTATAGGAAATACCCTGTGCCCAACATCTTATGATTTTGAGGAAATGTCATGTAAAGATCAAGATCTAAGTACCAAAGTCCATGATAACTATGGAAAATGGATAATAAAGTCTAACAAAATTGATTCATAAACTAGACTCGTCAAGAATCACCTAACAATCATTCTAGAATTCATGTGCATATTTGAAGCTTGTTTCATATCAAGGTATTATGAAATACAACCAACTTGATAGGAAAAACCTAAGATTGCGACAAAGAATATCATTTTCTACAAGTCCATTTATAGAAGAATTCATAGGATTGACTCTAGAAGTCATTATAGAACAAGTTCATGAATACAAAATGAGGTTGAAGTTATGAACATGATAATATTTATTCAACTTGACTTCTCATAGAGAAAAAATGAATATTTTGACTTTAATCCACATATAGGATTGTATAATGCATACATAGATTTTGAGACACATAATTCATATTGTCCTTAGAAAATGGCACTCATTTGTCAGTTACAAGATTAAGAAAATCTACATCTACACTTCTTACTATTTATAGATATGTAAGTACAAGGAAATGGGGATAAAAAGTGGGTCAAAAGTGGCCACTTTTTCTAGAATCAACAAAAACAAAACTTTCATACTTAATTTGGTATACCTACACTGAAAATGTGAAGATGTGATAAGAAGAAGAATTCTATTAGAATGTAATTTATAAATGCCTATTTTTTTTTCAATGACAAAGATTAAGAGAGCCAAACAAATTAAGAGCACACAATATAGTCCAATTTTTGTTTCAAAAAAATAACATGACATTGGGCATGGTCCCTCACTTTTTGAGTTCCATTAATTATCTTGTAAATTGCTTTTGTGGAAGGATAGATTAAATTAAGGTTAGGCATTTATTTCTTTTTTTTGAGTGAATATATATTAATTTTTACTGATTTTTGTAGAGGACACATCCTAAATAATAAAAATTGATTGTGCTCCCCTCAATATTGGATTTAAATAGAAATTTGGAGAGGCCTTACTTCACGATTTTAGTGAAGATAATGAAATGTTTCTTCCATAGGTAGAACATCCCACCATGATTACACTTGAAAAGTTACTTAGAAAGATTCAATAGTAAAATTATGAATTTTACTTGGGAAATTAGTAGCATAATTTGATCTTTTTCTAATGCAACAATCAACATGACGAGGCATCATGTTGGGAGATTTGCATTTACACAAAACATATATAGACTTGTAATTGTGTGCTTCATTAGCTCTATTTCATGGGACTAACATTATACCTATAGGAATATGATGGTTCACCATACCATCTTGAAATTTGGTCTTATTTACGGTAATTCATTGAATGGAATCTATGAATAGGGAACTTTGACTCATTAGACTATTTACATGAGAATGAAGTAGAATTAGATTAACCCTAATTATATTATGAGCTATAGTGGTTTTGTAGAACCCATAGAAATTACAACATATAATATAAATATCCTATTTCTCTTAATGATCCCTTACAAACATTATTTTTTAGCTTTTCCTGAATCATATCTCTTTTCTCAAATATTGTTTACTATGTAATCTCTTAGTTTCATGGATTTTAATAAAATCTTCTACCCATTCTATTAATCTACATGGAAAAGATATTATGAAGTGTCCTTTTACAGTTTGTTGGATCCAATCACCTAATCTAGAAGCATCCATTTGTTAGTTAATCAATATTCATTAAATCTTAAAAGATTTAATAATTTCATGGTATATAATATTGCATTGGCTTTTCTTGCTTTATCTTCTCTATTGATATAGAACTGAGAAATAATTTTCAATCTTATTTGATCAGTTCCTAATTTACATATATCATATATTCACAAAGCATAACCATCAATACATCTATCACTCTTTGTAAGACCTCTATCTACAATTATTTCCCATCAATCTCTCAAATTGTAAAAAATGATCTACTGGCATAACTAATCTTTTGTATATTTGTCCAAGGTTGGGTAGAATAAAAGAAGTGTTAAAAACTATCAAACAATTTCATGGTGGTGTCATGAGGATCAAAAATATTATCTATGTTAATTAGGTATCTAATAGTAGTGGTAGATCTAAATTTTGGTGGTTCTACAATCTCATCTAACTATATCGCCCATATTAGTACCCATGATTCACTAGTTTCTATGTTAGCAATGATATTAGGCATTTCTCAATATTCTTGCCCATTTTCACTTACATCCTATATTATAATTGAAATTTAGTTATAACTCTTCTTCTTCTTAATCTTTAAATTTTCCTTTTGAATATAGATTGCTTGTTTTAGTTCACCAATTATGCCTATTTGTTTTAAAAAGTTTTCTTTTTCTTCTACTATAGTGTTAATTTTAAACTCTTCAAATAGGTCCATGTCTAGAACATTTTGATCTATCATGTTAGGAGATCTTACAACTCATTCTCTAGCTTTAACAATTTTAAAATGAATTGATGGAGTTATCAAAGCCACCTTGTTTTTCCCCATTTGGCCTTCATTTTCATTACAAAAGATTTCACCTTTTCTAATTGTAAATCTTCAGTAACGATTAAGCCTTTTTGATCACTTAATTATAGTATTATTTTTTTAAATTAGTTTCATTGAATCTAAAGTTTCACCAAAATGTATATGATGATCTTGTAGATTATTAATTGTCCTCCATCATCAATTTATTTTGATCAACTTTCTACATTCAAGATATAGTATGTAATTATTGGATTCAAGATTGATTTTCTAGCTTAGTTGGCTACCAGATCAACTTTTCTTTTCATTCCTGATAGTTTCAATTAATTTGTCTATGAGGTAGAGCCCTTGAGCATAAAAGGACTATCAATAATTTTTGCATTCTCAATGGGACTCAAACCCATAGTTGCCTAATTATAAGTTAGATGATTTTATTTTTTTTTCTATTAAGGTTTGTGGTACCTTAGTCTCTAGTTTGTACCACAATCACTTGGAAACTCTTCTTAAGCTTCAAACCCTCAATACATATGTCTACTAGATCTCATACTAAATCAACAACTAAGGGTTGTCCCACAATATTGTGTCCAACTTATGGGACATCTTGATTTTTGCCTGAAATCACATATTTTTTAGAAAAAGTAATGATTTTAGCCTTGAGGAGTTTTATCTAAAGGGTTTTAATTGAAAGGAGTTAGATAAAATCCCATTAGATCAAACACCCTTGGATAGAACCCTCCTAGTCTTAAATTAATCTCTCAATGGAGTCTCCTCTACACCTCTTAAAATGCTGATAAAAACCAACTTTGCTTCACCTTTTGGGGGGGTCAAATGAATTCATTTATAAATTATATTTTTTAATTATGTATCCCTTTCTATGCACATTCCAAAAAGTATAATTTTGAATAATTTAATTTGACTATTATATTTATTTTCTATTTAATTTGATTATTTTATTTATTTTCTATTTTCTATTTATGTATCAGAGTCAAAATTTTCATTTTCATCTTTGCGATGTCAACTTTAATGTTTTTTATCAGGTTCACAATTACAACCACATTCTATAGCATAGACTCAATCTATGATGACATATAAATTTTATCCTATGAATTATTTTATAAATAGACTACTAGGAAATGGTATTCTTTGTCATAATATTAGTTGTTTTCTATCAAGCTGGCAATATTTAAAATATCTTGATATGCAACAAGCTTCAAACATGGACACGAATTCTAGAATGATTGTTAGGGAATTCACATGTGCTAGTATGATTGTGATTAGATAAACTAGATTCTTTGATTAGAGTGCTTGGATGAATGATTGTTCTTATGATAATCAATGATTATTTGTTGTACATGAGTACAAGTTAATGTATTTTTATATATGAGTATAACCACCAAATTGTAGGATGGGTCTACTGAACTAAATGTTTGTTTTATATTTTACATTTAAAAGGATCAAGATCAACACTATAAGAACAATCTTGCAATGGTGGGCATGATGTGCTTAGACAACTAGGTTAGATCTAATTACGGTAGGATTGGATTATAGATCAGGATTAGATTAATGCTTAAAATCTATCAAATAACCTTATTGGACTAGGATTGTATACACATAAGCATTGGGATAAGTGATGAGCATAGAGCTAAGTGCAAGAAAGGCTATGTATGTGGGCATGACTATGCACAAAAAAATCTCATTTGTTGCTATATAAATACATTAAAGCATTACCTTAAATTGGTGACAAAGCTAAATGGAAAGATGGATCAAGGAAGCATTTTGCATCATTACAATCATTAATAAGAAAAATTACACATTACATTACATTTCTTTAATGAATTTGATAGAAAGATAATAAAGCTAGGTTATTTCTAAATGGAAAGATGGATCAAGGATGCATTTTGAATCATTATACATTACGTTACATTTCTTTAATGATTTTTATAGAAAGATAATAAAGCTAGGTTATTTCTAAATGCTTTCAAAATACTTTATATTTAATAATTTTTTATTCTACAATCACAAAAAAAATCAATTTGCTGTAAATATATTTTAATTAAATACAGAATAGGTGTGTTGTAATTTTATATGCCACTTATTAGATAATCATTTTAATATTTAACTACAAAAGATTGTTGCATAAGTTAGATTGAAGAAATCATTGTTCTTATTAACTATATTAAGTATAGTGTTGGATCATATATCTCAATAAAATATTTTTTTAACAAGTAAAAAAAATATTTAATAAGAATACACAAATCATTTTCATATAAATATATCTTTTATTAAATTTTTTAAAAATACCAAAAAATTATATAAAAAAATTTAAAATTAAATTTGAAAAAATTAATACCATGTTTATTTTTAGATATATAAAATATTATATAATAAAAAATTATAAAATCTTTAAAACAATTCTATTATTACTACTTATTTATCACAATTATAAGACCAGTAATTTTATTGGATCTGTAATCACAAACGAATCACAGAAGTCCACTGGAATAAGTCTTCATTACATCGTTGCATTGCTATTCACAGAGAATATTGTAACAATAGCAACAGAGATCAGGATGGCATGATCCACCATCAACATGACCTTGTTTTATGCAAGTCATGCGGCAGTTATCCTCAACAATAATGCACAGTCCGTGGAATGCACCGCTCGAAGCGAAGCATGTAGCGAACCCTTGTAATTATGAATATATTAGAATTGTAATTATGAATATATTAGAAATCAGTGAGTATTTCACAAGTTTGTTTTAAAATTTTAATGACAAACAATATATTTTTATTCGTATAAACAAATAAAACCCATCTCTTTAAAGTAAGCTATGAAATGTCGCTTAAAGAGAAAAATAATGCATATTACCAGAAACAAAAACCGCTGCGAGCAATAGAAGCACCAAATACACATATATTCCCTTCACCATGTAATCAACTACAGACGTCCAGAGGTAATAATATATTCTGTGATAAAAAGATTTATTGACGGTACTACTTATAGCTAGCACACGACCTCTTAACAGTTAATCTCCTTCATGTGGACCGCGTTATTTTATTTTATTTATGGTAATCTCGAAGTTATCTCCTCAATGTTTATCTTTATCAATACGTCCGATTCAGAGTTTGATTAGATATAATAAAATCAACACGGCGATTGTAAATAATATTGAATGGTTTTAAGCATCTATAAATAGAATTTCGTATATTTCCTTGCTAGTCGTTATTAGCTCAGGTTGGATGAACGAGCGATTTTTAATCGGTATTTTTGTGCACATTATACTTTCAGCCTCTACACATTGATTTTCACTTTTGCATATAGTAGTGATTTATAATCATACTACTATGATACTTATGCGCATTGATCAACCTTACACAGTCGTACTTTTGACTTAAGTCTAGACTAAAATATTTTTGTGTGGATAAGTCTACACATTTAATAGTTTCATTTTTTTCATGTTCTATAAATTAGGTGAATTTTTTTTTTTTTTTAAACTAAAAGAGGTAAAAATTTATTCAAACAAGTAAAATAGTACAAAACAAGGGCATTACTCAGCCCTGTCAAGCTCCACAAGGTGGTCCAATTTTTGAGACAACTCGAGGGGTAATTGATCCTAATTCACAATGTTCCAATTTTGCATGTGATCAAAGGCCTATTTGGCCAAACAATCTACAACTCTGTTCCATTCTCTAGGAATATGAATGAAAGAAACTGAATCGAGAGAATCACATAGATTAAGAATCTTCTTAACAACCAAAGATAAATGCCAATTAACATCAGCTAAATGTTGTCTATTCAACAAAGTCACTACCACCTAGGAATCAAAGTCACAAACGATCCTTCTCCATCCAGATAACAGCCATGCTCCACACAATATAAAATGGCAAGAGCTTCCATCAAATTGTTAGAATGAAGACCCTTATAAATAGAAAAGATAAACTGCACAGACCCAGAACTATCCTGACCAACTCCACCAATACCAACATGACCAGGGTTTCCTCGAGACGAACCATCTATGTTGAGTTTCAAAACTCCCTGAGGAGGAGTCCAATGTCCCTCCCTATTTATCTTCCAAAGAGGGTATCGTCATTTAATTCTCATGAAGCGACCTTGTTGAGGAGGAAGATGAAGACGCTTGCAGCAAACAACACCTTGAGGATCCACTACTTCCACCAAATCACAATTTGCCGAAACAATTTCACCCAAAGACTGAAGAATTTTCCACCACAACTGAAGGGCCCCCAACATCACATCTTGAAAGATTCTACGATTTGTAATGCCCCCTCATTTTTGGCTTGTGATAGTTGTTAGTTTCATATTACTCTTTGTCTAATCCAAGATAGTTGTTAGTTCTTCCAATGCATTCAGACAGTTCTGAGACATTTCAGTTATTAGGCCTATCGTTTATGCTTATTTTGATCGTGATAGACTATGTTCGACTGATATAGTTTTGACATGTGTTATGAGTTATGATGATATTATTGTTATTCTAGTTATGATGAGATGGACATGATTAGTGATGGTTTAATAGTATCATGTTTTATGCAATTTATTGATATCTAATTTTAAATAAAAATAGTTTAGTCTTGTTCCAGAGCAGGGACAGTGTAGTACTACTCATTCTGAGCACCCTACTTCTCCATAATTCTCTAACTCGGTGTGTGTTGATATATATGCAGTTGATCATATACAACCCATTGTTCTTATGTAGGTTGCAGGTACCGGGCCTCGACTCCACCTAACTTAGCAGGTCTAAGAGGGCCCTACACTAATGGATAATGTTGATGGACATAACATGAGGTTTATTCCCTAGGTTAGTTCAACCTTTTGTTTGATGTTCGTCATGTGGTTTGTATGTTATTTGTTGGGTGCTTGTCAGGTCATCCTATGTGTATTCTTGTATGCATAAATGATCTATAATATTATAACATTTTATTGTCAAATATTATAGTATTTTGTTGTGTCATAAAATTAGAATATTCTTAGAGGAATCTATTTAAATAAATTGTAATGGAGAATCAAGTAACTATTCTAATGTTTGTAAATTTTAGATGTGGGTCAAAGTTTTATTTTAACTCATTAAAATTTTTAGTTATGTATTGAATCTTTCTGGGATTAATGTTAAGGCAGTTAGTTGTCATTTATGATTCCAGAGAGGGGAATCTCTATGATTAGTAAAAAATTAAAATTTCTGGTGAAGAGGATTCATGGGAACAGATTTGGTGTGAGTGGGTATTTATGACTAAAGGTTATTTTGTTCTAGAAAGAATTTTTGGGGAAGGATGATTGGGAGGATTGATTGGGAGGAAGGAGGAGAAATTATGAAAGAGGATTCGATCTTTGGAGCATGAATAGTATGGGTATGTCTTGTGAATTTCTGTATTCTTGTCTTTGTTATGCTATGAGGAATTTAGATTTCTTTGTTGTCTAGTTGTTATTAAATGGAATCGATCTGTAATTCACCCTTGTCTTCTTTGTAAAATTTTTGTTGCTTGTGTGATTATCTTATTGAAAGACTTGGCAAAACTTTTAGCCTGCAAATCATCTCTGCAACTCTAAACCTCTTCCTCATTTGGATTTAACTGTAATCTTCATCCTGCAATTCAATTTGAGCAGGTGGGTTCTTGTTATTTTGTCTTCAAAACCTCATTTACCTACTATATTTCCACCAAGCCATTGTGCCTCTTGCATGTCAACTTTTCTAATGTGCATCTTGTAAAACCTTGGTCTTGAGCAACCTTCCTATTCTCATCAAGGTTGTGTTCAATTTCGAGGTGATCCATTTAAAACTCTCGAAAAGGAATATGCAGCTTCTATAACACCCTTATGGCTCTTTGCAACTCCAATAGAAACCTCTTGGCTAGTTGCCCCCATCGTAGACCACAAAGACTGTCAACAGTTGCTTCATTTTTCTTGGGTCGCTGCAAATTTCATTGTGATCTCTCTATTTCTGTGACCTCATTCACCTGGTGGTATCTTGTGTTGTCCTTGCTGCATTGCCTCTCTCTCTCTCTGTGGCCAAGCTAAACCATCAGCTGAGGATGGAAGTTGAGTCCTGCCTCCTCTTCAATGTTGTCAATAGTGGTATCTTGAAACCCTCATTCTGTCATGCCTCAGAATTTTTCCATATCATTTTTGTTGATCAACTCTCTATAATCATCGCTACTAGTGGTAGGATATATATTTATAATTGGATGTTGGCAGTTTGTGTCTTTAGAAACTTTCCCTTGCTTTTCTTACACCATCAGTTTTGCTTCTGTGCAAACATAGGAGTCTCTATAGTTAAGGTGGCAGATACCATTTTTGGTATCGACGTGTTCGCTGCCAAGGTTTTCTTTCTACCAACGTCGGTCACACTTGAGTCCTTTAGATAGTAGTTGCACATCTTCTAACCATTTGTTGAACCTAACATTTAGGTGGTCGAGTGGTTTATCACTTTGTTGTTCTTGCTGTCGTTGGCTGTCAAGTCGACTCTTAGGGTGCAATATTCTGTTTAGACGGTATCATGGCCAACTTCCTCACCATTGTAAACCCATGTAATCTTTCGATGCCTCCTATTGACTTTAGTCATTTACCTATCGACTTTTCTAATGCTTACTTTATGATGAATGTTGTGTTCAACACATCGAGTATCACATATCGATGTTTGTAGTTTAACTAGATCTTCATGTATAAATTATTACTTCTATTGTTGAGGTGAAGATCTCTTCACGGGTTTGAGTTTAGGATATCTTAAATGTTAGTTAGAGAATGAATTTGGGGATTTCTTTAATAAGTTAATTATTCTCATATAGATAGGCTTGTGGTTTTGTTTTAAGTGAGTTCTTCAAGGCATTAAGGAGAGTGGTCATAGGTAACACTATTTATTATCATATAGCGATCCATTTTATTTAACCCAAATTTTATGACATTTAGTGCCTTGTGTTAGTGTAATGTTCATTTTGTAAGCTCTTGTAAGAAAGTTAATTATGGTGGGTAAGAAGATATTAGAGTAGGATTTTAATTCAATAAAATTTTATCCTTGTTCTTTTGACGTCTTTATTATTTTAGGAAGTAGATTCTTAGTTGCATTTAAAAGACATACTATATAAATATGATTACCGTGCTTAATGATTTTTTAGTTGAACTTGTTTATTTAGAAAATTACAATTAAGCTTATATTTGAATTTTGTTTTGTTTAGTCGATTAGGGTTATGGTGCTTTAAATGATCAAATTGCCTTGAGTGTGTTAAGTAAATTGTAGCATAGGATAGTATTGGAGCTTTAAAATCTTACGTGTGGAATTGGTAGTTGGATTATACTAAGGTCTGTAGGAAGAAGTTGTTGATTAGATATAAATTACGCTTTGTTCATAATAATTGGAATTAAGCTAAATCAAGATAATTCCTTAAATTGTTTTTGTTTTAATGAAAATTGTTGTCATTTTAATCTAATAATGTAACTAGTATTCTTTTGGAATGGGTTTGTGTCTTGTATATTTTGGAATTCTTTTTGTCATTAATGCAATGAAGTAAGAATATTTTGGGTATAGGTTGTAATTTTGTTTTACATTTTTATTGAAATGATTTAATTTCACAAACCTTGTCTAGAATTAGTATAAAGTCATCATTGGGACAAAATTGTTTATTTTATCAACTTGTATTAAGGATGGTATTGAGTTATTTTCTATCTCTTTATCCCTTGCTGACCTTATATTATTATCATGGTTGTTGAAACCTAGTTTCCATATTGGGAAAGGTACTATGGTAACTTAGTAAAGAATTCAATTACTGACTCCAGAAGCTTAACCGTTTGGTATTCAACTTGATATTTGTATCAATATGTTCCAACAATGTATTGTTTCAAGTTTTGAAGGGAATAAAGGGACTTATGTTGTTGTGGTCAAGTGAATGGCATATGTAATGGATCAGAATCTATTGTAACCCTTGTCCTTGCATGTTTTGATTTTGGATGATTGGTCAGAGATTACTAGGAGAGTAGCTTTCATGGTGGGGCTGGTGCCCAGAGAGGCCACCTGAGTAATCCCGTGGAAGTTGTAAGCAAGTGATAACTTAATAACTTATTTAGGAGGGTTGGGGTAGTAAATCACATAACAAGATAAATAAGATACCTCACCCATGCCTTGAGTGCTCTCGCAGGCTGAGGATGGGATGAGAAGGCCTGGTTGGGAAGGCTGACTTCCTTGTCTCCATGAGACGACATGTCGGCTCCGCATGTGTCACCCTATGGGGCTGGTGCCTAGAGAGAGGCTCCCAGGGTGACCATAGATGGGGGCCAGCTTCTAGTGAGAAATAGCCTAGGTAATCCATGTTTGGACCATGCGATGACACTCTCCTTATCGCAGTCCAATTTCTTCCTCTTTATCTTTTGTTGTGACCTCTGGAGTGTAGACTTGTCTTCATGGTTGATCTTAGCTTGATGATTTGATTTGTCTTGTTTTAGTGAGTACTGTCGTGTCTGTGTAGTCTTGTTATCCTATTTTATCTGCATGGAGTTTGTATCTTGTTATTGTGTTCATGGTTGCAACCTTGACCTAGTGGAACCTCATTTTTATCTCCTAGCTCGGAGGGGTGGACCTCAGCATTCCACATGGTTGGGAGGCAAAGCTATCCATTGGTCTTCTTTGATGTATGGTTCAAGATTAGAGCAAAAGTGTTCCAGTTCCAGTTTTGGTCTACACCTTCAGTTGTTGTATACATTCATAATTGTACTATTTGTAAACTGATGTAATCGGCCTTGTAATCTTGTATTGAAACTTGTAATCATTCATCTCTGTATATGTATAATGTATTATTCTTCAATTGCATTGTGATGCATATCACTTGTATGGTTATAATTCTATCTGATGTAGTTATGTTCCCTAGAAGTATTATCTATTCATTTCATTTAATTTTGTTATAATTGTTGTTATCTCTAATGTATAATGCATCTCTTTTCTTTTAAAAAAAATATTTCTATAATATTGTCACTTGTTAGTCTAACACTCTAGAGTTGCATGATGGGGCATCACACGATTCGTCTCCAACCAGATATTCCAAACAATAAAGGAAGGTCTAAGAGCCCAAGTAACTTGAAGAAAAGAGGTTTTAACAGGGGCCGTGCCCCAATGATAAAAAAATGTAGACAAAGAGGAGACATGCCAACATGCCTGGTTCCAAACACTCCACCAAAAATGCCAAATCTCTCTAGAAAAAAGAACATTAGAAAAAGAGATGAGAAACACTTTCGTCACGACTATGGCACAAGACACACATCGAGGGACCTTTGATCCCCTGCTTACTCAAATTATCCCAAGTAAGACACCCATTTTGAACCACCAACCACATGAAGAAGTTGCTCTTGGGACAAGAAAACTTGTGCCAAACTTGCTTCCACCAAGGAACCTCAGTGTCTCCAAACTTTTGCCTAACAAGCTGCACACAACCAATAGAAACAAAATACTTCCCAGACAAATCACTTCTAGCCCAAGCCAAAACATCATGCCCCACCAAAGTAGTGCATTCATGAGAAATAAGAATCTGAGCCAGCTTTCACCTATCCTCTTCAGACCCTCCCAGAGGCCATTTAAAAGAGTGCTTCCATCTAAAACTAACAGCGATCCCACAATTATATGCAACCTTATAATGCTCAACTGTGTCCTAGCCTGCAACAGTAAAAATATCACAAAGAGACTAGAGGTGAGGAAAAAAGGAAATGATAGAAGGGTGACCATCCCAAGAATCCAACTAAAAAAGAGCCTTAGACCTAGAATGATAGATCTAAAAAAGCCCATTCTTAACCAACTTAGCCCCCATTTTTAGAGTATGCCAAATCATAGACCCCCTTCCCTCCAAATAAAAGTGAGGAATATCAAAAGAATTAACATCTTTAAAATACTTATGGGTGAGAATACGGGCCTAAAGCTAATGTTGACTAGTACACCAATGCCAATATAATTTAGCAGCAAGAACTTTTCCATTCAAAAGAGAAGAATGTAAACCAAGACCTCCCTCTTTCTTTGGTCTACACATAGTTTCCCACTTAAGAAGGCTCCACTTAGCAATTGACAAGTTACCACTCCAAAGAAATTTTTGTGAGAGAGCATCAAATTCCTTAAGGAAATACATAGGAGCTTCCTAAACAAAACACCGGTAAATAGGGAGACCCTATATAACAAACTTAAGAAAAGTCACTCTAGCAGCAATAGGTAACCAATGATGTGTCCAATGAGTGACCTTCCTATGTAGCTTATCAAGCAAAATCTATCAGGAAGACTTGGGTTGTCTACCAACAACAAGAGGAATACCCAAGTAGATAAAGGGAAGAGATCCAATCTAAAACCTCAAAATATTTGTAATCCACCTCTGAATCATCTGAGGAGTATTAAAAAAGAAAATAGATGACTTATGCTCATTGTCTTTATGACCTAGAGTAGCTAGTTAGGTATCCAAAGCCTGCCTAAAAGATTCAGCGTCCCGAAGATGAGACATCCCCATAAGAGAGGTATCATCTAGAAATTGGAGATGAGAAAGCTTTGGAAATCCATTGCCCCATTGCCAACCATGAATCAAGACTTGAGAAACCTGAAACTTGAGAAATCAGCCCAGCCCCTCAGCCATAATAATAAATAGATAAGGAGAAAGAGGATTAGCTTGGCGGAGGCCCCTAGAAGCTCCAAAAGGATCAAAAGGTTATGCATTCACAATAAATGAGAAAGAAGATGAAGTAACATAGCTCATAGTCCAACTCACCCAATCCAGACTAAAACCAAAGGATAAAAGAACCTTCTGAAGAAAATGCCACTTAACGTTGTCATAAGCTTTGGCCATGTCCAACTTGATGAATATAGAATTTTCCTTAGAAGTCGCCATAGAGTGAATGACTTCAAAAGCCACCACCACCCCATCCATAATTTGTCTACCAACCATAAATCCTCCTTGCTCCTCTGAGATGACAATAGGAAGATAAGTTTTTAGCCTTGCTGCACTCAATTTAGTAATAATCTTGTATACCACATTACAAAAAGCAATAGGTCTAAAGAATTCAAGCTTATCAACACCTTCCTTTTTAGGAATGAGAACTAGAAAAGTAGAATTCAAGGATCAAAGCATTTGTTTACTATGAAGAGAATCCCGAACAACCTCCAACAAATCCATATTAATAATATCCCAAAATTCCTAGAAAAATTCAACTGGGAAGCCATGTAAACCTGGGGCTTTACCTTTGTTCATCCCAAACACAACCTCTTCCAAGTCAGGTATAGAAATCTAGAGGATGAAAGAATCATTCATCTCATTGGTGATCAAATAGGGAATGCAATCAAGGATCAAATTCTCCTCATCTTCTGTCAAATGAGAATCTTCAACAAAATAAGTAGGGTAAAACTATCTAGCCTCACTAGACAAAGCCTTTAGGGAAGATATCTGAAGACCCTCAAAATTGATCAGAGGAAATATAACCCTTATTATGGCGTACCTATACCAACTAGTGGAAGAAAGTAGTATTCATGTCCCCTTCTTGAAGGTACTCAATCCGAGCCTTCTGTTTCCAAAAAATCTTCTCACGAAGCTCCCACTCCACATCTCTCACAGCCTGGGATTCATCTTGTCCAAGCGCTTCTAAGAATCCAGAGTCCTGAATTTGGCAGGTTATCCCATCCAGGTGAGCCTGAGCTTCCCTTTTCTTTGCCTGAAGGTTGCCAAAACATAACCTATTCCATCTCTTAAGGTGATATTTAGCATATTTCATCTTCTTAACAAATGAATACATAGATATACCATAAGCAGGGCCCCCATCTCTCCACCAATGGGCAATGAGAACATGTAGGGAAGAGACCCAAAGCCACATAAGCTAAAATTTAAAAGGAGGGTTCTTTGGAACTAAAAAAGAAGAAGATGAAAACTTAATTAGCCAATGATCGGAAGCCCTCTAGTCAAGAATCTTAGAACAAGTAACCAAGCTACCCCCCACCCAAAAATTGGAGACAAGAAATCTATCCAACCATTCAAAGATCGCATCTTGCCCACTTCATCTATTATTCCAAGTGAAAAACCTATTAGAAGGCTTAACATCAACTAAAGCAAGAGAATCCACATTTTCCTGAAAAAGATCAGAAGTAGGACCAAGCCTAGACAACCCCCCTCTTTTCTCCTCCAAACTCAACACAGAATTGAAATCCCCAGCTAAGACCCAAGGAAGATATGGAGCAAATGATCGGACATACCTAATATGAGCCCAAAGCTGAATTTTACCATAGATATCGATCAGAGCATAAACATTAGTGACCAAAATAGTCTCACAAATTTCTAAAGCAAAAGAAACCATGGAAATAGAAGAATGGCTAGAAATCCACCAAAGAGGAACAATCTTTCATGGATCCCAAAAAGCACCAAACCTCTAGAATTTCTCTGAGAGTTAATACACTGACACTGACCAAAAGACCAAATGCGAGAATTACACTGGAGCATGAAATCAACTAAAAGCTTAGTCTCCTAAACACAAAAGATGTCTAGAGAATGAACTGCAACCAAATCATGAATAGTTTTTTGACGGGAGGTGCTATTCAACCCCCTAACATTCTAGGATAGAAAAATCATCAAGGAGGTTGGGAAAAGTCAACATCAATGGGTGTAATAGACCCATATTCCACCAATAAGTCCCTAGTAAATTTAATCTTCTCTACATCCTTCTTATAGCCAACCTTAGAAGGTTTCTGACCTTTCTTAAGGAGGTGCTGATGCACACCCAGATCCTGAGAACACCCCCTTACTTTACTTGAAGCCTTCAGCTCATTAGCCAAATCTACCAAAACAATATCATCCTGCAACCCTAAAGAGTCACCAGAAGTTCCCAAATTAGGGCCCTGCGGGGATTGAGAACTTCGAGTACCCCCTGCTCATGAACCTCAGTCATATCCTTAATGCTAGTCACCTACTCTTGCACCATATCAATACCCATAGCAGTGGTCCCAGAAGAAACCTCCATAGGAATCGCTTCCTCCATGGCCAAAGTATACAAAACCTCAAAATGGTTGAAACCCTCTTCATTCTGCCTATCCTTATAGGATCGGTTCTGACCTCTTCCTTTAGCTTGCAACTTAATAGGCATAAATCCCTCCTTATCAAGTCCACCTTCTTTCATAGGAGTCTTACCTTTATCCCCCTTATCCACTACAAGAGTTGAGGATAGAGAAAAAGAATCCCCAGTAGATTTGTTAACCCTAGGACATTGGAGCTGAAGGTGTCCATACTCATGACAGATCCAACATCCAAAAGGAAGGGACTCATAATCTAACTGCTGAACTCAAGAAGCTGAGCCAAGACAAATTTCTAAAGAATCTAGCAGGGGTTTACTAAGATCAATCTCAACACAGATATAGGCATAAGAAAAAACCTTCTTGTCAAGGGTATTTTTTGCAATAGAAGCTGGCTTCCCCAACAGTGCTGCAATACATTGCAAAATATCCTCTCCAAAGGAAGCCGTGTCAAGTGGACCTAGATAGGAACCCTAGAGGGCAATTCTTCTGCTGAATTAAATCCCACATGCCAAGGCTTAATGAAAAAACATACATGATTGTAAAAATAGGGCCCTCCCTCAAAAACTTGATTCTAATTTGACATGCAAGAAAAATCAACTAAGAAATAACCATTCGCGGCTATCATAATGTCCATATCTCCCTCTATCTGCCAGGATTGGCGAATCCAGGAATCCAAAGCCGAGAGAGAAATATGAATTCCAAGGAACTTGTAAATCAGAACATGATGGCTCCAATATGATATATCCTCCATGATCAATTTGGGAGAAATAACTAGAATAGGATGGTCTTGACTCCGTGGCAAACACCCAATGACTTTCTTAGGTCTAGAACCCTCACCCACATAAAAATGGTTAGATGACTGTGCATGATTATCCGAAGATGATTCACCATGAGGGGGCAAGGCCCTAGCAACAACTAGAGATTTAAAGACTCCTTGAGCATCCATGCCTGCAAAGAAACCAAAACCAAAAAACCTAAAGCCCCACCACAACTCACAGGAACCCCAACGAAAACCTTCACCTACACTCTCAATAGACCCCACCAAATGCAACAAGCCAGAGAAACACCAACAACTATGCATAGAAAAGAAAAAAAAAGAGAAGAATCATGGGGAAGGGCAAAGCCCTAGCCTACTCGCAAACTCCCGCTCACCCTCATTGCCGCAGTAATCTATCCAATGAGTTATTTTCGTCAATTGAGTGATTTTTTTATAATTGAGAGGCCGTGTTCCTAATATTTTTTGGTATTCAATTGTATCCATGCGCAGATTTGAAAATGTGGTCTCATGATGAATATAGGATAACTAAATTGCATCAACTATAGCACTGTTAGTGTAGGTTTTTATTTTCCTAGTGGGTTATTTTTTTTCATTTTCTTAATTTTTTCTACACTTAATTAAGTTTGCTTAGGAATAATAATGTGAGTATTAAGGTGAGTGGGTGCAAGGTGCCTCAATCTTCATTAGAAGTTACACTTGCCTATTTTATGCTATTGTGGTGGACTCTTCCCATTTCTTGTATTTGTCACATCTCCTATCTCTCATATTTTATATATATTCACCTCTTAGGTGTTAGTGTAAGATATTATTACTTAGAGTTAGTATTTAGCCTAAGTAATTATGCATTATATTTTGCACATGGCTTTAAGCCACCTTAGGTAGGTTATGTTTCTTTTTAGAGAGTTGGTCAAACTCTCCAAGATACATGTTGCCACTCCTTTGCCACTTGGTGGAAATATGTCGCCACCTTTAGTTGAGTGTTGAAGTTGACTTCTGAGTCGATTCAACCTCTCTACACTATTTGTACACACCTTGTTCATTATCAATCTATTCCATTTTGTAATCAATTGATCTTGTTTCTAACATGGTATCAAGCTAATTATCTTGTTAGTTCGTTTGGAGGCATAAATCCCTATTTGATATATTTTGGTCAAAAATGCAAATTTTTTAAAAATTTGACATTTTGCAAATTTTTGTTAATAGATTAGGTATTTTTTTTGGCTTATTCAGCCTTCCTACCCATTCCTAGTTTGAAGGAATTTTTTGTATTTTAAAGGTGTTCTCCCTTATTTGTAGATTGTGTGACTTTCTCCAACTAGTGATTAATGGTAGCATGAATGCCATGTGAAGAATCTGCAAGCTGTATTCCTATAGGGTTCAAGAGGGTTTCAATGACCTCCACATCTCAGGTTGTCATTTCTAGACTGCAAGGTTTATGTTGTTTTGATAGTAGTTTCCTCTCAGACTGCTAGGCATTTAAAGATTTCATCACTGTTGTTTGTTAGTGTTTAGAGCTTGCTCGAGTCGCCATTGAAGTGGGCACATTCTTTTCCTTATTGGGGTTGTTATTGGGGATGCGGTCATAGCCAGCAGTTATCAAAACCACCATCATGCACAGTCAATGACATTCAAGTTTCTTGGTCGAATGTAAGCCACAGTTTCCTCTCTAGTGTCTCTGATCTACATGAGGTTGAACCAGCATTTATATGTCTCTGGTTGTCTTGACATAGTCATCAACCATGCTGGTCATTGTATATCCGAGAGGAGGGTGCAGATATTTAAAAAAGTTGCAGATAACCCTGCACAAGGAGGCGTAAAAGAGGACATGAAGAGGCATGAAAGAGGACCCAAGGAGGTGCAAAAGAGGCCCCAATCTGCCCCTCCCTATTAAAATCCATCATTCTACCACCACTGCACACTTCCCTTGCTGCCATTCCCTAGCATAAAACTGCTCTAATCTTTTTGGGCATGAGATTTTGCTCATTTTGCCTGAATTTGTCTTTTTTACAAAGTTATTTCAAATGTTTTTAATGTTTTTTAATTTACAATAGGAGTTATGTGCTTCCAAATCTATGGATGCACTATGAAAATTCTATTACAACTACTGATTATTAATTTCCTATCTTATATAGATTATTTGACTACCGAATAATTAATTCACAGCAAATATTAAAAAAATAATACAGCTGCAACTTCACAAATAATCACGGAGATAGAAAAACAAAATGAACACAATATTTTTGGACAAATTATCCCTAGAAAAACCCTAAAGGGAAAACCAGTCAGTAGATAAGAATTTTATTCAACTGCAGAAAATTAAGAGATATAAAATTGCTTGCCTCTTACTGGCAGAGCTCCGGCAATTTTCTTTCCGATAATTTTCCTTCCCTCAATTGCTCCTGCTGAAATTGGTTCGGCAATATTTTATTATTCAAAAATATTTTCCTTCTCTGGAAATAATTTCCTTCTTCGGCAATTCCACTATTGCTCTCCAATGCTATCACTGCGCCCTTGCTCTCACTGCAAATCAATTTGCTATCTTCAAATTTATTTATTTTCTATCACTGCAAATATTTTTCAGATCTATGTTCTCTAAATGCCCATTGATCCTCTTTTATAATCCTCCCATTAAAAAACAATGGCATGATTTAACCTCAATCAATGGCTAAGATTAATTAGACTCTAACAAACCCTAATGTCTAGAAGCCTCTTGAGAAATCAATTTTCTAGGTATGGAGATAATTATTCCAGTTGTGTTTCTAGCCTTGTAATCACCACCTGAGACTAGAACACGTGTCTGAGCTACATTAAAATTAACACTCCATCTTAGCGAGGAAGGTGTTCTGCATAACACCCAACTTATCTCTGAAGAAGATGAATTTCTCCTTCCCCAATGCCTTTGTCAAAATGTCTGCTACGTATTGATCTGTAGGTATATACTGTAGCTAAACAATCCTCCACTATACACAATCCCTGATGAAATGATACTGTTGGTCCTGATGTTAGTCACAAACAAACATAGAATAAAAGTACACATTAACCTTTATTCATCTTGAAAGATACTATGAATTCAAAGAATTCAGGATCCCAAGTCTCCGGTGATTAGGTCTTAATCATCTGAAGTCACTCAGAGGTTAATGTGAGTTGATGTTTCCATTTTGGGGCCTTACATGGAATTTTATCATCATCATGACATTCCTGCAGAAATTCTTTACAGAGAAGTTATATTATGCAGTCATTTGATGAGAAGATGTGGAAATACCTCAATCTTTGCATGATATTTTCAGTTCTACATGCTTTGTATTCAAATATGCTAAATATTTATGATTATCTATGAGATGTCTGCATATTTGTGTTATTTACTTAAGGTTATCAATTATTTGCAATTATGGAGATGAAATGTTCTGAAATTAAAAAAACTAAAAGAAATACTTCAATTTAAGGTTAAACCTTTAGCTATTGATCCACATACATACTTGATACTGTCATGAGGAAAAGAAATCAAACCATATGTTCACCAGTATATTCCACAGCTAGATTGATGCAGAGGCATCCACACTATAACCTCAACATACAGCATGGATGTCTGCAGCCCATCATCATCATCATCATCATCATCATGTTTTCCTTAACACTGTCAGCATCATCATATTTACCCTCGCCGACCGATATCCTCCTGATGACAAGCCTTCGCCCTTTCGCATGTCAACAGCATCATCATATCCGGCTATCGGCAGCATCATCACATTCAGCAAGCGCAAACATCCACCTGATGTCCACTGTTCATCTTACCGCCAAACTCTATCTTCAGCATCATGATGTTCAACATCATGTTCATCAGCAGGATATAAAATATCCAGTTCCCTCCATATATCCTGATGACGACAACCTCATGCACCCTTCCTTCGATGCTTACGTCACCCCGATACCCTGATGACGATTATCCTGATGACGATGACGTCACATGCAGTTCCTTCAATATCCTGCTGTCGGCCAAACTCAGCCCGCGATGGTTTTATCAACCCGATCTTCTACCTTATGCCGATACGCTCCTCCTCGGCAACACCTGATGATGATCACCCTGAAACACATTCACCTTATGCAAACGATTGCATCATGCTCACCTCCATCTACTCGGATGATGCCCGAAGCAACTGCAGGATATACACAGAAATATCCTGATGATGCCGTTGCGATGGATTTTCCAACCTTAGCGAATTTTGATCCGCCGAACCTCCTGAGGTGACCCGATCCGCTTCCTGGACAACTTTCCAGACTCAAACTACCAGCACGACCTAGCACATACCCACGCTAGGGTTCTCAACACCTCTTGATCGCGATCCTGCACACCTGCATGCAAACAAACACAAAATGCAGACTAATCCCTAAGCTATTATACATGGCCATTCCACCGATTCGACGAATCAACCGGTGGAATGGATCAGCGAATCCATGCAACCACCAGAACAGCAAATCGATCACACGATGGAATTCAAAACAGAGAATTGACACAACAGGATCTCTTTATTGATTTTCAAAAGATGCAATACAATGCTCAGTCTTTCCCTCTGCCTCACTCTCTGCAAAGTCTGATCGATCCTATCCAATCTCAACCAAACCACATGCATAAATAGGTTCTCCTGCGAGTACTACCGACCCGACTCCAAGCGGCTGGGAGCTTCCAAGCGGCTGGGAGGATCCAACCAGACATACAGCATAACAGCTGTCCTAACAACCTACCTAAAAATAGTATAGTATGGTCAACATGACCTTATTACATGCATTGGTCTTATCAGACCTTCTTGGAAACATTAACAAGACTCATAACAAACTAACTGCCTCATGGAGGCCAGCTGTCAGGTAGGTGCTCCTGCACCATACTCCCCAACAGAAAAGAACTCATGTCCCATGAGTTAGGATGTGGAAGTCCTCCACCTTTACACTTTGTCATGTCAGTGTTCTGACCTGTTCCAGCTTTGTCCTCTGCTGTCTCTTGGCTGCTCCAAGACTTCTGAACTGTAACTTGCTTTCTTGCAAGTAAATCCTCATGCCTGTCAATGTAGGGCCTTCTCTCACATACCTTGTGTTTGTCAGGTTGTCTGACCAGAACCTCTGTCTGAACTGCCTCTGGAACTTCTGTAATGTTCAACTCTATCTTCCTTTCAACCTTTATAGGACAAACAATAGTCCCAACTATGACAACATCCTTGTCATTCCTCTCAACTGGTTGCTGTTTGCAAACCTGTTTCTGAACCTGCTGCTGACCTCTGTCAGTCACAACTGAAACTGTCTTTAACCTGTTGTCCTTAACAACTTCTTTCCCTGCAGTGTCTGCAACTGCCTTTATGCCTACTCCTATAGGCTTATGCACAAACTCCTTCTTTCCCACTAAAATGATTTTGGCTGCCTTCTGTACTGCAGCATCTTCCTGCAATGGCAGCAACATAGTAGTCTTCCCATCTTTCTTGATGGTGTAGGTATTAGCATACCCATCATACAGTACCCTCCTATCAAATTGCCATGGTCTACCCAACAGTAGGTGACAACATTCCATGGGCAAAATGTCACACAAAACTCTATCCTGATATGCTCCAATCTGAAAATCCACATATGCCTGTTCATAGACAAAAAGTGATTGACTATCACTCACCCAAGATGCCTTGTAAGGGTGTTGGTGTGGAATCCTTTCCAAATTTAGTTTATCCACCATTTCCTGAGATACCATGTTGTCTGTTGAACCAGTATCAATGACAACCTTACATACCTTACCTTTGCTCTTGCATGTGGTCTTGAAAAGAGCTCTTCTTTGCATCATATCCTTTGATGTCTGCAAACTAGTTCTCCTTAGCATCAATGCTTCTCCCTCCTCAGGATATCCATAATTGTCAGGAACTCTATCTCCTTGATAAGTGTTTAAACTTTGCACACTTTGCTCTTCTTTCTCTTCTTGCACAAGTTGTGCTCTCTTGTCATTCGTTCTATCATTTTTGGATGATGAACCTTTGCTTTCTGGACATTTGAAAAATGGATGACCAAACTCACCACAGGTGTAACACTTGCCTGAAAATGTAGTAGAACCTCTACCACTTCCAAATCTGCCTTTATTACCTTTCCATCCACCTCTGAAATCAGACTGTCCCTGTCCTTTACCAGTGTCTTCTTGACCCTCATTGGTTTGCCTTGTTGTAGGGGCTAATCCTCTTCCCCTCATATTGCTGCCTCTTCCTCTCATGGACTTATCTTATCTCCTATTCATCTTTTCTTCAATCCTGATTGCCATTTGGTAACAATCCTCCACACTCTTAGGGTTAGCTAAAACTAACTCATCCTGTATGTTCAATCTCAAACCAGCCAAGTACCTAGCCACCTTTTCTACCTCATTCTCATGATGACCAGATCTCATACTCAACTTATAAAACTCCTCAGTATATGCCTTCACATCCATTTCCTTCTGCCTTAAAAATTGCAGCTTCTTAAACATCTGAATCTCATAATCCCTAGGCAAGAATTTACCTTTTATCCTTGCTACCATTTTATCCCATGAAGTGATCTTTGACTTCCCTTGTTTCCTTCTCTCGGATTGTACATAATCCCACCATACCAAAGCATGACCTCCTAACTTGGTCTTTGCAATCTTTACCTTCTGATCCTCAGCAACATCTTCACATTCAAAGTGATTATCAAGTGCGGCAATCCAATCCAGTAACTCATCTTCATTCAAACTTCCATTATACTTGGAAACATCAACCTTTACCTTAGGTTTATCACTCTGCACTGCCTTTAACAGTTTTGCAAATCTCTGGTCTTCAGCATCCAGATCTTCAGCTACCTCTTCATACTCTTCAACAGTATCTTCATCTTCTTCTGATTCACTGTCGTCCACTTCCCTCTTTTTGTTCTTTTCCAGGGCTACAAGCCTGGCTTGAAGTGCTTCAGCAAGCTCCTTCATCTTCCTCATCTCTCTGGCATGTTTTTCCTTCATCTCTTGCAATTCCCTTGCAGTACCATTACCTTTCAGAGGCATTTTGTCAACCTCTCACTCCTCTACCTCTGTCCTTTCGGTGACAGAATCAACTCTACCTCTGCCCTTTCGGTGACAAAATCAACACACAATAGCCCAGACCTTTTGCTGAGCTCTGATACCACTATGATGCAGAGGCATCCACACTATAACCTCAACATACAGCATGGATGTCTGCAGCCCATCATCATCATCATCATCATCATCATCATCATGTTTTCCTTAACACTGTCAGCATCATCATATTTACCCTCGCCGACCGATATCCTCCTGATGACAAGCCTTCACCCTTTCGCATGTCAACAGCATCATCACATTCGGCAAGCGCAAACATCCACCTGATGTCCACTGTTCATCTTACCGCCAAACTCTATCTTCAGCATCATGATGTTCAACATCATGTTCCTCAGCAGGATATAAAATATCCGGTTCCCTCCATATATCCTGATGATGACAACCTCATGCACCCTTCCTTCGATGCTTACGTCACCCCGATACCCTGATGACGATTATCCTGATGACGATGACGTCACATGCAGTTCCTTCAATATCCTGCTGTCGGCCAAACTTAACATTATCAGCCCGCGATGGTTTTATCAACCCGATCTTCTACCTTATGCCGATACGCTCCTCCTCGGCAACACCTGATGATGATCACCCCGAAACACATTCACCTTATGCAAACGATTGCATCATGCTCACCTCCATCTACTCGGATGATGCCCGAAGTAACTGCAGGATATACACAGAAATATCCTGATGATGCCGTTGCGATGGATTTTCCAACCTTAGCGAATTTTGATCCGCCGAACCTCCTGAGGTGACCCGATCCACTTCCTGGACAACTTTCCAGACTCGAACTACCAACACGACCTAGCACATACCCATGCTAGGGTTCTCAACACCTCTTGATCGCGATCCTGCACACCTGCATGCAAACAAACACAAAATGCAGACTAATCCCTAAGCTATTATACATGGCCATTCCACTGATTCGACGAATCAACCGGTGGAATGGATCAGCGAATCCATGCAACCACCAGAACAGCAAATCGATCACACGATGGAATTCAAAACAGAGAATTGACACAACAGGATCTCTTTATTGATTTTCAAAAGATGCAATACAATGCTCAGTCTTTCCCTCTGCCTCACTCTTTGCAAAGTCTGATCAATCCTATCCAATCTCAACCAAACCGCATGCATAAATAGGTTCTCCTGCGAGTACTACTGACCCGACTCCAAGCGGCTGGGAGGATCCAACCAGACATACAGCATAACAGCTGTCCTAACAACCTACCTAAAAATAGTATAGTATGGTCAACATGACCTTATTACATGCATTGGTCTTATCAGACCTTCTTGGAAACATTAACAAGACTCATAACAAACTAACTGCCTCATGGAGGCCAGCTGTCAGGTAGGTGCTCCTGCACCATACAGAGGCATCCACACTATAACCTCAACATACAGCATGGATGTCTGTAGCCCATCATCATCATCATCATCATCATGTTTTCCTTAACACGGTCAGCATCATCATATTTACCCTCGCCGACCGATATCCTCCTGATGACAAGCCTTCGCCCTTTCGCATGTCAACAGCATCATCATATCCGGCTATCGGCAGCATCATCACATTCGGCAAGCGCAAACATCCACCTGATGTCCACTGTTCATCTTACCGCCAAACTCTATCTTCAGCATCATGATGTTCAACATCATGTTCATCAGCAGGATATAAAATATCCGGTTCCCTCCATATATCCTGATGACGACAACCTCATGCACCCTTCCTTCGATGCTTACGTCACCCCAATACCCTGATGACGATTATCCTGATGACGATGACGTCACATGCAGTTCCTTCAATATCCTGCTGTCGGCCAAACTTAACATTATCGGCCCGCGATGGTTTTATCAACCCGATCTTCTACCTTATGCCGATACGCTCCTCCTCGGCAACACCTGATGATGATCACCCCGAAACACATTCACCTTATGCAAACGATTGCATCATGCTCACCTCCATCTACTCGGATGATGCCCAAAGTAACCGCAGGATATACACAGAAATATCCTGATGATGCCGTTACGATGGATTTTCCAACCTTAGCGAATTTTGATCCGCCGAACCTCCTGAGGTGACCCGATCCACTTCCTAGACAACTTTCCAGACTCGAACTACCAGCACAACCTAGCACATACCCACGCTAGGGTTCTCAACACCTCTTGATCGCGATCCTGCACACCTGCATGTAAACAAACACAAAATGTAGACTAATCCCTAAGCTATTATACATGGCCATTCCACCGATTCGACGAATCAACCGGTGGAATGGATCAGCGAATCCATGCAACCACCAGAACAGCAAATCGATCACATGATGGAATTCAAAACAGAGAATTGACACAACAGGATCTCTTTATTGATTTTCAAAAGATGCAATACAATGCTCAGTCTTTCCCTCTGCCTCACTCTCTGCAAAGTCTGATCGATCCTATCCAATCTCAACCAAACCGCATGCATAAATAGGTTCTCCTGCGAGTACTACCGACCCGACTCCAAGCGGCTAGGAGCTTCCAAGCGGCTGGGAGGATCCAACCAGACATACAGCATAACAGCTGTCCTAACAACCTACCTAAAAATAGTATAGTATGGTCAACATGACCTTATTACATGCATTGGTCTTATCAGACCTTCTTGGAAACATTAACAAGACTCATAACAAACTAACTGCCTCATGGAGGCCAGCTGTCAGGTAGGTGCTCCTGCACCATAGATACAGTTGATGCAAACTTTAGAGGATGATGAATGAAAATAATACATGCAACATAATGAGCACTCCAAGGGACGCAACAAATCAAAGCACATATCCAGAATTCAGACACAGATTACTCAAGATTTACTAGGATTTGTATTTGAAATACTCTTCTCCTTGATTAAGTATGCAAAAGACATGTACATATACAATAGCTTTGAAATGAGCCCTGAATACTTCAGGAAACAGATTTCAATTAAGTTTCGAATGTTTAAAATAAGGCATTCCACCACCTTTTATAGAATAAGGTGAGGAATTTGTTACAAAAAGATCTACGATCCTAATTTATCAATACAGATCTATGGTCACGATTCATCTGACTTCGTCAACCTTTACAAAATGGCACAAGTTGCCAACTGGCAACTATCTATACTACTTATGCTACTATCCCCTTCATGATGTATCTTCATCATGTTCCTCAACTGATTCATGCGGGTCATCATCATGTGTGTCGCTTCCTGAGCTTTCACTATCCTGATGATGATGCTACTGCATATGGGGCTGCATACTACTGCGGACCTGCTCATAAGAATGCACAACTTGATCTATCCCTCCGCCATCTTGAGTTTTTGCTTTGATGATGGCCTCTCTATGTGCTTCATATTTATCTCTGCTATTATCCAGCTTATTTTTCCGGTCCTGCAGTGTTTCTCTATATTTCTCCATCTAGACCTTGATCCTCATTATTTTATCTATAAGTTCTTCGGTCAAGTGGATAGGTGGACCATCTGTCTCTAATTGGAAGTTGTTGTGTACAGCTTTGATGGTGGACTCTTCATCTTGATTTTCTATTTTACCTTCCACCTTGCCTTCCAATGCTTCCAATATCACTACTTCTTCAGACATCAAATCCCGTAGCCTCATGCTGATATCCCTAAGCTTATTATTGCATTTTTTGAGGACTCCGCATTCGAACTGAATGTCCTTATACCAGATATCTATCAATAATGCGGTATTACTGTTTAATACCTACTTACTGATAAGTAGTTGAGGATTTATCCCCTTTATTTCCTCTAAAAGGCTCAGTACTCTCTCCAGTTTGTAAGACCTCTTCCTGGTCTGCATCTGCAATTTATCCACCTTAGTCTTGGAGTCGCTCAAAATGCTCCACCTCTTCAGAGAGGCTTTCATTATTTCTACAGCATCATCCAATGTGGATGACATCCATTTCCTTATTACGGATGCCTCATGCTTCATGAGGTCCAATTTATTTACCTCCTCCTGAGAAATGGCAGTCAATGGGACTGCACGTTCAGTTGTGGTATCATCAGGATCGGTAAGCCCTTTGATATAGGCATGCAACTGAGCAATGTGCTTTTTATGTTGCTTATTCTTCTCCTTCTCTCTTTTCACCTTTTGAATTAGAGAGTCAATAATATCTTTGCCTTCATGACCTTCTTGGTCCTCATTGGCAAAGCCCAAATCAACTGTGCTGATTTGAAATTCATCCACAGTGATTTTACCTTTTTCTTTCTCCACCGTAGGAATGGCAATTTGTGCGGTCCTTCTCCCTGTTGCTAGATCTATTTTGATGGCCGATGTCATTCTGGCCTTCCTCCTAGGTTTCATTATATCGGTGGAGAACAAGGTGGAGATGTCGAACTCTTGAATTTCAAACTCCTCTTCAATATTCACTTCTTTAGGTAACCACGGAGGTACTTGATCATGTTTTTCAGCATCATCATGATGTTCACCCATATCTCCCATTTCTATCAATAGATGTTGTGGAGATGGTGAGTTTTCCTTTTCTTCTTCTTGATGCTCGCTTTGTTGTTGATCTTGTGGCACCTCCTCCTATTGAGGAATTTCCTTCTCTGGGGGAGTATCTTCTTGGTGTGGGGAACCCTGTGGCGCATCTATTTGCTGATCATGATGATCATGACCTTCTTCTGTCATTACTTCATCTGTTCCCAATTCTTCCCCTTGTTGCTTATCCACTTCACCAGATACTGGGGATCCTGCCTGAGGTGTTGGCGGTTGTTCTGCAGCTATTACTTCTTCCGAGCCTGCACTATCAACTTCTTGTATTTTGGCAGCTGAATCCTCTAGTGCTTCCTTCTTCTCATTAGCCTTCGCTTCTTGAACCTCTACTATAGTAGGTTCTTCTGATGTGTCAGGTGGACTTTGTTGGCCTAACTCAAGAGCATGGCCCTCTGACTCTGCCATCTCTATCTCTTCTATTGGGTGGCCTTTATTAGGTGATCCTGTTGGCTGTTTAGGACTTGCATCTTGTTTCTCTGTCATATCCACCACTACAAGACTTGTCACCTCTGTGATCAATGCTTCTAGCCCTATCTCTTGAGCCACCTACTCTGGGCTCTTTTCTTGCTCTTCTTCTGCTTGTTTTATCTCCTCAAGCACAGTTTGAACTGGTGGAGGCTTGTGAGGAGTCATAGTTATATCAGCAGCAAGTGTTTCCATCTTTTGTGCAGCCACATCCTGCACTACCTCATCGTCAGACAAATTTATTGTCTCATCAAGCGAGACATGTCCTTCTGCTTGCGTCTGAGAGGTTTCTTTCATTTGCTCCTCTGCAAGTTCAGTTTTGAACTTGACTATGGTAGGAAGTGGAACATTATGTTGAAGTTCCTTCGGCACTTCACTACCTGCCCCTTGTAATAGTGTAGGGGTTCACTTATTCCACCTCTCATGGAGGTTCTTTGTTTCTTAGGTGTGGTAAAGACCAGCACCTGTGGAGCTCTCCTCTTTCTTTTTCTTATTAACGGAGCCTCTTCTTCTTCAGGCTCTTCCTCCATGAGGATATCTTCTTCTCCAGGTTTCTTTGAGGATTGACCCAATTCCAGGGTCCCTGTTATTCCAGCCTCAGCTGTCTTACTCTTCTTGGGCTTCTCTTTCTTTGGAGGGGATTCTGACTTTGATCCTGATCCTGATCCTGATCCTGCCACCTCCTCAGCTATAAACACTACCCAGTCAATTATAACCCCTTTGGGTTGTTTATCCACTTTCTTACCCCTTGGGGGTCTTTTGCTCTATTGTTGTTGTGGAGGTAACTTGTCTCCCTTAGTCTTCCTTTTCTCAAGCAGGAAGTCATCATATACCTCCCTAGTAATATCATGTCCCTTCTTTTTGTTGTCCACCGTAATGGCAACACCTTTCTTTTTCAATGCCTCTACCTAATCATCGATCCAAGCTTCAGTCAGCTGTATGGTCCTGGCAATGAATGGGTCCAAAGATATATCTTCCTGCATGGTGAGGTCAGGTGCAGAGATAGTGTCATTGTATATCTTTTTCTGTTCATATTCATCTGCCATTATCCTGCCATCATCCTTCTTCAATTGTTGGGGAAGGGAGATACAATCAAAAGTCCTAATTTGGTTCAGAGTCAACCTCTGATACTTTCTTCTCCTGGATTCTGCCTCATCTTCGCAGTCAGCCCAAAAATCTTCTAGGTGCCTCTGGTGAATAGGCTTTCCTAGTATCTTCTGTATCCTGCCGTAAGGATCATATGGTCTTGTTATTGGGAAACGCTGCAGATTCATTTTATTCAGGGTGACCATCACCTTCTTTATATTGTCAGAATCAGGGCACATATAGTTGCCAATGCTGACTGGGAACAAAAATGGTGGCAGCTTCTTGGCATCCTTGTACATCTTTATCATCACGGAGCCCTACCTGATAAATTCCATTAATATCACTGCATCGGTAGGATACCTCGGCAGCATGAGGGGATGTTCCTCAAAACCTTCAACCCTTATGTAAGAAAAGGTTGCAAACTAGATATACCAGGCTCCATGCCTGTAAACTACTTCTTGAGCCTCCATGCTCAATCTTTTTGTTCTATCCTCTTCCATGGTCCTTACCAGATGCATAGAGAATGCATCATTGACCAGTTTGTATTCTCTGAGGTAGTTGGTTCTTTGTAGCTGGGGATGATGATCCCAGATGTATGCAGCATTTGTGACTGTGAGCCTTCCATCTATAACTAAGGAATCAAAAGTGCCTCTATAAGCACAAGAATAAACAATGTAAGATGTCATATAAAATGTACAATTTGAACATCCCAGGTTCATCAACTGCTCATGTAGAGCATCACTTATTATTTAGCCCCATAGTGGTTTGGTGTTCGAATACAGACACATCATTATAATTCCATACATCAAATCCCTGAAACTACCAGTATCAGGTTGGCCTGTTACTCGATTCAGGAGTGCAATCATATACTGGTACTCCTCACTAAAATCATATTTAAACATGTGCACTGGGAGTTTGGCCGCTGCAGGATATGTGATGTTCTCTGCTCACCATTGATACATGTTCTTTCTGGCCTATTTCTTGTTGGCCTCATACTCCTTTTCTGCCTTTCTCAGGTCCACACTTTTTACTTTACTGCCCAACGGCAGTCCAAATGTCTAGGAGAGACCCTTGATGGAGAGGTCTACATATATCCTCCCATGCTTTACCACTTGCCTCGTCTGATGATTATAATTCCAGGCACATTCTATAACCAGCTTCAGAGATTCCATCGAATATGGGAAACCAGAAGTGTTCCACATTCCTGACACAAATACTACGTCCAGCACAAGACTCTTGTCATGCCCATCATTCAGTTTAGCTGACTAGGCCTCCAGATTAGTGCTCCCCTGATGGGTATCTGTAATTGCTCCATATTTGAACAGGACTCCCCTCTGAGAAGAGAACATAGGCCTACTGAATTCTTCTTGACACTTACTGTACCGCTTATCAGCCATGAGTACCTGCAATTAACAAAATCCTATCTCACAACAGATATACACACATGCACACATATTGTAATTAAGATCACTATGCATACTATATTTCTTCACCATTACTTAATCATATGGATGCATAAACCAAAACTTCCATCATCATACCTGAACAATAATGACATGATGACAGTTTCATTTACTTACCTAGTTATGTAAATTTCTCTTTTATACCAGTGGATTGCCAATGACGCTCCTAATTCAGCTGATGATCACCTCTTTCCTTCTGTCTATGAGCTCAAGTCGCGCAACGGTAGCTGGTATGTGGATATGGAAGCTAGTGCTCTGTAAAACAATTTTATCGCAAGGTAAATGTGAAAATGGCGGTTGAATTACCTTTTAACCTCACAGTTAGGGTACACTTAGGGCAACTCTGACAAGTTAGATTACATTCCTTGATTATTCGTGTGAAAATGCAGGATCTCGCCAAGTGTTTCATTAGGTTCCGGGGTCGGCGGGAACTGCCTACCATGTCTGAGTGCATTAAAGGATAATGGCGGCAACGGGAGTGGGGGGATATCCATATGACAGGATATCATGAGGGTAGGATGATATTCACAAATATTGGGTTGAGTTTCAATATCATCCTCCTCCCTCATATTGAAATTGTTATTGTGACAAGATTCGGGTGACAACAGCACCTTTGTTTATGTTTAGTACATTAGGAGGATATTTCGGTGTATCAGGTGATGTTTCAAAATATGATGATGACGAGACAAACTTACATGTCTCTTTTCAGAATATCAGGATGATGTCATCCTGATAGTCGTTCTTTGTATTGGAAATATATCATGACGTCATCGTCATATTAGGTGAACATGATCATCTTTGGAAAAATATCCTATCGAAATATGAATGTGATGATGATGTCATCATCATGTTTGCTTCTTCATTTATCTGGTTTGGATGATGTCATCAGGATATTTGCTAAGGGTGATATTTTGCGTCAGGAGGATATTAAGAAATATCGGGTTACATTCAAAAACATGACGCTCGTGATACAAAAGATCGCTTGACGGGGAAGACTTACTACCACTTAAAGTTGACGTTCGGATATTTGAGCCGCAGGATATTGTGGGGAGGTGTTTCAAATATGATGATGATCTTCAAAAAGATGACAGGTTATAAAAAAAATATATGATCCCTCCTCTTACAAATATCAGGTTTGACCGAAACTTTGACCGTTCATAACTCACAACTCCTGAGGAATATAAGGATGATGTAAAAGACAAACCTGCATGAATTTTAGTACTCTTTCAAACTATGAGGTCACAGAAATGAAATACGAAATTTGACAAACTGACCTCATAATGGTGACTTACCTCATCCTGACTTACTTTTACCAGACCGCCAGAGAACAAACAAGCCAAGCCAAAAGTTGGGTCCCTGTTTTGCCAAGTCAAAATGGGGCGTGTTGTGTAACCACACAACAACTTGCCACCAAAGAAAACAAACAAATTCCAATGATTCAAGTGATGTGATCACATTCATCTATAGTATTTTAATTCCATCTAAGTATAAGTATCATGATACTCTAAATGATAAAATTTCATCATGGTAACAATGCTAACCAAAGATCAGGTGTGTGCATATGATTAATTATCCTCATCTTGAAAGCAAGTTAAAAACATAAGTAACTGGTGTTAAACTACATAGTTGGAGATCATCCCTCATAGCCAACCTAGATAGAGCCTTGCTGCCAACAGCGTCTATAGCCCCGGCAAGGTTATCTATACAATCTCCCTAAGTAGAGCCCCACTGCCAGCAGGCGTCTATAGCCCCGGTAGTGTTACTTAGGTGGCCTAATTTTATTTCTTTTCTGATTTTCTCTTTTAAAATTCATATTTGGTATCATCATGTCAACTCATTTGTACAAGGTATAGTCACTTGCAACTTTAGGTTGGAGATTGTACTGGTAGCAAGGGAGTCCCTTTAGATTTTTCACGTAACACCTATACTATTGTGTTCAACAAACCCAAGGCTGTTAGATGCTTCATTGTGATTGATTCATTTTGACCAAGAAAAGGCACCCTAATGAAAAGATATCACAAACCTGATCATGAACACTTCTTAGAATGAATCATAACCTATGTCTAAATGTGATCTCATCACTTGAACCTTAACAATTTAGTTATTTTCTGGGGTGATGAAGTGCATCATCCTGACTTACCAGAACAAAGTCTCAACCAACAAAACAAAACAAGCAAACTGTACAAACGACTATACAAATATACAATATGATACACATGACTGTTACGAAGTCATTCAGGCTTAGAAATAATGTTTGAGGAATTGTTGATAGACTGGCAATGGGACATCCTCACCTGTTAGGTTCTTAAGCCTATAAGTGCTATCTCCTAGTATTTCAGAAATTTGAAAGGGACCTATCCATAATCTATCAAACTTACCATGGTCACCTTTCTTTTCATGGGCTTTATCCCACATCAGGACCAAATTAGATATCCTGAAAGCTTTAACTCTGGCTCTCTTGTCGAACCAGCATTTGACAACAGACTGATGTTTTGCAAATTGGTCAATTTCTTGACTCCTTTTTTCTTCCAGGTGCATCAACTAAAGCAACTTGACTTCTTGTTTATTGTCTATGCCTAGGTATTCTTGGGCAAACTGCAAAGTAGGAATTTTCAAGTTTACAGGAAGGATAGGATCTACCCCATATACTAGTTGGAAAGGTGAGTTTCCTAATGCAGTTTTCATTCTATTTCTGTCTACCCATAAGGCATACTTCAGAAATGAGTTCCATTCCCTAGGGTTTTTCTCTATTAACTTTCTTATGATACTCAGTAAATTCTTGTTGGTGGATTCTGCTAAACCATTCCCTTGGGGATAATAGTTGGATGAAAACTTGAGTATAATCCCATGATCAAAAGCCCAACTTGACAATTTAGTTGAAGTGAATGCGGACCCATTATCACTTACTAATGCATAAGGAGTTCCATACTTGGTGACAATGTTGCTCTCTAGAAATTTAATGACATCATCTGCAGTGCAAGTTTTGCTGCTAATAGCCTCAGTCCATCTAGTACAATAGTCAGTAATTGTTAAAACATACCTATGCCCTGAGGAGGATGGAGGATTGATTGGTCCTATGAAGTCCATGCCCCACTGTGCAAATGGGCATTCTTTTATTACTGGCTGCAATGGTTGTGTAGCATATTTCTCTCTGTTGGCAGCAACCTGGCAAACATGACAACATTTAACATGATCAGCTGTGTCTTTGAAAATTGTAGGCTAGTAATATCCTACTCTGAGGATTGCATGTGTTGTGGCCAAGGATGATCCATGTGCCGTTCCAAACTTGTCATGTAGTTCTGTCAGGACTCTATTTTCTTCTGGTTTTTCTAAACATCTCTGGTATATTCCTTCATAATTCTTCTTGAATAGGGTTCCTCCCTTCATCATATACTTTTGGGATCTTATTTTTAAGGCTCTTCTTTGTAAAGCCTGCATTCTTGATGGACATCTTCCAATAATCAGGATGTGCCTGATATTTGAATACCACTCTTTATTGTCTTTCTCATTGATCACATATTGCTGACTAGTGATGTTTGGATCGATTTCAGATATCATCTGGCTCAGAGCTTGTCCTCTTACCAGCTTCATTGGTGTAATTTCCATATCATACTCTTGTAATACAGTAATCCATTTAGCTCTTTTCTCACCAGGCTCACTTTGCATCAGCAGCATCTTCACTGCTGCATCTGGTACCACAGCAATCACTTTGCTTCTTAGTATGTAATGTCTGAATTTTTTTACTGCTCTAACTAATGCAAGTGCCTATTTCTCAACATGTACATATCTCAACTCAGTATCTCTAAAAGGACAGCTCATGAAAGCAATTGGTTTCTCTTCTTTCTCCTCATTTATTTGAGTTAACACTGCTGCAGAAGTATGTTCTGAAGCAAATGAATATATGTAAAAATCTTTTGTGTAGTCTGGACTGATGAGGACAGGAGCATCTGAAATGGCTTTCTTTATATCTTCAAATGCAGCTTTGGCTTCTGGTGTCCACTCAATCTATGCATCCTTTTTCAACATGGCATTTAGTGGTCTGACAATCTCAGCCAAGCTGGTAATGAACTTCCTTACAAAATTTATCTTGCCAAAGTAAGACTTGAGTTCCTTTTTGCTTCCTGGAAGTTGTAACTTCATGATAGACTCCACCCTGTCAGGATCAATGATAATTCAATCTTCTGTGATTAGGTGGCCTAATAACTTCCCTGTTGTCACCCCAAATATGCACTTCTTGGGATTTAAAGATATTCCGTACTCTTCACATTTCTTCAGTACACTTCTGAGATCAGCAACGTGATTCCCCCTTTCCTTGGAGAATACTGTCAAGTCATCCATGTAGATGACTATACATTTTCCTATTAAGCCCCTGAAGGCTATATCCATGGCTCGCTGGAATGTAGCTCTAGTATTTATGAGTCCGAATGGCATACGTTTATATACAAATATCCCCCACTTTGTGGTGAAGGCAGTTTTCAATCTGTCAATTTTATCAACCATTACTTGGTTGTATCCTGAAAAACCGTCCAAGAAGGACATCATTTTAGCTCCATTTACAATCTGTAGAACTTCATCCAATGAGGGTAAAGGATAATTATCCTTTTCTGATGCTCTGTTTAGGTTCCTGAAATCTACACATAACCTGATGTCTCCATTCTTCTTTCTGACCGGCACAAGATTTGCCACCCAAGTGGAGTGCCTCATAGGAAATATTATCCTGGCGTTTAACAATTTCTTTACTTCTTCGAGAATTATTGGTTTGAGCAAGGCATTAACTGGCCTTTGCTTCTGTCTGAAAGGTTTAGCATCTGGCTTGAGAGGTATAGTATGAGTTATGACAGAGGTGTCATATGTCTTCAGCTCATCATAAGTCCATGCAATTACATGTATGTAGTCCTTGAGGGCCTGAGTTATTCCTTCTAACTCTTCTGGTGTACAAACCTTACCCAACAGGACATTTTTCTTGTCATCAGCTTGTCCAATATTCACTTGTGAATACTGACCTCCATCTGCCTTGGGCAGATCCTTCTGTTTGAGCATATTATCCAAATCAAAAGCTCTCTCTAATTCAATCATACCTGTGGGGATCCTGTTGCTAGGCAGCTCTAATATCTCATCTTCTTCCCAGACATGATCTTCCATGCCATTCTCATCTATAATCTGAGCTTCAAATATGTCTCTATTTGAAATGAAGTCCAGAATGTGTTGATCATCATCAAACACCTGGAGATTGGTCACATTATCAGGTACTGAAGGTACTGACACCAGTTCTACTGAAAATCTTTTCAGACTAGATATAGACAGTGGCTCCAATGTACTGGTAGCTTGGGCAAGTGCATTTGCCCTATGATTTTGTTTTCTTGGTACATGAGTGATATTAAAGGCATCAAAGTCCTCAATCAGGTCCCATACCCGATGTCTATAATTGGACAGCTTTCTGTAGTTACATGAGTAGATTCCTCTTACTTGCCTCACCACTAGTTCTGAATCTCTGAAGACATGCAGAATCTTTATCTTCTTCTTATGAGCAAATAGCATCCCATGAATTAGAGCCTCATACTCCGCTACATTGTTAGTGTAGGGGAAATGTAATCTATAGGCTGCTAAGTAGGATTTTCCAGCTGGATCGATCAGATCAATTCCTACCCCAGCACCCTGCTTGGATTTGGACCCATCAAACCTCAGGGTCCAAGGTTTATCTTCAGCAGGACATTTAGCTGAACTTTCTTTTCTCCTTGCAGCTCTAGCTACTGCTCTGCCTGATATCCATTTTAGCTTAGGGACGTCATCACCCTCAAGTTTCTTCTTTCCTTTTTCTTGTGAGCCTGATGGCTTTTCTATTTTCTCTTTCATTTCAGTAGGAGGATGATCTTCTGGGCTTATAGCTGCATGCTTCTTCAAAATGTGTAAACATAGTGAACAAGTTGTTTCTGAGTGAGGTGCCTCGTGCAACCTACACCAACCCTTGATTAAAACCTCATGGGGAGATTTATGTTGTCAAGTCATCTTCTCTATTTCCTTTACTAGAAATTCTTCGAACTTAGTCAGGTCACTACCTTTGTCTTCATCAGACAACTCATAATCGGGTTCCATAAAGCAATCACTACCAGGAGTAATCTTTTCTTTCCTCATATCATTTATCTGATCAGACACCAGAACTTCTTCTATTTTCAGGATATGATCCTCATCATGATCTGTCGACTCCTCTGTTCCTGTAGAAGATAGATAAGAATTAGTGTCATCATCATCATCATTAGATGTAGCATTTACCTCAGAACATGATGATGACACCTCACTACATGTCTACTCCAGCATCATCATATCTAAGCATGTTTCACAAGTCTTTTCTGAGTGTGCTTCATCGTGTAATCTGCACCATCCATCAATCAAAATGTCATCAGTAGGTATATTTAATAATTGACAACGTTTTACTTGATTAGACAAATGTATCTCAAAGTCTTTGAAGCGATCTATTTCATTCTCATTATCAGGATTATTATCAGGTTCTATGACTGGCATGTCCTCCTGAGGATCATCATCATGAAGATGATGCAAATCAAGCATCAGGATCTCTTCTATTTTGACAGTCTGTGGCCTGATGCAGTAAACTCTAGGCTCTACGTCTACGTACAGGATCTCATTTGTTTGGTTGTATTCAGTGATCATATGTTTCATTCTAGGCTCAGCATCAATCCTGATCTGATTAGGTATACCTTTCCATGGCAACCACATGTGACTGAAATCTGTGGACATATATCCATTGAGCGTCTTGGACCAGTCTCAACTAAGCAACATCCTGTAAGTATCAGGTATGTCAACTATCTGAATATCAATGTAATACTGGATCCTAGGATCAGATGCTAGTTGCATGTGGATATGAGTTAACTCTCCTACTACACTTACTTCTATTTTGTCCAGTTGTGTCTCCTTCTTTAGGGATTTAGCAGGATGTAGTCCTAAGGCGTTACATATTGATAGGGGCATAACATTCGTAGAGGCCCCTGAATCAACCAGACAGTTGTGCAGGTTCTTGCTGAACATTCTTATGGTAAGGAGGAATGGGGGTGATTCAGTTTTATCCCTGTACAAGGTCATGTGGGAGGTTTCAGCAGCTTGGACTGTAGCTGACACTTTAGGCTTGATAATATTATCCCTAGTAGCATGATCCTTGCCACTGGACCAACTTGAAAGATGACTATCCTCTTTAGGAGCAGGATCATCTAGTGACTTCATGAATGCCCTTTTGATGGCAGGAGTTTTCAGTAACTCAGACAAGGACAGGCTGATCTTAATTTTCTTCATTTCATCAGCCAGATAGCTAACTAACTTGTCGGATTCATGAGGTATATTTACAACCTTTGATCCTGCGTTTTGAGGGGACAAGTATTGAGCATTTACCTTGGGGAACCCTGGGTTATTGCTAGCTTTAGGATCAGGAGGTGTGTTGAAATTATTTGGAGGTAGGGATGATGTCAATGGACCAGCAGGTCTGTTGGCATTACCCCTCAAGTTATAACTATGCTTACCAGGATATTGTTGCTGATATGCATGTACTTCCTCATGTTCTCTTACAGGTTCATTTTCATCCTCAAAGGGGAAAACATAATTTGTTTCAAAGGTTAAGGCAGATTCCTCACATACCTGGTTGTGACCCTGATGAGGTTGATTAATATAGGTTTCCAGCACAAAAGCTGAATCATATCCACAAGGAACAATCTCATTGCCCTCTGCATGAGGTGGATTTCTAGAAGTATTAGACACTTCAGTCTGAAAGATGCTAGCAGCAATTCTAAATTGTGGATAATCTAATTCTGCATGTGCATTGGTATTGTGGATCCTACACCAATTAGTAAGGGCTGCCTCAGCAAGATTGACTCTAGTAGTCTGTTTGGCTTCACCAGGAGGCTGATTGTCTAGGGGTGATGGTAATGAGCCATTATTTGGCCTAGAGTTCCACACTCTGGGTTGTCTCTGAGGATTATTGTTGCTTCCACCATTATTGTTGAAATTATTGGTGTTATATCCTCTGTCAAGATAATTCGATCTGTCATTAGAATAATTTCTATTCTGACTTGACTGGGAATAAAACCCTTGATTTCTAAATGTGTCACCTCTGTGGTGAGTTTTCTCAATTGAGCAGAAATCTCTTTGATTTCCTCCTTTTCTTCCTGAGCTTTGGCTACTACATTTTCAGTGTGAGGCTTGAAGAAAGAGGATCCATGGTTATTGTTAGACAAATTAGTACCTTGAGGTGTCTGAGCATGTGCAGGATATTGTAGCAGTTGGCCATTTCCATTAGGAGGGGGCATGATGCTCAGTGGAGGTACTTGCAAAGGTGCAGGCAGGACAGTTGGGGGTATCAATCCTTCATTAGGATATTGTGTAGGATATTGTGGAGAATATGTTGTAGGGTATGATGCAGGATATTGTGACTGTATGCCAGGCAAGGTAGGGAATACTATAGTTGGAGTAGGAGTAGGTATCAACTGCTGATTCACTTTGATAGCTTCTTGAAAAGCTCTTGTCAATGTAGTGATCTCAGGATGTGTTCTCTTGATGAACATGTAAGTTAATGGATCCAGAGCTGAATAATAGATACTCTAGGCAGAGGCATTAGATACTACATATGGGGCAACTAACTTGGACAACATTTTCTAAAACCTAGCATTGAAATTGGCGATAGGCTCATTCTCAAATATTTTGATTGTAGCAAACATATGGTAATTCATAGATGGATCAATAGGGACCTTGAACCTGTCAAGAAAGGCTTTCTCTAAGATAGCCCATGAACCAACAGAGGCTTGGCCAAGACTAATGAACCAATTATAAGCCTCTTCCCCTAAGGAAAAAGGAAATAACCTGCACACCACATCTTGATGTTCTATTCTGGCTCTGCAGCAAGCTTCCTTAAATGTCCTGATATGATCATCAACATCTTGATAAGGATGATATTTTGGACAAAGTTTGTTCGGATTCTTTGGTAACTCATAATATGCAGTGAAGGTCAAAGGTGACTCCGCTGCAAAGAAAGACATTGCAACTAGAGGAGGTTGAGCTAGTGGTGCAGCTGGCTGGGGTTGGACTGAAGGCACACCCTGAAGCTGAACAGGAGGTGTCACAGATATCCCAGAAGATATTTGTAAACCAACAGGAGTTACAGGAGGAGGTTCTAGTGAAATTCCTTGTGCACTAGACCCTGGAGTATGATGAATGTCTACAGTTCTAGGTCTGAAACCTCTAACAGGTAGTTCTTCAAAGATTCCACTAGGTCTAGACCTGGTATTTATCCTATGAGCCAGGATTTTTCAATTTTGAGGTGAATTGGCTGAAACTTTGCAAATATTAGCTGGATTTCACCAAATGAGGTGATATTTGCAGTCAGATGGCTAATCAAACAAGATATTTATGAGATATTTGTGAAGATACTGCAAATATGATAGGATATTAGGGATATAATGACCCCTAGCACGAGATCTCAAGTGTCTAAGGCTTAAATTCTTCAAAGCTTGAACAAATTTACGTATCTTTAGCCAATATTAGTGAATTCAGAATGATCTACTGTAAAGCTTGCAATATTTATGTGAGATCTAGAAATCTTTACACATAATGAGCACATTTATGAACCTTTTACAGTAAATATTTGTGTAGTATTTGAAATTCACAGACGATCGGAGGTTACCTTTCTCTCTGCATCATCAAACTTGAAAATAATGATGACGAACGTAGTATTCCAGATCAGGCCCTCCTTCTAGCGCCAATTTATGTTGGTCCTGATGTTAGTCACAAACAAACATAGAATAAAAGTACACATTAACCTTTATTCATCTTGAAAGATACTATGAATTCAAAGAATTCAAGATCCCAAGTCTCCGATGATTAGGTCTTAATCGTCTGAAGTCACTCAAAGGTTAATGTGAGTTGCTATTTCCATTTTGGGGCCTTACGTGGAATTTTATCATCATCATGACATTCATGCAGAAATTCTTTACAAAGAAGTTATATTATGCAGTTATTTGATGAGAATATGTGGAAATACCTCAATCTTTGCATGATATTTTCAGTTCTACATGCTTTGTATTCAAATATGCTAAATATTTATGATTATCTACGAGATGTCTGCATATTTGTGTTATTTGCTTAAGGTTATCAATTATTTGCAATTATGGAGATGAAATGTTCTGAAATTAAAAAAACTAAAAGGAATACTTCAATTTAAGGTTGAACCTTTAGCTATTGATCCACATACATACTTGATACTATCATGAGGAAAAGAAATCAAACCATATGTTCACCAGGATATTCCACAGCTAGATACAGTTGATGCAAAATTCAGAGGATGATGAATGAAAACAATACATGCAACATGATGAGCACTCCAAGAGACACAGCAAATCAAAGCACATATCCATAATTCAGACACAGATTACTCAAGATTTACTAGGATTTGTAATCGAAATACTCTTCTCCTTGATTAAGTATGCAAAAGACATGTACATATACAATAGCTTTGAAATGAGCCCTGAATACTTCAGCAAACAGATTTCAATTAAGTTTCAAATGTTTAAAATAAGGCATTCCACTACCTTTTATAGAATAAGGTGAGGAATCCATTACAAAAAGATCTACGATCCTGATTTATCAATACAGATCTATGGTCACGATTCATCTGACTTCGTCAACCTTTACAAAATGGCACAAGTTGCCAACTGGCAACTATCTATACTACTTATGCTACTATCCCCTTCATGATGTATCTTCATCATGCTCCTCAGCTAATTCATGCGGGTCATCATCGTGTGCGTCACTTCCTGAGCTTTCACTATCTTGATGATGATGTTGTTGCATATGGGGCTGCATACTACTGTGGACCTGCTCATAAGAATACACAACTTGATCTATCCCTCTGCCATCTTGAGTTTTTGCTTTGATGATGGCGTGCCTATGTGCTTCATATTTATCTCTGCTGTTATCCAGCTTATTTTTCCAATCCTGTAGTGTTTCTCTATATTTCTCCATCTGGACCTTGATCCTCATTATTTTATCTATAAGTTCTTTGGTCAAGTGGACAGGTGGACCATCTGTCTCTAATTGGAAGTTGCTATTTACAGCTTTGATGGCGGACTCTTCGTCTTGATTTTCTATTTTACCTTCCACCTTGCCTTCCAATGCTTCCAATATCACTGCTTCTTCAGACATCAAATCCCGTAGCCTCATGCTCATATTCCTCAGCTTATTATTGCATCTTTTAAGGACTCTGCATTCGAACTAAATGTCCTTATACCAGATATATATCAATAATACGGTATTACTGTTCAATACCTGCTTACTGATAAGTAGTTGAGGATTTATCCCCTTTATTTCTCCTAAAAGGCTCAGGACTCTCTCCAGCTTGTAAGACCTCTTCCCGGTCTGCATCTTCAATTTATCCACCTTAGTCTTGGAGTCGCTCAAAATGCTCCACCTCTTCAGAGAGGCTTTCATTATTTCTATAGCATCATCCAATGTGGATGACATCCATTTCCTTATTACGGATGCCTCATGCTTCATGAGGTCTAATTTATTTACCTCCTCCTGAGAAATGGCAGTCAATGGGACTGCACGTTCAGTTGTGGTATCATCAGGATCGATAAGCCCTTTGATATAGGCATGCAACTGAGCAATGTTCTTTTTATGTTGCTTATTCTTCTCCTTCTCTCTTTTCACCTTTTGAATTAGAGAGTCAATAATATCTTTGCCTTCCTGACCTTCTTGGTCCTCATTGGCAAAGCCCAAATCAACTGTGCTGATTTGAAATTCATCCACAGTGATTTTACCTTTTTCTTTCTCCACCGTAGGTATGGCAATTTGTGCGGTCCTTCTCCCTGTTGTCGGATCTCTTTTGATGGCCGATGTCATTCTGGCCTTCCTCCTGGGTTTCATTATATCGGCGGAGAACAAGGTGGAGACGTCAAACTCTTGAATTTCAAACTCCTCTTCAATATTCACTTCTTTAGCTAACCACGGAGGTACCTGATCATGTTTTTCAGCATCATCATGATGTTCACCCATATCTCCCGTTTTTATCAATAGATGTTGTGGAGATGGTGACTTTTCCTTTTCTTCTTCTTGATGCTCGCTTTGTTGTTGATCTTGCGGCACCTCCTCCTGTTGAGGAATTTCCTTCTCTGGGGGAGCATCTTCTTGGTGTGGGGAACCCTGTGGCACATCTATTTGCTGATCATGATGATCATGACCTTCTTCTGTCATTACTTCATCTGTTCCCAATTCTTCCCCTTGTTGGTTACCCACTTCACCAGATACTGGGGATCCTGCCTGAGGTGCTGACAGTTGTTCTGCAGCTATTACTTCTTCCGAGCCTGCACTATCAACTTCTTGTATTTTGGCAGCTGGATCCTCTAGTGCTTCCTTCTTCTCATCAGCCTTCACTTCCTGAACCTCTACTATAGCAGGTTCTTCTGATGTGTCAGGTGGACTTTGTTGGCCTAACTCAAGAGCATGGCCCTCTGACTCTGCCATCTCTATCTCTTCTATTGGGTGGCCTTTATCAGGTGATCCTGCTGGCTGTTCAGGACTTGCATCCTATTTCTCTGTCAGATCCACCACTACAGGACTTGTCACCTCTATGATCAATGCTTCTAGCCCTATCTCTTGAGCCACCTGCTCTGGGCTCTTTTCTTGCTCTTCTTCTGCTTGTTTTATCTCCTCAGTTGTAAACACTGCCCTGTCAATTATAACCCCTTTGGGTTGCTTATCCACTTTCTTACCCCTTGGGGGTCTTTTGCTCTATTGTTGTGGTGGAGGTAACTTGTCTCCCTTAGTCTTCCTTTTCTCAAGCAGGAAGTCATCATATCCCTCCCCAGGAATATCCCGTCCCTTCTTTTTGTTGTCCACCATAATGGCAACACCTTTCTTTTTCAATGCCTCTACCTGATCATCGATCCAAGCTTGAGTCAGCTGTATGGTCCTGGCAATGAATGGGTCCAAAGATATATCTTCCTGCATGGTGAGGTCAGGTGCAGAGATAGTGTCATTGTATATCTTTTTCTGTTCATATTCATCTGCTATTATCCTGCCATCATCCTTCTTCAATTGTTGGGGAAGGGAGATACAATCAAAAGTCCTAATTTGGTTCAGAGTCAACCTCTGATACCTTCTTCTCCTGGCTTCTGCCTCATCTTCGCAGTCAGCCCAAAAATCTTCTAGGTGCCTCTAGTGAATAGGCTTTCCTAGTATCTTCTATATCCTGCCGTAAGGATCATATGGTCTTGTTATTGGGAAAGGCTGTAGATTCATTTTATTTAGGGTGACCATCACCTTCTTTATATTGTCAGAATCAGGGCACATATAGTTGCCAATGCTGACTGGGAACAAAATTGGTGGCAGCTTCTTGGCGTCCTTGTACATCTTTATCATCACGGAGCCCTGCCTGATAAATTCCATTAATATCACTGCATCGGTAGAATACCTCGGCAGCATGAGGGGATGTTCCTCAAAACCTTCAACCCTTATGTAAGAAAAGGTTGCAAACTGGATATACCAGGCTCCATGCTTGTAAACTACTTCTTGAGCCTCCATGCTCAATCTTTTTGTTCTGTCCTCTTCCATGGTCCTTACCAGATGCATAGAGAATGCATCATTGACCAGTTTGTATTCTCTAAGGTAGTTGGTTTCTGTAGCTGGGGATGATGATCCCAGATGTATGTAGCATTTGTGCCTGTGAGCCTTCCATCTGTAACTAAGGCATCAAAAGTGCCTCTATAAGCACAAGAATAAACAATGTAAGATGTCATATAAAATGCACAATTTGAACCTCCTAGGTTCATCAGCTGTTCATGCAGAGCATCACTTATTATTTGGCCCCATAGTGGCTTGGTGTTCGAATACAAACACATCATTATAATTCCATACATCCAATCCCTGAAACTACCAATATCAGGTTGGCCTGTTACTCGATTCAGGAGTGCAATCATATACTGGTACTCCTCACTGAAATCATATTTAAACATGTGCACTTGGAGTTTGGCCACTATAGGATATGTGTTGTTCTCTGCTCGCCATTGATACATGTTCTTTCTGGCTGATTTCTTGTTGGCCTCATACTCCTTTTCTGCCTTCTCAGTTCCACACTTTTTACTTTACTGCCCAATGGCAGTCCAAATGTCTGGGAGAGACCCTTGATGGAGAGGTCTACATATATCCTCCCATGCTTTACCACTTGCCTCATCTGAGGATTATAATTCTGGGCACATTCTATAACCAGCTCCAGAGATTCCATGGAATATGGGAAACTAGCAACGTTCCACATTCCTGACATAAATACTGCGTCCAACACAGCACTCTTGTCATGCCCATCATTAAGTTTAGCTGACCAGGCCTCCAGATTAGTGCTCCCTTGATGGGTATCTGTAATTGCTCCATATTTGAACAGGACTCCCCTCTGAGAAGAGAACATAGGCCTACTGAATTCCTCTTGACACTTAATGTACCGCTTGTCGGCCATGAGTACCTGCAATTAACAAAATCCTACCTCACAATGGATATACACACATGCACACATATTGCAATTAAGATCACTATGCATACTGTATTTCTTCACCATTACTTAATCATATGGATGCATAAACCAAAACTTCCATCATCATACCTGAACAATAATGACATGATGCGGGTTTCATTTACTTACCTGGTTATGCAAATTTCTCTTTTATACCACTGGATTGCCAACGATGCTCCTAATTCAGCTGATGATCACCTTGTTCCTTCTGTCTATGAGCTCAAGTCGCGCAACGGTAGCTGGTATGTGGATATGGAAGCTGGTGCTCTGTAAAATAATTTTATCTCAAGGTAAATGTGAAAATGGCGGTTGAATTACCTTTTAACCTCGCAGTTAGGGTACACTTAGGGCAACTCTAACAAGTTAGATTACATTCCTTGATTATTCATGTAAAAATGCAGGATCTCGCCAGGTGTTTCATTGGGTTCCGGGGTCAGCGGGAACTACCTACCATGTCTGCACGCATTAAATGATAATGGCGGCAACGGGAGCGGGGGGATATCCATATGACAGGATATCATGAGGGCAGGATGATATTCGCAAATATCGGGTTGAGATTCAATATCATCCTCCTCCCTCATATTGAAATTGTTATCGCGACAAGATTCGGGTGACAAAAGCACCTTTGTTTATGTTTAGTACATCAGAAGGATATTTCAGTGTATCGGGTGATGTTTCAAAATATGATGATGACGAGACAAACTTACATGTCTCTTTTCAGAATATCAGGATGACATCATCCTGATAGTCGTTCTTTGTATCGGAAATATATCATGATGTCATCGTCATATTAGGCAAACATGATCATGTTTGGAAAAATATCCTGTCGAAATATGAATGTGATGATGATGTCATCATCATGTTTGCTTCTTCATTTATCTGGTTTGGATGACGTCATCAGGATATTTGCTAAGGGTGATATTTCGCATCAGGAGGATATTAAGAAATATCAGGTTACATTCAAAAACATGATGCTCGTGATACAAAAGACCGCTTGACGGGGAAGACTTACTACCACTTAAAGTTGACGTCCGAATATTTGAGCCGCAGGATATTGTCGGGGGATGTTTCAAAAATGATGATGATCTTCAAAAAGATGATAGGTTATAAAAAAAATATATGATCCCTCCTCTTACGAATATCAGGTTTGACCGAAACTTTGACCGTTCATAACTCTCAACTCCTGAGGAATATAAGGATGATGTAAAAGACAAACCTACATGAATTTTAGTACTCTTTCAAACTATGAGGTCACAGAAATGAAATATGAAATTTGACAAACTGACCTCATAATGGTGACTTACCTCATCCTGACTCTACATGATGATGCACCTGACTTACTTTTACTAGACCGCCAGAGAACAAACAAGCCAAGCCAAAAGTTGGGTCCCTATTTTGCTAAGTCAAAATGGGGCGTGTTGTGTAACCACACAACAGATACTTGATGTCTATATGCTTAGACCTAACATGAAACACTGGATTCTTAGATAATATGATGCAACTCTGATTGTCACAGTGTATCACGATAGTCTCAACCCTCTGACCAAACAAGGCTACTAGCAACTTCCAAAGCCATATAGTCTCACACGTTGCCATGCTAGCTGCTATGTATTTTCCTTCTGTAGAACTCAGAGCCATGAAATTTTGATTCCTATTGTACCAAGAGACAACTCTTGATCCCAAACTAAAGCAGCACCCTGAAGTGTTTTTCCTGTCCACTGTACTACCTGACCAATCTGTATCAGTATAGCCTATCAACCTGATACCATCACCTCGAGCATATCTGATCCCATACTTGATTGTACCACACAAATACCACAACACATGCTTTGTCGCTGTCCAATGCATTTTCTTCGGCTCAACCATGAACTGACTAAGAGAGTTTACTGCAAAGGATATATCTGGCCTAGTGTTGACCAAAGAGATCCAATCAACTTCCTATATAAGGTGGGGTCTACATCCTTTTCCTTGGATGAGTCTACCTTCTTCCAATTCGTGATCATAGGTGTAGACATGGCTCTACAATCCTGCATCTCAAACCTCTTCAACATTTCAATGCAATATTTCCCTTGTCGAAGGAAAATTTCTCCATCTGTCTGCCACACTTCCATGCCTAAAAAGTAGTGCATAAGCCCCAAATCCTTCATCTCGAACTCTGCTACAAGGTCCCTCTTGCACTCCTCTATGAGCCCCAGTGAAACTGTTAAAAATAAGTCATCCACATATAGAACAAGAATGAGAACTTCACCCCCAACCACCAAGTAGTAGAGATTAGCATCTACCTCACTCTTCACAAAGCCTATTCCCTGCAAGTATCTATCAATGCACTCATACCATGCCCTAGGAGCCTGCTTGAGTCCATCTAAAGATCTCTTCAATCTACACACATGGGTTTCACTGCTGTGTGCTACAAATCCCTCTGGTTGTTCTATGTATACGTCCTCTACCAATTCACCATTAAGAAATGTCATCTTGACATCCATTTGATGGATCTGCCATCCCATATGTGCTGCAAGTGAGATTATGGATCGTATAGAAGTATACCTAGCCACTGGAGCGAATGTCTCCTCATAGTCGATTCCCTCCTTCTGAGAGAACCCCTTGGCAACGAACCTCGCCTTGTATTTCTCGATGCTACCATCTGCACCATGCTTGATCTTATAGATCTAACGTGATCCAACCACTACCTTATATGTTGGTCTAGGCACAACCTCCCACACATTGTTTTGCACTATTGAGGTATATTCCTCAACTATTGCATCTTGCCATACCTATTGCTGTGCAACCTCCTGATAGCTGGAAGGCTCGCTATCTACCAATTGACTAACCAATGCCACATAGTCATTATACCTGGCTGGTTGTTTCTGTTGTCTACTACTCGTCCTAGGAGCTCCCACAAACTCCTGAGTATCCCTATGTGTCTGTTGACCCTCATGGTTCCTCTTGTCAACTATAGAGGATGAAATATCAAACTCTATATCTTCTTGATGCATCTCTTGGATTTGTTGTATCTGTTGCTCCATACCCTGCGAACTCTCAACACCTGAGCCTATGCTTGTACTAGTAACTATACTCGTGCTTCGTTGCTCCTATTATGGTTGAACAATTCTTGGAGCTTCTATTGGCTGCTCATTCTGATCATCTGCTGGCAAATCTTTGGACCTCCTATATGCCTTGTCCTCCATGAATTTGACATCATGCCTAACTATAATCCTCTTGGTCCCTAGAATAAATATTTGATATGCCTTTGAGGTCTCGCTATACCCCACAAAGTACCCTCTCTCTACAGTCTGATCTAACTTGGAATGTGTAGGCCCTGGAATGTGACAAAATGCCAAACTCCCAAATATCCTGAAGTGACTGACATCTGGCTTCTTACTTGATAATGCCTCCTCTGGTGTCATCTTGCCCAATACCTTATGTGGAACCCTGTTCTGTATGTACACTGCTGTACTACATGCCTCTGCCCATAAGTAACGTGGCATATCTTGGTCATACAACATAGCCCTCACTGCCTCTGATATAGAATGATTCTTCCTCTCAACAACCCCATTCTAATGTAGGTTGTAAGGAATGGTCCACTCTCTCTTGATTCCTCCTCTAGTACAGAACTCCTGGAACTCTTTCCCTTTGTACTCGCCTCCATTGTCTAACCAAAGAACCTTTACCTTCCTACCTGTCGAATTCTCCACAAGAGCTTTGAACTCCTAGAAGTGACTAAAGACCTCATCCTTGGTCTTCAAGAAGTATATCCAGGTCTTCCTAGAGAAATTATCAATAAAAGTAACAAAGTACTTGTATCCTCTGAGAGACTTTGTTGACATTGGTCCACATATATCTGAATGTACTAGATTAAAAACCCCCTTAGATCTAGTGTCACTCCTTGGAAAAACTACTTTTGTAAGCTTCCCCAACACACATCCCTTACATACATCATCATGCTTTGTGCTCACCTCTGGAACACCTGTCACTATCTCGTGAAGCAATTTAAGTGCTCCATGATGTATATGGCCCATCCTCCTATGCAATAGCTCTCCTTGATCTCTAGGATTACTGCTACTCACTAATGCCTTAGGAGTATCAAACTGCAACCTATAAAGTCAACTACTCCTAACTCCAATAGCTATGGGTGATTTCCAATCCTTATGCTTGATTAAAACATGCACCCCTCTAAAGAGTACATTGTACCCTTTATCCTGAAGGATAGATACAAAAATTAGATTCATGCCCAAGCCTGGCACATACAACACATTATGAATGGAAATAGGCTTGCCATTCTCCCTCTGAAATAGAACAATCCCTCTCCCAACTAGATTGCACTTGGACTTGTTCCCCATCTGAATCTAGAATCTGATGTCCTCCTCCTTGTAGCTGGAGAAGTACTCCCTAACTCTTGTCATATGAAATGATGCCCCACTATGTATATACCAAACACCCTATGAGGTTGAGATAGTTAGGAAATCTATGAGTGAAAACTCATCCTCCATTCTACTAGAAAGCTCATCTACACTTGTTGAAGCTGTCGTTTGCTTCTTGCCTTTCTTTTCATTTTTCTTCCTTTGTGGGCAATCGCTAACATAGTGGCTGAACTCATGACAGCCATAACATTTGATCTTAGACAAGTCCTTCTTCTTCTCACTTTTAGATTTGATCATTTGCCAAACCCCTTCTTCGCTTTCCATTTTCTTGCTAGGGCAATGTTTTCCTGTTCCACCTCATTTTTCTAACTATTAATACTGGTTCCACTGACAAGACTTACTCTAAGCTCCTCTTGAGTGAAGTCACTCCATAGTCGATCCCAACTCGGTAAGGTGTCTCGTCCATTAATAACTTGAACAAAGACATCCCACTGCTTAGTAAACCCATTCAGGGTTATTCGTACTAGCTCATCATCATTTGGTTTGTCTCCAATATCTACCAACTCATCCTTGACAAGTCTAAGTCTGGTGACGTAACTTGTGACATCTTCTCCCTTATTCATCTAGGTATTCCTCAACTTTTCTCTGAGAATCAGCTTCCAGTTAATGGTAACATTCTAGTATAGATTCATAATGGCATCCCACATCATCTTCATTGTATCTAACTCTAAAATATGTGGAACAATATGATCCTTAACACCGTCAAGAATCAACCTCCTTGCCTTGGCATCTTCCTTCTTATATGCTAAGAGCTGTGTTGCATTTGTAGGTATAGGTACAACAGTGGTCACATATTCCTTGATACTATTCTCCTCCAGCAATAAATAAATTCTGGCTTTCCAGACACCAAAATTTGAGGCTGCATCCAATCTATCCTGACCTGCTGAGGCCATCTCAAAAGAAAATAATAATAATAATTTTGAAGAGGTCAAACTGGGTTTTATAAACCCTAGATTTTTTATTTATTATTATTTTTTTCTTTCTCCCTGTGCCTGTACTGAAATTTTTTTTTTGCCCTTAGATCTGCTCTGATACCATGTGAAAATTCTATTGTAGCTACTGATTATTAATTTCCTATCTTATATAGATTATTTGACTGCCGAAAAATTAATTCACAGCAAATATTAAAAATAATAATATAGCTGCAACTTCACAAATAATCACGGAGATAGAAAAACAAAATGAACACAATATTTTTGGATAAATTGTCCCTGGAAAAACCCTGAAGGGAAAATCAGTCAGCAGATAAGAATTTTATTTAACTGCAAAAAATTAACAGATACAAAATTGCTTGCCTCTTACTGGCAGAGCTCTGGCAATTTTCTTTCCGGTAATTTTCCTTCTGTCAATTGCTCCTGCTAAAATTGCTCCGGCAATATTTTATTATTTAGAAATATTTTCCTTCTCTGGAAATAATTTTCTTCTCTGGCAATTCCACTACTGCTCTCCAACGCTATCACTGCACCCTTGCTCTCACTGTAAATCAATTTACTATCTGCAAATTTATTTATTTGCTATCGCTACAAATATTTTTCAGATCTGTGTTCTCCAAGTGCCTATTGATCCTCTTTTATAATCCTCTCATTGAAGACCAATGGCCATGATTTAATCTCAATCAATGGCTAAGATTAATTAGACTCTAACAAACCTCAATTTTCTAGGTATGAAGATAATTATTCCTGTTGTGTTTCTAGCCTCGTAATCACCACCCAAGACTAGAACACCTATCCAAGCTACATTAAAATTAGCATGCACTTTTCAAAATCTATGGATGCACTATACAATCGTATATCTGGATCAGATTCAAAACATTCATTTTCTATATACAAAGTCAATTTGAATGCTTTGTATCAAGTTCACAATTACAACCTCATTCTATAGCCATAGACTCAATTTGTAATGACTTCTAGATTCTATCATATGAAATATTTTATAAATAGACTACTAGAAAATGGTATTCTTTGTCATAATCTTAAGTTTTTTCTATCAAGTTGGCAATATTTAAATTATCTTGATATGCAACAAGATTTAAATATGGACAAAAATTCTAGAATGATTGTCAGGGGACACACGTGCTAGTATGATTGTGATTAGATAAGCTAGATTCTTTGATTAGAGTGCTTGTATTTGTGTTATATTTTCACTGCATAACTCAGGCTGTGTGCAAGAATAGTTCAGAAGACTCAAGATTAGTCTGGCCGCATTGAACAACTTGATCCTCATGAGCAAGTGTAATAAAGTGCGAGCCGGTATTTAAATGGATCAAAATCAAAACTGTAAGGATGATCTTGCAATAGTGGACATGACTTAAAATTATTTAAATTTATATTACTCAAATATATCATCTTCATATAAATATATCTTTTATCAATTCTTTTCAAAATATAAAAATTTTATTGAAAGATAATTTAAAATAAAATTTGAAAAAAATAATACAATGTTTATTCTTAAATATATAAAATATTATAGAATAAAAATCATAAAATCTGTAAAACAAATTTATTATTACTACTTATTTATCACATTTATAAAACCAGTAGTTTTATTGGATCTGTATTCTCCCATCACTGAACAAACATATTAACTCCACTAGAATAAACATATTCTAGCAGGGTTTGTAGCAGAGGCATTGAAATATAACATTGCATCCTCCATAAGCAACGTGATCTTCATTTTTGGAAGTATTGGTGCAGCTCCAATAACCAATCACTCCTATTAAGCATTGTCCCTTGAATGTACCGGTCAAAGTTCCGCAATCCTCAGCGGACACTTGTAATTGTGAATATATTAGTCAATATTTCAGAAATTTTTTAAAATTTTCAATGATAAATAATATATTTTTATTCCTATAAACAAATAAAAACCATCCCCTAAGCTATGAAATATTGATTAAAGAGAAAAACAATGCATATTACCAGAAACAAAAGGCGCTGTGAGCAATAAAAGCAACAAATACACATGTATGCCCTTTGCCATGTAATCAACTACAGACGTCCAGAGGTGATGTAATGTATTTTGTGATAAAAAGATTTATTGACTGTACTACTTAACACCTAATCTCTTCGTGTGTAGCGCCTAATTTTATTTTATTTATTGTTATTATTAGTTTTATATCGCTGCTTGCATTAGAGCTGTATCAATACATCCTATTCAAAGGCAATCTCAAAATTAGCTCCGGGCAATCTCGTCATTGTTTACATTCATCAGTACGTCCAATTCAGATATAATAAAATCAATACGGCGATTCCAAATAATATGAAATGATTTTAGTGTTACAATTTAAATAAAATTTCATGTATGACCTCGCTAGTTGCTCTCAGCTCAGGCTGGGCTTAACCAACACTCTCTAAGCTTTGACTTAGACGTGGCTGGTGGGCCCTATCCAACTCCGTTTGATTGTCCAAAAAAATTCTGCTAAACAACACATAAACGTGGCTTTCAAATTTCAATTAACCGCGACTTAAACCTGCCACTGCCACTGCCCCTGCCCCTGCGGTTACCTTTAAACTGGGGTTAATTTTAATTTGAATCTCTCCCCTCCTGCTCAATTGCACTGTGAACTCTGAACTGCTCACCGAATGTCTCAAAGAAATGTCGTCTCATGAAATGCCATGATCGCACGATATGCACAAAATGGATTTGTTGAAAGGGCTTTAGAAACTTTCAAGTAAATGCAACTGGTAGGTGTAAAGCAAAACTCCGCAGCCTTTACCAGCATCCTCCCTGCCTGTGTCAAAACTATTTGACAGAATACCTAAAAGAGATGTCAAATAGATCCTATGATTGAACTGTTTGACTGAATACCTCGAAGAAATGTTGTCTAATGGAATGCTATGATTGCAGGATATGCACAAAATGGGTTTATTGAAAAGGCTTTATAAACTTTCGAGCAAATGCAATTGGCAGGTGTAAAGGCAGATCCCTCAACCTTTGTAGACATCCTCCCTGCCTGTGGGAAAATGGGAGTTTTGGAACAGGTATGCACTTCCAGTACAAGATAAAGGGTAGAGGAATTTTGTCAGATGTTGTAGTTGCAACTGCCATGGTAGACATGTATCCAAGATGTGGAAGCATAGATAATGCACGCGGACAGTTTGACAGAATGCCTCAAAGAGATGTCATCTCATGGAATGTCACAATTGCAGGATATGAAAAATGTGGAAGCATAGACGAGGCACGTGAACTGTTTGACAGAATGCCTCAAAGAAAATGTGTTTCCAACTTCTCATGGAATGCCTTGATTGCAGGATATTCACAAAATCGATTTGTTGAAAAGGATTTAGAAACTTTCAAGCAAATGCAATTGGCAAGTCTAAAGCCAGATTCGACAACCTTTGCCAGCATCCTCCTAGCATGTAACAGATAGGAGTTTTGAAACAGGGTATGGACATCCATCAAAGCATAAAGGATAGCCGACTTTTGTCAGATGTTGTTGTTGCAACCGCTCTGGTAGACATGTATGGAAAATGTGGAAGCATGAAAAATGAGTCATGTGTTTGACTCAAAAACTACGTAGTTAAACCCTGAAATAAAATATCATTGACATGCTACGAAAAATACCTCCTACTTATCAATGTGGAAGCATAGACAAGGTATGCCAACCATTTGACAAAATTCCTCAAAGAAATGTGGTCTCATGGAATACCATGATTGCAGGATATGAACAAATGGATTTGTTGACAAAGCTTTAGAAACTTTCAAGCAAATGAAATTGGTAGTTGTAAATCCAACATCCCAAAATGGGAGCTTTGGAATAGGTATGGACATCCATCAAATCATAATGGAAAGGAGATTCTTGTCAAATATTATATTTGGAAATGCTTTGGTGGACAAGTATGGAAAATGTGGAAGCATAGACAAGGCATGTGCTTTTTGTGTAGGAGATAGATTGCATCCTTAGACATGAGACATGTATGCAAAGTTGGAGAAATTGGCTTGGGAGATGAAGGCAATAGGGTATCCTCCAAATTCAAGATATTTACTTAGTGATGTGGAAAAGGAGGAAAAAGAATTATTCCTCTGCCACCATAGTGAAAAGTTGGCAATTGCTTTTGGTTTGTTAGATGTGCACCCTAGAACAACTATTAGAGTTGTTAAGAACCTTCTAGTATGTGTTGATGCCACATTGCAATAAAATTTATCTCCAAGATTGTTGCAAGAGAAATTGTTGTGAGAGATGCGAACTATTTCCATATTTTTAAATAGGCAAAATGTTCTTGTGGAGATTATTGATGGCGCTAAATGAAGTGATCTAAAAACTAGGTTTACACTATAATAATGTGCACTATATCAAACTTGCACTAAGAATGAAGGAACAAGGTTTTATTTTCAGTTTCTAGAAAGAGAAAAAATGGTTTTATTTTTGTTTTGAATATTTGGTAATCTAGACTATGATGCCAGCTTTGTAGAATTAGATGCATGGAGTGCAATGGAGATAATTGCTTATATAAACTATTGGGGTATCTATCAAAGATTTATTTTATGATGACGTGGACATTTAATTGAATTGTTTTCATAAACCTACATATGTATGAAATGAAATGTTGGAGGTTCAAGTAAACGGAAAGATTATTGACTAGTGAGAAATGGGAGAGGAGGGCTCACAATTACCCTTGCCATTTTGTATAGTTCTTTTGTTTGGAATATTTTTATTATCATTTTCCTATGTTAGGTTAATCATTTAATTGCACATTCTAGATTCAATATGTGATTTTATATAAATGTATGCTATTTTTGTGTCATTTATGGTTAGATATTTCTAATGTTGTTTCATATCCATTTGTTTCATGAAATCACTAATAAATTTGTGAATTCATAGCTATTTTATATTTTTATTTGATTTCAATCTATTTGGTTTTGGTGATGGTGTATGAGTGACAATAAGGGGAAAAAAGAGGAACCAAGATCAACTATAAAATAACATGAGTGATCTTTTCTCCCGAACAAATGGCTTGAGATTAATTTTTAAGATAACGCACCTTAGGTAAATAAGGTGGGATGATAATGGATTTTGTATTCCTGGGGAGAGATGAACTAACCATCCAATAATGCCACTAAGAAGATGACTAATTATATTGTGGCAATAGAACCTTCAACATGAAATAGAGATACCAATTCCTAATTGAATAGAAAATAATGGATTTGATGTCATACTATATATGGCATTTCCTGATCCCCTTTCAATAATAAGCCATGGACCAAAAGATCTAGCTACTTTCCCAGTAGACCAATAAGTTATGGACTGCTCCCAATTATTATTTAAGTGCATGCTGCACCATACATGATTAGTCTTTTGGGATTTCAAGGCTAGGTTCTTTGCTAAAGGGAGAGAAAAACAAGAGAAGGTAGGTTGATTGTTATTTTCCCTCTTCAATTAGTTGAGATTATTGTTGCATTGGCATCAAAATGATTGTTTATCAAGGCCAACTTGACTGCTCCCAAATGGAGAATTCATATGAGGTCTTGGAACAAAGAACCTTAATTGGAAGAAGAAAAAGAGCTATTATTTCCCTAGTACCATATCTCATCCAATCACTTCATACCATCTTAATTATCCACCCTAATTAGCCTAATCATCCCTCTTATCTATCTCATAGCCCTAATCATCCCTAATAATCCAATCCACTCCATCCCTTTCATCATAATCAATCATCCTAATCATCTTATCACCTTATCCTAATCATCTTAATCATCCAATCACATCATCCTAACCTATCCCTAATCCATCTTCTAAGACCCTAATCCTAATCAAGTTATCCAAATCCCATCAAGGTTCAGAACCTAATCCATTCTATCCACCTAATCCCCTTTCAACCACATCCTAATCTAATCCATTGATCCCTTATCCCAAGCCAATCATCCATTATCCATTTTTATCAAATATACAAAACTTAATCAAAATCAATCCTTTGAAAATGAGATTTTGGTTGACTTAGCCTCCTCTAAACCCATCTACTATCATCCAAATCCTAATCACAATCCATCCAAATCAATCATTAGAATCTGTCATCTAAAGACATCATCCAATCCACAATCATCCATTTCAAAAATCCACATCCAATCCAGGACATAACCTAGTCCTAATCCAACACCTATAAACATCATGAGCTAGTTTGGCAAAAATGGTAATGGAAGTTAAAACATCTATGCCAAACCCCATTCCTCAAACAAATGAGATCACCCATCTTGAGTCCAAAAAACAAGAATTTAAATGCAAGTATAGATCTCAAACCATATCTCCAATTCAACCAACATCACTATCATATCAACCTTCATCCTCCCATTTTACCATGTCATCATACCAATCCAATTTATCCACAACTCAAATTTATCCAACCCTCACCTATCCATATATCTCACTCGAACCCACTTACCAAGTCATTCCCATAACCTCATACACATCTGCCGCACCTTTACCCATGTCACCTCAACAAACTATATCCAATTCCAACCCATAAATCTCATCAATCCTTCCATCACAATCCCCCTCCAAGCAGATTAATCCTAATCCATTAGGACATATGCCTCCTAAATCATCAACCCCTTCATCACTACATTCCTCCAACCCTCCATCACAGGAGCCCATTGAAGCAGCCTTACAAAAATTGGTCCAAGAAAACTTCATTGAGTTGCCACTGACAATGCCATATGACAAAAATCAAGTCAAGTCCTTCTGGTTTAAGGATCATGAATATTGTCAATACCATAGAGAAAAGGCCATAAAACATCCAAATGTGTGAGACTTAAGACTATGATCCAAGAGCTTATCCTTTTCAGATGTTATCCAAGGACATTAGCATCGAATCGACCATCTCCATGTCCTCAAACACCTACTCTTGAGCCAGTCAAAGAGCCTTCAAACACTATGCCTATTCCTCTAATCTCGTCATGTAGTCCACAACCCATCAAGCCTCTTGAAGAACCCCCTACCACGAGTCCATGTCACAATTTATCATATAGCCATGTTGTTGATTACCAAGAGCCTATCAAGCCTATCCAAGAGTCTTCTACTCCTATTCAAGAAAATCAAGATCTATGTCAAGAGTATAATCTCAAGTATGTGGAAACATCAACCCCTCATCCAAATCAAGAGTCTCAATTCAACCCATCCATAACCTATATATTTTCTATGATCAAGATATTATCCATAAACATGTTCCTCACCATGAGTAAGCAATGCAAGTTCTATTTATCCATAACCTATATCTTCTTTATGATCACGATATTATCTATGATGAAGAGCCTATACATGAGAAAATTGGTCCTATCCATAATCCCATAACCATCCATGAGCAAGATATCCAAACTACTCCTATCCATATGCCATCTAGCCCTATCCACGATCCAACAATGTCCACTTCCCTTGGTGAGACACTTGGTCCCCAAGAAAATATGGATAATCAAACAAATAACTTTGATCCTATCACACAAATCTTAATGAGCCTAATGGAAATCAAACTCCAAGCATCCTAATTCATTCCATTTCTTATCTCACACCATCTCCTATTGATCATCCATCATCCCCTATTGACCCTATCCATAATTCATCATCTTATCCCCTTGGTCCCGCTACCTTCATTCGTGGTGGGTCTCTTGTAGGAGAGGAACAAACTCTATCCACCACCTCACCTCTCCCATCTAATAATGGACTTGTGTCTTGTTTCCAAAGCACTAAACATCATATTGCACACCGCATGCTCCAAAACATGAACTATCAAGGAAAAGGTTTAGGCCTGAACATGAGCAAGGTATCTTGAAGACCATCCATGTCAACAACCATACATTATATCTACATCCCTATCCTATCATCCTCATCCATTATGTCTGCATACCTATCCCATCACATCATCCCATCCTCCCTTCCTCCCTTGATCTTGATAAGGACAGGGGAAAAATATCTAAAATTTGCTTTGGACACCTCTTGACATACTCTGAAGTCTACACATCCATTCCAAGTATCTTCCCTGTCATGCATCCTAATTAGCATCACCTCACCTTCTCACAAGCAACACTTATCAAGAGTAGGGGCATGTTATTCCTATGTGATGTAGTCCTTGGAAATCCATCCTACACCCATCCATCCATCCACCATGTATCTTCTATTCATTGTCTCCATTATCGCCAATCCTTTTATCCATCCATCCATCTATCCTTTCATCCTTTCCCATCAACTTCCTTTTCCCTTGTCATTGGTATTTAGAAACATGATGATCCAAACTGCAATCCAATGCCATCCCATAAAACAACAATATCCAAAAAACAATCAAAATACCCAAAAAAAAAAAAAAATCAAATATACTAAAAATCCAAGGAATCAATCCAAATGTAGACATCCCTAATCCATGTCCATCTAGAAAAGGAATCTTTCTAATCCTCTAAAATATGTCCAAAGGTTTTTGTTCCCAAGCTTGCTGCGATCATCATCATCATTAATCCAATCCACTCAACTCTCTCCTAAGGATTGTCTAACTTAAGTATAGAGATCCATCCTTATCAATCAGTCATGTTGTTGATTCACATGGCCAACAACACTAGTCAATCCAATCAATCGACCAATCATTAGTTTTCAGCTTGACAGGGGCAACAACCTTATTTATCCTTTTGAATCATTTGTGCATGCATGCTTACTTTCTTGTGTATGTTATCATTTTTATCTTGCATTTGTCTCAAATCCTTATCTTTCCAACTAATATTCATATTTTGTGTATGTTGGAATAGCTTTTTTTCATTATCATTTGCATCTAAGGTCATATCATACTAGGCCATCCTTCGCAACAAAAGAAAAGAAAGTCAACCTTCCTTACATTCTCTAGTTGTTTTATATTTTTATCAGGAATTCTCCCTACCCCTCTATTGGTGTGGTTTGTATATGTAATAGATTGACTAAAGAAAACCCCTACCTATATCTTCCCTGTGAAAGCATGCTCTATTGAAAGAGATTTCACAAAGAAAGAGTCAATTATTTATGCTCGCAAGGGGGGTACTCTATAATGGGGGTCTAAGAGCAAAGAGAGATAGATCCAGGCCCTTCTTGAACCAATTTGCCTTTCTATTAGGTATGCCTTACTCTTGACTCTTGACACACATCTAGTTACCAATTAGTAGTAATATTGTTGGCTAGTTGAATACTTGGGAACCATGTCACCCATGTTGTAGCATATCATTATTAATAAAAACGTTGGACAGACCCTTAGAATAATGTTCTGAATTTGAGAAATTAACATCATGTGTTGTTATCAATATTAAGATTTTGAATAAATTCTTGCTTCACCATTGTGATATGAAACTCAATTGGGGTGGAAAAATGTGTTATGATTGAATTATAAATTTTGTGTGGATTAAGATAATGTTGAGTTAGTGAGGTAATCGTAGGAAATTCAATTGTGATGCTTTTATAAATATTAGTTGAGTTATATATTACTATGGTAATCTTATAAATGTAACCCTAATTAGAAGTAACCCTCATATTGTATAATTGTTTTAGTGATGCAAAAATAAGTGAAAAAGTGATGCATAATGTGGTGATGTTTAATGAGATAACCTGTATGAAATTAAGTTGAGACTATGCTTGTGAAGTTAGTTGGCTAGTGATCTCAAAATGGAAACTAATTAGTTGTGTTTGTTACCTTGAGTGAATTTTTTTATAAATTTTGAGTATTGTAATTTGGTGGTTGCTTACTATATTGAGACCATGGATATGATGTGGTTTAGTGACTTTGAAAGTTAATTCTTTTAGTTATTGAAAATTGGTTAAATTTGAATATTATTCTCACATTAATCATTGGATATGGTGGAAAGTTGTCATATTGATTTGTAGGTTATGATCATAGTAATCGATGAGTTTTTCTATGACCATGATGGTGGATGCATGGATTAGGATCAAAATTGGCATTCTAGGTATATGAATTTAATTGGATCATTAATGAGTAAATTGTATAAATATGTTTTCTTGCTTCAACTACATACATATACTATGGACAAACTAATACTGCTATGAGTGGACAAGGTGAGCAAACACCAATGGGTGGAAGGAAGAATCATCAGGACCCTGCTATTGTCCATTTAAAAAGTTGAATGCTTTAAAGCTTATTATGTTTAGTATTGAAAATTTTCATATTTAAATTTGTTTATTTTGAAGTTTGGGTGACATGTGTTAATGTTTAAGTGTTGAGCATGTGACAATAGTGTGGTTTAGAGTGTAACCCGTATAGAATCTTTTTTCCCTATTTTATTGAGTCAAAAAAATTAATTTTGATACTATTATTGTGTTTTTGGGACCCAAACCCAAGCACCTATGGGTAGGGTACTTGGGGAAGGATATAAAGGTTGTGTTGGGATTGGAAAAGTGTACTTTTGGGGCTCTTGAAAAGAGCTCCCATATAGAATGGCACAGGTGTTTGACTCTAGGCACCCAAGCCACCCTATGACCTTCCATAAGACTTGTTTGGGGAAGTGAACCTTCACTTGGTAAGAGCATCCATGTGAGATCACATGTGTGAGCACACTTCCTTCCATGTAACTATCATTAAAACGTCTTACCAACTTGGGAGTTGGGAGAGATGATAAACTTTAAGGGTGAGAAAGGGTGCCATGTGGTACTCTCACATTTGAGGTTGAGGAATGAGATGGCACTCCTTTCTCAAGTGTGGAGGAGGGGGGATTCTTGCATTTTTTTCATTATGGGAGACAAATTGTTTTCTTAGAGAGTTTTGGAGCTTTACTTTTAGGAGAAGAAACCATGCATGGGAGCTAGAAGGTTTCATGTTGGGAAGAGTAGGATCCTGAAGAAGGAAGAAGGATATACTTTTCAACAAGCTCTAAGGAAAGACATAAATCTTTGCTTCTTTTCTTTCTTGGTTGTTCTTATGTTATGTAGACCCTTTTTATTGTGAATGTTTTGGTTTCATTTATGTGCTATGCATGAGTTGCTTTTAAGAAGTGGATATGCTCTTGTTAATCTTCTCTTGTGATTTATCATGTCTCATTTGTGTTATATGTATGAAGTATTGAAAATGGGAGTACATTTTGAAAAGTGGTGAAAAATGTGTTTAATTTGTGTGTGTGGGAGTACTTGAGAAATTTTACCTTGAGGGAGATGATATGGGCATTTAGATCTTCTTATTGTGTTATCTGAATTTTACTTGAGTGATTATGGATGTGTGTGGTTGTATTTTCTTATTATCTCAGGTCCTTGTTGATTGTCTTAGCTCGGGGGTTGATTAGATCCTTCAAATGGATTTATGATGTCGTATTGGTTTTATATCGTAAAAAATTTCCCTAGGACTTTTTACCTCCTAGTTTAGCTCCTAGGTCCCCTTAATTTCATTATGCATGTTTAAAACTCATCTCGAAGCAATTTCCCCCAAAACCCATGTCAAATGGGGCTTAGGGGTCCACTTTAATGCTTAATCATGACTCAAATATTCCTTGGGACTTGGGCACCCATGCCCTAGTCTAGGCTGATTTGTTAGGACCCAAATTTAAGTTTGTTAGCATAGGACCTTTAACAAGGTTTCCTTCTTTTAGCCTTTTTAATTTGAATTATAAATGTTAGTGGGAAAGCATATATAAGTGATTTTATGTATTCATTTTACTCCTAGATGGATAATGTGAACTTGTGATATTGAGCTAAGGGATTTCATGGTGTCCATTGCATTACAAAGAAGAATTGTGTTGTTATTGTGTTTGTTTGTTGTAGATTTGGCTTCATCAATCCATCTCCTCATGATGTGAAAGATCTTCATCTCAGTGAGGGCTTCACCTCCAAGATGACATCTATTTATGTTTCAATCAATCTATTTCATCGTTTGCTTTGGCATCTATCCACCAATTACACACCTTCTATCTAACAGCGGTGTTGAAAGACTTGAATGTCATTCCAGGGCTTGATCAAGGCAAGCTCCTAAACACCACAACTCCCAAACCTGTCTCTTTGTGATTGTAGGTTACAGGTGTGGGATTTTGCGAAGTGGAGTTGTAGAGAAGTAGATATGAGGATAGAGATTTAGGATTTAAGAAGAAAGTGCAGAAAACCAACCCTACTGGACTAGGGTGCTCGCCTCGTAGTCCTCCTGACTGGCATCTCTAGAAACTCTGAACCAGGTCATAGTCCTATACATTCCACTATTCTAGATCTATAGAAAAACTACCCTATTGGACTTGGGCACCTGCCCCGTTATCCCCAAAGTTTCTACCTCTATAAATATGACTAGTGTTTACAACAATTTCATGAACTTTAAAGAACAAAATTTTAAACAAATATTTTCATTCTAAAGAAGCATTCAAGATGTGAGTTGTCAAAATATTTACTATAGTGATATTAACCCACTAGACATTTCCATATAACTTAGTGCAATGTTGTTGTCCTTACCAATCAATGCTATTTCAAAATTAAAAATATGCAATAAAACTAAAAATCTCGCAAGTCAAAGCTTGATCTAAGAGTAACAAAGACTTATACAAAGGATCTAAAAATGTATGCATGGCATCCAAGGTAAAGAATATTGAACTTAGTTTGACCATTGCAATAGTTGCAGATTATGCACAAAATAGATCTATAGAAGAGGTTTCTAAAAACTTCTAGGTGTAACGCTAGATTACACAAGCTTACACGTAGCCTCTAGAATGTTTGCAAAGAGATAAGTATGCAATAATCATCTAAAAAGGATATTAGTAAGGTCATCCACATTGACAAGTGGAGTGAGGGTGGATGTGAGAATTTTTTTGGAGACACAAGCAAACATATTATGAGGTGGAGATGGAATAGTATGAAGGGATGATGGAGACTATGTAGAATAAAGTGGAGATGGACTAAGAGAAGTAGGTTATGGAGGGAAATCATCTATATGAGGCTTAAGACATAAGATAAGAGTATCATCAATAATCTTGTCCTAAGCTGGAATATAAGGAAGGTCATCTTAGCTAGAAGGTGGTTGATGAACAACAATAGAAGTATGCAAGGCTAATGAAGAGGCATGTTGTGAATTGGGAGGATCATCCTGAATAGAAGTAGGAAAGTAAGGTAAAGTAGAAGGATGAGTTGTAGATGGAGAATGATGGGGGGAAAGGAGTATGGATTTCATGAAGAGGGGAAATATATGAAAAGGAAGCAAGTCTCTACCAAAATACCTTGAGGATTTGAGGGATAGAGGTCTTATCTCTAAGTGGAAAAGTGATGTAGTGGCAAATTGGATGGGAAAGGATAGACAAACTAGACAAGGTTCTATTCACCCAAAAAGCCCAAAATCAAAGGTCTTTACACAAAAGTGGGAAAAATAGAAATAAACTCATGGATCATCATGGAAATGTTGGTTTGGGATGCTAGGGGACCCATTCCATCCATTGGTTAACGCAGACTAGACTCAGGACTGGTACTTCCCTCACAAACCCCCAAAATGGCTTGTAGCCCTCCAAAATGACAACAATCCTAATAAATTTTGCCACAGGTCTTCAAAAGTAGATCTTAGACAATAAATAGATACCCATTATGTCCCTCCATCACATATCCCAAATTGGGTATGGGTTGTTTTGTATGGTATGCCTCAACCAATAGCCCCTCCTAGTGTTTTAGAGCCCCAATTAGGCCTAAATTACAAAGAGACTACCCTAAAACTCATGTACAGAACTCCACCAAGGGTTTGAACATTTATATTACCTACCAAAACAGAGGATTTTGTGGGTTTTGTACCTCTACAAACTGTTGTTCCAAGAAATACCTCTTAGTTTCCTCCAATAGGCTTAATACATGGGCATATTAAGCCTTTTCTACCAAAACTCACAAACACCAACTCTCCCACTCCTAAAATCAGTCAAAAAAATTGAAATACACATGGATACATACATACCACTAGCCTTATGGTCTTGAAAGACAGTGGGATGGTTATTCTTCCATCGTTGGAGCAAAACCCTTGTTTAGGTTTTTATAAGACTGTTTTTAAAGAAAACCTTATAACTCCCTCCAAACTTAATGTCCCAACTCCAAACTAAGCTCAAATTAAAGGTGGTTCAATTTAATATAAAATCATAACACCATGGGAATATGACTGTTCCATACTTGTGTATAGTTCGGCCTGGAACAGCAAAAAAAACTCAGAAAATGCAGGTTTTCAGCAACCCATTTTTTTAAAAACACTCATAACTTCCTCTAGACATCGTGTGGAGACCTCTAAATAGACTCAAATGAAATTTAAGACACAAGTATTTCCAAAATTCTAACTTCACCTTCTAATTCATTCGTATACGAAAGTTATGAATGTTATAGCAGCAAAAATGTAGAAAATTCTGGAAATCACAGTGTTTGTTTGTATTTCTTGATCACCAGCTCCAACTACTACCTTACAGCAACCCTTGGGAGGAATTTTTAAGAATTTAATTAGAGTTCCAACTGTCTCCAACTACTTTTGAAGAGGGTGACCATTGGTTTTTTATAGTTTTGCCTTTTGTTTGGTGTACAATTTGTAAAAGTTGTCAAACAACTTTGCACATTTTGACAATATTGAAGGCTACACGAGCCCAACTACCTTCAAAGGGCCACAAACACCATAGAAAAACCTAAGGAGACTCAAACAACCTTATTACATCCATTGGATCCATCCTTGGTTACATTTTCACCATGTGACAGCAATATGACAACATTGACAAAAACATGGCATTTTGGACAAATGCCTACAAAATAGATCCAGACTTATTACAAACACTTAGGAAGTGGTCCATTGGACCTTATTACATCAAATATGGTCTCATAATACCTTATTCACTATAAAAACTAAAAAACCTCAACTTAACACCATTTTGGCCTCATGGTGGTCACCTTGTGTTAGGTGCTCCTGCACCATACACCCCACCTAGAAAAGAGCTCATGCCACATGAGTTGATTCTTTGTCTTGATCCACCTTTATCCTTTGTTGCCTCATGTCTTCCCCATGATTTCTGGACTACAACCTGCTTCATGGAATCAAAAACTCATGCCTAGCATTGTAGGCTCTACTCACACCTTGCCATGAGTGAGAGCTTGCAACCAAACCTATATTTTTCTTGACATTCTTCCTTACTATCATCTCTTCCTGAACACCTGCATTCAAAACCTTGGTTGATGCTTCTTGTACTGCTGCTATGGTAGAATATGATTGTCTTTCAACTCTTGTTGGCTCTAGAGGGCAAACAATGGTCCCTATTATGATAGAATCTTCTTCTTTCCAACCACCTTGTGGCTGCTTGTAAACTTGCTCCTTGACCTTCTTCTGATCCATCTCAGACATCACCATCTGATGTACATCATTCAAAACTGAAACAACCTTCAAAATTTGATCTTTGCCAACCCCACTCCTTAAGGTATCCTCAACTTTCCTTGTCTCTTCTTAATTGATCTTCACAAACTCTTTCTTACCCACCAAGATGACATTGGCTACCTTTTTTACTTCAACATCCTCCTACAATGGTGTCATCACAAAAGTCCTCCCATCCTTCTTGATGGTGTATGTGTTAGCATATCCATCATATAATGATTGCCTATCAAATTGCCATGGCCTACCTAAAAGTAGGTGACAACATTCCATGGCAAAAATGTCACATAAAACCCTATCCTTATATTCTCCAATATGAAAATAAACATATGCTTGTTCATCTACCAAAAGTGATTGACTATCACTTACCCAAGATGCTTTGTAAGGATTTTGATGAGGAATCCTTCCTAGGTTCAATTTATCCACCATTTCCCTAGACACCATATTATCTGTTGAACCAAAATCTATTACTACCTTGCATATTTTACCTTTGCTTTTGCAATTGGTCTTGAAAAGTGCTCTCCTTTGTGTCATCTCCAAGAGTATTCTCCTTAGCATCAATGCTTCTCCATATTGAACCAGGGATGCACTACCAATTGGAGAGTTAACACTTTCATCTACCTCCTCTTCTTGCACATATTGAACCCTCTTTTCCTTCTTCCTATCACCTCCTAATGGTGAACCTTGCCTTTCTGGATATTTGAATGCTGTGTGACCAATTTCATTACAATGATAACATCTCCCAGTGAAAACATTAGAACCTCTACCTCCACCTCTTGTGCCTCTAAATTCCCCTCTAAAATCATAAACTTGGTCCTTATTTCTACTTGTGTCTCCTTTGTCTTCTTGGGTTGGTCTTGTTCCTCTTCCTCTATTTTGTTGCTCACCTTTCCTCTTCAACTTCTCTTCAGCCCTTAATGCCACTTGAAAGCATTTTTCCATAGTTTCAAGGGTTAATAAACTTATCTCATCTTGAATATTAAACCTCAAACCATTTAAATACCTTGCCACTTTGGCTTTTTCATCCTCCATGTACCCACAACAAATAGTGTATTTGTGAAACTCCTTAGTGTAAGTAGCCACATCCAAATCTCGTTGCTTGAGATTTTGCATCCTCTTGTAGATCTGCACCTCATAGTTTGATAGAAGGAATTGGGACTTGATCCTCTCTAACATTCTGCTCCATGAAGAGATCATACTCTTCCCATTCTTTACCCTCTCACCTTGGGTGTAATTCCACCATGTAAGGGTAGCACCTTTGAGTTTAGTTTTTGCAAATTTAACCCTCTTACTTTCAGGAACTTCTTTGTATTCAAAGTAGTTGTTTAGAGCCTCAATCCACTCCATGACTTCATCAGCATTCATCTTCCCACTAAACATGGGAATCTTCATCCGAGCCTCCGAAGAATCCTTGCCAATTGCCTTGATGGCTTCAAGGAAATGCTTTTGATCAGCCGGTACCTCTACCTCTTCTTGTTCTTGTTATTCTTCCTCTTTCTCTTCCTCTTCATATAAACCTTCATCTATCCTCTTCCCTATCCTCAATGCCTTCAACTCTGCTTGGAGTGCTTCCTTGACTTCACTTTTGATTTTCTCTTCCATCTCCTTGAACTTCTTCACCACTTTGGTGGTCATCCCCTTTGGAGGCATATTGCTAGCCTCTCCTTCACTCTCCTCTGCTGACATATACCAAGCCTTATACCACCAACAACATAAAATTTTATGGCTCTAATACCACTATGATGTAGAGGCAAATTGGATGGAAAAGGATGGACAAACTAGACAAGGTTCTATTCACCCAAAAAGCCCAAAATCAAAGGTCTTTACACAAAAGTGGGAACAACAAAAAGAAACTGATGGATCATCATGTAAATGTTTGTTTGGGATGTTAGAGAACCCATTCCATCCATTGGTTAAGGCAGACTAGACTCAAGATTGGTACTTCCTTCACAAACCCCCAAAATGGCTTGTAGCCTTCCAAAATGACAACAATCCTAATAACTTTTACCACAGGTCTTCAAAAGAAGATCTTAGACAATAAATAGATACCCATTATGTCTCTACATCACATATCCCAAATTGGGTATGGGTTGTTTTGGATGGTATGCCTTAACCAATAGCCCCTCTTAGTGTTTTAGAGCCCCAACTAGGCCTAAATTACAAAGAGACTACCCTAAAACTCATGCACAAAACTCCACCAATGGTTTGAAAATTTAGATTACCTACCAAAACAAAGTATTTTGTGGGTTTTGTACCTCTAAAAATTGTTGTTCCAAGAAATACCTCTTAGGTTCCTTAAATAGGCTTAATACATGGACATATTAAGCCTTTTCTACCAAAAATTGCAAACACCAACTCTTCCACTCCTGCAATCAGTCAAAAAACTTGAAATACACATGGATACATCCACCCCACTAGAATTATGGTCTTGAAATATAGTGGGATGGTTATTCTTCCATCGTTGGAGCAAAACCCTTGTTTAGGTTTTTATAAGACTATTTTTAAAGAAAACCTTATAACTCCCTCCAAACTTAATGTACCAACTCCAAAATATGCTCAAATGAAATTTTCTTCAATGTACTATCAAATAATAACACCATGGACAGATGAATATTCCGTACTTGTGTATAGTAGGGTCTGGAACAACAAAAAAAACTCAGAAAATGCAGATTTTAAGCAACCCATTTTTGGAGAAACACTCATAACTTCCTATAGACAGCGTGTGGAGACCTCTAACTAGACTCAAATGAAATTTAAGACACAATAATTTCCAAAAAGTTAAACTTCACCTTCGAATTCATCCGTATACAAAAGTTATGAATGTTATAGCAGAAAAAACACAGGAAATTCTGGAAATCACAGTGTTTGTTTGTATTTCTTGATCACCAACTCCAACTACTCCCTTGCCTCAACCCTTGGGATGAATTTTTAAGCATTTAATTATAGTTCCAACTGTCCCCAACTATGTTTCAAGAGGGTGACCATTGGTTTTTTATAGTTTTGCCCTTTGTTTGGTTTACAATTTGTAAAAGTTGCCAAACAACTTTGCACATTTTTACAATATTGAAGGCTACAAGAGCCCAACTACCTTAAAAGGGCCACAAACACCCTATACACACCTAAGGAGACTCAAACAACCTTATTACATCCATTAGATCCATCCTTGGTTACATTTTCACCATGTGACAACAATATGACAGCATTGACAAAAACATGGCATTTTGGACAAATGCCTACAAAATGGATCCAAACTTATTACAAACACTTAGGAAGTGGTCCATTGGATCTTATTTCATCAGATATGGTCTCATAAGACCTTATTCACTGCAAAAACTCAAAAACCTCAACTTAACACCATTTTGGCCTCGTGGTGGCCACCTTGTGTTAGGTGCTCCTGCACCAAAAAGTAGGAGGAGGTGGGGGATGAGATGGGGGCATAGGAGGAATCAAGAGAAGAGATCTAGAATCACATGGAGGTGGAGTAGGAAGAAGAGATAGAAGTATTGAAAGGGAAAGAAGTGGTAGACAAGAAGAAGGTGGTTGAGAAGGGTTAGGAAGTAGAGGAAGATGAAGGTAGGGTAGGTTAACTTGATTACTGAATATTGAAATGGTTGAAAAGGGTGTAGAATATTTAAATGGATGAGGATTAGTGTGAATGGTATAGATTTTATCATAATATGTGCACTTCGATGATTGGTGTAGAGTAGAAGGTATGGATTGCATAATAATCCATGGTCTTCCCAAAATGTTATATGATAGCTCACTTGGGATCACATGGATTAAGGTATCAAGAGTAACTAGGTTGATGGTGATAGGAAGAATGATTCTACCAGACATATCTCTCCAAATATTATGAAATCCCATAAAATATATATTCATTTATTTATAGAAATACGGTCTATGTGGATCTTTTCTAGGAATTGGTTTGTGAAAATATTATAGCTAAATCCATTATCAACAAATGTCTATTTAATGCACGTGTGTTATAATAGTTAGTGATAATAAGTGGGAGGTCTTTATGTATTTTGGATGGGGGTGCAATCTTTCTAGATGTGGATAAAATTATGTCCATATTGTTAACGATTGAAAAGAGGGAAGAGAGTTGCTATGAAGGTATGCTAGGATGGACATAGATGTAGTTAAAAACATTGTCAAGGACCTTGTTAATGATAAGAGCTATGTGAGTGAGAATGCACAAAATCCTCAAACTATTAGAGGTATACAAGGGGTGGATCATGCATTAGTGGGTGCAGTAGTGTGGGTACAAGCTTTGGTAGAGGTAGGATAAATATCAATGTTAGAGAATTGATAATTTATGGTTTGAGGTAAAGTGATGATGAGATTTCCATTGAGTGATTGAGGTAATAGCTAATCAATAATGATCCGAGAGGAGGTATTATAAGTTATGTGTATGGTAGAATATTTAGTAGATGTAGCAAACTCATCAAAGGCTTCCCTAATGGGAGGCAAAGAGAGAATCAAAGAGGAAGATATAGTGATAGGAAGAGGTGAAGCATTGAGTATGTAATAATAAGTAGTGGAGATGGAGGAATATGATAGGCTTGAGACATGTGTGTTGATGGGTATAAGTGGTGGAGGGAGAGCTAAGGTAGATGAAGGTGTAGGAATGGAAGAGGTCATATGGGAATAAATATAAGTGAATGCCTTAGTGTCATAGTGAATGGTTTCCAAAGTGTCTATAGAAGTAAAGGGAAAATTATATGACAATGTTATACTATCTTGTATAGATAAATAATGATCATTTTGTCGAATAGGAGTGTAAGAAGATGAATTAGATGAGACACATAATGACTCATCACGTGATGAAGAAGATATGATATATGAGCAAATTTGATTCATTGTGACCTATAAATTTTATTGGTTTATTTCTAATTAAAACCAAACAGATTGAAATCAAATTAAATCGATAAATATTTGGAAATTCATAAATTTTTTAACTATTTCATGAAGTAAAGGGATGTGAAACAACATTAGAAATATCTAACCATAAATGACATAAAATCTACATACACTTATATAAAATTACTTATCCCATAATCTCAACAAGAACATTTTGCCTATTTTAAATGATGGAAATTCACATCTCTCACTACAATTTCTCTTGCAACAATCTTGGAGATAAATTTCGTTGCAATTCAACAATCAACACATACTCAAAGGTTCTTAACAACTCTAATAGTTGTTCTAGGGGGTGTGTAAAAAACTAAAAGCAATTGCCGACTTTTCACTATGGTGGTACATAAATGATTTTTTCCTCCATTTCCACATCATTAAGTAAATGTCTTGAATCTAAAGAATATCTGATTGCCTTCAACTCCCAAGCCAATTTCTCCAACTTTGCATAGATCTCCTATGTTTTTGGATGTGATCTATCACCTACACAAAAATCTTGCCAATTTATGGCCTTCAATCCAACTACATCCAAGGATCTTTTTAATTCCTTTTTATCTTTTATCAATCTTATATTCATGTTAGGATATGTTCTAAAGTGCTTCATTAATTTAAACATTTTAAGAGCATCTTTGTAAAATCCATTTTGTTCATATCCTATAATAATCTCATTCCATGAGACCACATTTCTTTGAGGTATTTTGTCAACTAGTTATGTGCCTTGTCTATGCTTCCATATTTTCCATATATAGTAGGAATGAGTTTTTCACAATCCATAACATTATATTTGTAAGAGTGCTTTCAGATTCAACTATGTGTATTTTTGTATAGACATTTCAGATCACACTTAGTGATCCATCATCAAGAATGGGGGAGTTCATTTCTAATGGATCACTAAGTGTGATCTGAAATGTCAATTCAAAAATACACAGTTGAATTCAGAAACACTCTTACAAATCTAATTTTCCATACATGTCTACCAAAGCATTTCCAAATATAATATTTGACAAGAATCCCCTTTCCATTATGCTTTGATGGATGTCCATACCTATTCCAAAGCTCCCATTTTAGGATGCTGGATTTACAACTACCAATTTCATTTGCTTGAAAGTTTCTAAAGCTTTGTCAACAAATCAATTTGTTCATATCCTGCAATCATGGCATTCCATGAGACCACATTTCTTTGAGGAATTTTGTCAAATGGTTGGCATACCTTGTCTATGCTTCCACATTTTGCATACATATCTACCAGAGTGGTTGCAACAACAACATCTGACAAAATTCCTCTATCCTTTATGCTTTGATGGATGTCCATACCTTGTTTCAAAACTCCTATCTGGCATAGGCTAGGAGGATGCTGGCAAAGGTTGTCGAGTTTGCATTTAGACCTGCTAATTGCATTTGCTTGAAAGTTTCTAAAGCCTTTTCAATAGATTGATTTTGTGAATCTCATGCAATTAGGACATTCCATGAGAAGTTGGAAACACATTTTCTTTGAGGCATTCTATCAAATAGTTTAGGTGCCTTTTCTATGCTTCCACATTTTTCATATCCTACAATCGTGACATTACATGAGATAACATCTCTTTGAGGCATTCTATCAAACTATTCACATGCATTATCTATGCTTCCACATCTTGCATACATGTCTACCAAGACAGTTGCAACTACAACATCTAACAAAATTCCTATACCCTTTATCTTGTAATGGAAGTGCATACCTGTTCCAAAACTCCCATTTTCCCACAAGCAGGGAGGATGTCAACAAAGGTTGAGGGATCTACCTTTACACCTGCCAATTGCATTTTCTTAAAAATTTTTAAAGCCTTTTCAATAAACCTATTTTGTGCATATCCTATAATCATAGCATTCCATTAGACTACATTTCTTTGAGGTATTGGATCAAACAGTTCAATCATAGGATCTAGTTGACCTCTCTTTTAGGTATTCTGTCAAACAGTTCACATGTCTTGTCTATGCTTCCACATTTTGCATACATGTCTACTAGGGCAGTTGCAACTACAATTCCTCTATCATTTATTCTTCGATAGATGCCCATACACTATTCTAAAGCTCCCATTTTGACATAGGTAGGGAGGATGCTAGTAAAGGCTGCGGAGTTTGGCTTTACACCTGCCAGTTGCATTTGCTTGAAAGTTTCTAAAGCCTTTTCAACAAATCCATTTTGTGCATATCGTGCAATCATGGCATTTCATGAGATGACATTTCTTTGAGACATTCGATGGGCAGTTCAGAGTTCATAGTGCAATTGAGCAGGAGGGGAGAGATTCAAATTAAAATTACCCCCACTTTAAAAGTAACTGCAAGTGGTAGCAGGTGGGGTAGGGGCAGTGGTAAGTTTAAGTCGCGGTTAATTGAAATTTGAAACCCACGTTGATGTGTTGTTTAACGAAACTTTTTTGGATAATCAAATGGAGTTGGATAGGGCCCACTAGCCATGTCTAAGTCAAAGCTTAGAGTGTGTTGGTTAAGCCCAACCCTCAGCTCATGTTGGATGAATGAGCAAATTTTTATGCTTATGTTTGTGTACATTGTACTTTCACCCTCTACACATTGATTTTCACTTTTGCATAGAGTAGTGATTTATAATCATGGTAGTATGATACTTACGATTTATTGTGCTTATGTTTGTGGGCATATGCATTGTTCAATGTTACACATAGTTTTACTTTGACTGGAGTTGTATGGATTGAAATATTTTTGTGTGGATAATTCTAAACATTTAATAGTTTCACTTTTTGTTCAAGTTGCATATATTAAGTGATTTTTTATCATTAAAGGTTGTGTTACTAATATTTTTTGTGTTTTATTGTATTCATGTGGAGATTTGAAAATACGATCTTAGAAAAAACATAGGGTAACTAAATTGCACCAGCTACAACACAAGGTCAAAAAATATCTTCCAAGGTATCCACAAACATTCATGATGACTCACATATACTCAACTTTTATCTTTCAAATGGTTGTTGGTCTCATTCAAGTTAGTGTCATTTTTCGGTAGCATAAGATTTAATGTGTATTAATAATGAGAATTGCCTATCTAATTATTAATGTTTTACACAATAACTAATAGTGTACTATAATTTTTTGTAGTTAAGGTTTATATTTATCTTTATTAATGTAGACATGGACAATTTTTACACATAATATCTAAAAAATTAATTTTTAATAATCCTATCGATTAAAAAGTTTAGATATACAATTTATTGATTAAATAGTTTAGTGTCTTTATTACAAACTTTGCAAGGATAGTAAAATATAAATTATTATGTTTGAATAGTTGTAAATAATTATCTTGGTACAATCATGTATGGCTGGACTTGTGTGGAGACTATTAATTTAGATCCTAATATCAAGAAACTGTGAGCTCATCACATTCATACAGAGATGATTTATCTTGTAGATTAAACAATTACTAATAAAAAGGGTGGTTGAATGTCTAATTTTCCCTAGGTATGGGGTGACTAAGGAAGCCAAGAACCTTGGTTTATATTAAATCATTCATAGGTTGTATTTTTATTTTTGATGGGATTTATAAATTTAAGTGCTAGGTGAAGTATGAAAATACAGATATACCCATATGATGTGATGTCATGTTTAGTAGAAAGTTTGAAGGTGGAAGAAGATGGCATCATGGTCATCGGTGGTGGTGTTAGTAGTGAGAGTGATGATATAATGGATGGTGGGGAAAGTGGTGCATAGGAGAATACTAATGAAGTATGTCAAACCCTTGCTAACTAATGCACCTCTTAGTCAATTCTCAAATGGGATATCAATACTCCATCTCTCCCACCTCACCCATGGCATTGGCATTTAATAGGAGGGAAGCCTCAGCCTACACCAAGCTACACACTACGTTTGAAACCAACTTCTCCTCCAACATTAGGTATTTCTAAAGAGCACTTGATCTATTTCTACTTTTTGAACTCAATTGAATGCTATTAAATATTTTAAATTGCCAAGTTAGACATAATATCATGTATCTTGATATTGTTATGTAGTGTTTGTAATTGAATGATTCAAACCTGTGAGGAAGACATTTATGGTGGGTGTAATATTCTGTGATGTTGGTTGAAGAATGATCCTTTTCGATTGACTTCAATTGAAGTCCTTCCACTAGCAATGGACATTAATTTGCAATTGGTTACTTATAGTTTATAGGTGGGAGGTATGTTTTAATGTTGTAAAAAACTATTGAAGCTATCTTACAAAATTGTTATTGAGAAATTAATAGAGAACAAATTGGTTAACTACTTTACTTCATTGATTTCCTTCTATCATTGGGAACTAAATTTTCAACATCATCATTGAGAGATTAATAACATGCAAATTGAATAATTAAAGTAGTTGGTTGATTTCCTTCTACCAATGGGAAATAAATTTTCAGCATTGTAATTGGGAGCTTATTAGTTTGTAAATTGGAAAACTAATCTTGTTGGTTTATTACCCTATGTTAATCCGAACCAAACCCAAGAGGCTCCTGACATTGGAATCAATTTTCTAAGGTCCCTTGCAAATCTTAGTAGCTTATTAATAAAGAGTGACATTTTATTTAAAATAATTGGTTATATGGTATTGGTGTGGATGAGGTAAAGTACCGTTCACACATGTCTAGTTAAGCTGATTTAGGGCATATTGATGCAAGAACACCCGGGCGCATGCGAGATCAGCATCACACAAAAACATTTCCAGCATTGTTGGCTGATTGTCCAATGGCATTGTTTGTTGAGGGGACCGGTTTAAAGTTGAAAAGAACATCTTCAGAGCCCAGCATCCAAGTATTGATGTCATATCATTTGGAGGTTGCGAATTCATAGTAAAAGTTGAAATACTAAGTCGTTTGCATCACCGAAACTTGGTTAAGCTGATTGGTATTTGTACTAAAAAAACATAATCGTTGTTTGGTCTACGAGCTTATTCCCAATGGCAGCACTTGTGGAATCTCATCTTCATGGTCTCGACAAGAAACTGCTTCGCTTGACTGGGATGCCGTATAAAGATAGCATTTGGTGCAGCTAGAGAGTTTGCATATCTCCTTGAAGATTCAAGTCAAGCTAACAACGTTTTACTTGAGGATGATTTTTTTTCCCTCTGCGTCATATTTTCCAGTTGAAGTGTGGGTGGATCCTATGGTGGAAGTAAGTATAATTTCTTTCTTTGTTGGGAGTAAGAAGAATTCAATAATTGAAATGGTATTGTGCAGTGCTAGCTGCGTGGTTTCGCTTCAAGTATCTGCACATAACAATGGCACCCTCACATCAACTGCACTGTTAATGGAGTAGGCGCTGCATTAGAAGCTGTATATGTCTCTCTTTTCATAGTCCACGCTCCCAAATGTATTATAATGAGAACTGTTTTCTTCATTGTTGTGTCTTTTGGTCATATTTGTGGCGCTTAATATAAAGGCGAGGAAGATGTTATAGGCATGTATTATTTTCCTTTGGTTGTTAATGAAACTGGAAGATAAGGAGGGACCGTGTGAGTTATGTGGGGAAAATTCAACTCACGTCATGGTGCTATTGACTCATCTTTATTCCACTTGGGCCGTTGTTTATTTGAATTGGAGATCTAATAAAAATCATGAGTTGTTTTTCATTTCCTGTGTGAGTTTGATTTGAGTTCTATGATAATCTAAGAAAGTGTGTGTATGAGTTGAGTTATGGCAGCCATGAGGTGATGTCTTCTTGCATCACATGTTTAGGGTACACAAAGGATACATATCACTTTGTGTCTCATGTTATAAAATTAATACACTTCTCATAATCTTATGTTGTCCTATGTTTCACCTTGGCCTATATAACCAAGGGCTTCTCGTTTTAATTTCACATATTGTTACATACATTCTATTATTCATTCTTTGATAGGAATACAAATTATTCTTGTCATATTAATCATCTCATTTCATTGTGCTTTCCATTAGGCCTATAGATTTTTGTTGGCTATCTTCATAACCAAATCTTACATGGTATCAGAGAATTTTGAGTGTCTTTGGTTAGTTTCTTAAGAGATCTAGGATGAAAATCATGGTTTCTCTTGAAAAGTTGACTATGATCTTTGCTTGCATCATATAATGACCTAGAGAATAAAAAAAACTTGATAGAAATACCAAATTTGGGAGGATTTCTTCCTTGTGTTTTCTATTGTAGGTTCATTTTTTAGCATTTTTGTGTAAACCTAAGATCGTGATTAAGTTGAAGGTGTCCAATAAAAGTTATTTTAGCCTTTAAGTTTGTCTGAAATGGACATTGGAGGTAATATCTACAAGGGCTTGAAGTTAGAAGATGGTTACTAGATCTAAAAGGTAGATATAATTTTGAAACATCTTGGGTCAAATATGACCCTACCATTATTTCTAGAAGGCCTATGAACCTAAGGATCAACTATCAATTCATCAAAATTAGAAACTTTTGCCATGGACAATCATACATTTTCCCTTTGGTCGTACGAATCACAAAGAATATTTCATAAAATATTCTATAAAAATCTAATTGTATAGTGCCTATGATAGTGAATCTCGATTAGTCCATCACTTTATCTATTAGGTAAATAATTTTTAATTTGTTAGATTTTTTGATCATCCATTGGTTAATAGAAATATTTTATGGATTATATTTTGTTTTCATAGGGTCCATACCCTACATATTGTAGGGTACTTGAATAGGTTGCATGGGGCACCATATGTCATGAACCCACTTTGCCTGCCCCACCATCCACACAAACTCCAAAAAACTACCCAATAGTTAAAGAAACATCCCATATGCTATCACAAAACCATGGTGGTCATTAAAAAATAGCTATCCAATGTCATAAAATAACCTAAAGTCAATAAAAAGTGGTTTCTTGCTAGTACAATGATAGTTTCCTCATCCAGATGATAGTTTTTTCCCAAATCAAAGTAGTTTTCATGAAACTAATAGCGGTTTTGCAGATAGGGAAGCAAATTCCATTGATATAGGGAATATTCTATTTGGTGTTGCTAACGTCAACATGATGTTAGTGGTTTCTCCCCCTACTTCAACCTCCCCTTTCCAATAGAAGTTTGATCTTCTCACGTGATCTTTAAAGGCCCATTCTTAGTCAAACAGGCTCCTTGTTTGGAGGAATATTTTTGACTTGGGGTAGCATTTTGAAGGATTTGTAGTGGCATGAATAGTTTTTTATTTTAATGCCTAGTTTTTCTAGAAATTATAGATTTTCACACCTATTTATAAGCAGATCTCATTTTGGGAATTTTTAAGGCTTTGTTTAGACTCATTTGCTAACAATTTTGGGTAATCTTTTTAAAAGTGAATAATTTTTCAATTACTTCATAGAAATGTGATCAAATTGATCAAATTTTGTACAAAAATATACTTTTAGTTAGTGGCCTTGTTACCATTTTTTCACCACAGCTCAAAAATTGGCAGAGCTAATGTGACAAGTTCATTTTTAGAGTGAAGGTTAACATTCTTCTGTTATAAATTATTTGTATAGTTGATTGTACTTCAGTATTAATTACAGTTCAGTTGTTTAAAAGAAGAAAAGAATTCAGATCATTCATTGCATTGTAGAACATTCAAGAGAGATATGTATTTCATTCACCACAATGGTTATTTGTTTACAAGTTGAAATTCATAAAAGGATAAGCATTGCATTGAAATAAATAATGGCATATCAAATGTCCCACATAAGTTGTGGGTATAGCTGAACATATGTAGACATAAAGAAAATACTATTCATCTAAGGATAAGAAAGAGAAGGTCATAGCCATCGTTGCCTTGAAGGTCTTCAAACTTCGAAGTTGTCTTCTGTCTTGCTCCTAATCTCTGATGAAGACCTACAAAAATGTGGGAGGGTCCTGTTAGAGCTCCGGTTATGAGATCTCTATGTCCTATCAGAAGATGCCTAACACTTTGCCTATAATGCATCGATCAAAGAATATCATTTACATGCAAGAAGAACTGAGAAAGAAACAATCATGGAACTTCATTGTTTTTTATTCTAATTTATTTGTTTCATGTTGCAGTTTTGAAGACATATTACCATGTGGTGCAAAATGGGCTCCCACAAGGGTAGAGCTCAACATGCTGCCTCTAAGCTTCAAAGAGAATAAGATAAGAGTAGTTGTTCATACTCAGCAAAGAGGAACATTCTAACTGAAAGAGTAGTTCATAGTTGTGTTTGTAAGAGCCTCAAGGCCATTGATCATTCATGATTAACATCTCAAAAATGATAGTGAAGTCATTTGAGGCTGTCCTGAACTCATGATATAATATTGAGAGAGAATAACCATTAAGCAAATATTCCATCACATATAATGGTGTGGTGATAGATATCATGATCATAAGTGATGGAATATTTTCTAAATTGGAACAATAAGAGTACATGAGGATGGCGTACAATGATTGATATAGCAGAGACCAACAGATTCAAATACAAAATATAGTCATTGACCTATCTAGGGCAGGAGTGGGACAACCAGTAAAGAGGACAACATTATATTCTTTTGCTGATCAAGAAAGTAAAATAGCCAGTGCCAGTATAGAGGTTATAAAAGACCAAAGATGAAGTTGTCAGAAGCTGTACAAGAAGTAGCACATGAAGAAATGATGTACATAGAGTGTCCATGCTAGCAAGTACAATGAGAAGAGTTGTAACTATTTAGTGGAGTATGAATACAAATACATTTAGTATAAAGACCATGATAGGAACAGCAGGGGGCTATACTGTTCACATGGTAGAATATATCATTCATAATAGGGGTCTCAATGTTTCCAAGTGACTATCATAATAACAAGAAGAGTCAAGTATAGTTGTTCATGTCCATCTACAAGAAAGTGCAACAGTCATAAAAGGTACCTCACCAATAAAGTTGTTCATAAGTGATAACATGCAGATATCCATTCAATCTTTTATCAAAGGCATGCCACCTTGAACAAGTGAACTGGAGCAGCCAAATATATGCTATGACAGACTGAATTGAATCATTCAAAGTATGTACAGAATAAAGAAAATAGAGATGCTATAGTTATCAAATGACAGTACATACAAAAGCATAACTGTATGGGATTAAGAATAGCAAACAATTATATTTGTTTGAACAGTTGGTGCAGAGAGAGCTTACAATGAGTGTTGTCATTACTAAGTATATAGAGAAGCAAAGTAAGTAAGCCCCATGACCTTTCCCTCTTGATGCAATATCTCATCAAAGAAGGTTTTTGCAACCACTGATACCAAGGAAACCAATAAGAAAGGAAACAATATGCAGCCACGGCCTCATAAGAGTGAATTTAGAAAGAAATACAATGCTCAAATGTATTTTCATGATAGTCACAACAACTTACAACTTTTAGAGAAACCTTTTCAAGTTGAAAGCACAGATGCAAAGAATGGAGAGGTTGTTAGTTATAACCGCGGGGTTCATAGTTTTAACAGGAAGATACAAAAAATGCATGATGTTTCATAAGTTTCTCAGCCATGACTTGTAAATATCAATGCAATACTTAGAAGGACAAGATAGGTCATGGCCACACAAAGAGCATTTTGTTTCTTCTTCACCATTGTTTAATACCCATTTGGGGAAGTTTCTAGAAAAATGTGCAGGTACCAGAAGTAAGAACTTTCAAATATGAAAACTTAGAAATAATGTTCAAATGCATAGATATAGCTGCAGCCTCTTGAAGGAATACATATAGGAAAAGAAATGTATTACTAGGGTTTTGAAGCAATAAATTCATATACATGAGATCAAAAAAATGGAAAAACAGTCATCATCGTTCAGATTGTCTAAGAAATGCACGGCCCCAAATGGAGGAGTTTCAACAGTCTTAAAAATTTATAGGAAAATATAAAACCCATCATGGTGCCTTTGAGGTCATGACCTCATAATAGAGAAAAAGTATCTCATACAAAATGCTCATAGGCTTTCATTTTTTTATTACACAGATTGTTGGTTTTTTTAATCCTTTTTTATGAAATGTCAAAGGAATGTAGAACTCATATGGTTGAAGGCTTACCAATTTTGTGTGAAGAATGGACACAGTCACATGTAATGAAACAACTTGCACAATATCTGAATATAATAGTAAATATGCTGCAAATACTTGATAATAATATGCCACTTCGAGGGGGCAACCTCCAAAACCACTTCGAGGGGGATACCTCCAATAGTCTTCAATGAGAACACAATGCTCAATATATGATGAAATAAGACTCACTACCTCCTATATATACCTATTTATGCCTAGGATATCACCTAGGCCGACTTAGATGGGCCTATATAAGCCTTAGGCCAACCTAAACAACTAAATAACAATAAACTAATGATAATATGACTTAATTAAGAGTTAAGATAGCCACAAGCCGACTATTCATAACCCTATACACACTATAGGATTAAGGGCGTAGCATGCCCCCCCTCTTCAAAGAAGCATTGTCCTCAATGCTAACCAAATGTGGATGCTTTTGAATGAATTCCTCATTCTCCCATGTAGCTTCCTCCACTGGAGAGTTTTTCCATTTAATTAGATATTCTATGATTTCCCTTGTCCTCAGCTTCTTGGTGCGTGTTTGAATAATTCTCTCAGGATCCACAACTATTCTTCCCTCTTCATCAAGCTCAGGTAACTTAGTCTGTGCTACCACTTTATTCCCAATAACCTTCTTCAAGCAGGAAACATGAAAAACTGGATGAATTTTTGTTGATATGGGCAGCTCCAATTTATATGCTACATTGCCAATCTTCTGCAACACCTTATAAGGACCATAGTACTTGGGTGCTAGCTTATTAGCTTTATGTTGTTGTTTTAGAGACATTTGCTTGTATGGTTGTAGTCGCACAAAGACCCAATCTCCCAGTTCAAAAGTTCTTTCACTACGGTGTTGATCAGCTTGTTGCTTCATTCTGTTTTGTGCCATTGCCAAGTTCTCTCGAAGACTAGCCAATACCTCTTGCTGATGATGGATGTGTTCTTCGACTGTGTGAACCTTTGGTTGTACCCGCAATGAAGAGATGATTGACGGTGGGTGGTAACCATATAGTGCTAAAAATGGAGACATCTTGGAAGAAGTATGGAAAGAAGTGTTGTACCACCATTCTGCTAGTGGTAGCCATTGTACCCATCTCTCTTGTTTATCTGAAGCAAAACAACGGAGATAGCCTTCCAAGCATTTGTTGACCACTTCTGTCTGTCCATCTGACTGGGGGTGATATGATGAACTACGAGCAAGCTGAGTGCCCAAGCATGAAAATAAGTCAGTCCAAAAATTACTTGTAAATATAGGGTCACGATCACTGACTATAACTTTCGGAGTCCCATGCAGTTTCTGAATAGTATTCATAAAAGCTATTGCTACAGTGCTTGCTGCCAATGGTTGTGCCAAAGCACAAAAGTGACCATATTTGGTGAGACGATCCACAACAACCATGATGACATTTTTTCCTTCAGATCTAGGCAAACCTGTGATGAAATCCATAGATACCTCCTCCCACCTTTGACTTGGGATACATAAGGGTTGTAGAAGACCTGGAGTCTTAACTGTCTCCCCTTTATGTTGTTGACATACCATGCATTCAGCTACAAATTTTTGAACATCCCCTTTCAGCCCTTCCCAAAAGAAATCTTGCTTGATTCTATGATAAGTTTTGAGGAATCCTGAGTGCCCACCTATTGGAGAAGCATGTAGTTCTTCCAACACCTTAAGCTTAAGAGTTGAATTCTTGCAAAGGTATAACCTCTCCTTGTACCATAAAATATTTCCTTTCCATGAAAATTTGTCAGACACACTTGATTCCTGTTGGAGTTTCTCAATGAGCCTTAGAGTATCTATGTCCTTCTCCCACTCTTCTCTTGCCTCATTTACCCAGTCTGCTTGTAACATGGAAATGGCAAATAAAAATGACTCTATGGGTTCATCACGCCTTGATAGAGCATCAGCCACAACATTCTCCTTGCCTTTCTTATATATGATCTCAAAGTCATATCCCAACATCTTTGTGACCCATTTTTGTTGTTCTTCAGATGATAACCTCTGTTGCAAGAAATATTTGAGACTATCATGATCTGTCTTGACCTTAAAGTGTCGTCCCATTAGATAAGGTCTCCATTGTTTGACTGCATGCAAGATAGCCAACATTTCTTTCTCATAAACTGGCTTCAACAAATTCTTACCTTTGAGTTGGCGACTTTCAAATGCTATGGGTTTTCCTTCTTGCATAAGTACTGCTCCTATTCCATGTCCTGAAGCATCACATTCAACAACAAATGTTTTAGAAAAATCTGGGGTAGCTAGGACTGGAGTTGTACACATGGCTTCCTTTAGTTTCTCAAATGCCCTTGTCGCCACTTCATTCCATTGGAAAGCATCCTTCTTTAACAAGGATGTGAGAGGAGATGCTATGCTACCATAATTCTTTACAAATCGGCGATAATACCCTGTAAGCCCTAAAAAACCTCGTAAGTTCTTAAGGGTCTTAGGAATTTTCCACTCTACAATTGCTTGGATCTTATGAGGGTCCACCTTAACTCCCTCATGTGACACAATGTGACCAAGGTACTCCACTTCTTTGACACCAAAGATACACTTGGATGGTTTAGCATACAACTGATTCTGCTTCAAAATGTCCAACACTTGATTTACATGTTGCAAGTGTTCCTCCCATGTTTTACTATATATTAAGATGTCATCAAAAAATACCAAAACAAATTTCCTCAAAAATGGCCTGAAGATAGAGTTCATTAAACTTTGAAATGTTGACGGTGCATTAGTGAGACCAAAAGGCATTACCAAAAATTCATAGTGGCCCTCATGGGTTCTAAAAGCTGTCTTATGTACATCCTCATCTCTAATTCTAATTTGATGATAACCAGAACGGAGATCAAGTTTTGTAAAATAAATAGCACCATTAAGCTCATCTAACAAATCATCAATTACTGGAATAGGAAACTTATCTTTTATGGTGAACTTGTTAAGCTCTCTGTAATCTGGACACATCCTCCATGTTTCATCCTTCTTACGCACCATTACCACAGGAGATGAGTAAGCACTTTGACTATGCCTGATAATGCCTGCTTCTAGCATCTCTTGAACTATCTTCTCAATCTCACTTTTTTGAGCATATGGATATCTGTAAGGCCTGATGTTGGGTGGTTGGCTCCCTGGTACTAGTTGAATGGCATGATCATGATCTCTCCTAGGAGGCAATCCTTTTGGCATCTCCCCAAAAACTATAGAATGCTTATCTATAATTGCTTGTAGATCCAATGGTGTAGAAGCCTTTAAGTGATATGCTTCTAATGAAAATAATTGGGCTACCATCCCATCTACCCCCTTCTTCAACATCTTTTGCATTTGGTAGGAACTTACTATCTGTGGTGACTTTGCACGCATCCCTCGTAATTCTATTGTTCTTCCCTCTGATTGAAAGCGCATGAATAGTTCTTGGAAGTTCAATTCAATTGTTCCCAAAGTGGTAAGCCACTGTACTCCCAAAACAATATCTGCCGCACCCATTGAGATAGCATACATTGGACAATTAAGATGATAATCTCCCATGGATAATTTAATGCTATGGCATTTTCCTGAACAACTAACAGTACCACCATCTGCAATCAAGACCTGAAATTCTGGAGCTGGATATATAAAACAATTTAAACGAGTGGCCAACTTTTTGTTGATGAAGTTATGAGTGCTACCTGAGTCTATCAACACTGTTACTTTTTCTTTCTTTAAGAAACCCACTACCTTGAGAGTTTGTGGGGTACTAAAACCTGAAAGTGCATGGCAAGAAATAATTGGTTGAGTATCTCTTGACTCCTCCTCAATCTCATTGTCACTCTCTACTATTGGTACCTCTTCTTCTTCCTCACTTGGCCCTTCAATATAGAACAATTTCTTTTCAGTGCATTTGTGTCCTCTACTATATTTGCTATCACAATTAAAACATAATCCTTTTGCTCTCTTCTCTTCGATTTGTTGTGGTGTTAGCCTAGTAGGTTGTGGAAGTGACTGTGTAGGAGTGCTTTTATCTCTTATGTTTATAAAACCTTGCCTTTTATTAACCATAAATTTTTCCTCTACTTGCCTTGCCATAATCATTGCCTCTGAGATGGAATTTGGACGGAACATGCGTACCTCATATTTAATGTGATCCTTTAAGCCACCAATGAATAGCTCCAACAAATTTTCTGTAGACACATTTTCCACTCTTAAAGATAAAGTACGAAATTGATGAATGTAATCCTTGACCATACCTGTTTGCCTTAATTTGGTAATTTGGCTGAAGTAGCTATCCATAAGATTTTCACCATAATGAGTAATGAGTTCTTCTTGGAAAACCGACCAAGTGACAATGCATCCTTTTGCTTTCTTTTCTTCACATAGCCAACGGTACCAAATGAATTGATCAGGTTCCAAGTATAAGGAAGCCATGGCCACCTTTTGTTGACATGGAACATGGTGGATATCAAAGAATTGCTCCATTTGACAAAGCCAATTGGTAGGATCTTGACCATCAAACTTTCGCATATCCAACTTTGGTGTGAAATTCCTTGCCATAAAATGAGGGGTGTGATGATCCATCTTGAGATTTGATTCAAACCCAAAAACACCCTTCCCTTTTGTAGAATCCTCTTCCTCCACATCGTGGTGTTGTGACTGCTTATGTTTGGAAAGTATCTCCAGAATTTTCTCAATATCACATGACTTTGCCAACCCTTTCATTTGTTCATCCATAATGGACAAGATTTCACCTTTCATCTTGCTATTTTCTTTATGAATAAGTTCAAGTATATTTTCATATTCTTTTTGATCAACATCCTCACTTTCCACCTCCTCCTTGCCTAGAGTTTTTCCCGGTGTGGTAACATTCTTTTTGCCCCTTGTTGAAGGACCCGTCATGATTGGAAAAAATAATTTTGAAATAAATCACACAAATGAAATTCAAATTCTCTGAAATTTTTACTGTAACTTACTAAGGCCAAGATACCACTTACCCAGAAAAAATTCCAAGAAATTCGCAAATTTACTGCCTTGAGAGCGAATTTGTTGCAAACCCTAATTTTGCAATAACTCGCTTATTTTTGCTCCAATTCCTCTGAAATCTGGACTGTATCTTCTTTAATATTGTCTTCAAAAACCCTTTAAAAATCTTTAAAAAATTCGCTAAAATCTGAAAGTTATGCTCTTCCCAAAATCGCCTCCAATGATGAGAAAAAATTTTTGCCTCTACGGTGCCAAGATCATGCTCTGATACCACTTGTAATGAAACAACTTGCACAATATCTGAATATAATAGTAAATATGCTGCAAATACTTGATAATAATATGCCACTTCGAGGGGGCAACCTCCAAAACCACTTCGAGGGGGATACCTCCAATAGTCTTCAATGAGAACACAATGCTCAATATATGATGAAATAAGACTCACTACCTCCTATATATACCTATTTATGCCTAGGATATCACCTAGGCCGACTTAGATGGGCCTATATAAGCCTTAGGCCAACCTAAACAACTAAATAACAATAAACTAATGATAATATGACTTAATTAAGAGTTAAGATAGCCACAAGCCGACTATTCATAACCCTATACACACTATAGGATTAAGGGCGTAGCATCACACCTCGCAAGGAGAGTCTTAGTCAAAGCATGCTGGCGGTCCACATAGGAAACACAAATGACAAGAAAATATATCAGAAGCATATAGAGACTGTGGCAAACATGGTTTGAATCTCAGGAATGAAAAGAAATTGATAGAATAATGTGTCACATAGCAACAGATGATGTTATCTCCACTTCTCAGTGAGAATGCATAAAAATTGACTCAAAATTATAGAACTACAGGGTCCAAACCCTATCTATGGCCGCAGCATGTAGAGAGCCTTCTGCATAAAAAGAGCAGAGTGAAAATGATGCAAAAGAATAGGGAAAGTGAGTTTTGAGTTAGGCTTTCAATGGAACCATAACTCAATTTGCATTCTTCACATTGTTTTATTTTTCAAAACTGTCATTAATACCCCTGAGGGTGTTAGGATCCTAAGTCACCATGAATTAGAAAGAGTATGCAAAGAGCTCTTAAAACACTTGAGGTAAAATCATAAATAACTGCCCATGATGGTATCATGTCTATGTTGCAAGACCTAGGCTTTAATACCTTAGAGGGATATTGGAACACAATACATAGGATCATTTGCCTTAGCTTTTTAAGAAAACCACATGGAAGGCATTGCGCCTTAAATCCATTTAGTCCCCTTTAGATGAGTCATAAGTGTTATGACCTTAGAAACCAAGTGTAGATCAGACAGAAAGAAAACCCTCAAAGGATTTTATTTTTTCAAATTGTATGCAATGCCTTGTATTTTTTATGATCTTTTTAGAAAAATCAAGTGACCTAGAACATAATGTACTTGGAAAAATAAAACAAATAGGCCTTGTATTTTTATTCGCAAAAATGAAGATCAAATCAAGATAAGGATGAAAAATAAAACTGTAATATAATGTAAAGATTTGTTTTACAGAAACATTTTATAAATTACTTTAAAATAAATGCTATTTTATGTAGTTAAAAGTAAAAGGAATCTACTCATGATCTTTTAGATTTGATTTTCTCTCTAGGCAAAATTGGGCAGAAGGAGACAAATTTGTGCTTTTATTGGGCAGTGAAGGCATGTTTTAAAGAAAATTTTGGTGGGGACCTATTTGGGGTTGAGTTTGGGAATATTTTCTTCTATTTTGGGGTAGATACCTAAGCTTTTTGATAGCTTTTTAGGAGGACCTCAGATTTGGAGATAGAGATTTTCCCTATGCAGATTTGGGGAGATATCTTGGCAGGGCATTTATAGGAGAAGAACTTAGTTTTTCTCAGTCAGTTGATACCATTTTAATCTCTCTTGAGCAAAGGCAGAGAGTTGTATACAGGGTTTGACTTAGTTTAGTTTTTTGCATTGTACTCCTTCCAGTTTAATACAACAGACCTTCCTATTCCATTTATTTATCTTCTTTTGCAGTTTGATTTGATACCTCATCATGGTAGTTTCATGTCCTTTGTTGTGTCTCTTGCTATAAGGTTTTACTTTTGGTCCTAGTTGTGATTTATGTTCAACTTGAACCTTTTTACAAATTATTTTAGGATCAAATCTCAGAGGTGGGGTTGTGAAGGCTAAAGTGTAAAGGGCTATTTGTGAGTGATGATATTCATTTAGATTAAATCTTAGAGTTAGTTTTGCATTTCATTTATTCTCTCATCCCTTTCCTCTGCAAGTCATTAGATTAAAAAAGCATAAGGAGAACCAGCTCACTCTGGAGATTCCCTCTCGAAATAGATCACCCACATCTGGGAGGGTTTCCATGTTTCAATAGGATAGTCAAGCTTGACTTGGGTATTGGCACAATCCTGATTGACAAGAGGCCTAATTTTACATTTTAATGTACTAATAAGATCAAGACCACTTTAGCTAGTGGCATTTCTAATCACACTGATTATAAAGTGCATATATTTCTAGGTGGATCATTGATTGAGTGAATTTTGGGGGGTGATCTTGTGGTGTTTTTTTTTTAGTTCTTTATTGTGTGTTCTTTCAATGGGGAGAATCTAAAGTGAACTCCTAATTGCATATAATTACACCTCATAGAAACAATCGATATGGAATTATCTAAGACAAAAATGTTGTACTATATATGTAGATTGTAGAAACCTAAAATTAGTCTCACTTCCCACTTAACTATTCAATTTCCATTCTTCCATATTAATTAAATAATTCACATATCTCCATCTTATTCCTCCATATTAATTAAATAATTCCAAATATTTAATTATGCTAATTGCCCTCCACACTTTAATTAAATAAATTTAAATTATTTATTTAATTAGATATTCCATTTCCCCTAAATAAAAAAATTAATATTTTATTTATTTATCCATGTGCACATGAAATTTAATAATTAATTTATTTAATTTCCCTATTTTTCCCTCACCATAATTTGCTCTAATCAGAATAGTTAACATATCAATCAAATCGGTTGACTCCTCAATCAATTATGTTAACAAATCAATCAATTTTGTTAACAATCCAATCAATCCAATTAACAGATCAATCAATTCAGTCAACTCATCAATCAAATCTATTATCTCTCATAATTTATGAGGACAAAGACACTTATGACTCTCTCATTTGTTGAAATCATCTCATCCAATTCTAGCCATTGATCTCTCTCATCATTCTCCACCATTGACCTTCATTTTTGAAAGTCTATAAATAAAATGTCTTCTCAACCTCTCATCCATCTCTCATTTTCCTAAGCTTATGTTGTTGGAATTGACTCATTCACTCTAGGAGATAAAAGTTATGTTATTTTGATTATGCAATCCACATATCCATGAGATATCAAAGGAGCATATCTATTGGCTTTCAGTTGCATTCCAATTTACGTTCAATCAATGAGGTTGAATTTGTGTGTGAAAGAAGGTAAAATTGTGTTTAATTCAATTTCTTTCATTTATCTTTGCATTGCATATTGTATCTCACAATCATTCAATTCACTAAGTAATTCTTCTACCCAACTGGGGCATCAATAGTTCTAATCCAATCATATTCTTATAAACCAAAATCTTCTTCTATGCAACACAACACTATGTTTTAAACTTCTTTGAAATTATGTTACGCAACAACACCATCTCAAATAGGGGAAAATGTAGACACCTAAAATTTGCCTCACTTCCTAACTCAGTTATTCATCTGCCAAACCTTCACGTTAATTAAATAATTATTAATTATTTAATTAATTTCATCTATTATCACTCTACCTTATTCTTCTAGATTAATTAAATAATTATTCATTATTTAATTAATTTAAGTTTTTCATTTCCTAGCATTAATTAAATAATTTTACAATTATTTAATTAAGCCTTCATTTCTTCTAATATTAATTAAATAAATAAATAAATTTCTATTTTCTCCACCAAAAATAAATAAAACTAATATTTTATTTATTTTCCAATTTTATCCATGTGCACCAAAAATAAATAATTAAATTATTTAATTTCCTCCATAATTTCCTCTCACCATAATTCACTCTTGTCTCACCATGATTCTCTCTCATCACTCCATCAATCACTTTAAATCAAATTAGTTGACTAGTCAATCAAATCAGTTAGCTAATCAATCGAATTAGTTAACTAATCAATCAATCTAGTTAACAAGTCAATCAATTCAATTGACCAATCAATCATTTCAGTTAACAAATCAATCAACTCACCTGCTAACTCCCCTAATTCATGAGAGGACAAGGACACTTGTCACTATCTCATCTATTTAATTCTCTCATTCAATTTCAACCATTTATCTCTCCAGTCATAATCCATCATTGTTCTTCATTTCTGAAAGTCTATAAATAAAACGTCTTCTCAACCTCTCACCCATCTCTCATGTTCATAAACGTATGTTGTTGCAATTGACTCATTCACTTTGGGAGATCAAAGTTATGCTATTTTGATTAAGCAATCCACATATCCATGACATATCAAAGGAGGATATCTTTTGGAGTTAGGGTGCATTCCAATACACTCAATCAATGAGGTTGAATTTGTGTGAAAAGGAAGGTAAAATTGTGTTTAATTCAGTTTCTTTCATTTATCTTTGCATTGCATATATTATCTCTCACATTCTAGCATGCTCGGTGGGACCCATGTCCATTTAATTTATCTTTTTTGGGAAGAAATTTTGTACATTTTGTGTTGCAGCTACAAAAATGTGCCTTTAGCTACAATAACATGCCTATGGCTCAGCTCGACGTGCCTGTGGTCTAGGTCAGCATGCTTTTGGCTCATGTCAGCGCGCCCTTGGTCTCTGTCTGAGCGCCTATGTTTCCTAAGTTGGCTCTAACATTTGTGTTATTTTAGGGGTGATTTTTTAGGTTTTCTAATTAGATTTGTTTCCTATGGCTGGCTAACCCTTATATCTATTTGTCCCATCACCTGATATTTGTTTTTGTAGGGTCTATGATAGTTTCTTATTATAGGTTTTAGGTATTGTTTCCAGGTGCATGCATGTGGTTCACAATAGTGTGCTTTTGGTTTCTATGATAGTTGGCAACTTTTGTTTGACCTAGATCTGAGCCTCAGAACCTTTGGATTACCCCCTATCAATGAATTTTGCTTTCTGCTAGATCTGATTTCCTATTTTGGTAGGTTTCTATAACACAATGATGTAAGCATGCCTCTGGTCTATAAACCCATGCCTTTGGTTAGCATCGACGCACCTTTGGTCTTTGTCTATGTCTGTGTCTATGCACCTTTGGCCTCTGTCAATGCACCTATGGTCACCGTCGATGTACCTATGTTGAAAAGGTAAAAAATGATATAAGAATTATGCTTCCTGATATATTTATCTGTTTCTACGTGCTTTTGACTATGTTTGTGTGCTTTTGGTTAATTTATTGTGTTAGGTAAGAATTTTAAACCTATGGTCACCGTCGATGTACCTATGTTGAAAAGGTAAAAAATGATATAAGAATTATGCTTCCTGATATATTTATCTGTTTCTACGTGCTTTTGACTATGTTTGTGTGCTTTTGGTTAATTTATTGTGTTAGGTAAGAATTTTTTGGGTTTTGAGACTAACTCTTTGGTGCAACATGTTTTGATTGTCAAAGATCACATTTTAAGACTACTTATGAGTTTGTTGCAGCCCCATTTGTCAAAGACCTTTATTTTCCACTAATTTAGTAACTACATTAGTTTAGTTGGTTAATGAATGTGTTTTCCATGTTTTTGGGATTTGTTAAGACATATACTCTCTCCATGTACTCCAGGTGATCTTGGAGATCAGAAATATTGCACTTCCCTTTTATGTTTAGATTAAAACCTAAGGTGGAGCCAACTTGCATATGTTCTCCCCTTGCACCTAGTGTGACCTTGGGGATCAAAAGAAATTAGTATTATCTTTCCCTTTAGGGGGCTTGCTAGGGGATTTCATCACCCCTAGGGATGACCTCAACCGTGTGTTCTGGTGTAGGATATAAATGTTGTGAGAATCGAAAGACTCACTTTAAAGGAAGGACTCTCTACCCCCTTGCATAGACCCCAAGATCCTTAGTCCACCGAGACTTGTGTTGGTTGGCACTTGGGTGGATAGGGACACCCCCATTCATGAATTCATCCCCTATACCTTGAATATATTGAGACACCCCCTAGAAGCTTGTAAAGCCTAGATAAGACCTTCGACAATCATATTCATGGGTGCATCACAACCACATGGAGGAGAAGTGTTCACGCTATTACCTTTATTGTTTGTGATAGAATCCACTTTGGGGAAGACTTTGTATCCAAAGTAAGAGGTGTAAGGTGGTCCAAGACCTTGCATTACCTACCTATCTAAGCAATTATAAATGGTATCAAAGGGATGGAAACTACCATTATCTAATAGTGAGGGTTGAAGTTGCACTTGAGTGAGTTCATGAGATATGTTACTCCTACTTGAATAAATATATAGGAATGTGTTCAAGTGATTGGCATGTTTTTTTCTTGTGAAATACCAATAATAGCTATTTTTTAGCTACAAAGGTCTAGTACCTTTGCATCACTAATTCCTTGAAAGTTGTATTAGTCATTGTGTCTCTTTATTGCAAGTAATCTCTTGATCCAAAACTTTTGTCAAAATTTTCTCTCAAATTAACCTTTGGAAAACTTATAGAATTGGGTCAAGCTATTTAGGAGTTGATAGAATACACTTGGGATCTATCAACCTCTTCCTCATTTATCCTTTCCATACACAAACCTTACCATATCATACCTCTTTCCAAGCTTTATTTCACACATCCATCCATTTAACCATCCTTTCCATTTTACTCATAGACTTGACCTTGCTCCTCAAAAACTTTGGGACTTTAATCTTGTTAACCATTTTGATTTAATCAATCTACATTCTAAGTCATCCTTGAATCCAAAATCCATCTTGTTCAATCTAGATATTTTTATATTTTCATCTTTAGCTTGGCATATCGCTTGAGATCTTGTCAACCTCAAGTAGTGTTAAGTTAATCTTGTGGATTAATTAGCTTAGGAGTCTTGACAACTTTTGAGTTAGTGAAATCCTTATCTTAATCCCTATTTTGCTTGAGATCTTGTCTACCTCAAGTTGAAAATGAAGGATCCTTACCCCTTTATTGCTTAGGTGTTAATCTTTCCTAAGTAGTGAAAGGTATAATCATTTGTCATCAATCCAAAGATCTAGATTTGTCCTTGAGGCCACTTTGATTCCTCATCCCAAATATCATCTCCAAGATATAAAAGTCTAAATTTGGAGTACCCCAAGTCATAATCACATTCTCTTCTTCTCATCCACATCTTTTCATCTCATTTTCTTTTACCCAAGTCCTTTCTTTGCATGCCACTCACAAGGTTGCAAGAAAGAAAGCTTATGGAGTCCACCATTAAAAAAAAATGTATCCCTCATATGGAAGTTAGAAAAGAAGTTGGGATGATACCTCATGTCTTTATCCCAAGTGACTAGAAAGAAAAATCTCTACCATCATCACCAAATGCACCTATCTTAGGCCATGGTTCTCAAGATTATCAATTTGCTTCCACACGCATACACAATTTTTTACAAGATAATGAAAGCATGAAAATTATGCATCGAATGCTTGTAGCTAATCTTGACAAATACTTTCTCATGTTGGCTCAACATGGAGCTCAACTACCCTTGGACTATGATATTTCCAATCTTAAGGCACAAGATCCATTTGCTTATGATCCTCGAAATCTTCTATTGACATCACCACTTCCATAATTAATCCCTCATCTCATCTTCACATCAACAAAAGCATTAGTAAACCCATTCATACTAATGTATCACAACCTTCAATTCCAACCTATGTTTCACAACCTCATAGTCAACCACAAATGTTGGTTCCCATAACCGAAGTTACAACCACCATTCCACCAAGTGCTAAACCATCAAACTTCCAAAACTCATCATCAATGTCCTTCATCCATCCCAAAATTTCTCAAATCTCCACCTCATCCTCATATATCAACCCCCAAGTCTCCATTCCAACCTTTAATTCCCATTCTTACCAAACTACCAACACCACCACATCACAACAACAAAATTCCTTCATCAACCAATTACTCAATCAACAACTTTCAAATGCAAATTTGAATCCACCTCCCACTAATCTGTCCTAAGAATGTGATGAATTGAGGAAGAAGGTACAAGATATGGATATGGGACATTGAAAAAAGAAATACTCTATTGAAGTGATATGTCCCTATCCTTTTGATAGATCTCTAGTCATGATTCCCTTTCCACATAACTTTGATATACCTAAGTCTGATAAATTATATAAAGGGAAAAGTGATCCTATGGACCATTTAAAAGAGTTTGACATAGCATGCATGTAAGTCACTTATAATTATACCTATCTCATGCAACTCTTTCCTCATAGCCTAAGAGGCCAAGCTATCAAATGGTTCTTCCATTTACCTCATGGCATTAAGACATTTCAAGAACTTGCCAAGAAATTCATTGCACATTTTTCATATAACATTGAACATGAGGTATCTATGATAGACCTTTACAATACCAAACAAAGGAATGGATAATCTTTGGCTACCTTCCTTCAATGCTCAAGGAACCTTGCTAGTAAATTCTCTTGTCCCGTCCCTAAGAAACAACTTGTCAACATATTTGTTATAAACTTAAATCAAGATA